>CM050166.1:191806853-192406853 GCA_027410445.1 Discoglossus pictus | reverse complement strand
TTTTACCATCTCCCTGTTCCAAAAATCCATGCCATATACACGTCCCCTGATAGGTAACGTAACAGGTATTAAACTGATAGGAATGAGTAGTACAACTTAATACACCTCTCCTATCTGGTGGCACCTTAGATTGCACGTGCAGTGTCCCAAATTCGAAGTAGGAGGTCCGACCAAGCATCTTTTTCCATCTCCCTGTTCCAAGAATCCATGACATATACACGTCCCCTAATAGTTGACCTAACAGGGATTAAACCGATAGGAATAGTACTACTTAACAGTACACACCTTATAATAACGCAGACAGAGGCAACGCGTATAATATTCCATGCTGTGCAGTGGAAGCCCCCAGACTCTGACCTGTGTATAATATTCCATGCTGGGCAGTGGAAGCCCCCAGACTCTAACCTGTGTATAATATTCCATGCTGTGCAGTGGAAGTCCCCAGACTCTGACCTATGTATAATCTTTCATGCTGGGCAGTGGAAGCCCCCAGACTCTGGGAGTCTGAAGAAGAGGAGTCAGAGGAGGAAGGTGGCTTTGAGGAGGTGGAAGACCAAACACAGCAGGTGTCCCAGGGGGCTTGTTGTCCCCTTTTGGGGACCCTTGGTGGCTGGGTGGAGGAAGAGACCTTCAATGACATCAGTGGGGACAAGGAATGGGACATGGCTAGCTTGGTATCCAACCTTGTGCAAATGGGGAGTTTGCGGTTGTGCAAAGGGACTGTTTGTAGTTTTTTGCAGTGCATAAAACGGGGAGATTGGTCTGTTACTGTGAAGCGGGTGTAACCCTTACACTACCTGATCGATACAACATCATACCTGATGTTTTAAAGCATGTTATTCCAAACAATTTAGGAATGGAATTTAGGAATGTTAGGTGATTTTTGCCCTTTATGGCTTAAAACCAGACTCTACATCAACTATGTAATTTTCCGTGGGAGTTTTGCCATGGATCCCCCTCCGGCATGCCACAGTCCCGTTGAAACAACTTTCCCATCACTATTGTGGCCAGAAAGAGTCGCTGTGGGTTTTGAAATTCGCCTGCCCATTGAAGTCTTTGGCGGTTCGCCGATGTTCCTCCGTTCACGAACATTTCATGGAATTCGCGTCCGCGGTTCGCAAGCCGAAAATTTGATGTTTGCGACAACACTAATGAGCATTAATACAGATATGTAAGTGTAGTGTAAAACATTGTAATTATAACTTAATTAATTCATTGATGTTAATTAGGAATAAGTGTATTAGAAAGACTTAAACGTAATACAGATATCTAACTGCAGTGTAAAATAGTTTTTTTTAGTACAGTGGATTTTTTTTTGTTTTGTTTGAAGTAGCAATTAATAAATGAATTTGAGATTATTAATAAATTAAATAATGAATACATGTATTATAAAGAGCTAATCATGATAGAGATCTATAACTGCAGTATAAAATATTTTTCAGGGTCCTATTGCTGTCAGGCAATGAGCATTAATACAGATACTGTATATAAGTGTAGTGTAAAATCTAGTAATTCTTAATTAATTCATTCATTAATTAATTGACGTTAATGAATAAGGGCCTCATTCTATTATCGTCCGTAAAACGGCCGCAAAGCTGCGATTCCTTACGGCCCCGTGTAGAGCTACCTTTACCTTGAAATTCAATTATACGGCGCCGCAAGGATATCCCCTTCCGGCCGGCCGCATATCATGCAAACGGCCGGAAGCTTTTTCCCAGCGCCCGTAAATCTTGTTTTCCGGCCGCACAGTCCTGAAAATGCAAATATAAAATCGAGAATGCACTGTAAAGCTCCGTAAATGCTAGGCATCATAATGGGGAACACGAGGATTAATAGCAACACCCTCTCAAGCTTGCACATCAGCCCGAATCCGATATATTATTTACGGATTACTTTACGTCCCGTAGTTCCGCGGGCTGGTCCTTGTTCAAACCCGTCAGGGTTCGGAGATGGAGGGCCGCAAACCAAGCATTGTAATAGCCAATATATATTCAATCCAGCACTGCAAAGCACTGTAATGATGGGGAACATAATGGGGGGGCATGAGGATTACTAGCCAAACATTCTCAAGCTTGCGCATCGCCAAATTGTACTTTGATTTCAAAATCCGTACAAGTCCTACGGACTTCAATGACCAAGCCCATAGCTCCGTATTCAAGCCTGTGCGGGCTGTCCTCCAAGCCCGCAGCTCGTTTTTAAAGGCCGTACGTGCTTGGAGGTTAAAGGTATCCATTTTGTTATGGTTTTTGCAGTCTGCATGGTTTAAGCCTGTAACCCTAAAATGGAGGCCCAAGCCTTACAGCCTCCAAATTAACAATAGTTAAAATTAGTTTAATATTCCTCATATGTTTGATTGGTCAGCACACATACAGGTTCCATTGTAGCCTCTAAAACAGCCCTATAATAGAATATGTCACCCCAACATTGGCGCGCACAGCAAATGTGTTTTGACAACATGTAGCTGACATCAGCGGTCCCACATCATTGCGCAGTTGTAATATTTTTGACCAGTGCGCGTTGATGAAAGGGCGCAAGTGATATGACCTAATGCCATAAACCCTTCTAACCCTTGTAGCCGCAGCCTAATCCTAAACCTTACACCCCACAGCCTAATCCTAATCATTAGATCCGCTAGCCTCCTGTCGGGCCTGCTGTTGTTGATGCGCGCATGTGTCGGCGGGCAGATGACAGCGCACATTCGATGCACGCTATATGGTACTTGATATATGCCAAGTGGTGGTCTGATTTGGCCACTATTTGTATTCTCTAATGTAGATGTGATGAGCTAGATGTGTATGCAATTAGATAGAGATTTAAGGGATCACAATAGAGCTCATGTGCGTGGCAAAGGGTTCATATGACCTGACTCATGTTTTACTCTTGCTATTGAATTGGGTAGTGTGGCTTCAATCATATTATGCATGTTGCAGCATGGTTTGTCAGATTGGCATGTGCATGGCCATTACAACATATGATAACCAAAGGATATTTAGCCAATGCATGTTCATTATTCGGCAACTAACTGTATTCACACATATGCTAAGTGATGTGGGTGAAGGAGTTTGTGTACTTCAATGAAGCTGTGAGCTATCCTACATAGGGCCAGTGTAAGGGGGTATGTCTTATCAGAGAGGTCAGACTAATCCCAATCAACTAGAGAAGGAACTGGAAAAGCACTCCAGTGTCACCTGTCCTATTCATTGTAGGCCCTCAGGGGAATGTTCCTACTCCACAGTATCGCTAATCAGACTTGTCATGTGTATTAACCCTATATTAGTAGTAGATATGATATTTGGGATCATATGATATCTAAAGATGATATCTACTCCTCAACAGTTTTACATGTATTGATCTATTGCATGTTAACTATGGCTCATCAGTTTACATTTATAGGAATGTGACACTAATGTAATGCATGTGGATTTCACAGAACCAAACATATTCATAACACATGGACGCAGTTAGAAAGGTCTAGCAAAGCTTTATTTTTTACACAGACACCAATCAGCAGTGGTCAAGATTGTGCATTCACATAACAGTATAACAAAACTTTATTTGATAGACAGACCACAATCAGCAGTGGTCAAGATTGTGCATTTACATAACAGTATAACAAAGCTTTATTTGATATACAGACCACAATCAGCAGTGGTCAAGATTTTGCATTCACATAACAGTATAACAAAGCTTTATTTGATAGACAGACCACAATCAGCAGTGGTCAAAACTGCATTAATATCATGGGTGTGGTGTGGGCGGGTCCTTGAAAAGCAAGAGGCTGGAAAAAAGGGGAAACCTACAGGGGTCAATCGAATAGTCTAGAATAAGCATGATGCATAGCACCTACCAGGGTCACATGCTACAACCGGAACCAGAAATCTCCCCATTTAAATGAAGAAACCATTTATGTGCATAGCACTTACAACTTGTAACTAGATCTGCTCAATGAAACAGATGATTCAACCTTTGGACTGTGTAATCCAATCCATTTTCACACATACAGTGGGTTGACCAAAAAAAAATCAGAAATAAGTGTTCAAATCAAAAAATGCGGAGGAGGATCCAAAACAATTTAGAATCACGATGTATGTACAGTACAGTTCTAAATACTGTACCAATATACCAACTCACCTGATTCCCATCTGCAAGCATTACTAACTATTAGCTAGGTCTGTGGATAATCAGAAATATGGGCAAATAGCCATTATTATGGAGAGGACACAAAGGTCAGCAGCCAGATTCACTGTTTCTTACATCAGACCCAAAGATCTGTTCTCAGACTGCTATTGAGGTCAGGATCACATGCGTCACTAGTGCATATATTAATGCTGGCTGTTATTAACATGCCATTGTGAGACTTTGCAAGTCCACCGCCATAGCGGTATTAGTCTACATTTAAGCTACCAACAATCATGTCGGAGATATCTGGCTATATGATAGCTGTAAGATTGTAGGAGCTACATGTTAAGGGGGCTGCCATTGAAGGCATGTCTACCTGAGAGGCACTGGGAAAACCCTCCACCATCTGCCCAGCCTGGCTCTGCGGCGACGACACCGCTGGGTGGGCGTGGTGAGGTGTAGCGGGGAGGTCCACAGCTGGAGCCTGTGGTGACAATGTGTCCGGTGGTGACCAGGCCAGCACACTGTGTGGGGAAGGAGGTGCTGTCCCTTGGGCGTGGGAGGGCCCCAGAGCAAGTCTTGTGGCAGGTGACCCTGCAAGGTCAATGACCAGCCCATCCTCTGACCCAGAGCCCTCCGATCTTCCTTCCTCCTCCCCCTGTGCTGGTAGATCCTGGTACGGGGCTGATGGCCCCGCCTCCTCTCCCTGGTCACAGGACCAAGAGCTCCTCCTGGATGCTGAGAGATAGAGAAGAAAGGTACATGTCATTAGTATGTTGATTAGCACATTGATATGTGTTCATTTCTAATTATCTGACATCTAGCCTTGAATATGGATGATTCTCTGATTAGCTATCTTATACTAGCTGTTATCTATTCTTAGGTTTCTGTTCTTGATGGTTCTCAGCTCACAACGCTATCTGTATTACGGCTGCTGTCTGTAACTGCATAGGCTGAACGGGCACACCAATACATGGACTCTCTATTACAGGGGTGTCCAAACTCTTTCCTGGATTAGAAGATATCCTTTCTGTGCACAGGTGAGTCAATCAGGATGACTGAAGAAGCGATTGACTCACCTGTGTGCAGCAGGGTTATCAAATCCAGGCATGTGTGTGGCCCACCAGGACCGAGTTTGGACACACCTGCTCTATTGCTTGATTACTGTTGTGTTGACCAGGAATGACAGTGATTTGTCAGCTTCATGAATTTAATGATGCATCCATCTATCCCTTGTTATTTCATGGAGCTGACATGTCAGTGTCATGTCCATGTGTAGTGTGTGTGATGCACATGTGGTGGCATGTTGCTGTATGTCATATTCACCTGCCATGGAGGCTGGGTCCTGCTGCTCTACCGGGCCTGATGCTCCAGCTGCGTCGGAGGGTGCAAGCATGGCCCTTGCAATCCCTTCATGTGCAAGGTACTTGACCCTCCGCCCCTCGGCCTCCTGCGCCATCTTCTTTCTCACCGCGGCCCTGATGTCGTCGAAACGGTGCTTGATGGACCGCAGACTCCGTCCACGGCCCATCACACCATTGACCAGATCCACCACCTGCTGCCAAGCATTAGCCCTGGGCCCAGCCTTGACTTCCCTACCCCCCGAGGTGATCACGGGGCGGGCACGGATGGCCTCCAGGAGGACCCTGTTCTCCTCCCGGCTATAATTGTGGGCCCTGGACCTGCCGCCAGCCTCTTGCTCTCCAGACTGGGGATGAGGACCCTCTCCACTCTCCTCCTCCCTCCTCCTACTCTCCTCTCCTCCCTCCTTCCTCTACTCTCATCCCTCCTTCCTCTACTCTCCTCCCTTCTCCCTCATCCTCTCCTCTCCTCCTTCCTCTCTTCTCCTCCCTCCTTCCTCCTTCCCTCCTCTCCTCCCTCCTTCTCCTCCTCTCCTCCCTCCTTCTCCTCTCCTTCTCTCCTCCCTCTTTCCTCCTCCTCTCCCTCCTTCCTCCTCCTCTCCTCCCTCCTCCTCCTCTCCTCCCTCCTCCTCCTCTCCTCCCTCCTCTCCTCCCTCCTCCTCCTCTCCTCCCTCCTCCTCCCCTGCCTCCTCCTCCTCCACTACCTCCTCCTCTACTACCTCCCCCTCCTCAACTAGTACCTCCTCCTCCTCACTCCTCCTCTCCTCTTCCCCACCTCCAGGCCCCGGGACTCCCTGCCACTCCTCTCCCCTCTGCTCCTCTCCCTCCATCACCACCTGAAAAGAAAAGAAAGAGAAATAAAGAAATGTTTTAGTGGGTTTGCCTGCTCCACCCTCGTCCCCCATTCGGATCGCCTCTAACATTATTTCTGCTTGGATATCAATGTTGTAACTAACTGCAGTAATCAACCTTAAGTGGACAGAGCCTGTGACAGCAGAGGGAGGGGTGTACAGCACCTCTCACTCTGGACCTGAGAGGCGCTGATGAAACACGCTAGATCAATACTTTCCTAAACAATGTGGAAGGGTCAGTTACAGTTTGTATATATACAAGGTATGCGTCTATTTACTGTGTGCTTCTATCATGTGTGGGGAGTGGCCCATGTCTGAGGCCACTAATATCCTATCTGCATTATACTCTGGGCGTGGTACCTATCCTGAAGCCATCTTCTGTAGCAGAGGTAGTAGGAACTACATGGTCCTGCTGTTCTAGGCTGAAAATAAGTTCTTGTCAAGCCCCATTGAAGAAGCAGTTTGGAACACCTATGTGTATTGCAAATATGTGTAGAAATCTCAATCAAACTCAAAATCAAAATCAAACTCAATCAAACTCAAACTCAAAATCAAACTCAAAATCAAACGCAATCAAACTCAAAATCAAACTCAAAATCAAACTCAATAAAACTCAAACTCAAAATCAAACTCAATCAAACTCAAACTCAAAATCAAACTCAAAATCAAACTCAATCAAACTCAAACTCAAACTCAAAATCAAACTCAAAATCAAACTCAAAATCAAACTCAATCAAACTCAAAATCAAAATCAAAATCAAACTCAAAATCAAACTCAATCAAACTCAAACTCAAAATCAAACTCAAAATCAAACTCAATCAAACTCAAACTCAAAATCAAACTCAAAATCAAACTCAAAATCAAACTCAATCAAACTCAAACTCAAAATCAAACTCAAAATCAAACTCAATCAAACTCAAAATCAAACTCAAAATCAAACTTAATCAAACTCAAAATCAAACTCAATCAAACTCAAACTCAAAATCAAACTCAAAATCAAACTCAATCAAACTCAAAATCAACTCAATCAAAATCAAAATCAAACTCAAAATCAAACTCAATCAAACTCAAACTCAAAATCAAACTCAAAATCAAACTCAATCAAACTCAAAATCAAACTCAATCAAACTCAAAATCAAAATCAAAATCAAACTCAAAATCAAACTCAATCAAACTCAAAATCAAAATCAAACTCAAAATCAAACTCAATCAAACTCAAACTCAATCAAACTCAAAATTAAACTCAATCAAACTCAATCAAACTCAAAATCAAACTCAATCAAACTCAAACTCAAACTCAAAATCAAAAAAAAATCAAACTCAAACTCAAAATCAAACTCAATCAAACTCAAACTCAAAATCAAACTCATTCAAACTCAAAATCAAAATCAAACTCAATCAAACTCAATCTCTCTCTCTCTCTCAATCTCTCTCTCTCTCTCTCAATCCCTCTCTCTCTCTCAATCCCCCTCTCTCTCTCTCATTCCCTCTCTCTCTCTCTCAATGCCTCTCTTTCTCTCAATGCCTCTCTCTCTCTCAATCCCTCTCTCTCTCTCAATCCCTCTCTCTCTCAATCTCTCTCTCTCTCAATCTCTCTCTCTCAATCTTTCAATCTCTCTCTCTCAATCTCTCAATCTCTCAATCTCTCTCTCTCTCTCAATCTCTCTCTCTCTCTCAATCTCTCTCTCTCTCTCTCTTTATATATATATATATATATATATATATATATATATATATATATATATATATATATATATATATATATATAGAGAGAGAGAGAGATATCCAGATATAATACGAAACAGAAAAATATAAATACCTTACCTCCCTCCACAAAACTCCTCTCCCCACAACAGAAAACTCTCCAAACCTATAGGCCAACAGCAAAAAAAACACAATTGTACTTATAGAAATTGGCAAAACATACAAATAAAAGACAGCTTGATAGGATGAAAAGCATGTACAATGCAACTTACCTCCCTCCAAACCCCTAAGGGCCAGATCAAAGATCCAAAATACTCCAAACACCTATAAACAAGCAAAAAACACAATTGTACCTCTCGCCAGTGTATTCAGTAAATATAGAAATTGGCAAAACATACAAATAAAAGACAGCTTGATAGGATGAAAAGCATGTACAATGCAATTTACCTCCCTCCAAACTCCTACGGGCCGGATCAAAACTCCCACACAAGCAAAAATACTCAAAACACCTATAAAATGCAATTTACCTCCCTCCAAACTCCTACGGGCCAGATCAAAACTCCCACACAAGCAAAAATACTCAAAACACCTATAAACAAGCAAAAAACACAATTGTACCTCTCGCCAGTGTATTCAGTAAATATAGAAATTGGCAAAACATACTAATAAAAGACAGCTTGATAGGATGAAAAGCATGTACAATGCAACTTACCTCCCTCCAAACTCCTACTGGCCGGATCAAAACTCCCACACAAGCAAAAATACTCAAAACACCTATAAACAAGCAAAAAACACAATTGTACCTCTCGCCAGTGTATTCAGTAAATATAGAAATTGGCAAAACATACAAATAAAAGACAGCTTGATAGGATGAAAAGCATGTACAATGCAATTTACCTCCCTCCAAACTCCTACGGGCCAGATCAAAACTCCCACACAACCAAAAATACTCAAAACACCTATAAACAAGCAAAAAACACAATTGTACCTCTCGCCAGTGTATTCAGTAAATATAGAAATTGGCAAAACATACAAATAAAAGACAGCTTGATAGGATGAAAAGCATGTACAATGCCACTTACCTCCCTCCAAACTCCTACGGGCCGGATCTAAACTCCCACACAAGCAAAAATACTCCAAACACCTATAAACAAGCAAAAAACACAATTGTACTTCTTTACATCGGCATCCGTAAATGTAGTAACGGATTCCCGTAAGAAGAACTTAAACTGCGACATGATAATAAAGCAACTTACCTACTCTCAACCACCAAGCTCCTGGAACCGCGTGCTACTTCGTCAGAAATCGCAACACAGTCGAGGTGTGGGTCATTCCTATTTATTCACTCCACTGTCAATCAAATGGTCTATCCCGTAAGTGATTGGCTGTGCGACCTGTGGCGCGATGCGTGATTCCACTATTGGATGGTTCGTGCCGGGCGCGGCTAGTACGTCCCCCTTCCAGCTTGCGTGCGCGCCTAAACATCACGGTCTTCCTACATTCTGAAGGCCGCGATTCGCGCCTGGCTAGATTTAATTTACGGCCGCATCCGTTGAAGTCCACACGATGCACTTACGGCATTGTAATGAAACCGGGCTGAAAGGGCCCTAAAAGTATAAAGGAAGCAATAAAAGGCATTCGAATTACTGTAAAAACAATCCCCAAATATCAAATATGTTAATAAAAGATATCTTTTTATTGTCATGTACATCCTCAATATGGCGGCCATATTAACCCCTTTAGCACTCAGAAAGGCTAGAATGTGTCCCCTAAACAGATCAACATTATCTGATTTACATCTCTTTTATCACATCTACATTTTTCAACACAAATATTGTATATATTTCCACGCCACATTACATAGATCATGTAGCATGGGCACAAATTCAAATGTGGGCCAGAATATTAGGGGTTACTAATTAAAATGGCTAAACAAATCCATAATCAGGGAACTTCATAACATGATGAAGCTTAGATACACCAGTGAGCTTTTCCATTTGTGAAATCCACCCAGATAATCACAGCTGGGGTAATTAGCAAGCTATATAACCACATCAGCATCCATGAATTAGCAAGTCTGAACCAGAGTGGTTGCAGAGTGGAAACCGGGGTGTGGCTGAGGCATGACAGAGAGGGGCGGCTGGGAGTGAATGTGGGTGAGCGTGCTGATGCAATCCATGGTGGTCTGGAACCAAGCCAGGCAAGTGGCTCATCACAGGATATGCCTAGGGTCATAGTGGGGGGTGAGTTAGGGGAGAGAGCTCCAGTGGCAAAGGGACAGGGTGATATGAGGGCACCTGCAGACAGGGAGATGGACCTTGATGTGGGTGATCAGCTGATGGGGGGGGCCAGATGAGAGACCCCTAGAGGGTGTGGCACATGAAGTGGGGGCTCCTGCACAGCCAGACCCACAGGGGGGGAGCAGGCCCAGGAGCGTGCCAGGCGGATTTGTGCACCCAGGGTGTACAGGGAGAGAGTCACATTAGAGGGGTTAACTGATGTGGAAGTGTATGAGCGTTTTAGGCTAACCCGTGCCAGCCTGGAGGAGCTCTATGCGGTCCTGAGGGAGGACATGGAGCCTTCCTCATGGACCAATAGAGCCATCCCAGGCATGACACGGATGTTAGCCGCCATACACATCCTATCATCTGGTAGTTTTCAGAACACTGCTAGCATAGTAGGAGGAATGTCTCAGGCAAGCCTTTCAAGGTGCCTGAGCACATTCCTCCATGCTATCATTCCAAAAACTGCCAGATACATCAGTTTTCCCCACACTGGGGAAGAGATCTTGAAGGTGAAAGCAGATTTCTTTCGAATGGGAGGTATCCCCAATGTGCTCGGTGCTATAGATTGTACACATGTAGCATTGATACCTCCTAGAGAGCAAGAAGCGCTGTTCCGAAATCGCAAACACTATCATTCCATCAATGTCCAGGTTGTTTGTGATGCAGACATGCGCATACAAAATGTGGTTGCAGGCTTCCCGGGAAGTACTCATGATGCCCATATCCTGCGTCAGTCATCCACCCATCTTTATTTTGAGTCTGGAGAAGCTCCACCTGGGTGGCTACTGGGTGAGTACCCATAAAGGATCCCCTAAAATATACATCATGTTCCACTGTAATGCTATTCCATTGTTGCGTGAAAAATGCGCAACGACGCATGCGCCAACAGACAAAATAGAGTCCCTCAATAGCGCGCACAACATCTGCGCGCAGGAGTTGAGATAAGGATTTAAGGGTGGACTTAGGGGTTTTAGGCTTAGGGGTCTTTGGGCTAAGGCTTTGGATTATGAGTGTTAGTGTTAGGCATGGGGTCTCAGTGGTTTGGGTTAGAGGGTTTTGGCCCATTAGTCAATAGATTCTACAACTTGCGCTCTTTGATGGACGCACATTTTGGCACACAATTTCCAACAGGGCGCTACTGTCGCCGGCTTCTGGCAGCGCCGTATTGTCCGCGCTCATTTGCCGTGCGCCATAAAGAAGGTTTGCCGACTGAGCCATTGCATCGTAGCTTGTTGCTGTGCCTAACCCGATGTGACGTGGTCATAGGAGTATGAAGTTCCAACCCAGAGATCCCTAAACTAACGTCACATTAATCATTGCGTATATTTACAGATGCTTTAACGAGCAGCACAAACTCACATTCATATCTACATCTCCCATTTTTGTTTCCTTCAGGTGATGCAGGATATAGGTGTTTGCCGTAGTTGTTGACCCCTGTGAACAATCCACGCACAGAGGGGGAGGAGAGGTACAATGCGGCCCATGCCAGAACCCGGAATGTAATAGAGCGCACCTTTGGCCTCCTGAAGATGCGCTTCAGATGTTTACATTCCACTGGCGGGGCGCTACAGTATACACCAGTGAAGGTTTGTCACATGATCATGGCCTGCTGTTGTCTGCACAATATAGCAGTACAGGCAAACTGTCTGGGTAACATTGATGATGCTCCGCTTGAACCGGCGGAGCGTCCAGTACCTCCCCCTGGTGAGGATAACGTTCAGGGGTCACAACTACGTGCCCACGTCATTCGTAAGTACTTCCCATGTAAGTCTGAAACTAATAACAACCAACTATAATGTACCTTGATTATGGTTACTAATACATCTCTTTTCTCCTTCCCCATTGTCTTCCAGAATATCCAACAGTCCACAGTAGAGGATAGCTTTGTGATGTAACATATGTCTCGTGACGCATTCTTCATACTGGATCAAATACCGCCTGCTCCAATATCCGTTAATGATAAGTATGAGCACATTCCCATACACATCATATATATTGATATCTGCCAACCTCAAGAAGCTAAGCTAAATGGATGGTCTGATGTATTCCACAATGTCAATGGATATAGGCCTCACAATCGTATTTGAAAACATCTTCACAGAACAGTAATGTTCCCATTGTCTGATTATGCTATTCCACATCCCATGGAGGTCAATGCAATTCCTAGCAATCTGGATATATGAACATACCAGCATATTGTAAACCATAATAAATGTACCTCATGGGATGCAAAGAGGGGATGTCCCCTGTTCTTTGTCAGTGAATGCTGGTAAAAGCATTCTCAGTCAGATAACAGGAATAGTCTCAAGGATATGTTAACTAGGAATCATTGTGCAATATATCATATGGATTGTGTGACTCATCTCCTCATATTGCCATTGCAGAACTGTTGCCGTGTGTCAACACATTGTTTACCCACACAGACATGGGAAACGACCTGGCCAGCAACAGAACATCAGCTACATCAATGTCGTCTACATTGTAAGTGAGTATTTGCGGGAAACATGTGCATGTATGCATGAGAGGAAATGACTAATAACTCCATTAATGTGGGCCTAACTTTCGTTTTCCCAAGACATCCCCTATGTATTGCTGAAGGGGGGAACAGATCTCTTCGTTGAATACTCCACTTGATCTATCCAAGGTAGAGAACCACATGTGGATGTCCGAACATGTATCAATGTGTGATAGTTGTGATCTTCCCTTTCTATTACAGGCTGCACTGGTCTCTCTGTCTCTCTCTCTCTCTCTCTGTCTGTCTGTCTCTCTCCTCATCCCACCCACCCCTGTTTACCCTTAATTTATTGAGTCACACAAGTTTTCTGCTATCTATCCCAATTAACCCAATCCACTATGTTTTCTCTTGTCTTCTTCCTCACATCCCCTGCCT
This sequence comes from Discoglossus pictus, assembly GCA_027410445.1. Lineage (NCBI taxonomy): Eukaryota > Metazoa > Chordata > Amphibia > Anura > Alytidae > Discoglossus > Discoglossus pictus. Next base: position 192,393,642 of record CM050166.1, on the reverse strand, counting down.
TTTCCTCAGACTCTTCTTTACTTCTCCCCTTTTTGTCTGCATCATTTTCTTTTCAATTCTCATGCCCACCTCTCTCCTTTTATTCGCCCATCAGCTAATCTTACTCAAGCTGTGGTTAAACTATGTGTCTCCTGACTGTCCCATCTGCAGATTACATTATCTGTCCACATGGGGCAGATACCTTATTACAAAATAGTGCATCGCACTTTACATCTGATCCCTTTCCTCTCTGCTAATGCATATCTTTCTACTTGACACAACCTCCTTCCTATGTATCTCTCACTTACTTATTAACCTTGCTATTCCTTATCTACTCTTCCCCATATCCATTACCTTTAACTTGGAAGTGGTGATTTTCGAATCTTGTGTGGGCCTTTGGGAACAAATCAGTTATCAACAGACTTTACGCTCAAAACAGGGCCCTCCATTTTCTTGCATTGGCAATATTACATACTGTATATTTTCGGGTTCTTCTCCCCTGTACAGCGCCACGGAATATGTTTGCACAATACAAATAAATGAGAATTAGACTAATCCTAATATTCCCACATCAGGACAAATTAGTCTGGCCATCATTATCATCGGACAGATGGTTAGCTTGTACGAGATCCCAATGCATAACATGTGTGCCGGCATACCTACATCTGTTGGTGGCTGCTCATATGGCATATGTAAGGTTTCCAGAACAAGGCATGACGATAAACATCCTGACATTCCATGGCCATGTCAATGTCCTCATGTATGTGCATGTGTCCGTTTCATTACTTTATTGGATCCAGTTTGATATCTGATGACCTTGACTGAATAGCCGATATGTGTCACGAGACAATTTCAATATACAATGCAGATGTGATGTGACATCTGTCAGCTGACGTTCCTGGTATATCCACAGCATGTGTATGCTCATATAGTCTATCTAGATTCATATGTACCTATTGGTTTAGACATTCTATCCTCTCCTCTACTTGGACTGTTGTGAAGCCTGCAGCACCAACCCTTCAAGATCTTTTCTTCAGTGCTGATGTGAACCCTCCCTGTGCATATGGGGAAGAGTAAATCCAGGCTTGGGACTTAACAGTTAAGGAGGTTACGTTAATCTTCAGTTATGCATATGCAACAACAGTGAGTATAGATGCTCAATCAGAGAACAAACTATCCTTGATATTGCCTGGTTTGTTGTGAGTTCTCTGCAATAAGTAACATCTGACTGATATGGTCCTGGTCAGGTCACCATCTTTTTGACCAAGGTTATCTATGTGCTGCTTATTGTTGTGTGAGAACTGATGTTATGGGTTCATAGCATTCACTGATTGAGCACTTATACCTGTGATGTGGCATCAGAGTGTCCGTTTAACACACAAGCATACATTTTGCTCTCCCCATATGTATATCACCTTATTCTGGATTATTATGGTCTTTCCTTATTGACTGTTATATATATGTCGTGACAATAATGAGATCTATTATATTGCCTAATGTTGGTTGATACACTGTACATCCCATGATCATCTATATTAATGTGTGATATATCAATGCTCTCATATCCCTATTTCCCTGTGTTACTTGGATTTTTTATCCTACCCCCCTCCACCATGATCCTTTGCATACCTGTGTTGATTAGTCAACCTGTGGCTTTGTGGCAAGCTTGCTTTGTTAATTTCTGTAAATAGTAAATATGATTTATCCGAGATGTTGTTTGTGTCTGCCTCGTCAATGTTGATACCATAGCATTTCCGTAACATCAATGAAAGGACATTCAGACTCCACATCTGTGCTCTGCACCATCAGTTAGGGGTGTCAATAGAATTCTCACAGTGTGTTTGCATTACTGATTTCAACCATGAGGGAAGGTTGGTATTAACAATCTATATGACACAGAAACAGACAAATGAGACAGGTGTCTGTAAGTGGCTCACATCCTAATAGTGAACATACAGGGCCTCATTCAATTGCGATTTGGCCAATTGAATAGGGCTCAAACTAAGCACAGAACATACATTGTTTCCAAAAGATTTTAGTTAGTGAAAACCTTGCTTTTGGATAGATGTTTACTAACTAAAACATTTTTCAGAGAATATATGTTATGTGCTTATTTCGAGCCCTATTCAATTGGCCAAATTGCAATTGAATGAGGGCCACAGTATCTAACAGAAGTGAGTACACCCGTCACATTGTTGTTAATATTTTAGTATATCTTTTCATGTGACAACACTGAAGAAATGACACTCTGCTACAATGTAAAGTAAGTTTGCTGACCCATCAATAACTCAATACACAGCCATTAATGTCTAAACCATTGGCAACAAAAGTGAGTACACCCCTAATTTGAAATGTCCAAATTGACACGAAATGTCAATTATGTGTGGCCACCATTATTTGCCAGAACTGCCTTAACCCTCATGGCCAGGGAGTTCACCCGAGCTTCCCACGTTGCCACTGGAGTCCTCTTCCACTCCTTAATGATACATCAGAGCTGGTTGATGATAGAGACCTTGCACTCCCCCACCGTCAGTTTGAGGATGCCCCACAGATGCTCAATATGGTTTAGGTCTGGCGACAAGCTTGGCCAGTCCATCACCTTTACCTTTTTTAGCAAGGCAGTGTCGTCTTGGCGGTGTGTTTAGGGTCGTTATGTTATGTTGCCCTGTGGCCCAATCTCCCAAGGGAGGGGATCATGTTCTGCTTCAGTATGTCACAGTACATGTTTGCATTCATGGTTCCCTCAATGAACTGTAGCTCCCCAGTGCCGGAGATAAATGGATAAGTCACAACGAACACAAAAACATTGATATGAGATGAACCCATAATTTTGAACCTAAACAGTGATGCAGAGAGAGGGGAGGCAGCATCTGACATCATTAGGTAAATGCATATAGGGGGAATCCACACAACATATTATCGAAAACATATTTTGACATGCATATATGTCTGGTCTGGGCCTGCATGCATGCTGCCAGCACTGAGGAGCTACAGTTCTTTGAGGGATCCCATGAATGCCAACATGTACTGTGACAAACTGAGAAAGAGCATGATCCCTCCCATAGGAGAACGGGCCGCAGGGCAGTATTCGAACATAATAACGACCACAAACACACCTCCAAGCCGACCACTGCCTGGCTAAAGAAGCTGAAGGTCAAAAGTTGATGAACTGGCCAAGTAGGTCACCAGACCTAAACCCTATTGAGCATCTGTGGGGGCATCCTCAAATGGAAGGTGGGGAGTGTAACGGAACCCATCACTGTTTTACCCTGTTTTATGGTTATGGTTAACATATGATCATACTGTTATACTGTATGTATGTTGGTTTATGCTCTGCAAAATCTTAGCCCAGACTATTGCAGACCTTGGCATAATAGATAATCCTAGTACAGAGACTCCTCATAGGATAAGGAAGTCTATTGTATAAAGTGTTTGCATTATCAGACATAACAAAGAAGGATGATCTAAGCAATGTCTGATTGTATCAAAGTAGCCAGGTAGTCTCCGGCAGGTGTGACCCACCTGTTGTCCCTCTATGTGTATTGTGTGGCCAACTATGGGGGATGTGTGTATTGCCTGTGGGAAGAGATGTGTATATATATATTTCTGCCCAACAAAATAAAGTCAGTATTCATTTGACTCCCAATTGAGTGTTGTCAAATATGGGAGGTTGGGAATGGTGAGACTGTAGTGCTTCTTGGATATTGTACCGTATACCAGCGGAGATATTGGACTGCGTGTTCCAACTCCGTTACAGGGAGTGCAAGGTCTCTAACATTCACCAGCTCCATGATATCATCATGAAGGAATGGAAGAGGACTCCAGTGGCAACCTGTGAAACTCTGGGGAACTCCATCCCCATGAGGGTTAAGTCAGTGCAGGAAAATAATGGTGGCCCCACAAAATATCGACAATTTCACTTAGGGGTGGACTCACTTTTGATATTTACCCTGAATTAATCTCTCCATGTGTCAGAAACACGAATATCATGCATCACCGTTACTGGAATCAAACTCAGGAATATTACCTCCACCCTCAGCTGCACTAGTGGCTGTTACCCCAACCCTACATTAACACAGGGCTGGTATATTGAAGGAAGATGTATGTACTAATCCAATAACGTTGGTGTGTAGCATTCATGTGGTGTTTACCAATCATGGTACAGTACAAACGAAAACAAACAATGATAATGTGAGCAATACATAATGTTTAATCTTATGCTTTCAAATTATATAAAAAAAAAAGAAAACTGGAGGCATAAATTCCGGAAAATCAATAAATTGGAACCTAAAGAGATAAGAACAAGACATCAATTAGAACAATATACGCATTGACTGCAACACCTCAACGTCAATAGATCTTGGACATCAATTGCTTCTATATGCAACATGAACATGTTCTCACCTATTTCCGCTTTCGCTTGTGTGTTTCCTGGCTCTCCTGGCCTTTGGCAAATGTTCCGCTAGGCCGGCCCCGACCTCTGCGAATGGTTGGCAGCTCTTCCGGCCTAGATGCTGGTGACAAGGTCTGTGAGGTTGAAGGGCGTGAGGTTTAAGGGGTAGCCCGGTCTTGGGGATGGCCTTCTCGGGCCATTTCGGGCCTTCGGACATACTCCTCTATCCCAAGGTTATGCCGCCTCACCTCTTTGAACATCCTTTCATTGTGGCGTCTCATCTCCTCGAACATCCTTTCATTGTGGCGTCTCATCTCCTCGAACTTCCTGTCATTGTGGCGTCTCATCTCCAGCATGAACTGTTGATTTTGCTCACGCTCATGCTGGAGATCAGCCAGGAAATCCTGGCACTGGGCCACTGACAGCTCCGGACTAACTGGCGGCGACCCAGACCACTGTGTCCTCTGGGTGGAGGCACGGCTGAGTGGTGTGTCCTGCCTGACCGGAGTCGCCTGCTGGGCCTGCTGGGCCTGCAGGGCCGGAGTGGCCAGAGTGGCTGGCTGGGCCTGTGGGGCCGGAGTGGCTAGAGTGGCTGGCTGGGCCTGCTGGCCTGCGGGGCCTGTGGGGCCAGAGTGGCCAGAGTGGCTGGCTGGGCCTGCTGGGCCTGTGGGGCTAGAGTGGCTGGCTGGGCCTGCTGGGCCTGCGGGGCCTGTGGGGCCAGAGTGGCCACAGTGGCTGGCTGGGCCTGCTGGGCATGCGGGGCCTATGGGGCCGGAGTAGCCAGAGTGGCTGGCTGGGCCTGCTGGGCCTGCTGGGCCTGCGGGGCCTGTTGGGCCGGAGTGGCTAAAGTGGCCTGCTGGTCCTGCGGGGGCCACATGCCCTGCCGGGAGCCCATGCTCCAGGGCACCATTGCTTGGGGATCCATACTGTGGGCCCAACTGGGATGGTATAACATTGGGTGGCCCCACATTTGTCCAGCCCACATTGGCTGGGAGCCAGGCGGTGCTATTATCCTGGCTGGAGGGGCCATTGCTGGAGGCAATTGGTGGCATCTCATGGATGGCCCAGGTGGACTTTGGTATGACGGTCCTGCTGCAGGTGATGTTGCTGCAGGTGGTCCTGCATCTTCACATGGTGCAGGAACCTGCGGAGGCAGGGGACGCCTGGCTGGTACTGAAATGAGACAAGATTTTGATTTGAGTATTGTTGTTTCCATATCCCTGAGATCAGAGTGACTTTTAATTGGCTGTGAATGTTTGACGCTAATCAAAATTGATCTGCATCATTAGTATTGTGGATCCTGGCTGGGATCTTTCCTGTTATGTGACAGCGACTGCTGGCAGCAGCAGTTGGACCAAGGGGCTGATAGATGGCGCTGCCGCTGTTATATACATAATTTTCACCTTACACAGAAGCCCAAAAGCACTAGCCCTCACACTAATCCGAACCCCTTACCTTAACAACACCATAACCCACTAAATATGCATGATTATATAATCTCCAGGAAAATGCTGTGACATGTAGAGGCTGACATGTAGAGCAGTCACGGTCAGATAACAGGAAAGGGCCCATGGCTCATATGAATAAAAGTAATGCTGGTGCGGTGTGCCAACTGCAGTTAATTAGGACACGTGCTCATCTGAATCTGTTGGCCAGTGTGTGAGACAGACCAATCTGTGACCAATCCTCAGCAATGTGAGTTAACATGTTAATGTAACATGGTCCAGATTATGCTGTTACACGACACAAACTTGCAGTCCATCAGAGTCTGTATCCGCATATGCTGCAGTGTGCACATTCATACATGTAGTCTCATGGGAATGTACCAGCTAGACCGGACCTATCCTGTTGTATGTGCGCATCTCTGGAAGTGCACCGCCAACGACTCTAGCTACGCCAGCCCAGCAGGCCAGGTAAGTGGTTATGGGTTTCGGGTTCTGGCTACAGTTAGGGGGTATGGGTTAGAGTTAGAAAGTGGGGTTTATGGGGTTAGGGTTAGAGGGTTAGGGGCTTCGGGTGTACCAACTATTTTTGACTGCTACATGGGGACGCAAGCGCAGCCGCATCCCTAGAGTCGGCGGCGGCACTCTTCCAGCACATACTGAAATGCCCACATAAAACAGGATACATCCGCTATACCTATAATCAAAATGTACATGAATGCTAAGCAGTAGGAGGGTTAAGCCAAACAGCTATGGATGGGCCAGTTTAACATGGAGTAGAGTGTGACAGGGGAACTCATGACAATAAACAAACAATTGCAATGGAGTTGTCATGTATGCTTTATATGCACTATGAACCAACAGCAAACATAACAGTAACATCAATAGATTTGACGGTATCATAATCAGCTGTGGGAGGAGGTATTGGACATATATTTCATTGCTAACAATTCTGACGAGTATATTTCTTTACACTGGATTTACATGATTTTTGCGGCCTCATATATCTGTAGTCACAACCAGATATCTTACAGTGCAATTCAACGTCAGTTATCTATCTGTGTGGGTTACATGTGCGTACATATGAGGGTGTTAAGGTGTACATGGTACTCACATTGCAGGCTTTGTGACTGACCCGAGTCCACCAGGCCAAGGAGGCCCACGACTGACGCTGGCTGGATCATGTCGCGGACTGTGGCCTCCCAACCAGGGTATGTGAAGGTTTCTGTCGGCCCACCACCGGTTCCACGTGCCGCATTGGCCTCATTGGCCATCTTCTTTTTGATGTCAATGCGGCAGTCTTGGTACCGGTGCTGGACAGACTGCCAGGTACGATTTGCATACCCCAGCGAGGAGACCTCAGCCGCGATCTCCTTCCAGGCATCTGTCCTCTGCCTGGGCCTCACTTCACTCCCACCGGTTAGGATGGAGTGTCAGGCTTGTACTCCTCTAACCAGTGTTTCTATTTCCTGGCTGGTGAAATTTGCTGCCCTTTTTCGTGCAGCAGCTGGCTGGCCAGCCTGTGGCTGGGGGTCCTGCTCTCCATGCCCTTCACTGCCTTCTACCTCCATCTCTCCTCCTCTGACAGCATACAACACAGTCACAGATTTACGAATTTCACTCCCTTTTAAACTATTTGTGCCCTTGATTGTCATCTTCCTATTGGTTAATTGAGTTCAGGTTTGATTTCAGGATTACAGGCTTGAGACTTGGCCGTAGCTTCTTAATGAAGCACGTACGGGTTTGGCGGATGATTGCCCTCCAAGCCAGTAGCTCGTTATTCAAACCTGTGCGGGCTTGCATGATAGATGAAGTTAAATATCTTTATATGCGCATTTGAGAGTAGGGGAATGTTGAGCTATTAATTCTAAAACCAAACATCACTTTCACTTTTAATAAAAGTACAGGATGGCTTTTCTATGCTACGACTTGTAAGTTAGCCCTTTACGACCCGTAGGTCTATTTTACTCATTTACGGACTTGACAGAGGCTAATCCCGCAGCCTTTGCGGGTCTGAGGTGCTCCAAGCCCTCGGGACTTTGTCCACGGATATTTGACAAGAATTTGAAAATACAAAAATTACGGATTTGAGTGTAGGAGAATGTGGTGCTATTTTTGCTAACACCTACAATCACTTTATAGTCACCTCAGAGTGCAGGATGGCTTTATTTCGGCTTTATTATGTGCTTAATTGGTGCTAGCGGGGCCTTTTTGGTGCAAATAAGCTGCGGCTCGGTTTTAGCCTTGCAGAGAGTTTTCCCGTAGCAATTGAATAGCAACTGGGGCTTTCTTGCGGCCGAAACTCTTGCGGCCGTTTTAGATCAAAGGCTTTTCTCCGGCGCGAGCGGCCGCAAGGGATAGCAAGGCGCCGGCCGCAAGCCTGCCGGAGCCCCCGGCCGGAAGGGAATAGAATAGCCGAATAGCTTGCGGCCGGTCCTTGCGGCCCCGCATCTCCTACGGGCGATAATAGAATGAGGCCCTAAGTGTATTAGGAAGACTTAAGCATAATACAGACATATAACTGCAGTGTAAAAGACCTTTTTTAGTGCAGTGGGCACAATTTTTTTTTTCTAGTTAGCAATTAATAAATGAATTTGACATAATAAATAAATGAATGAATAAATGTATGATAAAGAGGTAAGAATAATACATATATATATAAATGCAGTGTAAAATATACATTTTTCTTCCTGCAGTACAAATTTATTTTTTATTTTTTTATTAAGCCATTATTAATTATTAATGTACATTAATAATTAGGTAATAAATGAATAGATGTATTAGAAAAAGCTAAGCATACCAAAGATATATAAATACAGTGTAAACTCCTGTATATACTCGAGTATAAGCCGAGTTTTTCAGACCTTTTTTTAAGGCTAAAAAGGGCCCCCTAGGCTTATACTCGAGTCACTCCCCCCCCCCCCATGTCTCTCTAACCCCCTCCCCATGTCTCTTTACCCCCCGTGTCTCTCTACCCCCGTGACTCTTTCCCTCCCCCCTCCTCATCCTTAACCCCCCCACATTCTAAACCCCCCTCATTCTACCCCTCTAAATACCCCCCTCTCCCTTTCCCCTCAATGACCTGCATCTAAAGCTCCTGCTCCGGCCTCCGCTCCTTCTGGCGTCTTGTCACATGCGCGCCACGTCATTAGCATATACCGGGTGCCGGCACCCGGTATATGCTAATGCCATGACGTCACATGCGCGCCACGTCAAGACGCCGGAAGGAGCGGAAGCCGGAGCAGTAGCTTCAGATGCAGGTAAGTGAGGGGAAAGGGAGAGGGCTAGAATGAGGGGGGGGGGCTTAGAATGAGGAGGGGGGGTTTAGAAGGAGGGAGGGTTGAGGTTGAGGAGGGGGTTGAGTGTGGGGGGGTTGAGGTTGAGGAGGGAGGTTGAGGAGGGGGTTGAGGATGGGGGAGTTGAGGTTGAGGAGGGGGGTTGAGGAGAGAGGTTGAGGAGGGAGGTTGAGGAGGGGGTTGAGGATGGGGGAGTTGAGGTTGAGGAGGAGGGTTGAGGAGAGAGGTTGAGGAGGGAGGTTGAGGAGGGAGGTTGAGGAGGGAGGAGGGAGGTTGAGGATGAGGAGGAAAGATGAGAAGGGGGTTGAGGATGGGGGGGTTGAGGATGAGGAGGGAGTATGAGGAGGCGGGTTGAGGATAGGGTGGTTGAGGTTGAGGAGGGAGGTTGAGGAGGGAGGTTGAGGATGAGGAGGGAGGATGAGGAGGTGGTTGAGGATGGGGGGGTTGAGGTTGAGGAGGGAGGTTGATGAGGGGGTTGAGGATGAGGAGGGGGCTGAGGATGAGGAGGGAGGTTGAGGATGAGGAGGGAGGTTGAGGAGGGAGGTTGAGTAGGGAGGTTGAGGATGAGGAGGGAGGTTGAGGATGAGGAGGGAGGATGAGGAGGGGGGTTGAGGATGGGGGGTTGAGGGTGAGGTGGGAGGTTGAGGAGGGTGTTAAGGATGAGGAGGGGGTTGAGGATGAGGAGGGGGGCTGAGGATGAGGAATGAGGTTGAGGATGAGGAGGGAGGTTGAGGAGGTAGGTTGAGGAGGGGGTTGAGGATGAGGAGGGGGGTTGAGGTTGAGGAGGGAGGTTGAGGAGGGTTTGAGGATGAGGAGGGGGGTTGGGTTGAGGAGGGGGTTGACGATGGGGGGGGTTGAGGATGAGGATGGGGGGTTGAGGAGGGAGGTTGTGGAGGGGGGTTGAGGAGGGGGTTGAGGATGAGGAGTGGGGTTGAGGATGAAGGTTGAGGATGAGGAGGGGGGAAGAGACGCAGGGAAGGGAGAGGAGGGAAGAGACACAGGGAAGGGAGAGGGGAGAAGAGACACAGGAGAGAGAGGGGGCACAAGAGGGGGACACAGAGGGCACAAGAGGGACACAGGGGGCAGCACATTTCCCACCCTCGGCTTTTACTCGAGTCACTCATTTTACCCAGTATTTTGTGGTAAAATAGGTGCCTCGGCTTATACTCGGGTCGGCTTATACTCGAGTATATATGGTATACATTTTTTTTTTGTGCAGTGGAAAATATTTTTTAGATATTTTTTGTTCACATTAATAATTAATAAATAAATTAATATACTTTATCTATTTATAATTAATAGCCAGCAATCTATATCCTGAAGAGCTAACAATCTCTTTGGATTTTCTGGAAGCAGAAAATGTCAAGTCAGACTGTCATCACCTGAGGAGAAAGTGTCATCAACGTGGCAAGTGTGTAGTATATATATAGGCTACGTGCGCAAGACCAAACCGTTATTTTAGGCGGGAAAGCCGCCATTTCAGAATCATAATGTTTTGATTTGCAAGTTAGTGCTGTAAAATGGCTATGGTATTCTATAGAAAGCATTTTCTGTCCTTCCTAATAGTGTATTTTGTAACAAAGTCGTATGTCCCTGGCGGGGTTTTGTGCACCTCAGTACCTCAGGTGTAACCTTGATTTAATTTTTTATGGCCGCCATTTTTTTCTTGCTTAGCTGATTTTTAAGTGCAGAGACTACTAAAATTAGACTTAAGTTCATATGCAACCCCATTCCCAGACGTGCAGGCTGTCCCCTAGTGCTGTGTGTGATGTTTTTTATGTTTTTTGGTTCTTTTTGGTGTGTTTTTCTTTTTTTTTTTCGATGTACACTGTTTGGTCATTACCTTTGTCACACAGCTCGTATTTTGTTTTTCAAAGTCCCGCTTTACTGGGTTGTTTTTTACCAAGATTGAGGCACTGTATGGCCTCCACCTTCACAAATGCGGACACTCGCTTCCCGAGGTCCGCACTTGCAGCCTGCAATGAACCGAAGGCTCATTGCAATTTATGTTCACCTTTGCAAATGCGGCCCCTCGCTTTGCGAGCTCGCAAAGCGTGATGACAACTCGCAGTTTGACAATTATAATATGACTAGTGACTTGTCTGCAATAAAATTTGAAGCCATGGCAATGCTGTTTGTCCCACAATGTTCGGCACTCATTGTGAGCCTCTCCTCTTGTGTACTTTTGCTCCTCTGAGCACCTTCGGCACTCATCACAAAGACAGATATTTATCTCTATTTTATTAACTAATAATTAATTAATTAGTTACTCAATAAATTAATATACTTTACCTATTTCTAATTACTATATCCAGCAATTAATAGCCTAAAGAGCTAACAATCTGTTTTTATTTTCCTGCAGCATACAATGTACAGCTGGATTGTTGTTGCCCTGATGAGAAGGTGTCATGAATGTCCCAACTGTGCATTAGAAATAGGCTGCGTGCGGGAGGGCAAACCATTAGTTTAGTTGTGTAAAGTGCCATTTTAGATTCATAATGTTATTAGTTGCAAATTACTGTTGTAAACTAGCGTAATTTGTCTATGTGCTATGCGGTTTGCAAGCATTTTCTGTCCTTTGTAATAGTGTATTTCATACCTCGTACGTTCCTGTGTGAAAGTGCAATGAGGTTGGTGGTGTTTTACGCGGCCTGGGTTCGTGTAGCCTCGTTTTAATTTTTTTGGGTGGACTTTTTTTTTTCGCTTACGCAATTTTCAAGTGCCGAACTTGGCCAAATCGACTTAAATTCACATTCCACCTTTCTCCCAGACATCCTGGCTGTTCCCCCATGCTTTGTGTGATGATTTTGTTGTATTTTAATTTTTTTGTGTTTATTGGTTTCCGGGGTTCGGCCGTTAAGTTCGTATTTTTCGTATCTCGTATTTATTTTTTTCTAAGCCCTGCGGCTTGTATTTTTTTTTTCTCTAAGTCCCGCTTTGGTCAGCTGCTTGCAGCCTAAGGCGCTCCCGCATTTACTAAGTGTTTGGTGGCTTAGTCCCGCGTGTTTCAATGTGTGATTGGCGCTCCTTTGTGGATAAGTTCCACATGTTTCATTGCCTTCACTGCTTGCCTCGCTTTGCAAGGTTAGCAGGCAATGAGTGCCGAGTTTTAGTGCCTTAACAGATCGCCTTGCTACTCGAGGCTCGCAGGCGATAAGCACCTTCGCTGTTCATCGCCTAAGTACTACGAGTTAATGGTTCAACTAGCTATGAAAGACTCTCATCGCCCAAGTCGTACGTACCACGCAAAACTGTTTAACCATGATAAACTTTTTAATTGTCATGTATGCAGTAATAGTATAACAATACATAAAATTTGTATGAATACGTATTGTGAACCATTACATAAAGGTTTCTAACATGCAACTTTTTGGTAAACAGTGTTGAATGAATTATTTTTAACAATACTAACATGAAATAGCTCAACTTTGTATAAATTTGTATTTTAATCCATTACATTAATGCTACTTAATTACATAATGCAACTTGCTTCTTAATTACAGAATGCAACTTGTATTTGAACTCCTGGTAAAGCACATAGGTATTGAATGCAGAGGAAGGCAAACAGTAAAAATCCCCATTGAAACTTAGCCAATTGTATCAAAGGGGGGAAAAAAAATTCCTTCCTGACCCCAGTAACTGGCGGTCGGATTACTCCCTGGATGAATCATGTCTATTTAATTATACATTTACATTTGTAACAAATGATTATGCTGCTACTGACATAAATCCTTACTAACATTAAACAAATGAACTTTTCAAACCTTGTAAAATACAATGTTAATAATGCAAACATTAACGTAAGGTAAAAATATTTAAAATTAAACTAGTTAAAAATAAAGTGATCTTGAATATTGAATCCAAAAGAAGGCAAACCCCCCAAAAAAACAGTGAACCTTGGTCAATTGTTTGAAAGTAGGCTAAGAAATTAATTCCTTCCTGACCCCATTACCTGGCAATTTGATTACTCCCTGGATCAATACTCCCTAAATCATGAAACATTTACATTTTTTAACAAATGATGATCATGCTACTAACTTTAAACCTTAGTTACATAGAATGAAACAACTTTAGAGTCCTTTCAAAACAGAATTTTAACATTACAAGCAAGAACTTAAAGTATTACAATTGAAACAGTAAAGGTAAGAAAATGCAAGGTAACTGTTTTGTGGGGCCAATCCTGGCGAAAGTGACTTCCAAGACATTCCATTTTTTTTTTGTTTTGTCTGTCAAAGTGGTTCCCTTTAAAAGAGCCCAGCAGACTTGTAATTGTGTCTATGGGATGTCACCACTGTTTATTGTTATTGTTGTTTTTTCCTTTTTTGGGGGGGTTATTGTTGTAGTTTTCTTAAATTGTAGATACAGTTTTGTATGTTAAATAGTGGTCCTCTAAGGGCCAAGTGACATTTTTTTTCGTCCTGGAAATGAAACCACTATTCTCTATGTTTACAAAACCTCATAGTACACAATGTTTTTTGTAAAAATAAGTCCATCGTGTAATAGATCATCCTGACTTGGGTTGTCTTCAATTGAAACTTTAATATCATCTGGATTTGTACACCTTGGAAAAGCCATATAGAGTTGTCCATGTGCAAAAAACGATTCCTGTAAAAAAATACCCACAGACTTAAAAGTTTGTTCTTGGGATTTATTGATGGTCATGGCAAATGCCATGATAACTTGAAATTGTCTTATTTGAAGGACAAAAGGTAAACCACTCTCACTTAGAGTCAAATCAATTCTTGGTATAAAAACTAATTCACCTTTATGGGTACCAGTCATAATTTCTGCATGTATGAAATGATCTTTTAAATCGTGCACAATTAATAGAATGAAAATTGCCCATTTTTTTAATTGCAAAACATGTGGTGGCATTCCAGATAGTGTTAAAGAATTAATACATTCTATAATAAAATTATATTCACTGTCTTTATCGTCAGCCAGAACTGAATCTTCAATGTAATAATTATTTTGGGGTACGTTGATGAATTTATAAATGTCGTTATTTAGATTCAAGGCATCTATATTTTTTGAGGTTAATATCACTTTGTTTACAATGTCTGAGTAATCGTCATTATTCAGAGTGTTTAGAAAGATTGCTGATATGAGTGATTCCTTGTAAACCATTTGTGATGGAATTTCAATGGTATCAATGGGTAAATCGTGTATTTGTATGTTTTCCTTCTCCAATTTGAATGAGCCAATCATTGAATTTGTTTTGGCATTCAGATCTCATATTTAATTCTAATTTGAGGTGTGTAAATATTTTCCACAGTTTACTTGTCTTGATACAAGTTACAATGATGTCAGTTCTATTTCCATGTGGCACAACATGTAATGTTTGCCTAAAATCTCCTGCTAACAACATCACCATCCAACCAAATGGCAAATTATTATGCATCACTTCTTTTAATAATCTATTAATACATTGTAAGGCATGACATGACATCATTGTTTCCTCATCTATGATAATTAAATTACATTTTTTTGGGGGGGCTTGTAAAGAATTCAGTCGAATATCTGACACTGATGTTTCTAAAATGGGAACTGGCAGTTTAAATCCACTATGCACAGTTCTGCCACCTTCTAACAAAAGTGGGGCAATTCCAGTTGTTGCAAATGGCATTGCTATTTGACTCTATGCTCGAATGCAACTCATCAAACAATTGAACAGAAAAGTTTTTCCTGATCCGCCAGGGCCATCTAGATAGAAATAACTGTCTTTGACCATTTCATTATCTGTAGCATTTGTGATGGCATTAAATGCTTGCAATTGTAAAGTATGTAAAGTTGCCAGTTTGTCTTTTTTTTTTTTTTTTTTAAAGCTCAGTGTCATCGTCTTCAGAGTTTATTTCATTTATATGTCCTGGATCAGGCAAATTAAAACGTGCACAATTTAATCCATGAGCAAGAAATATTTCTTGAATTTCCATTAACGCTTTTAAGAGTGCAATGGGCTCATAACGTTTCAATAAGTCTTCAGACATTTTTAATTACAAAAAATGCAAATGAATGCAAATGGCTCTCTCATTTGGTTTTGCATTTGACATAGTGCTGCTTCTTCCAGACACCTCTCTCATTCTGTATCATCTGCTATGAAGTTTTGATGTCTTGCAGCTAATAGGAAAGTATCATAAACTATGTCATTCACTGTGCGTAAATGTTCATAACTTTGTGCACCGGGAACATGTAAAAGTAGTAATCTTAAACAGAAATCAATGTTTCTTGGACTGACGGTATAAATTTGTGGTTTAATTTTATGAGTATCTGTTTTTCGTTGTCACCATTGATAATTTACAAATACATAGTGATATGGAATCTCAATATATAAAAATTGTCTGGCCTGAGTGTCCTGGTAGTTTAATTGAAACCATGCAATAAGTGTTGTTTCTCGATGCTAAGGCAGTTCTTTCATTGCCTGCAGTAAAGCAAACAAACTGACTTTGTGGCAAATGTTCAGCTAATCGATACACAGCATGGGACCGATCATGCATCTCAAATTTCAGAAGACACCACATTGATTCCGGCGCACTGACATAGCGAGCATCTAAATAATTAGAAAGTTTGTCATGTAAAATTGTTTTTCCTTTTCGTTTTGTGCACCTTGCACGACAACAGTTGCTGCATCATCTCCTTTGTATATATACATTTATACACATATTTTATGGATTTGATAGAAGTTCAAGCTTCCACATTTATGTGTGCATTGTACTTCATTAGCAAATGGGGATTGTATGGAACGACATATCAATTATCAACCTTTTGTCCATGGATAATATCTTTTTGTCCTTCTCTTCTTTTATACAAAGGATATCCAGCACAATTAGCATAAGTTTGCATTTGATATTGTTTTGGGAACTCTTTTGTACATTTTTTATTTTCCATAAATAGTGAATTTGTATTGATAACTACATATTGCCCATGAATCATTCTGTGTGTTACATTCTCATAAACTTTGGAATATTTTTCTGGATGTGGCAATTCAGCAGTAATGACTGAATCCGCTCTCTCTGTAGTATTACATTTATTTTTTTCCTGCAGGATTAAAAGTATGTGTGCATTTTTTTTAATTCACTGGTATAAACAAAAGCCACACATTTCCCAAAAAACTGTGCTTTAATTATATCATATATTAATGAATTGAGCTTTATTTTGAATACACTTGCCACTAAATCTGGTCGCTCAGAAGTATTTTGACCAAGATTCAAATGTTCCTTAATCTCTGGACATTATGGATTACATGTGAATGTAATGAATACATCTGGTTTTCCCCATTTTGTGACAATTATATCATTATATCTTTCTCGCATATTGCGAGGAGATCCTTGAAAAGTGGATGGCAAAATGATTGCTTTTCCAGATGGAATGTCTGTGTTGGTAGCATAATCAGTGCACATAGTCCATCAATCCACAATATTGTTCTACTCAAAGCTTGTTTTGTAGAAATTTTATAAAATTTAGATTATTTGCTTCAACTTGTAGATAGAAATCAATAATCCATTGTTGTGTGAGTTTGACCTCACATACAATAGGATTAAAACAATCTATATTATATATAATAATCTATAATACCAGTTTGTGCCACTTTATATTACAGCATAGAAATATTGAATCTAAAATGAATATTACTATTGGGATAACTTTGCAATTGTAATTTCTGAAAAAAAAATGGAATATATCATTGGATCCAAATTACAACTTAATATATTTATGTTTATAAAAGGTTGGTCTTCATTGCGTGGAAATATTCTAATATCCCGCTGAAAAGGTGGTTCACCATCCTCATCTTTAAAGACCATGGCAACTTTATTTACTGTTGGTAAATTATACCATCTTTGATCAGTTTTGTGACCTCTTTTTAAAACCATATTTACTCTTGGCATTGTCAATTGATGTCTTTGAGCATGTTGCTGTTGTTCGTTTTCAATCTGTGCTAATTGTTTGTATGTGTGACTGTTTGGGTTGTTGGCCATAATTTTATCCAGCTGTTCAAAGACTATGTGCAAACACTGTTTATTTTCCAGAAGCGTCATCATTTTTTCAACAGCTTCCATTGTATCCAAGACATTTAACTGTGCAAATTTCCTTTGCTCTCATTCTTGTGGGTGTAAATTTGTAGTGCGGTGGTAAATTTGTCCTTTAACTCTAAAACACTAAGGACCATGTCCTTGGACATTTTCTGCTAATGTAGCACCCATTGAAGCAAATTAAATTGCACTGTTATAAGACCTGATGTTTTTTTTTTTTTAATTGGTATAATTTGTAAATGTTGGATCGCTCATGATACTTTGTAAGTAATCTGGAAATGTGTGTCTTTGTGGAAATCTAACCTTTCCTTTCTGACAGCAACTAATAAACAGTTGGTCTTTCCTTGAGAAAATTATAGGCCCCACAAAACTGAAAAACCACATTGAGTAATCCATAATATTGAGTGTCTACTGTTAGTGATGTAATGAAAGCAGTATCCTGAGCTTCCGCAACATAGATATAAAAACAACTTTCTATATCTACGTTGGTGTCATGTGTCTGAACATTGGTGTCAATAGGTAATATTGGGTCATTAGGCAATGTTTCACAGACATGTTTTGTTTACTCTTTCTTTTCTTTGAAGCTCCAGCATACTCACTTTGTGCTTTCTTACTCATTTTTCTTTTATTTAAATGTCTCTGTCGGTCTTCTTTTATTAAGCGTTGGGAAGATTCTGGGGACTGTGCATCTCTCCACCTTTGCTTCCTTTCCCTTGCTGCTCTTCTTTTGCATCCAATCCTGTCTTCTCTGTTGTCTGCCATTGTAATCTGTAATTGTAAATACAGGTGTAAGATGTAATGTTTTTTTTGTACTGTACATATTGTTTGTTGCTGCTCTTAATTCAAAGCTAAATAGCATTAATTAAAGAAGGCAATGATTTGAAAAGCATTTAGATTTTTTTCCCTGAAATAAATTAATCAATTAAGTTTTTTTTTTACTGGCATACATTAAAAAAGAAAGCACTGCACATATATATATTGATAACTATTTTTTTTTTAAATTAATTATTAAGTCATTAATAAATGAATATACCTTAATGAATTAATCAATAACTGGCATCAACGGTAAACCTAAAGAGGTCATTATGTCTTCCTAAAGAAGGGCAAACAGAAAGAGCTATGGGCAAAGTATAGATCGGGCTTAAAATAATGTGCAATTTTGGAATTTTCTAAATGATGAAATCAATTGACTTATGAGGTCTAATTTGCATTCTTTAAAAGTTAATTAGATAAGCATATATGTATGCATATTTTTGGGGGGGTTATTATTAATGAATAAATAAATACTAAGGGCTTCATTACATTTGCAAGTTGTGCAATGCAATAGGGCACTATATAAGCAGATAGCATATTTATTTTGTAATTTTTTATTTGGTGAAAACCCTAGTTTTGGAAAGATGTTCATTAACTAAAAATGTATGTCAAAATAATATGCTATGTCCTTATATAGAGCCCTATTCAATTTTGCAAATTACTATTGAATGAGGCCCTAAATAAATTTAGGTTAATTAATTAATCATTACCTGTCATCAATACAAAACAATAAGGGCATCATGAAATCATATACCTGTGAAATTGATGTTATTTGAGAAAAAAATCCTTGAGAATTCACTCTCTGTCTTCAGTCAGGTGCAGAGAGGAGTAATCTGTGAAATTACATGAAAATAATTTTTTATGTTTATATTCAATTAATTTGTGAGTGAATGAAACTATGATGTTTAATTGGCATAGATGCAAAACATAAACTCATAATCATCAATATGTTCATAAATAAAATCATTATACAATTTTAAATGTAGCACATGTCAGAATGTAAGAAAGTGCTTTAAATATGTAAGTGCTTTGAAGGTCCTATCCCTGTCAGGCAATTGTAAGCACTCCTGATATGTAAGTGCTTTGTAAAATGTACATATTTTTTGAACTATTATAAAAAAAAAAAATATTATTATTAATTAATAGTTCCAAAAGCAATGTACATGAATGAGCAGTAAGGCAGATATATAAGTGCAGGTTCAAAATTGTTATTACTTTTATTGCAGTATAAAATTTACTTTTTTTATGATTACTAATTATTATTTAATTAAAATATTAATATACATTAATTAATCAATAACTGTCATCAATTTTAAAAAAAGACTTCATTCTTTTTTGCTCCATAAGAACATAATTAAATGATATACCTGTAAAGGTGATCTTCATGTTGATCAAAGGCTGCAAATATCACTCTCTGTGTTGAGTCAGCTGCAGAGACAATGAAACTGTCAAATAAGATGGAAAGCATTTGTAATATTTGGATTAATCCCTATCAGGAAATCAGCAGCAACACGGATATAAGCAGTGCATAGTAAAATATACATATTGTTTGTGGTCCTTTTTTTGTTGTTGATATTACTAATTAATATTGAATATATTAATGTACATTAATAATCAATTAATCAATGACTAAACGTATTCTAAAGAGCTAAGCATTAATATATTAATAAACTAAATGCATTGTAAAATATAGAATATTTGTTGTTCATAATGATTATGAATAATTATTTACTAAACTAATGTACTTTATTAATTAATGAATCAATGTCTAAATATATTAGAAACAGTTAAGCATTAATGTATTAATAAACTTTATGCAGTTTAAAGTTTTATACATTTTTTTTCATAATGATTCATAATTAATAATTAATCTGAAATAAAAAAAATCTTAATGTGTAAATGTGTAAGTTAGTGTTGTAAAATGGCGGTGTTTTGCTAACATTTTGCGGCCTTCCTCTTACCATTTTTCTACTGAGTACGGCGCTGGCTGTGTTTTGTGCGGTTTGGGGAAGTGTAGCATCGTTTTAATTTTTTTCAGCCGCCATTTTTTTTCTCGATTAGCCGATTTGCTAAAATTCGACATAAATTTGCGTTTCACCTCACTTGCAGATGTCCAGGCGGTTCTCCCGTGCTATGTGTGATGTTTTTGTTGTATTTGTTTTTGTATTTTTTGTGTTTTTCTTGTTTTTTAGTTTGCGTGGTTCGGCCGTTAACTTTGTATTTTTCCTATGTCTTATTTTTTTTTCTAAGTCCTGCGTCTTGTAATTTTTTTAGTTTTTTTAATCAACTAATTGCAGCTTAAGGCGATCCTGCATTTTCTAAGTTTTTGTAGGCTAAGTCTCGCGTGTTTCATTACCCCCACTGCTCGCCTCGCTACCTGAGGCTCGCAGGCAATGAGCGTCTATGGCGCTCATCGCCTAAGTGCTCAGAGTTAACGGCTCACCTCACTGCACCTAAGTGCTCCAAGTTTAATGGCTTGCCTCTCTTCTCTAAGTCGTACTCACCACGCAAAAAGCGTGACGACTTCTCGTAGTTCGACAATTATAATATGTGATAGCATTATATAGACTACTTAATTCCCCCCTTTGATACTGCTAAAGTATCACACTTCAAAATTGTGAGGTTCCTTAAGAGTCCTTTGCACAAATATAATCTATGAAACTAACCTGTTGGCCAGTACCTTAAAACAGGAAACAATGATACACAACACAAGAAATATTATTATAATAACAATTAGTAAGATTTAACATGTCTGTGTATGAGTCTGTAAGGGGTACAAAAAGGTTATCAGTCTATGAATCTGTGCTATTTTGTAAGCACAGGTTACAATGTGGATGATCAGCATAAGCAATCCTATGTCCAATGGTAATCATAATACGTAGTCAGATGCACAGCCATCCAAGCTCCTGGCATGTCTGGATGGCACTGTTATGATGTACCCAAAAGCATTTTCCCTCTAGTTTCACAGCGGTTGCAGTGGCAAAGGTAATGGTGAAAGGACCCTCTCATCTGGGCTCTTTCACTTGCTCTTAAAAACCTTGATGTACACCTTGTCTCCCAGCTCATAAGGGTGGATGGGTGTGTACGAGGGTCAACCACTATTTTCTGCACCTGAAAGTAGGAACACTTAGACAGTGTTCAGGTTTTTAACATACTTGTACAATTCATCAGATAAGACATATAAGCCTTGTGGATCATTAGATCTAATGAATGGAGTTTCTATGGGTCTACCCATAACCGTCTAATGAGGAGTTAGGTGTTTTACTCTATTTACTGAATTTCACATGTGCATTAGTGCTAAGGACCAGTGTGGCCAGGTGAGGAATGAGGCACAGATTTTAGCCAACTTCACTTATACTCATTGTCTTGTTCATAATAGGCATTGAGATGATAGATGTAACCAATAGCCAATAATAAGATTATAATAAATCATTGCAGAAACACATCTTAAAATATAATTTTGCCCTGATATTACAATCAACGTAGAGGTTTTGCAAGATAACTTTTTTCCCTAGTTGCTCGCCCTTATCAGATGTTAGTAAATTCTATATCCTAGCAAGTTGACAGTACAAGACGCATAAATGTTAGAAGCCATAGGATAGTACATAAGGAAGACAGAACTAGAAAAGAGTGGAAAAAGTGAAAAATTATCAAACAATGAAAACATAGACTCGGACAATCTTCATACAAACCCAGGCTTACATATCACACTAGGCCAG
The DNA here is from genome assembly GCA_027410445.1 of Discoglossus pictus. NCBI lineage: Eukaryota > Metazoa > Chordata > Amphibia > Anura > Alytidae > Discoglossus > Discoglossus pictus. The sequence goes on along the minus strand of CM050166.1, from coordinate 192,371,973 downwards.
ACCCCTCTGTGGTCATATGATCTAAAAATAAATAAAAAAAAAACAGGCAGATTGCTTTTGGATAACGCCATCCTCTGGTCAAAGCAATAAACCATTATGTGCAGATATATAGACACAGAACAAGGAGTATGTGATTTCCTCACCGATCTTTGCATATTTTTCTTGCCAGTAGATACGTGCATGTGTGTATTTCCAAATCCAGTTTGGCCCGTACCTTTTTTCTTGGGTGCAGTATCATAGCAAAACTTATGTCTGGACTTTGTCTTTCAGTCAGCAAACTCTGTATCCGGTTCTTCATCTGTATTATCTGTTGTCATCAGGATAGATACTTTGTAGAGACTTTCTCTCATAATATATCAGGACTGTTTGTGACATTTTTGTTACTCTACTTTGTCTTGTCTTGGTCTTTTCAGGTCCATCTTCTTCTGGAGTAGGCAAGTGACAAAAATAAAAACAAAAATCCAAACATTAAAAATCTGTCATTTGAGAATCTTACATCTTACATCTTTCAACCAGACATCCTCTTATCATACATACCTATCCTAAACTCCACCCTAACTGTAAATTACATTTTCACATATGCATAACTCTATAATGAACAAGATATGGTATATAAAACAGAACCAGTTAAGTCAGTAATGCAAATCATGCAAGGACTAGTAAAGTATATCGACATGTAAAATGCATAAGCAACAATTAGATTTTTTCTTCCCTGCAGAAGCAGCAAAACTTGTCATTAGGATAGTTTCAATACTACTACATGATAACTCTATAAGTGATAAAACTTAACTTTATTATTTGATTTATCCTGTAACAGATTGTACACTAAAGAATAAACTATTAGTTCTATTATTCTTGATATAGTTATACTAATAAAGATTTGAAATGTTCCTAATTCTCTATTAGTTTGCACCATGGCCATCTGAGCTTAGGATGGGCCTTGAATATAGATGTCACATTTTGATAGTATTTACCCAACAAGGAAAAACAAAAACATAGTACATAAAGACCATGGGCCTCATTCTATTAGCGGCCGCAGCCGTTGCGGGGCCGCAGGGACCCGCCGCAAGCTATTCTGCTATTCTATTCCCCTCCGGCCGGGGATTCCGGCAGGCTTGCGGCCGGTGCCTTGCTATCTCTTGCGGCCGCTCGCGCCGGAGGAAATCCTTTGATCTAAAACGGCCGCAAGGAAATCGGCCGTAAGAAAATCATATTTGCAATTCAATTGCTCCGGGAACCCTCTCTGCAAGGCTAAAACCGAGCCGCAGCTTACTTGCAGGAAAGAGGTCCCGCTAGCACCAATTAAGCACGAAATATAGCCCAAATAAAGCCATCCTGCACTTTGAGAAGACTATAAAGTGATTTTCGGTGTAAGCAAAATTAGCACAAAATTCCACTATACTCAAATCCGTAAAATATATATTTTTTTAATATACGTCAAATATCCATGTAAAAAGTCCAGAGTGCTTGGAGCACCTCAGACCCGCCCACGCCGCAGCTGGAAAATAAACAGTTAATTTGAACTCAGGTTTGGGCTGATGTGCAAGCTTGAGAGTGGGTTACTTTTAATCCTCATGTCCCCCAATATGATCCCTAGCATTTACAGAGCTGTACAGTGCAGGCTTGAATTTATTTTTGAGTTTTAAGTTTTCAGAGCTTACAACCGGTAGCAAGATTTACGGCCGGCCGTAAGAGGAGATCCTTGCGGGGCCGTTTAATTGAATTGCAAGGTAACGGGACCCCCGCAAGGAATCGCAGCCTTACGGCCGGTTTACGGCCGATAATAGAATGAGGCCCCTAGAGACCTATTATCATCCCAAAAAAACAGAATTGATATAAAAAGGTTATTTAACCGGGTAGTATATTATGCACCAATTATTGTCAGTAACATGGGCACTCTCCAATGACCACCTGGGGATAAAACACTAGACAGAGGTTGAGCACATATCTCATTCATTCTGACAGAGAGAAATGTCAAACTGCGTATTACTCCTTAAGTTCAGTAACATGAGGGTAGCTCCATCGAGGCAAAAAAGTTACAGCTAAAATTTAAAAAGATATCTTTGCCAACAAAAGAAACAAGCCATCAAAAAATCAAAAAAGGAAAAAACAAAAATTTTAGAAAAAAAAAACTGAGAAAAAGAAAAATTTAATTCTTGGTCAGTTGTCATTTTTGACTGTCCTCACATGCTTATCAGAACCCATAAAATATTGGGCCTTGTTAATTGTTATCTGAAAGCCTTCATAATAATATATTTGGAACAGGTAAATATTATTGTACATGTGGTGTACTTCACTCCCCTCATAAGTCTACATGTAATCATAAACTAATTTGGCCTGGCAACACCTGATTGTCTTATTAATTCTACCATGCAATGTCTCTATAAGAATTATACCTCTAATCTGCCATAATTTTGTCACGTGTCTTAATGCATTACATATCAATGTTCAAAAAGTGAAATAACATAACATTTTATAAACCTTTTAAAACAAAAGACATTATTTCCCTGGTCACTTTAAATGAAATAAAACTGCTTTGTTTCAATATAAAAGCTTTAGCCAATATCTAGCATAATGTTTAACCCTTAAGTCAAAATTATTATAGCATATACTTTACATTATATTATCTTTTTTCATGATTTTAACTGTATATTACATCTGCAAAATGTTCTATTTTTCTCTTGAATCCAATTCTTTAGCAATTACTATTTTTATTTGTAACCAAATTTTCTGAAATGTTAATCTCAATAATATTTAACATGAATAGGATTTATTAATAAATATCCAAAGTGACCAAAAACATACAAAAATAATGTATAATATTCATCCAAAAGTGATCAGAGTCGATGGGGAGTGACCGGAAATGGTAATGTAGCCGTGAAGGTTGGCGATTTGCGGCTGGAGATGGCTTCCGTGAGAGAGGACCGATGGTAAACGTGTGCCGAGCAAGTGAGGGTATAGCCCTCTAAGCATACCCTGAAAAGGAGAAGGAGAGTAAAAAAAAAAACGCGGCCACGCAGAGCAGTGAGCAGCAAATACCCGACAGCCCTAAGAAAGGGGAGCACCCATACCCAGGAGGGTTTTCCCTTACTGATTATAAAAGTGCAAGAAGGCACAAAAAGACAGAGGTCTGCAGAGTACAGGCTTCACGGTAAAAATTGTGACCTCACAGGCAAGAGTGCAGCTCAAGGACTACAGATCTCAGCAGCACAAGCTCAAGAAATTTGGGGCACAGTGACTGCGATGGACGCTGAGCCAGCATTAAAGCCGATGGGAGCCAGGAGACAAGCTCAATAAAGATAAGTAAATTATTACTTTCCTTCTTCTGATAAGGGGAACACAAACTGGCATTTGCAGTAATATATGATATGAGACTGGGTGACTGGGTCTAACCCCTATAAAGAATATATATAAAGTAATATTGGCAAAGATTTGTAGAAAGCTACACTTTAAAATACAATATTACTTCATAAGAAAGTAAATTTGCCCCAGAGGCCTGATAAAGAACTAATCCCAAAAGACTGTGCACACGGTTAAGGAAACCATCTGGTCTGTCTAGTAAATAATCTGCAAAATCAAAGGGATAAGATTATATTAATCTCCTTTAAACAACTAAAAGGATACATGTCCACCATTTTTGGTGGAAGGAACTTTCTGGATATCACTGTAGAAACTCGGGAAACATATAAGAGGCTCATTAAAGCTATACCGAGTCTAAGAGAGGTGAAACATCTGTAAGTGAAAAACTTGGAATTAATATGGAACTTTAAACATAACGATAAAAGCACACCTATAAGGAAAGGGAAAGAGAAAAAGAAAAGGAAAGAGGAGGAGGGAAGAGGAAAGAAGTAAAAGAGACGGAGGATCAATATCTGGTATTAACCATAAATCAAGGAGTTTAAAGGAAAAGAGAAATAGAGGAAGGAAGAAAAGGTGAAAGAAGGGAGGAAAATAGGGGACAAGATGGCTACGAAAAACAAAGCTAAAGCGAGAAAGAGTTTGACTTCAGAGCCATCCCCCTTCTTTACCCTAAAAAAATTCAACTAATTTGACTCAAAAACAAACTTCGAAAGAAGGGTTAAACCAAAGTACTGCTCTTCCCTTTCCCAACTCACCAAGTAGAGAATTGGAGTGTCAAGAAGAAAACTTGCTTACTATTGACAAAATGAAAGAGATCTTAAAGAACTTTCAAGCAGAATTTCTGGCAGAGATCAAGACCCAAATTATGGAAAATGCCAAATCAATAAAGGAAGTGAATAAAAGATCAGCAGATTTGGAAGTCAAATTTGATAAATTAGTTATGGACCATAATATGCTATTGGAGCAATCCTCAAAAATGTCTACTCAAATTACAACTTTGAATGATCAAATAAATAAAATGGAAGATAAAGAACGGAAAAATAATCTCTGTATAAGAGGAATTCCAGAAGCTATAAAAAAAGAAGATCTCTCAACATATCTCAAAGACCTATTTACTAATATTACTCCATCCTTCTCACAACTGGATCAGAAATTTGAGAAAGTTCACAGAATCCCTTTACCAATACATTTACAAAACAAAACCTCTAGAGATGTGATCGTTAAAATCCACCATTTACAGACAAAGGAAGCAATCTCTAAAGCAAGTTATACAAAAAAGATATTTGAAGCTCCTTATGAAAAAATACAATTTTTTTCAGATTTGTCAAAAGCGACAATTAATAGAAGAAAGGAATTCAGCCCCATAAAGCAAGAATTAAGGAAGCATAATTTTATTTATAAATGGATTTCTCCAGTAGGTTTACTGATTTTACAAGGATCCTCTTGGCATAGGATCAGTTCCATTGCAGAAGGAGAAACTTTTTTGAGAAACTTGAAGATCAATTCACGAGACTTAAAAGATTCACCTTCTGAACTGAAAATTCCAACACCAGAGTGGCAGGAGAAATGACTCCCAATGAAGAGATAAAATAAGCGGAATAATGGCTTATATCTTTATCTGGACTAATTACTGTATAAATGTGATTTTTCCTTGGAGGGTCTTTTTATGGATACAGATTAAGAAACGATAGCATTAATAGTTAAAGCAGTCCAGAGTAATTACTTATACCCTCTTATAAAGAGGAAAGTAGCAAAAGGAGATGGGAAGATTAGAAATGATATTGCCTATTAATTAATAGTCACTAGAAAGGAGATATAGAATAATGGTCAAATAAAAGGTGAATAAGTTAAGTAAATGGCACTGCCATCTCCACAATATACCGCTACCCATTTTTGAACAACGGCTAAATCCCTGTGGAACAGAACTGGGAAAAGAATGCAGTACAACCCCATCTGTTCCAATAGTATGAATGTATGTATGAATGTTAGTAAGAAAGGTTTTTGTTCCTTGATTTATAAATTTATAGTAAAGGAAGTATTCTCAAATAAGTGTTTGGTAAATAACAGTATTCTTAAAGAAGTATCCCAACATAAATGGCTTTGAAACTATAAAGTTGGAATGTTAGGGGTTTAAACTCACCCAGTAAAAGGAAAACTATTTACAGACATTGTAAAAATGAGAAAGTAGATCTGATTTTTCTTCAGGAAACTCACTGGGGGAGAGATAAAATACTGGGGTTTGCGGAAGGTTATTTTGATCTTAGACACCATTCAACGGGGGGGGAGAGGAGTATTAATTTTTTTTCCCAATGATTTAGAAATAGTGGAAGTAATTTCAATAACAGACCCAGATGGACGTTCCATTTTATGGAATGGCCAGATCAATAATCAGAAAATAACTTTGATTAATATTTACGCCCCTAATGAGACACAAATGAAATTTATAAAAAAATTAGGAAACTTAATTAAGAAATATGCACAGGGCCCGCTTATTATGGCAGGGGATTTCAATTTTGTTTCAAACATAAATCTGGACAGGTGTTAAATATTGGTGGATAAAAATGTAAAAAGAGTGAACAAAATTGCTCAAGTATTTACAGAATGGATTATTAATAACAATTTATTTGACGCCTGGCGAGTTCAACACCCAAATCAAAAAGAATTCTCATTTTATTCAAACCCACATAAGACTTATTCACGAATTTGTTTAATATTAGTAAATTCTCAAATAATTGACAAAATAACACACACTGAAATAGGTAATATTATAATATCGGATCACGCTTACACCACACTAATGGTTGAAATAAATAAAGTAAAATTAGATACACCACAATGGAGATTAGATGACACTATAATAAAAATAGAAAAAAATAAGGAAATCTTAAATAAAGAAATCTCTGAATTTTTTGATTTAAATAATCACACTGTCCCTTCTTATTGCACGATTTGGAATGCACAAAAAGCTTTCACAAGAGGTTTGGTTATCAAACTTAAATCTCAGTTGATAAAACAGAGAGGAGACCCACTAAACAAATTATATATAGATTTGAATGAACTGGAATCCAAATTTTTGGTGGATCCGCAACCGCAGATTATGATGGAAATTAAATTAATACAAAATAGAATAAAAAAAGATCAATCAACAAAGATCAGATAGTGCACTTTGGCGCTACCAACAGATATACCACTTTCAAAATAATAGAAACAGCAAACTACTCGCCACTCAAGCGAAAAAGAAAAATGAAAAGAAAAGAATAGTTGTTATTAAGGAAAAGGGTAAATATCTCTCCTCCCCTCAAGAAATAGGACAAGCATTTTCGAACTATTACCAGGACCTGTACAATCTGGAAAAAAATGCTACCTTCAGTAAACCATCAGTAGATGAAATACAAACATTTTTGGATGGTATTCAACAACCTAAATTATCAGACGATAACCAAATGGACCTGAACAATCCAATTACAATTCAGGAAGTCCAACAAGTGATTAAGCAACTGAAACCTTACACTACGCCAGGACCAGATGGATATACTAATCTTTTTTACAAAACATTTTGTCAAATTTTGAGCCCCTATTTAACAGAAATGTTTAATGAAATAAAAAAAAAGAGGTACTATGCCAAGGGAAATGACAAAAGTAGCATTCATAATGATCCCTAAATCCAATCTAGACACACAGTTGTGCACCAATTACAGACCCATTTCACTATTAAACGCAGACACTAAATTGTACGCGAAGATTCTGGCACTTAGAATTCAAAAATATGTGGAGAAATTAATTGCAATAGAACAAATGGGTTTTGTGGCTGAAAGGCTCAGAGAACATTAGGAAGATTATGAACCTAGGTGAAGTAGCAAGGGCAAAAGGTATTCCCACCCTGTTCTTGTCTTTAGATGCTGAAAAAGCATTTGACAGAATAGGGTGGAAATACATGCGATTAACACTGTCCAAGTTTGGATTTGGGGAATTTGGGGCCCGGGCAGTAGGGGCTCTGTATAAATCTCCCTTGGCAGAAGTAACAGGTTTGGGATGTGAGACAATTCCCTTTGGAATATCAAATGGCACTAGACAGGGTTGCCCCCTCTCTCCCACCTTGTTCGCATTGATGATAGAACCATTGGCGGAAGCCATAAGATCATGTCCACAAATTCATGGGATCAGGGTGGGAGAGAGGGAACACAAAATTAGTTTATATGCAGATGATGTTGTTTTATCAATTACCAGTCTTGAAGTATCACTTCATTATCTGTCAAATTTAATACAAAGCTACAGCAAAATCTCTTATTATAAGTTGAACTATAGGAAATCAGAAACATTGTTTTCTAATTTTTCAGTAAGCTTGTTATCTAAGCTGAAAGCTATTTATCCCTTTGACTGGAACTCCAAATCATTTAAACATCTGGGCATCATATTTTTGGGTAACTCACAGGGGATGGTAGATAAAAACTATAAGGATTTATATGTCAAGTTTCAAAGTATTATAGAGAAATGGAGAGGAGATAGATTTTCCTTCTATGGTAGAAGTGCTGTAGTTAAAATGATTCTACTCCCAAGAATGAATTATATTCTGAGATGTATCCCTTATAATATCCTTAGGTATTGGTTAAAGAAATTGCAAAAGGCAATTGATTATTTTATACACCATTCTAAATATATGAGGGTGAAAAAAGCAGTTATGGGAAGAATTTTTCTAAAGGGAGGAATCTCCTACCCCTCACTGCAACTCTATCAGGAAGCTAATTGTATAGTACACACTTTGAAATGGCTGGAACCAGCAGATAAACTTCCATGGATGAATATTGAAAAAGCTTTAATCCCAAATTGTCACCCATCAGCTTTGGTGTTTGGGGAAAAACCCTTTTATAAGGATCTTATGATTGGATCATCTGTTGTAAAAGAAATCTTAAAAATTGGAGACAGATTAATAAAAGAAAAAAATTGATTCCCAAGGGCAGTGTAGTCACGCCAGTGAAAGCCTTGTTGCATCCAAATATGGCTGGTAGGCTCAAAGCTTGGAACAATAAAGGATTAGAACGTGTTAAAGACACTTTGATTGAAGGGTCAATAGCGTCCTTCAAACAAATTAGAAACAAATTTAACATTGCAGCAGAAGGATGGCTAACGTACGAAGCTTATAGAACGGCCTGCAGTGAATTTAACTTTGGCCCACAAAATGATTAAGAGTTAAAACCTATGGAAAAAATCCTCCTTAAAAAACATTTAATATCAAGATGTTTTAATATCATAAGATCCTTAGGAGAACAATCTAAAACAAGCAGTATGAGTCAATAGGAACTGAATTTAAGTTTGGCAGTAGAAGTAAAAGTCTGGGATAAAGCCTTTAATCTGACCAATAGATTTATCAAACAATCATCACATAGAGAAATGCATTTTAAAATAATTATTAATTGGTATATCACACCAGTGAAAATCTCGCAGATTTCATACTCTCCTTCGGACAGATTATGCTGGAGGGAGTGTGGCAATTCTGCCAATTTATTACATATCCTATGGGAATGTCCTAAAGTAAAATCCTTTTGGAAAAAATGTTATGAATTGTTATTTAAGATTTGTGGAAATTCATTTCCCAATGACAGGAGAATGCAGTTTGCTACATTTTTTTCCAAGCAAAGTCAGTATGGAGAAAAAAGCCTTTGCTATTTTGACTTTTTCAATAGCAAGAAAGATAATAATCAGTAATTGGAAAGAGAAGACTGTTCCACTCTTTTCTGACATCGTTTGGAAAATAAAACATACTCGTGAATTGGAAAGGAACTATATACAAAGAGGTCTAATTAAAGTTGATCCACTGAAATGGAAATCATGGGACCAAAAACAAGAAACAACTAATAAGTTCTTTTTGGTTTTTCCTTTCTCTTTCGAAGGATGAATGAGTGAGAATGGTAAATTGTTTAATGTAATGTTTTGTTGTAATATTTATGTTAATGAGACTTCAGTATGTAACTTATTTTTTGTATCAATAGAAAAAAAAAAATGATCAGAGTCTGGATCATATTATAATCTATAAACAATTTTTTTTTTTTTAGCAAACTGTCTGTCAGTGAGAGTGGATAATCCTTTCATGGAAACATAATGATTCAATCTGGACACTGGTTTCCCTGAATAGTATTCAATTTACTATTCAGGGTAAATAGGAAATCCCTATATAGAGCATCACAAACTACTCTAAAATCCAAACATACATGGACATCCCTGCACATAGACAACTCCCCTCAGACAGTCAAATAACAAGGGTAAACAAATAACAAAGAGAGCTAAACAAAGCAAACAAATACAAACTATACAACAATGAACAAACATGAAGAGAAGCAATAGCACAAAAACCCTGTTGTCCACAAGAAAACAATAACACTTTAGAGTACAAAAGATAGAAAACACAAATTAAAGCCATTGCAATGAAAAAACACAAATACAAATACAAAAACTACAGCTCCTAGAATGTTAACCACACGCTCACACAGCTCTCAGACACCCACCCACACTCATATCCAAAAACAACACTAATGCAAACACACTCTAAATAATGATCAGAAGAAAGGGAGAGACCCCCTTCCCTCAAGTCCACAAACACACACACACCACACATGGGCCCTTCTCTGATTGCTATCCCTTCTGATACTCTCGCTAACCAGCCTTGCAAATGCTTAGCAACAACAAATGCTTACAACCCTACTACAGCTCCACGTTGACAATCCACCTAGGTTCTATATCTGTTATACTTAGGATCCTCTCACAAACGTATTTCTAACCTTCCTTAAATTATTCTGGTCCCTTCAACACTTTCAAGGTAATCTCTCTCACTGATCCTACCCCTAATACCACATATCCCAACTCTTCTTCACCCATTGCTTCTATGCAAAAAATCACAATCCCAGAAATACTACAATTACTACAATACAAAAAAGATAAAATAGGTCTTACCAGAGTGCAGCTGAATGTGCGGCAGTAGGTGCTCAGGATTGGGGTTGGGTTGATGGGCCACAGCATCAGTGTAATTGTGCTTAGCAGGTATCCGGCTCTGTTGCAGAGGAACCTCTACTGCAGGCTTTTCTCCAAGGCAGCGCCTGTGAATCTCTGTCCCTGTTAAGCCATGCAATTTCTCACAGCATCTTGGAAACTGTTTTCCTCCACGGAGCAAGTGGACTCATGTTTGGGTGCCAGTTGTTGAAGAAAAGATTGTTTCAGAGTTTCTCACCACACTCAAGGAAGACCACGAAATCATAGTGCTTCAATCAGATTTCATTTTTTTATCAGGCCTTGGAGATGCACATAAAGTATAGTACCACAAATGTGGATCTGACACAGTTATCCAGCACAGACCTTATATAGCAGTCTTATTATGTCAACACCATTTTATCTTGTACAATACATTTTCTGAAGATTGCATATTTCTAAGGTTATTCGGGTACTTTTCGGGAGTGCCCCATGACTTAGTACATTTAGGCAAGAATATTCCTAAGGTTATCAGCTACTTTTTTTTATAGTCACTACATTTTCTGTCTGCTTATCTAGCATTTCATATATAGTTCTGAAAATAGGGGCCTCACAGCTTTTGTCTAACAGTAATGTATTAACCCCTGCATTGATGTTGGTATTATTAGCAATGCATTCAGTGCTCTTTGTATAATAGCAATGTAATATATAATAACATTATATCAACCACTTCAGAGTATGTAGGCTATCCCCTTCTGGATCTCTACCTTTTGTGCTGAAGGGGCGTGTGCACTTCCATAAAGCTATAATCTATATCATGTAGGTTCACCCAAGTTGAACAGACCATAGAAGAGAGTTCAGACAAATCACAGTCCATTTGATAAGGAACTGACAACCCACTCCAGTATATTTGCCAAGAAAACACAAGTAAAAAACATAAGTACAACCAGAGACATAAAGACTTGGCACCAGAAGATGAGTCCCTATGGTCGGGAAGTGCCTACCAAATTACTGAGGAAGAGAAGAGGGCAAGAACGAATAACATCAGATCTAATGAAGCGGTTAGGCTAAAGTAAAGAGGACACTTTACTGCAGGTGTGTTTTAGGGGTAAGGAAAATCTGCTGCTACAACAAACAATTCATCATAGGAACCTGGAATATTAGAAGTATGAACCAAGGAAAACTGGATGCAGTCAAAATGGAATAATAAGATCAAATGTTTATATTCTAGGATATCAGACAACCAAAAGACACCTGGAATAATGGGTAAGTTCGGCTGTAGTGTAAAATTAAGAAGTCAGATATTTGTAGAATTATCTAGTCATAATAAAAAGGCTTCTTCCAACAACCTCACAGACTCTACATATGAACATCACCAGCCAGACAATAAATACATCAGATTGACTATATACTTACTATAAACTGACTATAAACTATAGACTTACTAAAAACTGACTGCATCTCAGATCAGAGGAATCTGCGTGTGGACCAAGAAGCCACAGTTGGAACCGTGATCCAGAAAGTAGTGCTTCAAGGCTGTATATAATTATCTTATTTATTTATCTATTTCTGCAGATGGTGACAGCAGCCATGAAATTAGAAGATGTTTGCTTCTGGGGAAGAAACTTATGGCAAGTCTGTCCAAAGGTCCAAACTATGGTATTCCCATTATTAACATATAGATGTGAAAGTTGGACCATAAAGAAGCTAGAGCACCATATAATTGACACATTTGAATTGTGGTTCTAGAAATTGAAAACTGGACTGCAATGAGATCCAATCAAGCAATACTACAGGAAATCAAGCCCAACTGTTCACTAAAGGTATGATCATGAGGCTAAAGCTCAAATATGTTGGCCATATCAAGAGAATACAACATTTCCTAGAGAAGACTCTGTTGCTAGGAAAGATTGAAGGCACCAGACGAAGGGCACATTAATCAGGTTAGTGAGAGAGGCCAGCCTGACTGAGCATAGCATGTTTGCATACATGTAATGTTTTACAATACCCTGTTATTGAAGTGATATACAAGAACCCAGTTGTGTTGTTACAGATAGCCAGTGAGAATTAGCACTACAGAATATGTTGGTGCATTACAAATAAAGGAAATAATATTACTAATTTTGTGTACTCATAAAGTTGCCTTTATATGATTTTGATTCTTTAACCCTACCATCCATTTGATTCTGATATATTCATTTGCTTAAGTAAAGGTATTGGTCAAAAACTATCAAGATTATAAAGGGAGACCACAATAAACTTTAAAAAATTTACAGAAGTAGTTTTTACCAAACTGTATCAAATAATATTCAGCTAGGCTCTACAGTGCCAAAGATTAAAATAGGCTCCGAAGCACAAAGTCAAATGTTCAAAAAGGCTGTCATAGAAAAATGGCAAGATGCTCATCAAATAGGCAGAAACTTAGGAAGGTCATACTATGACATACAGCCACAGCTAATAAATGGAGGACCCCGATGTAAAATAAAAGCTGGGGTCCCATCCTTCCCTCCGGAGCTAACTTATTACTTCTATTTATGTTTATACATATATATGGGCATGTCATAGCAGAGAGATCAGACAAATTGTGGTCCACTGGGGAAGGAACTGCCAACCCACTCCAGTATCTTTGCCAAGAAAACCATATGGATAAGCCTGACCAGAAACACAGATAGTCTGATATTTACTACTTAAAGATTAACTGGGGCATTTCAAAATTAAGTTTTAATTGTCCAAGATAGGAGGGTCGAGAGCATATTACTGACATATTTTAATGTAGTTTAAACTGCTGAAGGATTTTAGATTACAGTGAATACATATCTGCTGATTCAGCCATAAAGGCGATCAAAATAATTACAGATGACCAAAACAACTTATTTCAGGAAGACCAGCCTGATTATTTGTCCATCAGTGATTCATGGTCAAAGACAGTAGTGGTAGCCAATGGCAAAGCAGATCATTTATTGTTTATCATTAGGTTAGAGTTTATAACTATTCATTCAATAGCTAAACTGGCTGAAAGAGATCTCAAAAAGGATTACCCCATCCATTTTAAATGGTGATGGTAAAATTATAAGATGGGTCAGGTAATGTAAATTGTTAGTGTTATAGATACTATATTTTTCACAGTTAGGGAAAGATTGTACTGAAAAAGGATCTAAGATATGAGTGTGGGATTCTAATAAATTGTACTTTTGTCTCCTAAAGTTTAGTAAGATCGAATGCCTTATTACTAACTGACAAAATTTATCAAATAGGTCTTTTTCTTGTATCAATCTAGTTTCCAGATCGGAATCAACACTCTTGGTGATCAATTTAATTTTGTGAGCATAGTAAACATTTTGGATTTGTGAAGAGTTAAGATGCAATTATTATGTTGTAAATTTAAGACATTTTTCTACCTTTGATATTAGTGCTTTTGTATTTTTCTTTTCTTTTTCCTGCTAATATTTCAGTTGCCATCTCAGCAACATACTGGTTAAGGTGACTCAATAACTGACTTGGAGCCTGATTCAATTAGAAGCCAGCATCTCATGGTATACAGGTATATATGTCTGTGGACTTGCTGCGGGCTCACAGTCTGCTACAATTCCGGTGCTATTCAATTGAACCAACCCGCAAGTTACAGTCTGAAAGCCGAAACCAAAAACCATGCACTCGTCCATAGCAGTTCAGGGTGAGAATATGATCAATTAAGCAAAACCGTAACCACCCATTTCAAAACAGCCAATAGAAAATGAGACCATCATCATGAAGTCAGTAAAACATGGAGGTTACATGTCAATCAGTTAGCTTTTAGAGGTCTGATATGCGATCGGACTCGCAAAACCGCAAAATACAAAATGATAAAAGTGAATGCCAATACTGTTCTAGTCCATGTGAGTGACCTGATATATATTAACTCATTGATTCCTGATATCGATATAACCCCGAAATGTCATATAATAAAATTAATTTTCCGTTGACGATTTAAGAGCTTGAGACTTTAGTGGAATTAAATCTAATGTATTTCATTGCTTTCCCCATCATTTACAGTGCAGTATTGATTTTTTTTTTGCATTTACAGTGCTACGGACAAGGGTTAAACCCTCTTGCGAGTCCAATCTGGTACTCGTAGGATTTTCTCCTACATTACCCGTTTACGAGTGTGAAAACATTTGTCTTGGGGAATTGTAGCAATTGAATAGCAATTTGCGATTTTAGCAATCGTAACTCTTGCAGATGGGAAAGATCAAAGGCTTCGGGAAGCTGTAAGTGCAGGATTTAACAAACGCAAAGTTTTCAAGCCTGTAACCTGTAAACCACTTGACCAGTAAAATGCCAATTGAATGTCAAATGATTTTACGGCCTCACTTACGGGCTCCAGTAACTTACGATTGCTCAATTGAATTGGGCTCTCAATATCTCTACTAGATGATAGCAGCCAACTTAGATGGAGAGTCCCACTGGATTTTGTTAGGGATGCCATGGTATGGATTAATATTTAGGTACCACGGATGTCCTTTAATATGTTAATAGATCAATCCCATGGGGGGTCTCAATAGTCCATCATAGCTATTTTTTATTAGTGGGGATCGGGGGTTAACAGGGGAGGGGAACCTTGGGTATGTTAATTGCGTATGTTAATTGCATACAATTTAAGGTATGTTAATTGCATACAGCACCATTTGAAGTGATTGGAATGGCTGGGAGGGAAATTTGAAATATGTTGCTAAGAGGGCTATTGAAATATTAGCAAGAAAAGAAGAATGGAGATGTGAACTAAAAAAATCTACCAAAGGTAGAAACAACTCTTGAATTTACTACACTATAATAGTATCTTAACTCTTTAAAAATTAATCATTAGCTACTCTGCTCACAAAATAAAATTGATCAACAAGAGTGTTGATTCCAATCTGTAAAAACAAATTTGATAATTTTTGTCAGTAGGTAATAAGGCATTGCAATTTTTACTACATGAAAGCTAAATTTTATTAGATCCCAACACTCATATCTTAGATCATTTTTGTCTACAGTATTTCCCTAACTGTAAGTATATGGTAACTGTAGCACTAACTTGTTTTTAAAACTTATGGGGTGGCCCTTTTTGAGACAGCGTGCTGTTAATTTTGCTGATGTGGGTAAATAAGTTTGTAAAAGCAGATAATTCTGATGTAAAATCATTGATATCTCTTTCAGCCAGCTTGAGTATAGTATCAATAGTTATAAACTCTAACCTAATGATAAATTATAAATGATCTGCTTTGCCTTTGGCTACCACTACTACTTTTGACAATAATACACTTATGGACAAATAGACTGGACTTCCTGAAATAAGCAGTTTTGCTCATTTGTGATCCTAATGATCTCATTTATTGCTGAAGCATAAGCTATGTATTCACCATAAATTACATTACAATGTGTTACTTATACAAATAAAGGGTTAAATTGTCATTGACTTACAATAGCATAAAATATAAGAACTGATCTGGGGATCTCTTTTGTGTACATCACAGTTCATTGTTGTAATGCAGCAATGCAGTCAACAATTCTTTATTCAGTAATATGCTCTAGTGCCTCCTACTTACAAATAAATAATTAAGCATACGCCCTGAAAGAAGCAGCTTTGTATATATATGATCTTATTGATTGTCTCTTTGGCTGAATCATTATTTATGTATCACCTACAATCAAAATCTCATCAGCTGTATAAATAACATTAATATCTGTTACTCACAAAAACCAAAGGTTAACTTGTCATCAATTTACAATATTTACAATAACATAGAATGAGTGACCTTTTTTTTCTTTTTTCATGTACTTTTCACATCAGCATGTTGTAATGCTGTATTTAGTTATCAATCCTTAAATCAATAAACTCTCGGGTGCCTCCTATATTGTCGAACTACTTGTCAGAATAGTGCATTATAATAAATTAAATTGGTTGTAGATTTTCTGAGTGTATGTTAATAAAGTACTTTTAGTAACTAACAAAGATAAATTAACTCTGAAGATTTCCTGTCCCTTAATTAATTTTCTTGTCATGCAAATTAAGCTTGAAACACATTACAACCTATCGCAGACCAGGTAGGTGATTCATTGTTAATGTCATCACAGCTAAAGTTGTTTAAATAGCCGCCAGAAGTCCAGGAGTTCCAGCCACCCTTGTGAAATCGAGTATGTAGAAGACTTGTATTTAATTATTAGGAAGGGTCATGTGGCAACATTATCAAACTGACATGAATCTTGGCATAATCTTGGCATAACAGTATAGCTTTATGTGCACCGGTCAAGAGGATAACCCAGAGAGATTGCAAATGTCTAGACCTGAAGTAGTCCATATTTGAAATCTAGACTTAGTTCTAAAGCAGGCTGCACATTGTTAAGTTTGGTCAAGATCTGTATTTTACTACTACGGTTCTTTTCAAGTCACATGTAGGATCAGAGTATGTATAGGGAACAGAGTATCAAGCAGTTTATTTATAAATGCTTTAAAATAAAATTAAATGTAATTTCTCAGAGATAAAGGTATACATAATAGCAACATGATCTATCCAGTTGGAGAGGTGATTCACGCAATTTATTTTCACAAATCTTTTACTATTTTAATAATGCCCCTAAATAATTCTGTTTTAGATAAATAAATTAAAATTTACATTTTATAAAAAGAGTCTTTTTGTTTTATGTCCAACTATATTGTCAATAAAAAAATTGCAATAACATCTCATACGTCCAACATTCACCAAAATCTCATGGTTGCCCCCAGAGTCCAGGATATTTTATATATTATTAACTATACCGCCATTGGGTTAATCATTGTGCAACCGGGGGATACTATATTTAGAAGTCTCTTGACACTGTATTGTAATTATCTGTCCTCAATTTGGGCACTTCATAATTTATTTAATTGGGGCATCACAATTTTTTTTTTTGGATGTTATAAAATTATTTTTATGATGCTGTTATTTATTTATGAATAGGGTATTCATTAGTTATATCTTCTTTTATATGTTGTTTGCTGATGAATTTTAACTTTGACAATTTTGTTATTAGATATGCATTGAATTAAATTGATAATCTATACATTTTTTATCATGATATATAGGGATTTACTTATTGGCAGATATTATATAAATAGTTGGGTATATCCTAATTTATTGAATTGCCATCAGATAGAGACAGATCAATAGTTATGGCATGAATATGTATTATAACGACCAGAATGATTGATAGTAAAATTATATTTTATGTTTATAGAACATTAGTCTTTATGAGGTTTGAATATAATGCTGAATTGCATGTTTTATGTATTTGAATTGCACCGATATAGAAAATCAGATATAATATTAATGAGATATTGAGAATTTGAATGTGATTGTCATAGCATAGAGTACTTATTGATTTTAATTTTTAACTTGCCATTGTTTTAATTTTTTGTCAGTTATGTTATATTTTATTATACATGCCTGCCTTCCTTATCGAATTGGTGGGTAAGAGCCTTTTCCCCAAAAGAGCTTCATATTTCTATATCAATGGAAGTAGGTGTGTTCTTTTTTTCCCCCTCTCTAGATATATATATATATAGATATATAAAAATAAATAAATATATATATATATATAAAAATAATATATATATATATATATATATAAAACAACCATTTAATGTATGGTGAGCAAAAGAGCAAGAGAAGCCCTCCACCGTACAAAGTACAGAAACAAATAATACATTTTCGATTTAAGAGAAAGAATGTTTGCTCATTTGCATGTCCCCTCCCATGAAATGAAATCATGGAAAGACGTTGTGATCAAACCATCAGACAAGGGTGGCAATGTGGAGCTGTTGCCAAGTGAGCAGTACGTTGGGGAAGCCATGAGACAGTTATCTGACTCAAAATGTTATAGGAGGTTATTAGGCGACCCCACTAGAGAATTTCAAACATCCTATAATAGAATTATCTCAGAGGCCTTTACAAATGGACTAATATCTAAACGTGAATTTGAGTTCTTAGAGGTTGAAAAACCTAAAACAGCAACATTATATTTACTCCCGAAAATTCACAAAAGACAAGTTAATCCACCGGGTAGGCCAATTGTATCGGGGAGAGGCAACTTAACAGAATCAGCTAGTAAGTTTGTCGATGCATGTATCAAATCTTTTGTGATCAGCCTCCCATCTTATATCCGCAATACAATGGATATTCTTAAAAAGTTGGATGATATTGTACTCAACGAAACCACATATTTAGTAACTTGTGATGTCGAATCATTGTACACGTCAATTAAACATCAAGAGGGAGAAGAGGCAGTACAGTTCTTTCTGAGCATGAAATCTCAGTATTCACATGAGAGGAACGAATTTCTCATACAACTTTTACAATTTTTTACATATTTTACTTTTAATGACACATTTTTTTTGCAATTAAGAGGATTGGCAATGAGCACTTCATGCGCCCCAACTTACGCCAACCTCTATATGGGTTGGTGGGACCATCAAATAGCCCTTGGAGACAATATGAATAAGTATAGAGAGCATGTCCAGATCTGGTTAAGATACATAGATGATCTTTTCATACTTTGAGATAGTTCCAAGGAACTTTTGGATGAATATATGCAAAAACTCAATGATAACAACCTTAATCTTAAATTAACATACCAAATAGATATGAACAAAGTAGATTTTCTCGACATCACAATATTCAGAGGACCGAATGGTCAAATTTCAACAGACCTGTTCTGCAAAGAAACTGCCACAAACAGCCTATTACACAATGAAAGTTTTCACCTTCCTTCAACCAAAAAAAGTATACCATTCGGGGAATTCGTCCGTCTAAGGCGTAATTGCTCCCAAGTTGAAATCTTCAATAAAAGGGCACAAGAATTACGCAGTCGCCTCAAATTAAGAGGATACAGTAATAGACACATTAAGAAGGCTTACCACCGTGCCCTCTACTTAGATCGAGACACTTTACTAACTCCTAAATCTAAGAAACCTGTGGATGACAAAATCAGATTCATTGGATCCTATCATGCCCAATGGAAGCAAACTCTCAGTATAGTGCATAAACATCTTCATATCCTGAGGACCGATGAAGATCTTAACCTTTGGTTTAAAGATGGAATCCGAGCAAGTTGGAAACGATCTCCCTCCTTGGGTGACATGTTAGTAACAAGTCATTTTATCAAAGAGCAGACAAACAAAAAGGATATTATTAAGGGCAACTATCGCTGTGCACATTGCAGTATTTGTCCACATATCAAAAATGTGACAACTTTTTACGACAATATTGGACACAAACATTCTGTTCCACAACTTTTCAGTTGTAGTTCCAAACAAATCATATATGTTTTGGAATGCCCTTGTAAACCATCTAAAAGTATGTGGGCATGACTACACGCGAGATGCGTAAATGCCTGGGCGAACACATTCGCAATATCAAGAACAGTAGGAAAGACCTGGAAAATTTTAAGAAATTGACATCGGTCGCCAGACACTTCTTTCAATTCCACAAGTCTGACCCTACAAAATTGCAATGTTGGATGATCCAACAAATCTCACTGGGCATAAGAGGAGGCAATTTGGAAAACGCCCTCTTAAAAGCAGAAAGTAAATGGATTTTCCTTCTCAACACAATGGCTCCGTCAGGTCTCAATGAGGCATTCAATTATACTGTATTTTTATAAACTATTACCTCTTCTTACTATTTATTTCCACCTGATTGCCCAGTTTTCACACATATATCTTTTTACGTTCTTGTCATTTACAAAGTGCTTCATTATTATTTTGTACTAGCGAATTGCCCGTCAAAAAATGACGGCAATGAAATTGTAAGGTAGCTAATGCTGTTTAGTGTGTAATAATGAAATATATAATACATTAATAAATGAATATACTTTACCTATTTTAAAGCATTGTGTGGAAGAGCTGTGAATGTGTTTTGATGTTGCTGCAGCATTAGTGGTGTGGATCTGCTGTGTAAGCGTGCTGAATGTGTGCAGTGTAACACTGTGCGTGCGCGAGACCAAACCGTTAGCGTAGTCGTGTACTTCCGCATTGGCGAGAAATGGCGAGTAATGTGTGTTATACGTTTGTATCGGAATATCCGTAGGTGTTTTGTGGTGTTTTGCGAGTTTCTTGTGGTGTTTTGCGAGTTTAGAGTGCTGTAGCCTCGTTTTCGTTTTGTTCGGCGGCCATTTTTTCTCTCGCTTCGTTTTTTTTTTAGTGTCTAAACTGTTTTATTTGAAGTAAAATCGAGGTGTAAGTTGTATTTTTGAGGTGCTGGGTGCTCCCTCTTGGTGTAGGTAAGTTTTTTATGTATGTGGTGTGTGTATGTATTGTGTTTGACATTTTCTAATGTTCGCGAGTTGCGTCCGAGTGTTGCGAGTCCGTAATGTGTGTGAACGTGTGTCGTATGTTGTTTGCGAGTGTCGTAATGTGTGTGTCGTACTGTTTGGGTTGCGAGGTGAAGTTTGCGAGGGTCGCAGTTGCTGGCAAGGAGCGCCTTCGGCGCTCCATGCCAGCAACTGCGGCCCTCGCTTTGCGAGGTCCTCAGGTGCTGGCATGGAGCGCCTACGGCGCTCCATGCCAGCAACTGAGGCCCTCGCTTCGCGAGGGTCCTCAGTTGCTGGCATGGAGCACCTTCGGCGCTCCATGCCAGCAACTGAGACCCTCGGGCAGTGCCCTCGCTTCGCGAGGGCACTGCCCGAGGGTCTCAGTTGCTGGCAAGGAGCGCCTTCGGCGCTCCTTGCAGCAACTGAGACCCTCGGGCAGTGCCCTCGCTTCGCGAGGGCCTCGGCTCGCTGCGCGAGCCCGCAGCGTTAGCAACAACTCGTACGCTCACAACTATATATGTGATCATTAGGCCAGCATGTGGTCTGTGGTAGTTCATCAACACCATTCATACCTCGGCTCCCCCTTCCCCTTTTTCTCTTATTTCTCCACAGTGTATATTTTATTATTAGCTATTTATTACACACATTGATTCTCATATCTCTTTCACCTTGCAGTAACCATGCATTAGTTTTTACCTAGTTTTGTATACTTGACTCTAGTTTTCATTAGTTATATTATTATGTTTTATTTCTTTTCTGCGTATTTATTTGTACTTTCCCCTCATTGGTTATTGACATTTAGTAATAGATATATCACACAGTATTAATACTGTATATAACAGCAGATGGCTGTTCATTTTTCTCCAACCCTATATATGTTTTTTTTGTCTTCTCCTTTAAGGACATATGTGACACATGAGGGGTTAATAAGATCGCTGCTAAGGTATATAAAGGAGGTAGAATCCCTGGCAACACAGCCCCAGTAGAAGCAATTTGGTGCGAAACGCGCGTTGGTCGATTCAGAAAGCGCATGCACGATAATTTTTCGGCTCTGACAGGCCAGGTCGCGCTCGAGCGCGGGTACGCGCACGTTTGGTTTGCGCCGGTTGCAAGCAACACGCGAACACGTCACTGATGAGTGACGCAGCGCTGTGGTACGCCAGCCAGCGGCGCGCAGTGTGTGAGACTGCTAGCCCCCAGCCGGCATATCTTGGGAATAGAGACTTGGGACCTCCTCAACAGTGAGTCACATTTGTTTATTATTTTAAGTGGATTTAATATACACTTTGTTAAACGACTCCTGACACGATTGTGTGTCTACTGTGTGCCTACTGTTGTGGATGTCCCATGTCTCCCCTTAGGGCATTGGGGTCCTTCACTTGCCTTTTTTTGGCTACTTAGGACACTTATCTTCCCATGCCCTCCATTGAGTACTGCAGCATTACCACACACTTAGGTTTTTTGTGTCTGTCTTATGACACATTTTTTACCTTTTTTTCATACTTTTCATTTGGTTATTTACACATATTTATTAAAGGCTAAGTTTTATCTCTCACGCCATTATCCTTTTGGCCCTACATGTTCAGCTATGATTTGGTATATCCTTGATCTTTTATTCATGATTGTAATATTTTTACAATCTTGTGGTCAAACCGTATAAGCTGTTTGTACCCATTATTTTTCCCTCTCACAGTATTTGGCATCATTGTGTTTCCTATATGTAGATCATTAGTTGCCGCTTTTCTCTTCTCCACTTCCACATATATATGTTTATCTACACCCTCTATTTGACTGGTCTGTGAGACTAAATTATTTATAAACCATTTAAGGGTTGTACTATATTGAGCTGCATAGCTATTTTAATATAAGTCTCATATGTTTGGCGCATTATTTGTCCAATATTCAATTTTGGGGCCAGGGTTGAACCAGATGGATGCTTTTAATTCATATACATGTCTTATGACCTGTTTCATTTACTGGTTCTCTATATTTATCCACTCAGAATTTATTTGCATTCTTTAGCGCACACATTATGTACCATGACCCCTATGTAATTTCCAAATTGCAATTAATGGAACCCATAATGGAGCCTGTAAAAGTTACAAATATTTAATTGGATACATTTTGCAACTTGCAATCCATTTGCGTGTCACAGGCTTAAAATCACTGCCGTGGTCAAAAGGCTAAAGACGCAAAATCCATATTTAATTTTACAACAATTGAACAAGCCCGCAAGTGCCTTCTAACATGCAAATGGCAAATGTAGCAAATAATATTATGGTTTGTAAATAGGACTCACAAAGGCTTTTTCAAAGACGTAAGAGTGCCCTAGCAGCCATTAAAAAGACAGTAAACCACTTTTAAACAATACAAAATCAGGGAAGTTCATCAGAATTAGTATATTTCTTAAAATATGTTGGACAGTAAAAAAAAGATTATCAATAATGTATAATCATGTGATAAGGATGGCACACTGCAAGCACGTGTTAGGTGTTATGTGCAACAGTATATGAAAGGATGTACTATGCTCAGCCATATGACTCCGGTCTGGGACATCATGGTGCTCCCCTTTGTATTAGAGTTATGGGTGTATGGTGACATAAATGTTGTTCCATGACTCCATTAATGTATCATTGTTCCAATGTATGCTGATTATTACATATAGGTTGTTGTTGGACAGGGGCCTAGTGAAGATAAGCAGGTCATGTAAGAAAATAGCATAGAAGATCTCCAGTTTTGTCCTACTTGACGTATTACTGTGAGGTCAATAACACAGATTCAGATAAATTCCCCTGATGATTAGGTTACTGTACCACAGATGGAGATTACAGGCCTGACATCTATTAATGGACAGGTGCCCCACATGGGTATACAGGAAGATAATCTCTCTACATAATATATGATTGTGAAATACATGTACTCTAATGTATGTGGATGTCCCAAAACCTTAAACATTGTAAACACACAGAAACAGTGAAAATAGTATAATATAACTTTATTATATACAGAGAGCACACTCAGAAATGTATATGATTGTGCACTAATATCATGGGTGTGGTGTGGGTAGATCTCAGAGGGGCAAAAGCCTTTTTGGGAAAAAGGGCATACCTAAATGGTGAAATGTAAAACTGCATAATAATGATGATGATACATAGCATCTACTAGGGTCACATGTGGTCACTACACCACTGTAACTAGAATCTGATGAAGAAAAAGATCATCATAAATCACTCCATTTAATAGAAGTAACCAGTAATGCATTAATTAAACAGATGCATAAACTTCTGGACTACATAATCCAATCCAGTTAAACACATACAGTGTGTGCACAAAACAAAAATCTGACAAAAGGTGGTCCAAATCTAAAAAAGGCAAAGGAGGATAAAAAAACAAAAAGAAACATGCATTTACAGTACAGTGCTAAATACTGTAAATGTAACAATATACCAACTTACCTGATCTTCACCTACAAGGATTACTAACCATTGGGTGGGTGTCATGATATATCACTAGCCATGACCATTAATAATCATGTGTAATCTCACAATGAATGCTTAGCTGTGACCACCATCAGTGTTCCAGGAGTACTATTACCTTCTACATTTGATATTGTTTAGCAACATTGATTTCACATTCATCTGCTATATAGGTGTTAGCTTATTTTAAAGGAAACTCATGATATCATAAGCTAGGTAAACCTACCGTTTAATTCAAAGAGGACACAAAGGTAAGCAGCCATATTCAGTGTTACTTACATCAAACAAAAGTATTGGTTCTCATACTGATATTGCAGAGAGGATAGAATGCTTCACTAGTGCATGTAGTAATGCAGATACTGGCCTGGATATTCTGATTGCTCTCCACCAGCTGCTGCATCAAGACCAGCATCTCCCCCTCGGCAGCCTCCGTTGGTGCACCCTGAGATTGAGGTCCTGTGTGTGAGTACATGGCTGGGTGAGGAGGAGGCATTGGTGGTGGCCCAGTGGGGAGGGGCTGTGGCCCGGCTGGAGCTTGGCTCCCTTCTGATGTTGGTGGTGGTGGGCCTGGTGGTGGTGGTGTGAACCGGCATGTGGTGTTGCTTGGAGAAGGAAGAGGTCATGGAAAGCAACGAAAGTCAGTACAATAGGAGGCCCCCTCATGGTGACTCAAATTGTCGGTTTAGGGGGACAGTGAAGTCAAATGCCACAGGTGTGGCCGATGGTCCAACGGGTGACCCCACTGCCCAGATAATCATATGCAGGGCCCTCAGCTCCTCTTCTTGCCTCCTCCTATGCCTGGTCCTGTTGGATGGGGGCTCGATCCCCAACATCCTGCTCTGATAGAGCCGACACCGCCGCTTCTGGCTCACCAGCGGAACAAGACCTCCTGCCAGCTGTAAAATAGCATATGTGTTAATTATGTTGAATAATATATTGTTGTCTGATCATTCCTAACTATTTGATATCTTGTCTTGAACCTGGATATTTAACTTAATTTCTACTATGAGTAGCTATCATGCTAGATGTGATCTATTCTTTGGATCATAAGCTTGATTGTTATTGGCAAATAACATTATCTTCCTTTTCGCTGCTTCCTGTATCTGAATACACTGCAGTGGGCAAAACCCATACATGGAATCTCTTTTTGTTTGACTACTTGTGTTGTGCCCACTAATGACAGGGATTTGTCAACTTCATGGATTTAATGAAGCAGGAACGATTCATCTATTCCTTGTTAAATCCAGAGAGTTGACGTCAATGTCATTGTTGGTCGATAGTTACATGTGTGTTTTCTATGTGTGTGTGATGTACATGTGGTGGTATGTTGGTGTATATGATATTCACCTGACATGATGGCTGGATCCTGCAATGCCCTCCTTGGCCATCATCCTCCTTACCTTGGCCAGATGTTATCAAAGTGGTGCTTCACCTACCTCACATTCCTTTTTGTAATGATCACTGCTACCTCCTTCCCGACCTAGGCATTGGGCCCAGCCCTTGTTCCCCCCCTTCACAATGATAGTGGGATGTTAATGGATGTCATGGAGGAAAATCACCATTTCTTTGTGTGAGTAATTAGGGGCCCTGTGTCTACCCCCAGCCTAATCTGACTTAGATTTTTTATCATTTTTTTTTATCATACAGTGCTCCTTCTTTTCTTTTGATTGAAACCACAACTGTTATTGAAAATAGTTTAAATAGTTAAAGTGGTACACTCTGGGATACTGACATGGCCTGACCGCCTTGTTCCTCCACCTTGCCCCTACATTTAAAATTTGCCTGTAGTGTAATGCGCCCCTGCCCCTGCAGCATGCCCCCTCTCCTTTCCTTACCTCTCCTTCCCTTACCCTCACCCTTCTCCTTTCCTTCCCCCTCTCCATTCTCCTCCCCTTCCCACTCTCCCTTCACCTTCCCTGCCCCCTCCTTCCTCCCCCTTCCCCCATCATCTTACTGTGTTACCCTCTCCTCCTTCACCTGCAGTCTTTCTGGCTGTGGCCGGGAATCGTTATTGACGTGACGTCAGTGTGACATCACTCGACACTGCCAGAAGGCATGCTGTAAGAGGAAGGTGGAGTGGGAGTAAGGAGGAAGTGTGTAATCCCAAGCATGGCTCGGGGTTGCTGCTTTAGGAACTGAAAATTCAGAGCCACGTTTGGGATTACCGCTAGGCCGATTAAAAACCATGGAATATGAATTAATTTAAACATTTGAAATGTATTGATAAATTCCATGTTTCTCTAATATACAAGAGGTCACACTGGTCAGCACTAAGATGGGAGTCCACCTGAGAATACCAGGAGCTGTGGCCCAGTGGA
This sequence comes from Discoglossus pictus, assembly GCA_027410445.1. Classification (NCBI taxonomy): domain Eukaryota; kingdom Metazoa; phylum Chordata; class Amphibia; order Anura; family Alytidae; genus Discoglossus; species Discoglossus pictus. The sequence continues at coordinate 192,345,557 of CM050166.1, read as the reverse complement.
GAAGTAACTCAAAACCCACTCCAGTATCTCTGCCATGAAAACGAAAAGTGGATCAGCATGGTGTATTGTCCATGAGGTCATGGAGAATCAGACAAAACTGAGCAACACCATTTACATATATATGTCTATGAACAACTTTTCCTTTAATAACACTAAAAATACATACAGCAGTTATGTTTGCAGTGATAGTGTATGCAAATAAGAATTTCACACATCTACTCCTTCTATGTCTCCAGAACATATTTTCAAAGTTGTGTTAATCCCATTACCATTTGTGGTGCTTCCAATGACATGCTAATAACTATCAAAGGGAAACACAGCTCTCCCTTTAAAGAAGAAAGTACACAACTTCTTTTAAGATCTAAGTATTGTATTTATATTTTAAAAAGTGACACTGTGTTAAAAACTTGGAATGGAATGAGCTAAGTCACATGCAAGTATATCAGAGACAGATTATATAGCAGTGAATGGCAACCTATTTCATTTGAATGGCCTCATATGGGGTTTTCTGTAAAAGGGCCTCACATTGCTGTAAACCTTGTTAAAATCACTGTAGGAAATTAATTCATTGGTAGCAGGGGTATAGAAAATGCATAAAAATACTTAGGACTAAGTGGTTATTATTTGATAGTTTTAGAGAGATAACATGGACTTTGTATTGTTGAAGAGTGGTATTATCTCCCACTGCAGAACAGGGTGGGTACCACATGGGATGCACCTAAGGGACCTAGGGGCTCCCAGGTCACCTGCTGCCTATTACCATAAAACTGTAAAATGTAAGTATGAGCAAGTTATATGGATATGGAAATCTCATATTGTGCACTTAAAATAACAGAATGTTTTAGCATTAAAAACAAGTCATTTTGGGCCTCATTCTATTAACAGCCGTAAAATTACCGCAATGCTGCGATTCATTAGGGCCATCTTACGGCCCTGTGTAGCGCTACTGCTACCCTGCTATTCAATGGACGGCGCTGCAAGGAGGTCCCCCTTACAGCCGGCCGCAAATCATGCAGTCGCCCGCAAGCGTATCCCGCGCACCCGTAAATTTAGTTTCAAGGCCATAAATTCAAGACAGCACTGTAAAGCTCTATATATGATAGGCATCATAATGGGGGACATGTGGATTAATAGCAACACCCTCTCAAGCTTGCACATCGCCCAAATCCAATAATTAATTTCCGTTTATTTTCCGTACCAAGTCCCGCGGGCTCGACGTTGTTAAAACTCGTACAGGTTCAGATGTTGAAGGCCGCAAACTCAAAGCATTGTAGAAGCCAATATATATTCAATCCAGCACTGCAAAGCACTGTAAATGATGGGGAACACAATGGAGGGCATGAGGATTAATAGCAAAACATTCTCAAGCTTGCACATCGCCAAATTATAATCTTCGCTTTTAGGTTTAAAATCCGTCCAAGTTCCACGGGCTTCAATGACCAAAGCGGTAGCTCATTATTCAAGCCTGTGCGGGCTTGGAGGGTGAATGTCCTCCAAGCCCGTAGCTCATTATTCAAGCCAATGCAGGCTTGGAGGGTGAATTTCCCGCAAGCCCGTAGCTCATTATTAAAGCCTGTACGTGCTTGGAGGTTGAAGGTATCAATTTTGTAATGGTTTTACAAACATGTGGCTGACATGAGCGAGCCCACAGCATTGCTCAGTTCTAAGGTTTGGGACTAATGCGCTTCGATGAAAGGGCGCAAGTGATATGGCCTAACGCCATGAACCCTTCTAACCCTTGTAGCCGCAGCCTAGACTGTAGACAGTTTCCCTTTGTGCTTGCGGCCCTTCCTGATGGATCAGAGTTGATATGTGTGGTAAATGTTCCCCTGGTCCTCTTCAGCATTGCTAAGTGATGTTGGTGAAGGGGCTTGTGTACCTAAATGAAGCTGTGAGCTATAACATGTAGGACCAATGTAGGTGGGCACGTCATAACAGAGAGATCAGACAAGGTCCAATCCACTTGAGAAGAAACTGACAAACCACACCAGTATATTTAGCATGCAAACCATGGATAACAGCACAGACAGAGACCTAGCTTAATGTACTGCAGCTCATAGGGTCACAGAGAGTTGGACACAACTGAAGAGCTGAACAATATACATTAAAATGTTTCCCTGCTACTTGATATATGCCATGTGGTGGTGTAATTAGCAAAATATTTGTAGATGTGATGAGCGAGATGTATATGCAATTAGATAGAGATTCCAGGGATCACAATAGAGCTCATGTGCATGGCTAAGGGTTCACATGACCTGACTCGTGTTTTACTCTTGCTATTGAATTGGGTAGCGTGGCTTTAATAAATTCTGCATGTTGCAGCATGTTTAGTCATATTGGCATGTGCATGACCATTACAACATATGGTAACCAAAGTATATTTAGGCAATGGGGCATTATTGGGCAACTAACTGTATTCACACATATGCTAAGTGGTGTTGGTGAAGGGGTTTGTGTACTTCAATGAAGCTGTGAGCTATACCACATAGGGCCAGTGAAGGTGGGTACGTCTTTGCAGAGAGGTCAGACTAATCCCAATCAACTAGAGAATGAACTGGAAAACCACTCCAGTGTCACCTGTCCTATTCATTGTAGGCCCTCAGGGGAATGTTCCTACTCCATAGTATCGCTAATAAGACTTGTCCTGGTTATTAACCCTATATTATTAGTAGATCTGATATTTGGGATCATATGATATCTAAAGCTATTCTGACTCTTCAACAGTTTTATATGTATTGATCTATTGCATGTTTACTAGGGCTCATCAGTTTACATCTATAGGAATGTGACAGTAATGTAATGCATGTATATGTCCCAGAACCCAAAATATTCATAACACACGGATACAGTCATAACTGTATAACAAAGCTTTGTTTTTTTACACATACCACAATCAGCAGTGGTCAAGATTATGAATTCAGTCATAACAGTATAAAAAAGCTTTATTTTTTACACATACCACCATCAGCAGTGGTCAAGTTTGGGCATTCACATAATAGTATAACAAAGCTTTATTTGCTAGACAGACTACAGTCAGCAGTGGTCAAAACTGTGCATTAATATCATTTGTGTGGTGCTGGCTGGTCCCGGGAAAGCAAGAGGCTGGAAAAAATGGGAAACCTACAGGGGCCAATCTAATAGTCTAGAATAAGCATGATGCATAGCACCTACCAGGGTCACATGCGGTCACTACACGGCTGCAACCGGAATCTGATGAAAAAAAGAATCATCACAAATCGCTCTATTTAACTGAAGAAACCATTAATGGGCATAGCACTTACAACTCTAGATCTGCTCAATAAAACAGATGGTTCAACCTCTGGACTGTGTAATCCAATCCAGTTTCACACATACAGTGTGTTGACCAAACAAAAATCTGAAATAAGTGGTCAAATAACAAAATGTGGAGGAGGATAAAAAAAAAAGAATCACTTGTACAGTTCTAAATACTGTACCAATATACCAACTCACCTGATTCCCATCTGCAAGCATTACTAACTATTAGCTAGGTCTGTGGATAATCAGCAATATGGGGACATACCCATTAATACGGAGAGGACACAAAGGTCAGCAGCCAGATTCACTGTCACTTACATCAGACCCAAGGATCTGTTCTCAGACTAATATTGAGGTCAGGATCACATGCTTTACTAGTGCATATATCAATGCTGGTTGTCATTAACATGCCATGGTGAGACTTTTGCAAGTCTACCCCCCTAGCGGTATTAGTCTACATTTAAGCTAACAAGATTGTGGGAGCTACATGTTAAGAGGGGCTTTCAATAAAGGAATGTCTACCTGAGAGGCACTGGGAAAACCTTATGCTTCATTTAATTCCTCCACAATGCTTGCAGATGCAGGAGATGTCTTCATGGACCTGAGAAAACAAAAAAAAAAAAAAAAAAAAAAGACAAAACCTTCAAAATAAGGCCTGAAAACCTCATAGGGCCTGCAGCATCTATTCTAAACAGCACTCCTTAGTGACAATGTATTGCTCATAATACTAACTGAATCTAGTCCAGCTTCAGAGTTTGGATCTTGTCCTATGTGATGATGGTATTTGGGGCCTCATTCAATTGCAAATTGGCCAATTGAATATAAGCACAGAGCATATTTTTTGGACCAACGTTTTTAGTTAGAGAAGACCTTGCTTTTGGATAGAAGTGCACTAACTAAAAACATCTGTAAAGAAATGTGCTCTGTGCTTATAGAGAGCCCTATTCAATTGCCCAAATCGCAATTGAATAAGGTTCTTGGTATGCAAAAGGCTACCTCCCATTACATGGTCCATGATCCTCTTCTCTTCGGACATGTTGGACCTCATTCAAATGCGATTTGGCCAATTGAATAGGGCTCTTTATGAGCACATAGCACATTTTTTTTGACAGAAGTTTTTAGTTAGTGAAGACCTTGCTTTTGGATATAAGTTCACTAACTAAAAACTTTGTTAAAAAAAAAATATGCTATGTGCTTATAAAGCACCCTATTCAATCGCATTTGAATGAGGCCCATAGTGTTCTGTTTAACCTGTCACCAATTGATGGTCACTGAGGATTTATGTTGAGAAGGCAAAAACATGTCTGCAGACCCTATGGGTGTCATTCAATTGCAATTTAGCCAATTGAATAAGGCTCTATATAAGCACAGAGCATATATTTAGTTACAGAAGTTTTTAGTTAGTGAAGAGCTTGCTTTTGGATAGAAGTTCACTAACTACAAACATCTAAAAGAAATATGCTCTGTGCTGATATTGAGCCCTAAACAATTGGCCACATTGCAATTGAATGAGGCCCTATGGCCCAGGACCCACATTTTCTGTGCCCATCCTCCGTCTCCCCACTGGTGGTGCTGGTGGGGGGTGGGCGCATTGAGAGGCACATTATGGGACAAATTACGGGAGGAGAGGAGGGGCCAGGCTGCTCCTGACGTGGGGACTGGGAAAATCCTTGTTGATGGTGGGCTGTGGACCATCTCCTGCCTGAGCAGCCTAACCTGAAGGTGCTCAGATGTGAGGTGGTGCCAGGCTGTGCATCACCTGAGAATTGTGGGCAGAGATGCTGACCGCCATCTGGAGCAGGATGGCCTCCATCCTCTTACACCCTCAATGCACTGCATGACAGCCAGCATCTCCATCCTGCACAGCCTGGCTCTGTGGTGAGGTCACTCCTCCTAAGTGGGCCTGGTGAGGAGGTGTAGTGGGGAGGGTCAGGTCCCCAGCTGGAGCCTGGGGTGACATTGGTGTCGGGTCCGGTGGCGACCAGGCTGGCACACTGCTATGTGGGGAAGGAGGTGTCATCCCAAGGCAGTGGGAGGGCCCCAGAGCTAGTGAAAGTCTCTGGAGGATGGGCATAGTTGGGTCAAATGTTCCAGGGCTTGTGGCGGGTGAGTCCCCCATGTCAATGACCTGCCCATTATTAGACCCAGGGCCCTACAATCTTCCTTCCTCCTCCACTTGTGCCGTATGTTCCCGACACCTTTGGCTGGTCACAGGACCCAGACCTCCTCCTGGATGCTGAGAGATAGAGAAGAAAGGTACATGTCATTAGTATGTTGATTAGCACATTGATATGTGTTCATTTCTAATTATCTGACATCTAGCCTTGAATATGGATGGTTCTCCTCTTTGCAACTCTGATTTCTGATTAGCTATCTTATACTAGCTGTTATCTATTCTTCGGTTTCTGTTCTTGATGGTTCACGGCTCAAAACGCTATCTGTATTAAGGCTGCTGTCTGTAACTGCATAGGCTGCACGGGCCCACCAATACATGGACTGTCTATTCCAGGAGTGTCCAAACTCGGTCGTGATTTGGAAGATATCCTTTCTGTGCACAGGTGAGTCAATCAAGATGACTGAAGAAGCGATTGACTCACCTGTGCACAGCAAGGTTATCATCCAATCCAGGCATGTATGTGGCCCTCCAGGACCGAGTTTGGACACACCTTCTCTATTGCTTGATTACTGTTGTGGTGACCAGGAATGACAGTGATTTGTCAGCCTTATGAATTTAATGATGCTTCCAACTATCCCTTGTTAATTCCATGGAGCCGACATGTCAGTGTCCTTGTTGATCATCAAGTACATGTGTAATGTGTGTGATGCACATGTGGTGGCATGTTGGTTTATGTCATATTCACCTGACATGGAGGTTGGGTCCTGCTGGTCCACCGGGGCTGAAGCTCAAGCTGCGGTAGAGGATCCATTAATGGCCCTTGCAAGCCTCTCATGGACAAGGTAAGTGACCCTCCACCCCTCGTCCTCCTGGCCCTCTTCCTCCTCACCCCGGCCCTGATGTCATCAAATCTGTGCTTAAATTGACCAAAGACTCCGTCTACGGTCCGCCACACTATTCACCAAATGGAGCTCCTTCTGCCAAGCATCAGCCCCAGGCCCAGCCTTAACTTCCCTACCCCTGAAGTGATGACGGGACAGTCACGGATTGCCTCCAGGAGGACCATATTCTCCTTCTGGCTATTATTGTGGGCCCTGGACCTGCCACCAGCCTCTTGCTCCCCCGACTGGGGTTGAGGACCCTCTCCTACTTCACCATCCTCCTCCTCTCCACCCTCCTCCTCCTCCCTACTCCTTCCTCCTACTCTTCTCTCCTCCTTCCTCTTCTCCTCCTACACCCTCCTTTTCTCCTCCACCTCCCACCTCCTCTTCTCCTCCTCCTCCTCCTACCTCCTCACTCCTCCCCTCCTCACTCCTCCCCTCCTCTTCCCCACCTCCATGTCCTCTCCCCCAACTTTCCCCTCCTCTCCCCTCTGCTCCTCTCCCTCCATCACCACCTGAATAGAAAAGAAAGAGAAATTAAGAAATGTTTAAATGTGGGTTTGCTGACTGCCCTTCCGGACCCCCCACCCCCCCCAGGATAATTAAAGCTGCAGTAGTTAGCAAGCTATAAAGCAACATCATCAGGCAGGAATTAGCAAGTCTGAACCATTATGGATAGCAGCAACCAGAGTGCGGTGTATAGGTATGTGAGTAGAGCACAGCATCGCAGGAATGGATATTTGTTTAGAATGTTGCAGAGTGGAAACCCGGATGTCAGGCGTGCGGCTGAGGAGTGGCTGAGGCGTGACAGAGGGAGGCGGCTGGGAGTGAATGTGGGTGAGCGTGCTGATGCAATCCAAGGTGGTCCAGAACCAAGCCAGGCAAGTGGTTCATCACAGGATATGCCTAGGGTCAGGGTGGGGAGTCAGGTAGGGGAGAGAGCTCCCTCAGCTGTTGGGGGGGCAGATGAGGGACCCATGGAGGGTGTGGCACATCAAGTCGGGGATCCTGCCCAGCCAGACCACAGGGGGGGAGCAGGCCCAGGATCCTGACTGGAGGCTTTGTGCACCCAGGGTGTACAAGGAGAGAGTCACATTAGAGTGGTTAACTGATGTGGAAGTGTAAGAGCTTTTTAGCAAGCCTGTGCCAGCCTGGAGGAGCTCTATGCGGTCCTGAGGGAGGACCTGAAGCCTTCCTCATGGACCAATAGAGCCATCCCAGGCATGACACGGATGTTTGCCGCCATACACATCTGGTAGTTTTCAGACCACTGCTAGCATAGTAGGAGGAATGTCTCAGGCAAGCCTTTCAAGATGCCTGAGTACGTTCCTCCATGCTATTGTTCCAAAAGCTGCCAGATACATAATTTACCCTCACACTGTGGAAGAGATCTTGAAGGTCAAATCGGATTTCTTTTGGATAGGAGGTATCCCCAATGTGCTCGGTGTTATAGATTGTAAACATGTAGCATTGATACCTCCTAGAGATCAGGAATCGCTGTACAGAAAATTGCAAACACTTTGATTCCCTTCATGTATAGGTTGTTTGTGATGCAGACATGAGCATACAAAGTGTGATTGCAGGCTTCCCAGGAAGTACTCATGATGCCCATATCCTGCGTCAGTCATCCACCCATTGCTATTTTGAGTCCGGACAAGCTCCACCTGGGTGGCTACTGGGTGAGTACCCATAAAGTTTCGCAGGCAAGCATATGTTACCAAGAGTGAATCCCCTAACATATACATCATGTTCCACTTTAATGCTGTGATGTTGTCATGTGACTAAGGAGGTAGCGCACCTTTTTAGTGCGCCAACAGACAAAATCGCGTTCGTCAATAGCGCGCCCAACATCTGTGAGCAGGAGTTAAGATAAGGACTTAAGGGTAGACTTAAGGGTTTTAGGATTAGGGGTCTTTGAGTTATGGGTTAGGGGTCTTTGGGTTAAGGGTTTGAATTCTGAGTGTTAGTGTTAGGCATGGGGTTTCAGTGGTTAGGGTTAGTTATGGGGTCTGAGGGCTCAGGTTAGAGGGGTTTGGGCCGTTCGGCGATAGATTCTACAACTTGCCCTTTTATCGATGCACATTTGCCACCCAAGTTTCAACAGCAGGCTACTGTCGGCGGCTTCTGTCAGCGCCGTATTGTCCACGCTCATATGCCCTGCGCCCTAAAGTAGGGGTGCCGACTGAGCCACTGACTGTGCCATTGCATCGTAGCTTGTTGATGTGCTGAATTCGATATGACCTGGTCATACGAGTAGGAAGTTCCAACCCACAGATCCCTAAACTAACGTCACATGAATCATTGTGTATATGTACAGATGCTTTAATGAGCATCACAACATCACATTCATATCTACATCTCCCATTTTTGTTTCCTTCAGGTGATGCAGGATATGGGTGTTTGCAGTGGTTGTTGACCCCTGTGAGCATTCCACACACAGAGGGGGAGGATAGGTACACTGCGGCCCATGCCAAAACCCTGAATGTAATAGAGCGCACCTTTGGCCTCCTTAAGATGAGCTTCAGATGTTTACATTCCACTGGAGGGTCTCTACAGTATAAACCAGTTAAGGTTTGTAACATCATCATGGTCTGCACAATAAAGCAGTACAGGCCAACTGTCTGAGGAACATTGATGATGCTCTGCTTGAACTGGTGGAGCGTCCAGTACCTCCCCCTGGTGTGGATAATGTTCAGGGGTCACAACTACGTTCCCACGTCATTCAGGATTACTTCCCATGTAAGTCCGAAACAAATAACAACCAACTATAATGTACCTTGATTATGGTTACTAATACATCTCTTTTCTCCTTCCCCATTGTCATACAAAATATCCAACAGTCCACAGTAGAGGAGAGCTTTGTGATCTAAAATATGTCTTGTGATGCATTATTAACACTGGATCAACTACAGCCTGCTCTAAAATCCGTTAATGGTAAGTATGCTCACATTCCCATACACATCATATATATTGATATCTGCAAACCTCCAGAAACTAAGCTAAATGGATGATATGATATATTCCACAATGGATAGAGGCCCCACAATCATATTCGAAAACCTCTTCACAGAACAGTAATGTTCCCATTGTCTGATCATGCTGTTCCACATCCCATGGAGGTCAATGCAATTCATAGCAATCTGGGAATATGAACATACCAGCATATTGTAAACCATAATCAATGTTCCTCATGGGATTGTGTGACTCATATCATCATATTGCCATTACAGAACTGCTGCCGTGTGTCAACACATTGTTTACCCACACAGACATGGGAAACGACCTCTATAGCAACAGAACATCAGCTACATCAATGTCGCCTACATTGGAAGTTAGTATTTGCGGGAAATGACTAATAACTCCATTATTGTAGGCCTAACTTTATTTTCCCCAAGACATCCCCTATGTATTGCTGAAGCGGTCAGAAAAGTTTATTGGACCATGAAGACGTGTCCTGGAGGAACAGATCTCTTCGTTGAATACTTCACTTGACCCATGCAAGGTAAAGCACCACATGTGGATGTCCAAACATGCATCAATGTGTGATAGTTGTGATCTTCCATTTCTATTACAGGCTGCACTGGTCTCTCTCTCTTAATCTCTCTCCGGCTCAATCCCCTTATCCCACCCACCCCTGTTTAGCCTTCATTTATTGAGTCACACAAGTCTTCGACACCTGAACGATTAGCAACTTCTGCTAACTACTTATTACACCTTTACACTATGTATTCTCTTGCCTTCTTCCTCATATCCCCTGCCTTTTCCTCAGACTCTTCTTTACTTCTCCCCTTTTTGTCTACAACATACCCATCTCACCTCTCAAGTCCTCCTCTCTCCTTTTGCTCGCCCATCAGCTACTCTTACTTAAGCTGTGGTTAAACTATGTGTCTCCTGACTGTCCATCTGCAAATTACATTATGTGTCCAATAGGGGCAGATACCATATTACATAATAGTGGCACTCCCTCTACATCAGATACCTTTCCTCTCCAACTAATTCATAACTTTCTTCCTGACACAACTTCCTTCCTATGTATCTCTCACTTACTTATTAATCTTGCTATTCCTTATCTACTCTTCCCCATGTCCATTACCTTTAAATTGGAAGTGGCGAGTTTCTAATCTTGTGGGTGCCTTTGGGAATAAATCCCTTTTTACAAGACTTTAAGCTCAAAACAGGGCCCTCCATTTTCTGTCGTTGTCAATATAACATACTGTATATTTTTGTGTTCTTCTCCACTGTACAGCGCTTCGGAATATGTTTGCACAATACAAATAAAATATAATTATTATAATCATAATATTACCACATCATGACCAATTAGACTTGGCCATCATTATCATCTGACAGATGGTTAGCTTGTACGAGATCCCAATGCTCAACATGTGTGCCGAAATACCTGCATCTGTTGGTGGCTGCTCATATGGCATATGTAAGGTTTCCACTAATATATTATTTCTGTGTTTGTATTCCAGATCATAGTCAGAAAAAGGCATGAAGATACACATCCTGACATTCCATGGCCATGTCAATGTCCTCATGTATGTGCATGTGTCCGTTTCATTGCTTTGTTGAATACAGTGTGATATCTAATTACCTTGACTGAATAGCCGATATGTGTCACGAGACAATTTCACTATACAATGCAGATGTGATGTGACATCTGTCAACTGATGTTCCTGGTATATCCACAGCATGTGTATGCTCACATACTCTACCTCGATTCATATGTACCTATTGCTTTAGACATTCTATCCTCTCCTCCACTTCGACTGTTGTGAAGCCTGCAGCACACTTCCTTTCAGATCTCTTCTTCAGTGCTGATGTGACCCTCCCTGTACATATGGGGAAGAGTAAATCCAGGCTTTGGACATAACAGTTAAGGAGGTTACGTTAATCTTCAGTTATGCATATGCAACAACAGTGAGTATAGATGCTCAATCAGAGAGAGAACAAACTACCACTGATATTGCCTGGTTTGTTGGGAGTTCTCTGGAATAAGTAACATCTGACTGATATGGTCCTGGTCAGGTCCCCATCTTTTTGGCCAAGGTTATTTATGTAGAGGCTGCTTATTGTTGCATGAGAACTGGCCTCATGGGCTCATAGCATTCACTGATTGAGCACTTAACACAGTGTGTTTGCATTACTGATTTCAACCATGAGGGAGAATTTGCATTGACAATCTAGTTCAGCCTTTGAATCCATGAGACAAAGCCAGACAAATATAATGAGACAGGTGTCTGTAAGTGGCTCACATCATAATAGTAAACACAGTATCTCACAAAAGTGAGTACACCCGTCACATTTTTTTAATATTTTAGTACTAGCAAATTGCCAGTAAAAAAATGACGGGCATGAAATCGTAAAGGCAGGCAATGTTGTTTTATACATTTTTTACCACGAGGACCTTCTGCGCTCATTGCGAGGCTTGCGCTGAGCAGCTTCGGCGCTCATCGCATGCCTCGCAATGAGCGCCTTTGGTACTCATTGCGCGGCTGTTGTTGTTTTTGTTATTATAGGGGCTTTTTTGTGTATATGTATTTTTGTATGGCTCTGAAATAATGAATACTGTAATAAAATAATATATTTTACCTATTCCTAAGTAATATATGCAGGAAGCATTGTGCAGAAGAGCTGGCAATCTGTTTCTATGTTCCTGCAGCATCCAATGTAGGTTTGCACGGTTCTGGAGCTGAGGTGTAAGTGTCAGCAATGTGTGCAGTGTGTAGTGTAAATGTGGTGCGTGCGCGAGGTAAAGCCGTTAGTGTAGCTTTGTACTTCTGCACAAGTTAGTGTTGTGAAATGGCGCGAATGTGTATGTGTTACGCTGATTTTCCGTCCCTAGTAAAATTGTATCTTTACCTCGTACAGCTTTTTGGAAAAGCTGTATGTGCTTGGTGCTGTTTTGCGTGTTTAAGGTCTTGTAGCCTTGTTTTCGTTTTTTTCGGCTGCCATTTTTTCTTTCGCTTAGGGGATTTGCGTGTGTCTAAACTCGTTAATTTGGACTGAAATTGAGGTGTAACTTCACTTGCAGAGGTCCTGGGTGCCCCCCCTCCCCCTTGCTGTGGGTAAGCTTTTTATGTATTTTTTGTGTGTATTGTGTATGTTTTGAATGTTTATCCGGTGTGCGCGGTTCGGCCGTTAAGGTCGTATTTTTGCAAGGTCGTAATGTTTTTTTTCTAAGTCCCGCGTTTCGTATTTTTGTCTGCTAAGTCTGTAAAGTGCCCTTGTGTGGGTGTTTGTAACTGCGTGTGATGCGCCGAAGAGCCTCCACCTCCGCAAATGTGGCCCCTCGCTTTGCGAGGGTCTGCATTTGCGGCCTGCAATGAGCCTTCGGCTCATTGTAGCCGATGTTAGAGCCTCCACCTTCCGCAAATGTGGCCCCTCTCTTCACAAATATATTTCTTCACACTGGACATGGTTATTGCTGCCTCATATATCTGTAGTCACAACCAGATATCTTACAGTTCAATTCAGTGTTAGTTATCTATCTGTGTGGGGTACATGTGCGTGCATATGAGGGTGTGAAGGTGTATATGGTACTCACATTGCAGGCTTTCTAACCCACCTGAGTCCTCCAGGTCAAGGATGCCCACGACTGACGCTGGCTCTATTATCTCCTTGACCGTGGCCTCGCAACTGGGGTACGTAAAGGTAGCAGGAGGCCTACCAATTGTTCCACTGGCCGCATTGGCCTCCATAACCATCTTCATTTTTACCTGCTTGTGGCAGTCCTGGTACCAGTGCTGGACAGCCTGCCAGGTACGGTTGGCATGACCCAGTGCAGAGACATCTGCAGTGATTGCTTCCAGGCATTTGTCCTCTGCCTGGGCCTCACCTCACTCCCACAGGTTAGTATGGAGTGGTGTGCACGTACTCCTCTTAGGAGAACATCAAACTCCTGAGGATGGAAGTTGGCTGCTCTTTTTTTTTCACCAGCAGCCTGTGGCTGGGTCCCTGCTCTCCCTGGCCTCACCCTACACTGCCTTCTCTCTCTCCCTCCATCTCTCCTCCCTCTCTCACTGTCTTTCTCAATCACTCTCTATCTCTCTCTCTCGCACTCTAACACGCACTCTCACACACTAACTCACTATATCTCTCTCTCCATCTCTTTCTATCTATTGCTCTCTCTTTGTCTCTTTCTATCAATCGCTCTATCTCTCTCTCTCTCTCTTTCTCTTTCTTAGCAAAATCCCTCCTACTACAAGACCTGTGTGTCCACTTGCACAGTATACAACAGTCACAGATTTACAAATTTCATGCACTTTTAAACAGCTATTTGCGGCCATGATTAGCGCCTTCCTATTGGTTAATTGATTCCAGTTGGCGCCAGGAAAACCAGGTTTATGGGCTTGAGGCTGCTGGCCATAACTCACGCCAGGCTGCATTTCTAGGCCGCAGTCGTTGCAACTCTGACATTATTCGTCAACCTCTAAGCCCGTAGCTCGTCATTCAAGTCCATGCAGGCTTGGAGAGTGATTGTCTTCCAAGCCCGTAGCTCATTATTCAAACCCGTGCGGGCTTGCATGATAGATAGAAAACGAAGATTGAGCAGGAAATTTCATTTCTTTATTTGCAGATTTGAGAGTAGGGGAATGTTGAGCTATTCATTCTAAGACCAAACATCACTTTCACTTTTAATAAAAGTACAGGATGGCTTTTCTATTTGCTTAATTAGTGCTATGATTTGTAAGTAAGCCCTTTGCTACCTGTGGGTCTATTTTACCCATTTACGGACTTGACGGAGGCTAATCCCGCAACCGTTGTGGGTCTGATGTGCTCCAAGCACGTGGGTCTCTGGACACAAAAATGTAACATGAATTACAATAAAAATGATTTGCAGATTGTAGGGGAATGTTGTTCTATGAATTCTAACACCTACAATCACTTTCATCAAAGTACAGGATAGCTTTTTTATGTGCTTTTTTATGTGCTTTTTTATAGTTATAGTCTATACACATACAGACACTATATATTGGGATATATGGGTTATTCTTCTAGCATGTTCAATAGTCCAAAATCAGTAATCTGATCAAACACCAATGACATGTCTAAATGTAATTGTAGCTGTAAAACATACAATTTTAAAGATGTCATAAATATTATGAGCTAATCAAGCAGACATTATCTAAAGAAACATATTTTCATAGGGCATGCTAAAAAAGAGGTCGGGACTCAGTAAAACATAACTTTAAATTGCTTAACAATTCAGCCATTTGAGTTTAATTACATTCTAATTTAGCCAATGGGTCTTAATAATACCATAGCAGTAATGATTACAAAATATACTGTATTATTGGATTTTAAAACAGATCTCCTGCAGTATGTTAAAATTATAGTGTTTAGTATGACTAAATTTTACCGATCGATCCTTTCTAATTTCTTCAATTTATTGGTACACTTCAAGCCATTTTGAAATATTGTTATTTTATATGCACTATACATATAAATATTATTTTACGAGCTACTTGCCCATGAAAAATTATGTGTAAAGCTAGCAATGCTTTTTTCCACCCAATGCGAGTGTCTTCCGCCCTGTCCAGTATATTTTTTTGTGTGTTTGAATATTTTTTATTTTTAAATCTCATAGTCCCTATGTATGGAAAAGGACAAAACTAACATTAATTGTAACCTATACATCAATATTATAAGAATTTGTATAGTTTGTCAAGCATTACATGTTATGTAACACATTTGTAAATATTTATATTGAATCCAGAGTAAGGCAAACAGAAAAAAGTGAAATGTCGCCAATGGTTTTCACATGGGTAAAATAATAAATTCTTTCCTTACCCCAGATAGTGATGATCAGATTACTCCATAGATTAATAGTCTGTAATGAATTATACAGTAAAATTCCAAAAGCCATAAATACATACAATGAAACCCATAACACATTACAAATCAAGTGATAATTTGAATTAATGAAACCCAGAACAACTGTAGAAACAAACTGGAAATACATACAATAAAACTAATAAGCATTACATGTTATTTAAAACATGTGTAAATATTTATATTGAATCCAGAGGAAGGCAAACAGAAAAAACCCAAGTGAAACGTAGCCAATTGTGTCAAATGGGTAAAAAAAAAAATGTCTTCTTGACCCCAGATACTGGCAATCGGATTACTCCCTACATCAATAGTTTCTCAGTAATTATACAGGTAAATACATACAATGAAATTCATAACATATACAAATTAAGTGATAATCAGAATGAATGAAACCCATAGCAACTGTAAACAACAAACTTGAAATAAAACTTCTAATTACATACAATGCAAGTAGTACATATATTCAATGAAACAACAAAGTTTAATATGGTTCTTAACAATGGCATTTTTAAAGTTTGTGGAGTGCTTTGTCAAGTTTTGTGAATAATTATTTTTTTTGTTTGCTTTTTATTTAAGTTAGTAGTGGTTCCTCTAAAAAGAGCCCAGCAAATGAATAATGTTGTTTTTGGGATATAACCACTGTATTGTCTTTTTATTTTTTTTGTTTTTTTTAAATAGTGGTCCTCTAAAAAGAGCCCAGCAGATGAATAATGTTGTTTTTGGGATATAACCACTGTATTGACTTTTTTTTTTTTTTAAATAGTGGTCCTCTAAAAAGAGCCCTGCATAATATTGTCTTTGGGATGTAAACACTGTACTGTCTGTTGAATTGTTTTATTTTTAAATAGTGGTCCTATAAAAAGAGCTCAAGAGACATCAAACCAAGTCCTTGAGATGTAACCACTGTTTTATTTGGTTTTTAAATAGTGATCCTCTGAAAAGAGCCCAAGAGACATAAAAGTTAGTTCTTGAGATGTAACCACTGTTCTTTTTTTACAACACCTCATAGTAGACAATATTTTTAGTAAATACTCTCCCATCATCTAATAATTCACCCTGACTTTCACTATTTTATGAAAACTTTAATTTCTTGTGGATTTTTGCATCTGGAAATTGCCACATAGAGTTGTCCATGGTCAAATACTGGTTCTCCTAAAAATAGGCCAACAAAGTTAAACGTTTGTCCTTGCGATTTATTAATGGTCATTGCAAATGCCATATTAATGGGAGATTGTCTCTTTTAAAGTACAAAAGGCAAGCTTGTCTCACTTGAAGACAAATCTATTCTTGGAATGAATACTGCCTCACCTTTATGGTTACCATTCAGAATTTCTGCATGTATGAAATGGTCTCTTAAATCCTGAACAATTAATCTGGTCCCATTACAAAGTCCTTTTTTTAGGATTCATATTTCTCAGTAACATGACAATTGCTCCTTTTTGATTTTGAAAATATGTGATGGCATTCCAGAGGGAGTTAATGAATTTAGAAATTCTGTGGTAAATCTAGATTCACTCTGTTTGTCATCAGCTAGAACAGAATCTGAACTGTAATATTTTATTTGTGGCCCATCAATTAATTTCAAGATTTCGTTAGTGAGATCCAAAGCATCTTTATTTTTAGATGTTAATATTATTTTCTGTCCAAGGTCAGCAGAATGTTCTGTAGTTATTCAATTTGGGAATACAGCTGATATGAGTAAATCTTCACAGATAATGTCTGCTGGGATTTCAAAAGTATCATCACATACAGTAAATTATTTCTGAAGTCAGTTTTTCCTTTGCCAATTTGAATTAGCCAATCATTGAATTTATTTTGTCCTTCAGATCTCATATTAATTTCTAATCTAAGGTGTGTAGATTCTTTCCATAGTGGTCTTGACTTTATACATGTTTCCACAATGTCTGTGCGATTTCCAAATACAACCACAGGTAATGTTTGTCTGAATCTCCATCTAATAGCATGACTTTTCCACCAAAAAGCAAATCATTACCCATGACTTCATGCAATAAACGATCAATACATTGCAGAGCATGGCACGCCATCATCGTGGCCTCATCTATAATAATCAATTTAGCTTTTTTAAACTTATTTGCTTGAGGTTATTTTATTCTAATATCCAACCCTGATGTTTCTAAAATTGGAACTGGAAGCTAAAATCCATTTTGTACTGTTCTGCCACGTTCTAACATTAGTGCAGCAATTCCAGTTGTTGCAAAGGGAAGTGCAATTTCACCTTTACCTCTAATTGAACTCATCAACAAATTATAGAGATAAGTTTTCCAGATCCACCAGGTCCATCTAGATAGAAATAACACTCTTTGAGGAAGTCATCATCTACTGCTTCTTGTATTGCATTGAAAGCGTGCAATTGCAAATGATTTAAAGTGGCAATTTTTTCTTCTGTTTTTTTTTGTTTTTCAACATCAGTGACATAGTCCTCAAATTTGATATTATTATAATATCTATAATTCCTGGATCTGGGAGATTAAAAGTTGCACAACTTAATCCATGACATATAAATACTTGTTGATTTTCCATTAATGCTTTTAATTCAGCTATGGACTCGTTATAACATTTCAAAAAGTCTTCATACATATGTATTTTAAATGTTTCCCACAAAGCTAATGCATTAGGAACATTGCAAAAGAGGCAAATGAATGCAAACTGTTCCCTCATCTGCCTTGGCATTTTGCATAGTGCTGCTTCTTTTAGACATATTTCCCATTCTGTCTCATCAGCAAGGAAGTTTCTATCTCTGCCAGCTAATTGAAATATGTCATAAAGTCTGTCATTGACAGTTCTCAAGTCTTTAAAACTCTGTGCATCAGGAACATTTAAAAGTAGTAAACGTAAGCCGAAACATTCAATGTCTATTGGACTTACTGTACAGATTCGGGGTATAATTTTATTACCACCCTTTCTCTGTTTCCATAACCCATTAACGAAAACATAATGATATGGAATCTCATTGTATAAGTATTCCCTTGCCGCAATGTCCTTAGAGTTTAATGTAGACCAAGCAGTAAGTGTCTTTTTTTTTTTATGTTCATTTTGTACCAGAGCGTTTTGTTCATTGCCACTCTGGAATTAAACTAATTGTCATTGTGGCAAATGTTTAGCTAATCGATATACTGTATGGGAGCGATCATGCATTTCGAATTTCAGAAGTCACCACCTTGCTTCTAATGCACTGACATAGCGAGCATCTACATGAGAATCAAGTTCATCATGTAATAATTCATTGTGTTGTTCATTTGATCCATTTTTCATGATGACAGTTGCTGCATCATATCCTTTATAAATATATTTGTAGATATATTTAATTGATTTTATAGAAGTGCAAGCTTCCACATGTATGTGTGCATTATACTTCATTAATAGATATGGATTATATGGCACCACATACGTGTTATCTACATATTTCCCCCTAATTATTGCCTTTGGACCTTTTCTTAAACTATAAAATGGATATCCATCACAATTAGCAAAAGTGTGATCTCTAAATTCTTTAAGGAAATCTTTAGTGCATTTTTTATTTTTCATACATGGTGAGTTTGGTTTTATCTCTCTACATGGTCCATGAATCATGCAATGTGTTACAATATCATATAGTGTGGCATGTTTTTGTGGATGTGGTAGCTCAGTATGTGCAGTATTTAATTTTTCATTTTCTTGAAGTATGATAAGAATATGTGCATGTGGCAGGCCTCTTTTCTGGAATTCAATGGTATGAACATAAGCAACACACTTTCCAAATAAATGATTGTTGGAGATGTCATGTATTAAGGCTCTTAATTTTATTTTGAAGACTCTATCAGAAGCATTTTGACCCTTGTTCAAATTATCAACAATCTCTGGCCATTGAGTATTACACGTAAATGGAATAAATAAATCAGGTTTGAAAAATTTAGTTACAATAGCCATAGCAACATTGTATCTTTCTCGCATATTGCGAGGAGATCCTTGGAAGGAAGGTGCTAAAATGATGGCTCGGTCAGCTGCGAGATATTGGTGTGTAGCTGCCTCAGCCACATAATCTATGAGGCCACAATATTGTTCGACACGTAGTTTATTTTGTTGATATTTGACGAAATTTAAATTATTTGCTTCTACTTGCAGATATGAATTAATGATCCATTGTAGTGTCAGTTTTCTAGCACTTGGGATTAAAATCATCCCTAATTGCAGTTTGAGCAACTTTAAATTCAAGCATGGAAATATCCTAATTTTTGGGATACAAAATTGGATAAGTCATTGGATCCAAATTGGTACTTAATATATTAATGTTAATGAAAGGTTGCTCTTCATTTCTGGAATATATTCTAATGTCCCTCTGAAAAGGTAGTTCCCCCTCATCATTTTGAAAAACCATGTGGGTAAGTTATAACGTTGTTTATCAGTGTGACGGTCTCTTCTAAGAGCCATATTAACTTTTGGCTTGGCCAATTGATTTTGTTCAGCATTAATGCGTTGTTGTTCTTCAACTTCTGACAGTATTTTATAAGCTTGAGTGTATGGATTTTTTTTCATAATCTTATCAAGCTCACAAAAAACAGTGGGTAAGCATTTAGTATTTTCTGGAAGCTGCATACGTTGTTCCACAGCTTCATTTGTATCGACTTCTATCTATCTTTGCTCTCCTTCCTCAGGGTGTAAATTTGAAGTACGTTGGTAAATTTGCCCTTGTACTTAAAAGCAGTAAGGGCCATGTCCTTCAACATTACCAGCTAAATTAGCACCCAAATATGTAAAAGAAATGGCACTATTATAAGATTGTACATATATATATTTTTTTTTTTTGCAATTTGGGAAAGCTGGGTCACTCATTATACTTAGTAAGGATGTTGGGAATTCTTTTTTTTGGGGGGGGGGGAGTTTGATTTTTCCTATTTGACAGCAACTAATGAACTTACCATCTCTTGGTCTTTCAGTTTGAAAATGATAAGCCCCACAAAATTGACAATGCACATTTAACATACCACAATTGTGAGGCTCTACATTTATATCTGTAAATAATAGACTTTCCTCTGAAGCAAGGTCAACATTAGACTCCATATCTACATTATCATCATTACCATATTCTTCACATATTTCTTGCACAATATTTTTTTTTGTTTCCTAGCTCTCTTATGCTGACTTTGTCGGTTGGCCAGACGTTGTTTATATTTCTTGCTGGTTTCTGTCTGCTCATCCATAGGAATCTGTAATTATAACTATTAATCTTTTTTTTCACCATACGGATTATGTTAATGAGTAGTGATGTCGCGAACATCAAATTTTTGGTTTGAGAACCGTGGACGTGAATTTCATCAAATGTTCGCGAACAGACGAACATCGGCGTACCGCCATAGACTTCAATGGGAAGGCGAATTTCAAAACCCACAGGGTCTCTTTCTGGCCACAATAGTGATGGGAAAGTTGTTTCAAGGGGACTAACACCTGGACTGTGGCATGCCGGAGGGGGATCCATGGCAAAACTCCCACGGAAAATTACATAGTTGATGCAGAGTCTGGTTTTAGGCCATAAAGGGCATAAATCACCTAACAATCCTAAATTGTTTGGAATGACATGCTTTAAAACATCAGGTATGATGTTGTATCGATCAGGTAGTGTAAGGGTTACACCTGCTTCACAGTAACAGACCAGTGGCCTTTAGAGCCGAATGAATGTCCCCCAGACAGTTGGCCTGTACTGCTATATTGTGCAGACAACAGCAGCCAAGGGTGATGTGACAAACTTTCTCGGGCTTGTATTGTAGAGCACCACCAGTAGAATGTAAACATCTGAAGAGCATCTTTAGTACACAAAAGGTGCGTTCAATTAAATTACCTGCAGGTCTTATGCGCATGGGTCAACAACCACGGCAAACACCCATATCTTGCATCACCTGATGGAAACAAAGTGTGACATGTTGATATGAATAGGATGAATCATGACCTATGAACAGATCCCTGTGGCTAACACACAGTTAAAGATATATGTAAGGAAGCTGGATCATGGATGCATCTGATAGGGACCAATTAGTAGTGTATTAATTAATGTGTTCTATATGAAGCTTCAGTTCAATTACAATGTGATTTGCACAATTGTCAGATCCAGATGGTCACACCCACAGGATGCTTACATGAGGCGTGGACACAAGGGAAATAGAACAGGGTACATATTGCGACCCTTCTGGTAGAGAGCACAGGAAGAAGTAACTGTTGCAGTTCTTGTACCGAGCACATGCCAGAAGTCACTGAGGTGAAGAATGATAGTGTATTATTCTGAATTTAAATGTGATGCTAATTCAGGTGGAATTTGAGGGGCGTAAACGATCAAACGCAAATGCCAAAAGACCTAGGAGATTTTGATAACTTCAAGGTAAGCTAATTAATGTCGTGAGCACTTCCCGGTAAGCCTGCATACACACTTTGTATGTGAATGTTCGCATCGCAAACAACCTGTACATTGATTGAATCATAATGCTTGCGATTTCTGTACATTGCTTCTTGCTCTCTAGGAGGTATCAGTGCCACATGGGTACAATCAATAGCACCTAGCACATTGGGGACACCTCTTAATGGATAGAAATGTACCTTCACCTTCGAGATCTCTTCAGCAGTGTTAGGGTAACTAATGTATCTGGTAACTTTCCGAACAATAGCATGGAGGAATGCACTCAGACAATTGGACAGGCTTGGCTGAGACATTCCTCCGGCTATGCTGAGGGTGTTCTGAAAGCTACCAGAGGCAAGGAGGTGTATTGCATCTAACATCCGTGTCATTCCAGGGATGGCAATATTGGTCGTGATCGAGGCTCAAGGTCCTCCCTCAGGACTGCATAGAGCTCCACAAGACTGGTACTGGTCAGCCAAAAACGCTCATGCACCTCCCCATCAATCCCCCTCTAATGTGCGTCTCTCCCTGTACACATTGGGTGCCCTTCACCTCAGCACAGGCTCCTGGACAGGCTCCCCCCCTTCTGCCTAAGCCACCATGTCTTATACTTCTTCCCCCAACAGCTAATCACCGACATCATTGTCAGCCTTCCTGTCTGCAGGTGGTCCTATATCCCTCTGTCCCTGTGCTACTGGAGCTCTCTCTCCTCTCTGATCCTCCCCATGATACTAGTCATGGCCTGTTGTAATTCCCTGGCTTGGTTCTGCCCCAGCATGGATCACATCACCACTCACACCCTCATTCACTCCCAGACACTCCTCTCTGCCACTCCCCATCAACCACTCAATCGCACACCTTGCTTCCGGATCTCTACGCTGTGTCATGTGGTACGCACAATAATATCTCAACTTCATCGGCCCACTCAGACTGTCCAGCATCCCTCTCGCTTGTTGAGCATCCATGCTGTTTCAGACGTGCTGATGACTTGTTGGGGATGGGGTTATATACCTTGTTTATTACAACACCTGGTATTAGGCACGTTAATTACAGCTCTGGAATTGGTCACCTGTGGATCTTTACATGGCATTCAAGCAGATGATTTCACGTCAAGAAGCCTATCAGCCTATTACATGTGCACTTGGCAGTGTCAGGCCGCCAAGTGCGCATGTAAGTGGCTGAGAGGCTTTTGGCGGTTATTGCGCTATTCGACGTGTTAGGCCGCTAAGTGCGTATGTAATTGGCTGAGAGGCTTTGGCAAAGCCTCTTAGACAATTACAGACGCACATAGCGGTCTGACAGCCTCTCAGACAGTCTCAGCCAATTACATGCGCACTTGGCGGCCTGACAAGGCGCGGTGAGCATTTAATTGCTGAGAGGCTTTTGGCGGGCTTTGTTATTGCTCTATTTGCTGTTTCAGGCCGCCAAGTGCGTATGTAATTGGCTGAGGCTGTTGGCGCGCTTGAAAGCTGAAAGGGGGATGTACTAGTGAGACATACCTCTCAGCCAATCACGTACAAGCTAAATAATTTGATTGACAGTAGGAGCTTATGAATGTGATTGACACAAACCCATGCATTGACTATGTTGTGAGAGCCATTGGAGTTAGCACAGTTCCAGGAGCATGTGGGAGAGAGTTTCAGTTGTGAGAGTAATGGTTTGGAGAGAGGTAGATTACTTTTTTGTCTTGTTTCTTGTATATTTCCTAAGTACTTACACTTAAGACATACACATATTTACAGATTTCAGATATTTGCAAGATACATAGATTAAATAACACACTTAGAGACATATATATAGGTAGGACACACCCAGGGCAGGCACACATAGAGGAGGGACAGAGGGGAAGGGGCCTGTTGCTGGGGGGGGGGGGGTTGTTTGGGGAAGGGACAGACCTAAGGGAGAGGTCAAGGAGGCCAGGGTCCCAAACACAGTTGAGAGAGCAAGGTGCTATTGGCAAGGGCAGGAGCAGGGCCATTAATTATACGCCCCAGGAGAATATGGTCCTCCTGGGTGCGATCCGTGAGCGGCCCGTCATCCTGGTTGCGAGGGAAGCAAAGCCTGGGCCTTAAGTTCAGGCTTGGAAGAAGGTAGTGGAGGTAATGAAGGTGGTGTCTACAGTGCCTAGGGGCTTGGGGTCCTTAAAGCACCGTTATGTGGATATCAGGGCCACGGCGAGGAGGAAGATGGCCAGAGAAGCACAAGGACACTGCATGACCTATAAGGAGTGGGAGAGGGTCGCAGGGGACCTTCTGAGACCACCGCCTGCAGCTGGAGCTTCAGCCCTGGTGGCCCAGCAGGACCCAGCCTTCATTTCAGGTGAATATGACCTACACCAACATGCCACCACATGTGAATCACACACACTACACATGTACATGGTGACCAACAAGGACACTGACATGTCAGCTCCATGGAATTAACAATGGATAGATGGATGCATCATTAAATCCATGAAGCTGACAAATCACTGTCATTCCTGGCCACCCCAAGAGTAATCATGCAATAGAGAGTCCATGTACTGGTGTGCCCACTGCAGCAGATACAGTTACAGACCGCAGACGAAATACAAACAGCATTAGGAGCCAAAGAATAGATCAAATCTAGCAAATGATAGCTAATCTGAGTTGCAATTATGAGAATCATCCATATTCAGGCCTAGATGTCAGATAGTTAGGAGTGAAACATATCAATGTATTAATCAGCATACTAATGACATGTACCTCTCTTTTCTCTCTTTCAGCATCCAGTAGGAGATCTGGGTCCAGTGATGAGCCAGAGGCGGGGCCGTCAGCCCCCGCCCGCAGGAGACAGCTCAGGGGGAGGAGGCTGCAGGATCATCAGAGGGCTCTGGCTCTGAGGAGGGGGAGGACATGGTAGTTGATGACAGCCCCCCTGTACAGAGCACCAACCGCTTTGACCCGACCGTCCCCCTCCTCCAAAGACTTGCCATCTCGCCGGAGCCCTCAGCATCGGTGGACTATGCATCAGCACCTACTTCCCCACACAGTGAGCTGTCCTGCCTTTCACAACCACAGGGGACCCCAACATCACAACCCATGGCTCCAGCCAGGTCCCAGATCCTCCCCACTCTCTCCCCACCACCTTCTCACCCGGCCCTGCCAGCAGGCCCCTGCCCCCACCACCACCACCACCAACGACTGAGGCTGCACTGCTGGAGTTGTTGGCCCTCGTGAGGAGGATGACTGCCGACATCTCTGGCATCAGGCGCAGTCTGGAAAGGCGCTTTAGGTAGGACAGTAGGCATCACCTCATGATAGAGCAGCACATGGTCCGGCTACTGGGAACGGGGCTGGTCCCCGGCCACCAGCAGCCTGGCCCCTCCTCTCCTTCCACCATGCCTCCGCCGCCACCACCACTTGTGGTGACACTACCTCCCACCGCTCCCCCATCACCAACAGTGGGGAGACAGCGTCCGGGCGCGGACGATGCAGGCCCTGCGCCCAGGTGGAGTAGGACCTAGGAGCTGTGGACATGATTGTGCCTTCACAACAGCACTCCTCAGTGACAATCTATTGGTCACAATGCTGACCTAATCTAGCCTGGCTACAGAGTATTGGATTTTGGCCTATGTGATGGTGGTATTTTATATGCAGCTGGCTACCTCCCATCACATGGTCCATTATCCTTTTCTCTTTGGACATGTAGGGTTCTGTTAAACATGCCACCAATTGATGGTCCCTGGGGAATGCTGTTGGGAGGAGATGCTGCAGTCCTTTCTTTTAGGCCCTTGGGTTTTAGGTTATTTTCTTTATTTTTCTTTCCATTTGTTTTGTTTTAGGTACAATTCAGGTCCATGAAGGCATCTTCTGCATCTGCAAGCATTGTGGAGGAAATGTATGAGGTGTAAGGTTTTCGCAGTGCCTCTCAAGTAGATATTCCATTAATGACAGCCCCCCCCCCCCCTTAACATGTAGCTCCCACAATCTTAAACCTATAATATTGCCAGATATCTCAGACATGCTTGTTGTTAACTTAAATGTAGGCTAATACCGCAATGGCGGTGGACTTGCAAGTACTCACAATGGCATGTTAATGACAGCTGCATTAATATATGCACTAGTGAAGCATGTGGTCCTGACCCCAAAATCGGTCTGAGAACAGATCCTTGGGTCTAATGTAAGTGACAGTGAATCTGGCTGCTGACCTTTGTGTCCTCTCCGTATTAATTGCTATTTGCCCATATTACTGATTATCCATAGACCTAGCTAATAGTTAATAATGCTTGCAGATAGGTATCAGGTGAGTTGGTATATTGGTACAGTATTTTAGAACTGTACTGTACATGCATTGTCATTTTTATTTTTTATCCTCCTCCGCCTTTTATTTTGGACCTTTTTTTTTTTTCAATTTCGCCCAACTGGATTGGATTGGATTACACAGTCCAGAGGTTGAATCATCTGTTCCATTGAGCAGTTCCAGACACGTTGTAAGTGCCATGGTTTCTTCAGTTAAATGGAGTGATTTGTGATGTCCTTTTTTTCATCAGTCAGGTTGCAGAGGTGTACTGACCGCAAGTGACCCTGGTAGGTGCTATGCATCATGCTCATTCTAGACTATTATATTAGCCCCTGTAGATATCCCCTTTGTTTTATTATAGCCCTTACTCTCTCGGGACCCGCCCACACCACACCCATGATATTCAATGTATTTGTTCAAATTCATCAAGAGTTAACAATCTCTTAATAAAATGTGTCCTCTGATAACGTCCAGTCACACAGTTCATCATCTGAGGAGTAAGTGAGAGAGTTTTGGAAAGTTTCCAGTATTTTTAAAGTGTCAGCGCGAGGACAAACCTGCACATGCGCAGTTTACCGCTTTTCTGCCATTTCAGGGTGTAATTCGCTGGAGGATGTTACGTGTTTCGCAAGGATCGTCTGTATCATTCACGTTGTTCAGTTAAGTGTTACTTCCTTCGTAATGTGCTTAACTGTCTTGCGCTAAGTGTTACCATGTGCCGGGTCGTTTTTATGGTGTTCTTCCTCTTTTTCATTAATTTCTGTTTTTTTGCCGGCCATTTTTTTTCTCGCATAGGCGATTTTCAATGGTTGAAAGACGCATAAAATGCATCAAATTAACTTGCAATGTCACTCACTTGTTCGCTGACTCTACTCCTGTGCTGTGTTTGAGTGTGTAACTTAATTTGAGGAATATTTAGTTTTTTTTGATGATCGGTTAAGATTTGCGTGCTTCTGTCCTAAGTCATAAAGTTGTACGGGAAAACGTGTGGGCCTCGCGATGAGCGCCACAGGCAATGAGCCAGCTTAAGTTTGTCGGGCCTCGCGATGAGCACTCATTGCAGCCTAAGCACTGCAAGGAGCCAGACTAAGTCCTGCGGGCCTCTACCCCTGTGCTGTTTGTGAGTGTGGAACTTAATTTGAGGAATATTTTGTTTTTTTTGACAATCGAAAATAGGCTAACGTTTGCATTCTTCAGTCCTAAGTTGTAAAGTCTTGCAGGTAGTCATACAGGCTCATCGCGAGCCCTGCGCTGAAGACCCGTGAGCCCGTGCCTCAACTGCTCGGCTCGCTTTGCAAGGCTCGCAGTTTTGCCCCTTGCTCTGTGAGGGACGCAAAAGCCTGACCAACATCACAAACGTTACCCACACTGACAACTATATATGAGATAATAATATACTGTTTTCTATATCAATGCAATATTGCTATTCTTTAGCTTAAAGAGACACCCATCACCTCAACAGCAAGTTAATTTAATCTTATAGAACAGTAAGAGCTGCCTATTTATTGTACCAGCTATTTTTTTCCCTATGAATAAATCATCAGTTGTTGTGCATGGATTGCAGCACAGAATAGTTTATGGGTGGGAGAGGGGATTCAACTTTGTGACATCTTAGGAGGGTATTATTTTATCCCCACAGATATAGGCAGACTGTAGTTCTAATTAGTACATCAAAACTGCTAATTAGTATTCAGGAGCAACTCATTTGCATACAATTAAAGCATAAGAAAACTAAATATTTTGAGAATTATTCACTTTAGAATCATATGTCTAACATTAGTAGCTGTGTATGCCATTACAATAAAATCTTCTAGAAAAAAAGAGAAAATCCTACATTTCTAGCACTCTTCTACTGTTTACAAGCAATTGTGAAAGTAAGGGCAGGAGGGTACAGCTCATATTATTATTATTATCTGTTATTCCGTAACAGGGAAAGTACATTGTTAATAAACTGTAGAAAATAGAGGGCCCTGTTTTGAGATTAAAACGTTTGCAGAAAGTGATTTTTCCAAAGCACCCTAAAAGACTGAAAACATGCTACTTACATTCTAAAGGGAATGGAAGAGGCAGAGACCTGTGGAAGAATAACAGATAAGGAATAGTAAGGGTCAGGAAGAAAGTGAAAGTTTGCTTAGGAAGGAGGGGAAAGTAGAATGTTTTTCATTAAGTGGGAGAGGGAAGGGATCTGATTTGAGGTGAAAACTCTAGTATGTAATATTTTTTCTGCTCCAAGTGGTCAGATAGTATAATCTGCAAATGGGAAGGTCAGGTGATTTCTATGCCTCTATAAGTTAAATCTGAATGCGGGTAGGTGAGGAGCAGGGGGAGAGGAAATTGCTCTTAGAATCTCTGACAGATCAAACAGGATTAGCACATTTTAATATATTGATCTACTAAAAGGTAATGTATATAAACAGAGATATCAAGAAGTTAATACCTGAAATTAAAATAATAAAACAGCATAGATACAAAGACACACACATTCATAATTAATACAGGAGGTTTTAAATGCCTGCAAACCTAGTGAATGTGTCTAACTTACACACGCACTTCTTTTTCCCTTTGCAGCATCTTTTCTGTCTAGAATAGAAACATTTGTGGGTGTTGCAGTCTCTGGCCACTTGACTAGCATCCCAATAATTAGTCAGGAACTAGAAGGAGCTGCAGGACTTGGCACTGGCATATTCAGCTAGGATTCCCATATGCATTTTAACCAATAACCAAAATGACATAGACATACTTTTGGAGGATAAGCCCACAGCTTTATTGAACAAAAAAGATTTAGCATTCTGGTAAAAATGATCAGCAGTGCTTGCCCCGCATGACATGAACACCTCAAGGGGACCATATGCCCCAAGAGACATACCATCATCATAACCCATCGATTCTTTTCCATAATATGGGCAAGCAGCACTGCCACAATGGACGCACCCCTCCACTAGTGAACCAGACCCTCCAGATAAGCTATGGCAACAATTATCCCTATCAAACAAAGGTTAAACAGTCTCAACTCCAACTCATTCATCTGCACCCCTTACCTTAGGAAAAAGGATTTCTCATCCTTACCCTCCAGGTCTATATGCTTCAAACCCACTAACCTCCTGAGGAACGTTGCCATCAACTTTACTTTCTTGCTACACTTATCCATAGTGTGGGCGTTCAACATTTAGAGCAGGGAATAACCTCTAACTAGACTAGCCCCATCCCAGGGAAGAGCTCCACTAATGGGCTTAAGTCCTGCTTTATGATTCTAATAAACTCTTTCCCTGCAAAAAACCTAAGTCACCCACCCCCCTTACATGAATGTCTAACATAGCTAAAGGGTAGAACATATGAGCTGACTGCACTACATTTATCAAAACTTGTTCTCAATTCAGGTCCCAAACCAACATAAATGAATCTACTGTCCTGGGAATCTGAGTTGAGGACCATCCTTACGTATGGCCACCATTCTTTGCACCTAGTGAAAAGTCCTATTATCCATACCCGGGGTGTGGGGCTCCGAATAAAGGAATCATACAGAGAGTATACTCAACTCAGGATGAACATAACTTTTGAACATGGCCAAATTCCATCTCCCAATCCTTTTTAACAAGTACTTTTAACAAGTACTCCCCCAAAACCATTCTAGCTGCCCTGGTAGCTGCACCAATTCTGAAAGAGTCTTTTCCAAACTAATTCCTGTTCAAGCCCATTGTCATTAGACATCATTTAAATAAAGCTGAAAACTGGTAAATGGAGAACGGAGTACCATCAGAATGACCCAATAGTGACCCCGGTATGTGTGGTCTCATCTCTAAATCATCCCTTGCATTACAGCATGGGTAGCCCACCCTATTTATTGGATTTAGGAAAACTATGACTCCCTTCCCAAACTGGTCAGTTTTGGATCTCCTCATCATTTACCAAAATCCCTTCTATCATAGCCATGTTTCTACTAACCAGTTCTGATATCTGAAAAGTCCCAAAGGAATGCCAATAAGAAAGTAATGTTGAACAGTAAAGTCTCAAAAAAAGAATGAGATCAGGTTCCTGGTTTCCTTCCTCATTTAACCCTTCTTTAAACTCTGAATCAACTGCTTTCTTACATCTGGACTCTCTTTCCGTTTAAATAGGAATGCTATTGCCGCCATGTGTCTCTCAACCATGGGTGGGAATATGCCCTGTGCCTGGCAATCCAAGACAAAAAAGATTAAAGCCTAAAAGTCAGATACTTTAGCCACCTTCAGGTCCCTTACCACCTAGTTTCTGAACACTGTCCAGTCTCTCTACACCTTAGCATACACTGCCCACATAGAGGGAGCCAATGAAGCCCTAATTATGATAGGCAAAGGTCTTGTAACCATTCCCCATAGCAGTTTCAGACATGCAGTGGATAGTATATTTCTCTACAACACTAACAGTCTCAGCAAACTGACTGCCGGTAATGAGCCATGAGATTGTTAACGACCAATACCACTTCCAAGTTGTCACAATAGAAGAACACATACAGATTTCGTAAATCATTGTCTCAAATGAAAAGAGCCACCACTATGGAAAATAGTCCCAGTGGAGCCAGATTCTTTACTAGGTCAACATCCCCCGAGGAGCACTCCTTTGGTTTTGATAAGTGATGGATCAGTGTCACAGCTCTTAGCACCAGATTCAGCAGCCAATCTGATCTTCTTGAAGCACCTGAAAATTGGATGCTGGTTCCCACATTCAGAGAACTTGTGCTTGAATTAGCAGGAAGCTCCCTTTCGACAGACACTTTAATTATAAAGGAAGCACTGACCCCTCGGTACTAGGAAAGGGACCCATTAAAGGACCCACATGATCTCAGTGGTGTGACTATCTTCATCCAGTTTCCCATGTCACTGTCATTCCAATGCATGTATTCTGTAACCACCATTCTCTGCCTTGCCTTTCAGATAACAAAACAGAGCTGATCACTGTTGTGGAAATCTCTCACCAATGATGCTGGTCATTAGCACATATGACTGTAGCCAATTGGAAAATGTTTTAGAAATTCTTCCAATATTGTTTCTTCCGTTCTTCCTCCTCTTTTTTGGAATCATCCGTAATACCATCCTCCTGTAACGCAATATAATTATTGAGTGGAAGAAGATAAAAACGCTTGATTAATTCTCTTTTCCATATCTTTTCTTTAATCTCTAATGGCCCAAGCTGGCACAGCATTGGTGTGTCCCTCCATCAGACTTGTCTTTGGGTGCTTTGCTGACACAGGCTTATCAGTCATCTCCAACAGTTGGGACGGTCTGTACTAGCCTCAACCACTGTGATTCCTCCAAGCCCTGCAGTTACTCCATCCAGAGTAACTAGACTCGCTGCTGCAGCAGCTGCCCTAGTCAAACCTGAAACAAAAGGAGTGATTGTTATCATAATGTGTATTATAAATTACTTACTATAAATTTCAGAATGTCTACTGGACCTGACTGTGATTTCCTGTGAAACTGATTCATAATGGTGAGCAGAATCAGTTCAATTATCACAACTGAAGCAGATCAATCTAGTAACCAACAAGTATAATTTACCTTTTTAAATCATTATTAAAATATATATTTTTTAAAATATGTTCATAAAAAGAGGAAAATACAGATTCAGTTGTCTGTACTCTTGTAATGATAATGTCATTTTAAAAATAAGGATAGAGTCACATGCTGGCTTAAAAAATAATGTTAAATACTGATGCTGGTGTGCACTGTATAATTAAGGGATATTATGACCCCTATAGTTAGAAGGGAATCAAATGATGAAATAGAGTAACATACATTTCCCTTTCCAATTCTTATCAGTGCCCTAAAGGTATATCCCTTTTCCTGGTGGGGAGGCATTATCAGTCTAATAGACTGACTAATACTTACAATATCATCTGTCCCTTTAAGCAGTTTTATTTTTAAATGTGTGCATTCATGAACACTGCATATGATGATGAAACAAGTCAAAATGTTTTGTATTTTCTATTTCAAAAATAATGGAACCTCTCAATAGCAGCCTCATTTATCTTTGCATAAACAGACCTTATAACAATGTTTATTCACCATAAGCATTCAACGTGTGTTTTGTTATAAATAATCTACAATGAAGAGTGTAATTATTTAGAGCACATTATCACAATAACATGAATTTCAAGTAACTTTCTGGCAATATAAATATGACACATTTGTCCGCACACACTACAGTATCTGTACTGTAATATGGAGCACTTGGACAATATTTGGATATTTTATTGTTGCTATAATTATTTCAGTCATGAGATTGTTATTATGAATGTAGTGTATTTTCCCCTAAGCACCACAACCCAATGGATAAGTGTATGTGTTTTGGAAATGTGCCATCCTCTGTGTATCAGCTGTTAATGATTAAGTTCTGCAGCAAAGTACAGTGGATCAGGACAAATGTCTGTCCTTCTGGTCCTATTACAGGCTGAGAATTGAAGAAGCGGTTATCCTTTGTACTGTCCCCCCTGAGAAGCTTGAGTGGCAGGCTGGAGGATAATCCTGTTCACAGTTAATGTGCAGTAACAGGATTGAGTGAAATTCACTTAAGAGACTGTCATGGAGAGCTGGGAGCAAAGATAAAGGGGGTTACGCATCAAGCTCCTGGAAAGGGCATCTAGATGCACATCATTTTTTCCTTGTGACAGCATCAAATATAAAAATGTGCTAATCAAGTTTTTTATATATGTAGCACTGATCGATTAAATTGATTATATCATATTTTGCCTATGGAAATGTTACAAAAATATATAATATGTTATACAGTATGCAGTATATAAACATAAACAGCAAAATCCTTAGTGTAAATAGTCTAAAATTAGCTTGCAATAATAACAAATAAATAAAAACCATAATACAGAAATTAACAGTTAACTCACTTTCTTTTGATTACTGAATACCAGCCCTATTTGGATTGTATATACTCTGTACACATTTGTATCTCCTTGACAAATTTTTCAGCTAATAAAATATTAATATAGCTAAACAATCACATAAATATTTTATTGCATTGCATAAGTGATTTTGCTCAATTAGCATATAGTTAAAGCTGAATATGCACTATTGCCAATATGATTAAAAAATATAAAATGCACTGAAATACAGTACAAATTTAACAGCCAAATACATTCTGCTTATCTTATTATATATGTAAAAGTGAATATACTAAACAAATATCATATCTAGGATTCTAAGTTAAATCAGTTTTAATTACAACAAAAAGATAATCCCATTGCTCTCATATAACGTTCATGTAATTTCCTCCCATCTTCAACTTGTTTCATTTATCCCTCAATGTTCCTTTCATGCTAAGCATTACATGTACATTTCAACTATTTCTATCTCAGGCTTTCACATCTTAGTGCAACCACAAAACATGTGAGGAAGCTTACCAGACAAGGTGTAAGAAACTATAAATGAAACTATAAGAAAGATAAATTGGGTCATATATGGTTTTGTGGGGTTCCCTGGTGGTCCAGTGCTTACTATTTGGTGCTTTCATCGCTGCAAACTGGGTTTGATTACAGACAGGGTACTAAGAGGTCACAGCAGCCTGAAGCAATGCAGGGTTGGGCCTGGTCAGTACTTGGATGGTAGATTACAAAGGATTACCATGAGCTGTATGCTGTGGCCCACTGGAGAATGAACTGGCAACCCACTCCAGTATCTTTGCCATGAGTATTAAGTGGATCAGCATGGTGTATTACAGTCCATGAGGTCAATGAGAGTTGGACACATCTGAACAACTCATAGCCCCTTAAATGCATACATATGTTTCTTGGATTGTGAATGCATCTGATAGAGGAGAACCAGTAGTGTATGAAAACATTTTGTTGCATGAACAAAATACCAAAATAAACATTTAAACACTTACCTTGAAGTTTACAAGTGAAGTTACCACCATCTCCTAACCCAGGCTAAATTAGCATTCATTTAAAAAAAATTCAGGAGTAAACAGAAGCTGAAACATTTGGGGTTGCTGTCTGTGCAGTAAAGCAGCCTGGGGTACATAGTCAGACTCATATGAAAATGAATAGTACTTCTAACATGTGCCAATTTGTGCAGCACTATAACACTACATTACACATACAGCTTGCATCACTGCTGCTGGTGTTTACATTTTCCACAAGCACACAGGCCGAGAGCAATAAGCTGTGACCCCAGCAACCATGTGACGGCCAGCACTTCCACCTGGAAATCACTAATTACTAATCAGTGGCTATCTTTTAGGAAACATTTGAAACCCATGAAACTTTCATATCCCTTTAAATTAAACACAATGTATATCCCTAATTCCAAACTAAACAAAAAAAAAAGGGGGGGGGGGTGTTTAAGAGCTTTAAGGCAGTTCTCTATTTTTGATGGGTGAGATAGACCCTACAAGTTTCTGTCTAACATTGGTGTGGATGAAATGGTTAACAACCAATCAACTTATCAAAGTTATCAGTGACCTACAATGACTCTAAAAATCATTTTAAATGTCACCTACAGCCAATACTGCCACTGCTAAAGTAATTTAAGATGTAACTCCATTTGGTTGCCCAGAAGTATAAAAGTCATACAAAACTCCAAGTTAAGAGATAAGAGAAAAATATACCCTATAAAACATTTATTGTAATGCGAGTTTTTTAAGAGCAGCGAGACACAACTTAATAAAGGAAAATATTTGTTATGCATAAGGGCACAATATATATGAAAAACAAAGTTCTAAATATATATTTAGTGCTAAAATAACATAGGGATAACAACATAGAAAATCTTAAACTTTTTTTACCAGGCTGTGGATTTTCGGGGGTTTGAATTCCTGGTCAAGCAGTCACCTTTTTCTGATTCCCCAAATACTTTTGTGCAATGTTTTATACCTTTCCTTATTTGACATAGTGAAGCTGTTGGTTTGCCATAAATCGTTGAAGAAGTAAGACTAAATACTTCACAGTTCCAAGTGCTTGCAGGCACCGCCTAACATTCTGCTTTTTTACAAATAACAGAAAATAAATTGAAACATGTTACCATTTAACTACCCAGCTACACCAAGTTTTTAGCTTTTTCACATACTGGCACCTAGTCATATTTTTCTCTTATATGCTTCAGAAAATGATCATGGCAATGGCTTATTCTCAGTGTGGGACCTACTAATTAATAAAAGAAGAAATAATAGATAACTGTTACACCTTACATTGCATACAGTGCTAAACATTAGTTAAACAACTTCAACATTTCAGATGATTTCTTGTATTCTGGAAAGCTATATGAATAAAAAATGAATACATCAAACTTAGATTTTGATTTTGGCAAAAATAAATAAGCCCATTTTGTTTGATTTACCTAGAAAGCTTGACCTAATATATGTTCAATATACTGTAGCCTTTTACCTACCTCAGAAATGTTTAAATGTATTTTCTATTCTTATCCGCATCACTGATGGATGTTACACTTATCTACCACCCATTTCAAAAAGTAATACTTTCACACACTGCATTTGACTACTCTTTAACATTAATTTGTGATCTCTTACTCTTTTATCCTTCTGTTCCTAAAATATACATATTTCCTTCAGGTTATTAAATCTCTTAATATATTTCAAAGTTTCTACCAGGTCATCAAACTCCCTTCTTTCTTCAAAGCTATTCATTTTAAGTTCATGAGCACTTATTTTGTAAGTTTATTTCTTTTAGAACATGCCTTGTTTTAATACACTTTGCATTAATTGTTTCTAATGTCATACTATCCTTTTGAAGCTAAGGTTACTATCTCTCTCAATTGAAGAAAGCTATAAACAACAGAGAATTAGAGTAAAACTATTTTCCCACTAAAAGAAAAATTATACTATTTAGCAAAACAGAAAATGATCAGACAATAACAATGAGAAACTGATGCAGGATGAGCAGAGACAGATGTCAGTAATGTTGCTTTACAGATGTTATACACAATTCCTTTGAAAATTTTATATGAACACATGAAAACCTTTTTTTTTTGCAGTTTTTGCATTTTAGTTTATAATATTTTGAATTATATGTCATATTAGTACATTGTCAGGGATCAGATAAGGTTAATATAACCAGAGCATGTATAATTCTGTGACTCTTCACAAAGCCCTCAAAATTACACATTATTTACATTGTTGCAAAGTCTCTAGCTGGAAGTATTCTGACCAATGAGATTATGCAATTCAACCTAGCATAATTTGTCTTACCAATGACAACATATTTGTGATTTGTGTTATTTTCCCAAATCTGATAAATTTGCAAAAACTGATCAATGACATGTTTTGTGACTCACAACAATGTAAAAAAACATGTTATTGTTTAGGCATGCAGTTGGGTCCGACTCTCCATGACCCTATGGACCGCAGCACGCTCATGTTCATTGCTTTAGTGACCTCATCTATTATCTCCTCCTCTGCTGTCCACTTACTTGATGCTGGGAAAGATTGAAAACACATAGTATCTTTTCTAGGGAATCTTGTCCTCTCAAGATATATACATAACATTTGAGCTTTAGCCTCATAATTAAACTTTCCAGTGAACAGTTTGGATTGATTTCCTACAGTATTGACTGGATATTTTTGCCATCCATGGCACTCTAAGCAGTTTTCTTCATTAACAAAATTCGAAAGGGTTAACTTCCACTCTCACATCCATATTTTACTACTGGGAATACCATAGTTATAAGTGTGCATATTGTTTTTGATATTGTAACATCTTTGCTTTTAATAGCGTGTCTAGACTTGCCATAGCTTTCCTCCTCAGAAGCAAATGTGTTCTAATTTCATGGTTGTCACCATCTGCTGAGATCTTGGATCCCATGAAAATAAACAGCCTTATTAAATTGTGATTCTGTAAATTTAAAAGGGCTCTATTTAAGCACACAGCATATTTTTTTACAGAAGTTTTTAGTTAGTGAACTGCTATCCAAAAGCAAGGTCTTCACTAGCTAAAAACTTCTTTAAAAAAATATGCTCTGTGCTTATATTGAGCCCTTTTAAATTTACCAAATCGCAATTTAATATGGCTGATAATTTGTTACTATCACTGTAAAAAAATTACTAAATGGCAAATAATTTGAAATTAATTCCTAACATTAAAGGATATTGAAAAAACAAAAATGGTGCCAAAATGCATACATTTAAAATATCTTAAAAGATTTTTTAACCAACAAATTATATAGAAAAACACCCAAAAAGGTAATAATAACCAATAAAAAGCTATAAAAAAAATAACAATACCTACATCTCCTATGAATCACCAAATCAGATATCTCAAAAAAGGGAACATAATTTAAAATATAAAAATAAACAATAAGAATAATATATCCTCAATAGCTGTAAGATAAAATATCAATCCCAGAACCTGTTAGTGGATATTCCTCATTGAAAAGAATTCAAATTATCCTCAAATGACATAGGGCCTCATTCTATTATCGGCCGTAGGAGATGCGGGGCCGCAAGGACCGGCCGCCGGCTATTTGCCTATTATATTCCCTTCCGGCCGTGGGCTCCGGCAGGCTTGCGGCAGGTGCCTTGTTATCTCTTGTGGCCGCACGCGCCGGAGGAAAGCCTTTGATCTTAAACGGCCGCAAGAGTTTCGGCCGCAAGAAAATCCCGGTTGCTATTCTATTGCTCCGGGAACCCTCTCGGCAAGGGTAAAACCGAGCCGCAGCTTACTTGCAGCAAAATGGTCCCGCAAGCACACAATTAAGCACATAATATAGCCATCCTGCACTCTTAGGAGACGATACAGTGATTGTAGATATTAGCATTCATAGCACAACATTCCCCTACACTCAAATCTGAAAATAATATTTATTTTAATTCCTGTCAAATATCCGTGGACAAAGTCCCGAGGGCTTGGAGCACTTCAGACCCGCCCACGCTGCGGCCGGAAAATAAAAAGTTATTGAAATATCAGATTTGGGCTGATGTGCAAACTTGAGAGGGGGTTGCTATTAATCCTCATGTCCCCCATTATGATCCCTAGCATTTACAGAGCTTTACAGTGCCGTCTTGAATTTATATTTGCTTTTAAAGTTTTCAGACCTTGCGGCCGGTTGCAAGATATGTGGCCAGCCGTAAGGGGATATCCTTGCGGTGCCATCTATTTGAATTGCAAGGTAAAGGAAGCCCCGCAAAGAATCGTAGCTTTGCGGCCATTTTACGGCCGATAATAGAATGAGGCCCTAAGTAAAAAAATCCTGGTTAATAAAATTGTTCAATAACGGTTGCATTATTAATAAAAATGTATGAGTTATTTACCCAATGCAATAAGAGAATATTTAAAATTCTCTGAAGGCTCATGGGCAGTTTATCACATATTATAATTGTCAAACTACGAGACGTTGTCACGCTTTGCGTGGTGCGTACAACTTAGCGTAGTGAGGCGAACCGTTAACTCGCAGCACTTAGGCGATGAGCGCCGAAGACACTCACCGCCTGTGAGCCTCGCATAGCGAGGCGAGCCGTTAACTTGCAGCACTTAGGCGATGAGCGAAGCGAGCCGTTAAAGCACAAAAAATCGCAGCACTTAGGCATTAAGCGAGGTGAGCAGTGGAGGTAATGAAACACACATTGAAACACACATTGAAACACGCTCCACACATTGAAACACTTACAAAACGCGGGATCGCCTTAGGCTGCAAGCAGTTGACAAACGCAGGACTTCGAAAAAAAAAATTACGAGTCGCGGGACGTAGAAAAAAATATATATGAGATGCGGGACTTTAAAAAAAAATATGATATAGGAAAAAATATGAAGTTAACGGCCGAAGCACGCAAAGTAAAAAACACAAAAAATACAAAAAACAAATACAACAAAAACATCACACACAGCACAGGGGAACAGCCAGGGAGTGAGGTGGAATGCAAATTTAATTTAAAATTCTGAAATGGTGGCTTTCCCGCCTAAACCAATGATTTTGTCTCACGCACGCAGCCTATACTGTATATAGGGCACACTTGCCACAGACCGGACACTTTTTCCTCAGGTGATGACCGTCTGAGTGGAAATTTTCTGCTGTCGGAAAATCCAAAGAGATTGTTAGCTCTTCAGGATACTGATTGCTGAATATTAATTTCAAATAGGTAACGTATATTAATTTATATTACTTTAAAAAAAAATTAAGCAACAAACTTATAAATTACACTGCCTTTAGTATATGAAAACTTTAATTCTTAGCTCATCATAAAATATTTATTCATTGATTAATTAATTTGTAATGTACATTACTAATCATCAAAAAATTTTTTTAAATTAAAGTGCCTTTAGTTTATTAATATATTAATCCTTACCTCTTTCTAATATATTTATTCATGATTAATTAATTATTAATGTGGATTATTTTATTAATTACTAATTAGTAATCATTATGAACAACAAATATTCCATATTTTTCAATGCTTTTAGTTTATGAATATATTAATGCTTAGCTCTTTAGAATTTATTAATTGATTAATTGTTTATTAATTTACATTCATTTATTAATTATTAATTGGTAATCATTACCAAAAAACGTTGTATTTTACAATGCAATAAAAAAATATAGATTTCAGATTGCACTTATATCTCTGTATTACTGATCATTAACCTACATTACGTTATTAACTATTAATTAGTAATAATTAAAAAAAATTACCACAAACAAAGTGCACTGACATATCCGTGTTGCTGCTGATTGCCTGATAGGGATGAATCCAAATATTGAAAATGCTTTTCATCTCATTTGACAGTTTCATCATCTCTGTAGGTCTCTGAACACAAAGAGTGACGTTTGCAGCCTTTGAACATCATAAAGAGCACCTTTACAGGTATATCATTTAATTATGTTCTTATGGAAGAAAAAAGGATTAAGTCTTTTTATTTTGGATTGATGAGAAGCATTGATTAATTAACATATATTATTATATTAATTAATAAATAATTAGTAATCATTACCAAAACAAAAAAAAAATGTTTATAGTTGAATAAAAATAATAAGCATTTTTAACCTGCACTTATATATTTGCCTTTCTGACCATTCTTGTACATTGCTTTTGGAACCATTCATTAATAATAATAAATAAATAAATAAAAAATAAACATTTCTAATGGATAAAATATATATATACATTTTACAAAGCACTTATATATCTGGAGTGCTTATAATTGCCTGACAGGGATAGGACGTTCAAAGCACTTAAATATTTAAAACAGTTTCTTAGATTCTGACATGTGCTACATTTAATATGTTATACTGCTTTTATTTCTGAATATATTGATGATTATGCTTTTATATTTACCATGTATGCCAATTAAACATCATACTTTCAATGAATCACAAATTAATTGAATACAAACATTAAAAATTATTTTCATGTCATTTTGCAGATTCCTCATCTCTGCACCTGACTGAAGACAGAAAGTGAGCTCCTCAGGATTTCATCTGCAATAATATCAATTTCACAGGTATATGATTTCATGATGCCCTTTTTGTTTTGCTTTGATGACAGTTAATGATTAATTAATTAACCTATATTCATTTAGGGCCTCATTCCATTGTGATTTGCCCAATTGAATAGAGTTCTATATAAGCACATATTTTTCTATATAAGCATATTTTTTTACATCAGTTTTTCGTTACTGAACATCTATGCAAAAGCAAGGTTTTCACCAACTACAAACTTCTCTAAAGAAATATGCTATGTGCTTATAAAGAGCCCTATTCAATTGTCTAAATTGCAAATGAATGAGGCCTTTAGTATTTAATTATTCATTAATAATTTAAAAAAGAACATTACTTAAGCATACATATATGCTTACCTAATTAACTTTTAAAGAACGCAAATTACACCTCATAAGTTGATTGATTTCTTAATTAATAAAATAACAAAATTGCACATTATTTTAAACCCGAGCTATACTTTGCTCATAGCTCTTTGTATTTGCCCTTCTTTGGGAAAACATAATTACCTTTTTAGGTTTACCATTGATGTCAGTTATTGATTAATTCATTAACTTATATTCATTTATCAATAACTTACAGCCTTATTAAATTGAGAATTGGCCAATTGTATAGGGCTCTATTTAAGCACATAGCATATATTTTTTTACAGAAGTGTTTAGTTTGTGAATACCTTGCTTTTGAATAGAAGTTCACTAAAACTAAAAACTTCTGTAAAAAAATATCCTATATGCTTAAATAGAGCCCTATTCAATTGGCCAAATTGCAATTTAATAAGGCTGATAATAATTAATTATTACAACAAACAATAAATATATATCAATACATATATATGTGCAGTGCTTTCCTTTTTAATGTATGCCAATACAGAAAACATAATGGATTAATTAATTTATTTCATGTCAAAATTACAAATGTTTTTTCAAATAATTTCATTCTTTCATAAATGCTATTTAGGTTTTTGCATTGAGAGCAGGTAAAAACAATATGTACAATATAAAAAAACATTAAATATTACACCTGTATTTACAATTACAGATTACAATGGCAGACAATGGAGAAGATTGAATTGAACGCAAAAGAAGAGGTGGAGAGATGCATAGTCCCCCGAGACTTCCCAACGCTTAAGAGAAGAAGACCAACAGAGACTTTTAAATAAAATTAAAATTAGTAAGAAGGCACAAAGTGAGTGTGCTGGAGCTTCAAAGAAAAGAATAATTTAACAAAAAAATGTCTGATCCAATATTGCCTCATGACACGAATGTTCATACACATGACAACCAAGGTAGATAAAGAAATTTGTAGTGATATCTATGTTGAGGAAGTTTAGGATACTGCTTTTATTACAGCACTAACAGTAGACACTCAATATTATGGATTACTCAATGTGGTTTGTCAGTTTTGTGGGGCCTATCATTTTCTCAAGGAAAAAACAACTGACGGCGACTTCATTAGTTGCTGTCAGAAAGGAAAGGTAAGATTTCCACAAAGACACACATTTCCAGATTACTTACAAAGTATAATGAGCGATCCAACATTTCTAAATTATGCTAATTAAAAAAAAAAACATCAGGTCTTATAACAGTGCAATTTCATTTGCTTCTATCGGTGTTACATTAGCAGAAAATGTCCCAGGACATGCTCCATATTGTTTTCTAGTTCAAGGA
Organism: Discoglossus pictus; assembly: GCA_027410445.1. Classification (NCBI taxonomy): domain Eukaryota; kingdom Metazoa; phylum Chordata; class Amphibia; order Anura; family Alytidae; genus Discoglossus; species Discoglossus pictus. The sequence continues at coordinate 192,303,708 of CM050166.1, read as the reverse complement.
CAAATTTACCCACATTTATACCCACAAGAAGGAGAGCAAAGGAAATTTGCACAGTTATACTGTATGTCTTAGATACAATGGAAGCTGTTGAACAAGAGATGACGCTTCCAGAAAATAAACAGTGTTTGCTCATAGTCTTTGAACTGCTGGATAAAATTATGGCCAAAAACCCATACAGTCACGCATACAAATAATTAGCAAAGGTGGAAAAAGAACAACAGCAACATGCTCAAGTACATAAATTGCCCATGTCAAGAGTATATATGGTTTTGAAAACAGATTGCAATACTGACCAAAGACGGTGTAATTTACCAACAGTAAATGAGGTTGCCATGGTCTTAAAAATGAGGATGGTGAACCACCTTTTCAGCTGGGTATTAGAATACATCCATGCAATGTAGACCAACCTTTTAGAAACATAAATATATTAAATTGTAATTTGACATATCCCATTTTCTTTCCAAATGGTGAGCCAGGATGGGAATAAAAATTACAATTGCAAAGTTATGCCAATAGTAAAGTTTGTGTTCAAAACAATATTTCTATGCTTTAATATAAAGTGGCACAAACTGCTGTTCGGGATCATTTTAATCCTATTTTATGTGGGGACAAACTCACACAACAATGGATTATTGATTCCTATCTTCAAGTCAAAGCAATAATGTAAATTTTATCAAGTTTCAACAAAACAAACTTTGCATAGAACGATATTGTGGATTGATGGATTATGTTGCTGAATTGTCTACCAACACAGATATTCCTGCTGCAAGAGCAATCATTTTGCAATCGAGTTTCCAAGGATCTCCTCGCAATATGCGAGAAAGATATAATGATGCCATGGCTTTTTTCACAAAATTTGGAAAACCAGATGTATTCATTACATTCACATGTAATCCACAATGGCCAGAGATCCAGGAAAATTTGAATCTTGGTCAAAATACTTCTGAACGACCAGATTTAGTGGCAAGAGTATTCAAAATAAAACTCAATTCATTAATACATGATATAACTAAAGCACAGTTTTTTGGAAAATGTGTGGCCTTTGTTTATACCATTGAATTAAAAAAAGAGGCCTACCACATTCACACATACTTTTAATCCTGCAAGAAAAATATAAATTAAATACTGCAGAGAGAGTGGATTCAGTAATTACTGCTGAATTGCCACTTCTAGAAAAATATTCAAAACGTTAGGAGATTGTAACGCACATAATGATATCAATCCAAATTCACCATGTATGGAAAATAAAAAATGTACAAAAGGGTTCCCAAAACAACTTCAAATTCAAACCTATGCTAACTGCGATGGATATCCTTTATATAAAAGAAGAGAAGGACAAACATCTATTATCCGTGGCCAAAAGGTCGAAAATAGATATGTAGTTCCATACAATCCACATTTGCTGATTAAGTACAATGCAAACATAAATGTGGAAGCTTGCACTCCTATTAAATCCATCAAATATGTGTATACATATATATACAAAGGATATGATGCAGCAACTGTTGTTGTGCAAGGTGCAAAAAACAAAAAGGAAAATAAAATTTGACATGGCAAACTTTCTAATTATTTAGATGCTCGCTATGGGCCTCATTCAATTGCGATTTGGCCAATTGAATAGGGCTCTAAATAAGCTCATTACATATTTTTTTAAATAATTTTTTAGTTAGTGAAAACCTTGCTTTTGGATAGATTTTTACTAACTAAAAACTTCTTTAAAAAAAATATGTTATGTGCTTATTTAGGGCCCTATTCAATTGGCCAAATTGCAATTGAATGAGGGCCGATGTCAGTTATCAAGAAGCAATTTGTGGTCTTCTGAAATTTGAGATGCATGATCGGTCACATGCTGTGTGCTTTACTGCAGGCAATGAAAGAACTGCCTAAGCCCAAAGTGAACATCGAGAAACAACACTTACTGCTTGGTTTAAATTAAACTGCCAGGACAATGAGGCCTGACAATTTTTATACATTGAGATTCCATACCACTATGTATTTTTAAATGGCCAATGGCGACAATGGAAAAGAGATACTCATAAAATTATCCCACAAATTTATACCGTCAGCCCAAGAAACATTGATCATTTCAGTTTAAGATTACTTCTTTTACATGTTCCCAGTGCACAAAGTTATACATTTACGCATAGTGAATAACATAGTTTATGAGACTTTCCTATTAGCTGCAAGATATCAAAACATCATAGCAGATGATACAGAATGGGATTGGTGTCTGAAAGAAGCAGCACTATGTCAAATGCCAAAAAACTTGAGAGAAAATTTTGCATTCATTTGCATATTTTGCAATATACCTGTTGCATTTGCTTTGTGGGAAACATTTAAATTAAATATGTGTGAAGACTTCTTGAAACATTACAATGAGCCCATTGCACTCTTAAAGCATTAATGGAAATTCAAGAAATATTTCTTGCTCATGGATTAAATTGTGAAAGTATTAATTTGCCTGATCCATGACTTATAGATGACATCAACTTTGATGACTATGACATTGAGCTTCAAAAACTAAAAAAAATTAAGAAAAACGTGCAACTTTAAATACATTACAATTGCAAGCATTTAATGCCATCACAAAGGCTACAGATGATGAAATGGTCAAAGACCGTTATTTCCATCTAGATGGCCCTGGTGGATCAGGAAAAACGTATTTGTACAATTGTTTGATGAGTTACATTTGAGCACAGGGTCAAATAGCAATGCCATTTGCAACAACCTGAATTGCCGCACTTTTGTTAGAAGGTGGCAGAACTGTGCATAGTTTAATCTGCCGGTTCCCATTTTAGAAAAATCAGTGTCAGATATTCGACTGAATTCTTTACAAGCAAATCATTTTTATAAAAGTAAATTAATTATCATAGATGAGGCAACAGTGATGGATAATCATTTTCCATTTGGTGGAAAGGTGATGTTGTTAGGAGGAGATTTTAGGCAGACATTACTTGTTGTGCCACATGGCAATAGGACTGACATCATTGAAACATGTATCAAGACAAGTGAACTGTGGAAAATATTTAGACAGCTCAAATTAGAATTACATATGAGATCTGAAGGCCAAAATGAATTCAATAATTGGCTAATTCAAATTGGAGAAGGAAAACATCCACAAATAAATAATTTACAGGATGATACCGTAGAAATTCCATCACTAATGGTTTGCAAGGAATCACTCATATCGGCAATCTTTCTAAACACTATCAATAATGACGATTACTTAGACATTGCAAACAAAGTGATATTAACATAAACAAATATACATGCCTTAAATCTAAATAATGAAATTTTAAAAATCATGAACGCACCCCAAAAAAATTATTACAGTGCAGATTCAGATCTGGCTGATGATAAAGACAGTGAATCTAACTTTAGTATAGAATTGATCAATTCTTTAACACCATCTGGAATGCCACCACATGTTTTGCAAATGAAAAAAGGGCAATTGTCATGCTATTGAGAAATATGAATCCCCAAAAAGGACTTTATAATGGGACCAGATTAATTGTGCAGGATTTAAACGATCATTTCATACATGAAGAAATGTTGACTGATATCCATAAAGGTGAACAAGTTTTTATACCAAGAATTGATTTGACTTCAAGTGAGTTTGGTTTGCCTTTTGTCCTTCAAAGGAGACAAATTCCAGTTATCATGGCATTTGCCATGACCATAAATAAATTCCAAGGACAAACTTTTAAGTATGTGGGTATTTTTTACAGTAACCTGTTTTTGCATTAAATTAAAGTTTCAATTCAGGACATAAATCTATTACAGGATGGGCGCATTTTTACAAAAAAAACATTGTGTACTATTTTGTAAACAGAGAACAGTGGTTTTATTTCGAGGATAACATTTTATGTCACTCAGGATTTTTTTAGATGACCACTATTTCACATAGGTAACTCTATGTACAATTTTACAAAACTACAACAATAACAAAAAAAACAAGAATAAACAGTGGTTATATCTCATAGACAAAATTAAAAGCCTGCTGGGCTCTTTTTAAGGGAATCACTTGGACATGCAAAAACAACAAGTATTGGAATGTCTTGGAAGTGGCCTTTTGCTAGGATTGGCCCCACAAAACAGTTATGTTGCATTTTATTACTTTTACTGTTTACATTTTAATACATTAACTTTATGTTTGTAATGTTAAAGTTGTTTTTTCAAAGGTCTCAAAAGTTGTTTCATTGTTTGTAATTAAGGGTTCATGTTACTAGGAGGATGATCATTTGTTGATAAAATTAAATGTATAATTAAATACATAGTATTGATCCAGGGATTAATCCGTTCACCAGTTAATGGGGTCAGGAAGGAATTATTTTTTTCCCTCCTTTGATACAATTGGCTAAGTTTTAATGGGGTTTTTGACTGTCATTTTTGACTGGCAAGTCGCTAGTATAATATAAAGAAAATGTATTTTATCTAGGGATTAAAATAATGTAGAGTAAATAAGTTAGAGGAAAAGAATATGAGTTCAGCCCTCCATGTATTATAAGACTAATTCAAAATTTTGATTGGCAAAACATATTTTCTGATTAGCTAAGAAGAATATTTCCTTCTGAAGGGAGAAATACAAAAATGTATAATAATGTATAAGGAGTAATGTATAATTATGCATCCATGTTCTCATACAACCATAATAAAACTAATGCTTATAGATTGTATATATTTTTATGTTTTAATTTCTAGATTTGACTAGGTTTTGATGTATTGTGATGTATAGAGCAAGAATAACGTTCCCACATTGGATAAAATTTTATTATACTAACAGAAAGTTATAATTGATTATTGGATCTAAATTAGGATAGGACATCATATGTAAGAGTAAGTCAGAAATACCAGAAGAAATACAACTTGACAGAACATTCAAGGTCCTGGAAGCATGTCAGCCCTTCTATTAATTTCCTGTGGATGTTAGAATATACTGTAAATGAGAGCTGAAAGGGAATGTTAGAAAAAAAATTACCTGATCAAACATGGAAGGTCCTTGAAGGTCATATGATGTTGATTGGAATACATGCTAGAATTCTAATGCGAGCAGGAAATTGTCACTACCGACCCCAAAGTTCTAAATACATGTAATTTACTACTTATATCTACCTTGAAAAAGGGACTGGATGGTGAAATGCATTAATGAGGTTTGTTGTATGGGCTGAATCAATTGAAGAATACCCCCTACTATTTTTTATGGCTGGCAAGCAATTAGAGAAGATTTACTTTGATTTATGATCTAGAAATTATAACCAAAACTTGGATTCCTCTGTTGTGACTGGAAAACATGAACTATTTTATTAAAAGGAATTATTTTACTTGGTTATTTGAGGATTATTTCAATGCTTTTCATTGAGGAATATCCTTTTTATTAAGTGGTTCTGAGGTTGATATTTTATCTTGCAGAACATTATCTACTGAGAATACTTTTGCTAATATTATTATTGTTTATTTTAATTTTTTTCCATTTTTTGCTTTTTTCCTCTTTTTGATATTATCACAGACTCTTTTTCCAGTTCCTGTATCTTAGCCCATTGAGTCATCATAAAGGACAGACTGCTTGGCTCCAGAATAAACACCTCCATTGTATTGTAATCTGTTTTGTTCAATTGTTTGCCAGATAACGTTATTCTCCTCTATTGAGGTCTGGACCAATGTGTATTTGGAGGTTAGCCTATTGTTCACATGTCCCAGACAGGATTCCAGAATGCCAGACTATTAGACTCCATGTGGAATCAATCTCCTGTGTTTGTCTGCCACTCCCTGTCATTGTTGTGTTGTATACACCCCCTCTGTATCTATCCCCTATAAATATTGTTGACGTTCCAAAAAAATAAACAGTTTACTACTGAGACATATAAAAATGGTATGTTCTCTTACTTGCTCCTGGTGGCTGAGATATTGATCCTCTCTCCAGCCTGCAAGTAACTTTGTCCTGGTCACTACCACAGGAAGGTCACTGAGACTCATTGAAGTGCTTATTCCTGATGGAGAGACCCTGACTGATACAGAAGCCAGATATCAGGGTGCTGATGCCGAGATTTGCAAGAACCCAACGGTCCTTGTGGGTAGTTAACTTGTAGTCTATAGCAGGTGGCCCTGGGTAGTAATAGCCCCTACCCCAGATCATCACAGATATATTTTTTAGATAGATGCATAAGAGATAGAGATTATTGTGTTTTATTACATTCTATTGGTATTTTTTATTTATAATAAATATTTTAAGATTTTTTAAAGCTCTGTACTTTGACCTATTTTTTCCTTTATCAATATTATTTAAAATTCGGAATTAATTTCAAATATTTTTCATTTGGTATTTTATCTTTCAAGGAGCTAATTTTAGGAGTCTTCCTTTGCATAATTATTTTAGAAATTGTTATATAATCTCTGTTGGTTTCTTCTTTTTGTGATTTTAAAATGTATGTAACATTTGAGAGTTATCAGACAGTCAATACGCAAACTCACAAATATGTAACTTTCTGTGACATTATAATAAGTCAAATATCATATTGTCAATGAGCAAAATACTTCCAGTAATTATGCTTTGAATATGTTAATTTTCTCTAATCTCTGACAATTTTCTAATATGTACATTGTACATGTTGCAAAAAGAGAAAATAGATACATTTTTAAATCTTGTACTTTGTTTCACTAGCAAAATTAATCACGTAAATGGAAATCAACCTTATAAAATATATATTGATTATCCTGAGTATACTAATACCAAAGATATAACATTTTTAACATGTTTATGACCAACAGAGTTCAGAAATTAGCAACCATACAGCATTGTTTTCTCAATGATTGAAAGCAAAATTGCAAACCCCTTTGCCTAAAATGTTGACAACTATGGCCTCCATGTGAATCAAGTGCTATAAGTTATGGCACTGCCATAAATTGACTGCGGGAGCTTTTGTCCTATAACTTCTACACATAAATCTTCTACTCCCCCAGATCAGTACACTCAACCTACAGCCATAAATACTGTTTTCTGTGCCGGGAGCAGCCAAACCAAGCTTTACAGATGAAACAGGGCCATTGGAGCCAATAAGAAATGCGAACATCATGAATATTATAATGAGTAACAAGTGCCATAACTGGCAGCAGCAAGAAACACACACACACATATATATATATATATATATATATATATATTATTAAAAAGATGTGACAATTGTATTTATAGCTTCAATAAATAAAGATGTGTTTATTTTGTGTTAAAATATTATATATTTGGGGGCGTGGCTACCGGGCACACTGAGCAGACATGCTGAAGAAGAGCTCTGCTCTAAAAAGGGCTAATTACCTCCTTTTTGGGTGGAAACTCACCCCAATCAACCTCTACCCAGCACCTACTTCACCTGCTCCACCTGCGGAGCAAGTTGATGTGACACAAGGAGGGATTTGCAGCATCTGGGGAGCAACGAGGAACCAGGCCTATAAGGGCCCAGGAAGCCAAAGCAGCACCAGGCGCAATACCCGGCACACCCCTGCCCCAGATCAACAAAGGCAGAGGAGGAAGGCCCTTACTGATCGAAGGGGAACCAGCCCTGCTCCCAACTCAACACTTACCAGGGGAGCTCCAGACAAGGGGAAGTGACGGACAATGCTTTGGAAGCTGCCCCCTGTGGCCGGGTGGGGACAAGGGCCATCCAGCAACCTTATACCCCTGTGATGCTCTCAAACATGTCTGCCAGCCAGTGAGTCCTTGGGGAAGCTATCCGGGAGCAAGCGGAACCCTTGATGGGGCTGGGGGGCAGTGTAGGAGAAGGGAGAGAGGAGGGGAGGCAGGCCCACATGAGACAGGGGTCTGGTGGAGCAGCCATCTTGGGGCATTGGCCTAGCAAGCACTAGCAGGCCAGTACAGTCAAACTGTGGAGGCAATGTACACAAGCCTATTCTCTGAGGCCCAGGCTCCACTACAACAAATTTGGATCCCTTTCCCAGCACCATACAGCCCTAATCCTTCTCACACACGCAAGGAAGGGGATGAAAGGGCATAACTACTCAGCAAAAGTGTAAAAATGATTGGTTGCCTCCCAAGCCCTACTTCCCTCACCCAGCTTAAGCTATCTTGAAAAGGTGCTTGGACCTTGTTCCCCCCAACTAAGAGACCTTCTGGACTGATAATTTGGTTACTTCTGAGGGGCACAGTTGTACAACTATTGAGTGTAAAGATTCTGCTTATACAACATCATGGGGCTGTATTTAGTAAGCAAGAATCGCCCATAATACAATACTGTCACCTGCTGTCCAGTTCTATAACTCTCACACAAAAATATTGCGACAGCTGCAAGCTGCTGGAGCCTTGTATAAAAATTATTTTGGCGTATTTGCTCTTTCAGAGCCCGCAAAGAGTTAACTACAATTTCTGCACAGTGCCCAGCTTATGGTATGGCCTTTTAGGCAAGCTGTGACTCTGGATATCTGTATTCCCTATCTCTAAGCTCAAGCAGAAGGAACCCTTTTGAACCCAGATAGTTCCCATTTTTAGCTCCTGTTGGTCTTATCACACTTGAATTTTATATTGTTTGTTTTTCTACCTCGCCAAAAGATATATGACTGACCAACGATACATAGATTGAAACTCAGTGACTGCATGGAGCTGGGAAGCCCCAGTTTAATGGCATATACAGCAATCTAACATTACCATTTGCTGGACATTCCTGGCCGTATAGCAAATGAGCGATGTCTCTCAAAGGTTAACCTGGCTTTGCAAGGGGCCATACTGACTTGATAAGTATGCTGATGGAGTAAGCATATACAACTAGATCATGCTGGGTGAAAGGATATAACTCGGGATAATTGACAGCCTATCCAGCCCTTTTCTTTTCTACGACTAAGATTCTTTCGATTACTGCTGGGTTCTTGGTAGTGCAAGCATTAATAAAGAGAAAAATAAGGAGGGCTCGGATGCAAAGCGCATAATAACAGTCCATTTTGGACCTTCAGAAGCAAGTACTAGCCTGTCCCATGTTTCCCATTCAGAACCGTCAGAAAATTCTGACTCTGAGTTGAAACCGGTGGCCCAACCACAACAACTCATGCATCTTTCGCCCCAATCAATGGCAATGATAGAGGAAATGTTTATGACCCATTTTACAAAAACAGTAGACTCTCTGAAAAAGAGCATTTGCGACCTAGGGCAAAGAACCCAACTACTTGAAGAAACCTCGGACCATATTGTGGAAGAGCAAGAGAGAGACAGGGCCGAGATTGGGCATAACTCATCAGGCATTTCTGTTCTCAAACAGAAATTTGAGGACCTGGAGAACTGCTCTAGATGTCACAATCTAAAAATTAGAGGCATAGCTAGGGCAGTCCAAGACCTGATGCAGTACTTGAAAGCAACCATCAGCAGCATTATACCTGATGCCCCAGATTCGGTCTGGGAAATGGAAAGGGCCCACAGGGCTATAGGAGCTTCAAGAAACCAGAACTTGCCAAAGGATGTTATAATTAGAATTTGGAGGCAAAAATCAAGGGACCTTATCTTATCAGCTTCCAGGAAGATGTCTGTTTTTAAGGGCCCGGACAACTTAGTGCTCCAAATGTACTCTGATTTGTCTCCTATCACTCTGGTCAGATGGAGAGAGATGAAGCCGGCATTGGAGGTTCTGATCCGTTATAAAATACAGTACAGAAGGAGCTTCCCATTTGCTTTGATGTCTCAACATAACGGCACCTCGTATTCGGCCAGCTTCTTGGAGGAGTGTCAAGAGCTTCTCAAACGTCTCAATTTGCTACCCGCAGAGGAACCAAGTGATGCTCAGGCTCCCACGCCCAAGCTGCTTCCTATCAGGCAATGGCAGGAAGTTTCCCATGTTAAACGGACAAAGGTGCCCTCAATGAGGGGAGACAATCTTTCTCTGTGCCACTCCAATGGCCGACTGCCTTTGCAAGGACCCTCTGTCTCAACAGACCCTTCTTGAGACTGATATATAAGAGCTCTAGCACTCTTTTGTAATTGCATCTACCTCCAGACAGCTGCTGATTGTTAATTGTTTACTTTGTTTATCTTCCTTAGATTGTTGAGGTTTGATGGAGCTGAAATGTCTATATCGGAAAGCCCTAATATGCACATATGGACTATGTCCAGAATAAAGAATTCTTCATGTGCTGAAGGGACCTTAAAGGATAAGGCTCTAAGTTATATATTTTGCTCTATATCTAGTAACCTTTCCAATTCCAGCATTAAACGTTGTCTTAAGTCAAGCCAGTGCCGGCCCCCATAGCGAGGCCCTCTGAGACACATTCCCCCCCCCCCCCCGACATGTAATTTAACCTGTTACTTAATACTTCTCCTTTTTATGGTAGTTTGGAGGTACTGTTAGTCCATCCTCCTTCCCTGATATCGCCACTGCAGTTAAGTGGCTATGGTTAGGTTTATTAAGTTGTTTACTCGTTTGTTTCTTGTTTTGGGTATCTTATGCAAAAATTTAAAGATTAACGTTTTTGTTAATCTTCCCTCTCTCTTCTTTTCTCATTTCATCTCTTCCTGGCAAGCTGTATTTATACTCCATTCTCATTCAACATAATAAGGCTTCAAGCTGAGCTCCAACTGGTCTCTCCGCCCTGCAGGGCATGGATCCAAGGATGGGTGTGTCAACATAGGATGAGCATTCCTCACTTCACCACTGTCATGGCTAGTGTAGAGTATACATTTGTGACACATAATGTGCAGGGCTTTAACTCCCAATTCAAGAGGAGTAAGGCTATCCTCTGCTATAGAGAGGTTGCACCATCTGTTTTATTCCTGCAGGAAGACACACTTCTCCCGCAATCATGTCCCTAATTATCTACGCAAAGACTACCCTGTATTTTTCTCAGCGACTCAACCTACTAAGAGAGCAGGCACTTCATTACTCCTCCACCAACTTCCTCTTTATTTTGGAATCCAAAAAGGTGGATAAGGAGAGACACTATATTATCATAAATGGTTCTGTAGATGACCAGTCCATAACTCTAGTCTCCATATATGCTCCCATTACATCCCCTCATAAAATTTTATTAAGGATCTTGAAGATTCTAGAAACACAGGCCTGTGGGAAGGTGATAGTGGGGGGGGGGGGGGACTTCAACTTAAATTTTGACCATACATTGGACAGATCAAATAGTTTAATGAATGGGAGTTTCTCCAATAAAATAAAAAAAATTAATAAATCGCTGGACAGGTTGGGACTGGTGGATTCCTGGAGGGGACATTATCCTAGGTTGAGAGAGTATACATACTATTTACAAACTCATGGGTCTTATTCGCGTATAGATTATTTACTAATTTACTCTTCTCTCTTTGACTCTTTTAAAGACGCTAAAATTCTCCCTTGCACTTGTCAGATCACTCGGCTGTTTTTATTACCTTAAAATTGTGATTCTAGCTTAGACCCCCCTATGCATGGAAATTGAATGAGCTACTGCTCGCAATTCCCTGTCTTCATGAACATATGGCTAATGACTTGCAGTTATTCTTCGACCAGAATCCGCATACAGACGTGGGAATTGGATGCACCTGGGTTGCCCACAAGGCATTCATGAGAGGAACTTGTAAAAAGCTAGCATTTGGCTATAAGATGCAGTGTAGGCAAAGATAATCAGAGCTTATGGAAGAGTTGGGGACTATGGAATGTCAGAACCAACTTAACCCCAAGACCCAGCTGCGACAAAAAATGTAAATGTGTCAAATTGGATAACCTCTTGAGTGATAGAACAGAAAAGGCCCTTCAGCGCACTAAACATCTATTTTATGCTAAAGTTAATAGGCCGGACTGGCAAGGAGGCTCAAAAATAAATTTAGCAAAACCACTATCACTAGAGTTAAAAGAACATTTTTTGAATTCTATCAATCTTCTATCAATCTAAGCTCAAAAGTGGTACTGAAGCCATACAATCGTATTTAGATATATATTATCTCCCCTCCTTGTCAGATCAAAACTTAAACAAACTTAATTCGGATATCACAGATGAGGAAGTTCAAACTGCCATTAAGAACCTTAAGAACGGCAAAGCCCCTGGGCCGGATGGGTTTACTAATTCATATTACAAAAAGTTCACTGACCAGTTATCCCCTTATCTCTGTAAAATGTTTAATTTGATTCTTAATGGTGACGAGATGCCCCTAGAACTTGACACAGTGGATTTATTCCAAAAACTTCTGTAAAACAAATAAGCTATGTGATTAAATATAGCCCTTTTCAATTTGCTGAATCGCAATGTAATAAGACTGTAAGCTCCCTGCTAAGATAATGGCAGCAGGGTATCAGGCTTACTCCCAGGCTTGGTCCATAAGGACCAAACAGGCTTCATTCCCAATCGACAGACAGCAGATAATGTCAGGAGGACGCTGAATATCCTGCACTCTGCGCAAGTATCTGGTACTCCATTGTGCGTTCTGCCGCTGGATATTGAGAAGGCCTTCGATACTGTCAAGTGGCATTATCTCTACTCAGTCCTGGGTAGGTATTGTAATGTGTATTAACCCATTGAGTACTGAGTTGTGTCTTACCCTGGATTTTGTATCATAAAACATGCTTAGTACTAATACATCATATTATTTTATTACACATATGTCGGATTGTTAAGTGTCAAATAATATTGACATTTCATAATTTTGCAGTGCTTTTTGTGCTATACTGTCACTTTAAATGCTTCTAGGGGACTTAGCAAGGGTTTAAAAACAATTGCAAATGTTTTTTGTACTCGTAAATCTTTCTCCTGCTTTTTGCAGTTAATCAGTGCCCTGGTTAATGCATGATCCATAAAGTCTTAGCATAGGGTTTGGTTGTCACAGAGTAATTCATAATTTGTTTTCAGAGCAAAAATCAATGGAACTTTTTGCATTGCTTTCAGCTTTGTCAAGTTCATAGCAGTTATCTTGCAATGTTTTAAGGATAGGTAGGATTTACAGTGCTGCTACAGTACTCTTAATTGAGTCTAGCATAGCGGCCTTTGTTTTCTGAACACTACCACATTTACACATTTAAAAGTTTATCAAAATATATCATCGCTTCCTTTTTATTCTCATACTATATCACACAAGCTCAGTGTAAGAAAAATATAGAAAAATAGAGTAGAAATTGTAGAATTAATCCCAAAATTTTACACTTTGGTTAATAATGAGTGGCTCCCAAAAAATCTCAATAGTACAAATAAAAGTGTAAAGTGTATGTTTGCAAAATGTATAGTAGAATTTTTAAAACTGACATGTCTTACTGCATAAAATACCTATGCTCTAATCTTCCAAAACTAATGTTTTTTTTTTTTTTTAGTTACAAAAAACGTTTAATAGTTTCATTTATTCAATATATCAATAATATAAGAAATATATTATGAGAGCCCTATATCTGCTGAGTCTATAGATACATGAATGTAGGATGCCAAAGAAAGACAAAGCAATTGCCCATAAGGATTTTAAAAGTGGCTATTTTTATGACTACTTTAAAGCAGACATGTTTCACAAACCAACAATTCCCCAGAAAATCAAAAAGATGAATAATAATGTTTTTTCCTAATAGTGCATAATAAGAATGATTCAAAAATAGCTCACAAGGATTAGTATAATATTACTTTCTTCAAAATGTCAGATTGAGTCATCAACTTTATTTAATTGTTGACCCATAATGGTGAGTTGTGGGAGTAAGAGCCATAGTACTTGAGAAAATGATCTAAAAGCTTGTGATCTGTGTGAGATGAATTGTCATACTTTTGGAAGATGCCTTGGCAGAGCAAGCAGATCTTATGCAGAAGTAACACAGACCAGAAAAGCCAGTCAAATGGGAATAGATGTTGTAATGGAACAACTGGAGCTTCATTCAATTTGAAGCCTGCAACTTGCGGTATACAGGCTGTATGTCTGCGTGCCAGTTGCAGTCTTGCAGTCGTCTCCAATTCCAGCTCTATTCAATTGAGCAAGGGTGCAAGTTACGGGCCAGGGCCTCAAGCCACAAACTGTTAATGTGATGTGGTCTGCAGTTACGATCCAATCACGGTATAACAGAGTGTGACAGAGGCCTCTCTGCCAATATAAAGCGGTGTAACCGAAGAAGATTGACAGAGAGAGATTATAAAGTTGTGTTCCACACACCCATGCATTGAGTTTTATTTATCCTTATCTTATTTGTGTCATTAAAATGGAGGAAGGAGAGAGGGGGAAAGGAGGAGATGAGGAGAGGCGAGGAGGAGATAGGGGTGGCCTTGGGGAGTGGTGGAGGAGAGGAGGAGGTGAGGAGTGGCAGAGGAGAGAAGGAGGTAGAGGAGGAGTTGGAGGAGGAGGAGTTGGAGAAGGATGAGGAGCTGGAGATGGAGGAGGAGGAGGAGTTGGAGGAGGAGATGGCAGGAGGAGGTGGAGGATGTGGAGAGTGGAGGAGAGGAGAGTGGAAGAGGAGTTGAGGAGGTAGAGAGTGGAGAAGAGTTGTGGAGGGGTTGGTGAAGGAGTTGAGGAGGTGTAAAGTGGAAGAGAGGAGGATAGTGGAGTGGAAGAGGTGGGTGGTGGCATGGTGCCCCAAGAAGTAGGCACATGTAGTCCAGGGACAAAGGGAAGGGGCTTGATCCCATGGAGGCGGTAGTTCAGGGGAGGGACAGGCCTCAGGGACAGGTCAGGAAGCCAAGATCCCCATCCACAGTCAGGAAGGCAAGAGGCTAAGGGCATGCACAGAGCCAACAGCTTCACGCACTGGGAGAATGTGGTCCTCCTTGGTGCCAATCATGGCTGTCCCATTATCCTTGCGGGGGGAGGGAAGTTAGGTTTGGACCTAAATCCCAGGCATGGAAGGACGTAACAGCTGTAGTAACAACAGTCGATACAGCGGATAGGGATGTGAGGTCTGTGAAGCACCGCTTTGATGACATCAGGGCCAAGGGGAGGAAGATGATGGCCAAGGAGGGGAAGGGGAATATGACATACACCAACATGCCACCACATGTACATCACACAAACTACATATGTACATGATGACCAACAAGGACTCTGGAATATCAGCTCAATGGAATTAACAAGGTATAGATGGATGCATCATTAAATCCATGAAGCTGACAAATCACTGGCATTCCTAGGCACAACAACAGTATTCAACCAATAAAGAGTCCATTGTATTGGTGTGCCCACTGCAGCCTATGCAGTTACAGAAGAAAGCCGGAATCAAGATAGCGTTAGGAGCCAAGAACAATCAAGATCAAGAACCAAAGAATTGCTCACATCTAGCTAATGATAGCTGAACGGACCGGCGGGGCTTGACCCATCTCCTCCTCCCCTAAGCAGTGCTGCAGACTGGCCACCACCACCACTACCAGCCCCAGCAATGACACCACCACCCTCATGGAGCAAAGCTCCAGCGGGGCCCCAGACCTTCCCCACTGTCCACCACCACCTCCACACCATGCAACGGCCCAGGGACCTCCATCCCCACCACCAAGCCAGGCTGCGTAGGCGGAGATGCTGGCCATCATGCGTCAGCAACTGAACTGCCTCCAGGGAATCCAGCACAGCATCTCTGCCAATCATGCAGAGGTCATGCGCAGCCTTGCCAGGCGCATTAGGGAGTAGAGGAGGCACCAACTTATGACAGGATCACACCTTGCCGGGCTGCTCAGGCTGGGGGCAGTCCAGAGTGCAATTCAGCAAGTGACTACAGATGCCATATGGTGCACTCTTGTCCCCAGCCCTGCCTCCTTCACCCCGGAGGCATCCCCTGCCCACCCAGCCTGGCCACTTCTCTCCTCCCCCCATGCCTCCGCCAAGGCCACCAACACAACCACCACTGCTATTGCCCTGCCTCCTGGGGTGATGCCTCCCCCTGCTCCACCCCCCTACCACCACAAAGGAGAAAGCGGCTGGCCACGGGGAATTGGGGCCCTGATGCTAGGCGGAGGAGGATGTAGTGGCTGCACATATGTTTTGTGTCTTCTCAACAGCACTCCTCACTGACAATCTATTGGTCCAAATGTTAACCTAATCTAGCCTGGCTACAGAGTCTTGGTTCTTGGCCTATGTGATGGTGATAATTTATATGCAAATGACTACCTCCCATCACAAGGTCCATGATCCTCTTCTCTGTGGACATGTAGGGTCCTGTTTAATATTTCACCAATTGATGGTCACTGTGGAATGCTGTTGAGAAGAAATGCTGCAGCCCCTATATTTTTTTAAAACCTTTTTTTGCAGGTGTTATGTTTTTGTTTTATTTTGTTTTAGGCACAATTCAGGTCCATAAATGCATCTTCTGCATCTGCAAGCATTATGAAGGATATGTAGGAAATGTATAATTTTCACAGTGCCTCTCAGGTACACATTCCTTCAATGTCTCCCCTTAACATGTAGTTCCCACAATATTAAAGCTATCATATAGCCAGATACCTAAGACATAATTGTTGTTAGCTTAAAAATAGACTAATAGCGCTATAACTTTTTGTCAGACTTTTGTTTTGCAAACACATTGTATGTGTGAATGTAGATTGGATTACACAGTTCAGAGTTCTGTTTCATTGAGCAAATATAGACAAGTTGTAAGTGCTAGACACATTAATGGTTTATTTAATTAAATGGAGAGATTTCTGATGATCCATGTTTTCATCAGATTCCGATTGCAGTGGTGTAGTGACCTCATGTGACCCAGGTAGGTGCTATGCATCATGCTGATTCTGGACATTGACATTACTCACTTAAGGTGTCCCCTTTTTTCCCCAAAAGCCTCTTGCCTTCCCGGGATCTGCCGACACCACATCCATGATATTAATGCACAGTCTTGTCCATTTCTGATTGTGTTCTGTGTATGAAATAAAGATATGTTATATTGTTCTCACTGTGTCAGTGTGTTTTTAATGGTTGGGATTTTGGGACATGAACATATATCACATTTGTGTCACATTCCTATATTAGTAAATTAACGAGCCCTAATTACTATGCAAAGTCAAATTTTTGATACTGTGGAGTATCAACATTCCCCTGAAGGCCTGATAACAATATGACAGGTGATAATGTGAATTGATTGATAACAAAACACTTAATGGTAGGTCACCAAATGATAGTTGGTATACATCTTGGAAAATGGCCACCAGCAATGACGTGGGACTTTCCAGGATTGGCCTAGCGGAGAATATCCCTGATGGAGGTGAGTTAGCTGTTGCTCTACGTGCCTTAGCACAGACTCCATGTGTATTTTTGGCCCTTCCTGATGGGTTAGAGAAGATTTGTGTGGTGTATGTTCCCCTGGTCCCCTTTTTACTGCTACTTTGTGGGGTGAAGGGGCTTGTGGACCTCAATGAAGCTGTGAGCTATACCATGTAGGGCCGGTACGATATATGTCATGTGGCGGTGTAATTTGGTCACTATTTGTTATTCCAATGTAGATGGGATGTGTGAGATGTATTTGAGATGATCTTTGTATTTTTAGGGTCCACATATGAGCTTCTGTGAGTGAGAAAGAGTTAATATGTCAGTCATTTTCATGTATTTTTGTGGCAATTTAATCAGGGAGTGTGTCTTTAATAGCTTTCAGCATCTTGCAGCATTACTTTTCGTATTGGCATATGCATGACCATTACAACATATGAGAAAAATATTTTTATTTTTTATTTTAACTATTTGATAGTTGGGAGTTGTTGTGCAAGTAATTCTAATGCCTTGTATTGCTTTTGGCCATATTTTAAAGTGCACTGGTGTGTTTTTATTGGGTTTTAAACTAGTCTGTAAAACCTTTGGGGTCCTATTTGGTACCCGTAAGCTTTGGGCCGCTATTTGTGGGCTTGACGGTGGGTTCGGTATTGAGGGATTTTTGCAATTAAATAGAGAATAGCGATTTTAGCGACCGGAACTCTTGCGGACGTGAAAGATTGAAGTCTTCAGGTGGCTGTAAGTTCCGGGTTTATGACCGCAAAGTTTTCAAGTCCATAACACTTAACGGTTTTTAGCTTGCAAAAAAAAATAATTGAATAGCAAATTAGCTTACAGGCTTTATTACGGCTCCAGTAACTTACAATTGCTCAATTGAATGGGGCTCCTGGTTGGTGGAATGGCAAGTGTAAATAAAGAAATGCTAGAAATCTGCACACCATCTAACTGTGCATAAATGGTTAGAACAACTTCAGTTAAATTGATATCAATGTATGAATACCAGATTGTTACAAAGAAAAGAAAAAAGACATACACTTTAGGCTAGTACAGAATTAATAACTTGGGAAATCGTTAAAACATAAATTTTATCGACCATTTAAAATGAAGTTTAAATAAATAAATATAATAATATAAAATAATCAAGTTTCCTTGAGGCATATAAAGTTATTAGTGACTTGTCCATCGAAAATGACAGCAAGAAAATAGCTGGGAATGCTGTTTGCCACAACCTGTGAGTCTCTTAACCTTTTTGTTATCTACGAAGAAGTACAACAATTATAGTAAATCTGTTTATTTTTTCAACATGCAATTTGTAGTTCAAGAACTGGTAAACCATCCTTTTTTTAACAATATTAACCTTTTTAATTGTCAGCTAGGCAGGAATGATATAACAATGGATCAGCTTTGTATAAATCAGTAATGTAAACTATTAAATAATGCTTTTTAACATGCAACTCTTAGTTCAACTACTGGTAAACATTTTTTTTTTAACAATATTATAATTTTCAATTGTCAGCTATGCAGGAGTAATATAAAAATAGGATCAACTTTGTATGAATTAGTATTGTAAACCATTACATAACTCTTTGTAACATGCAACTTGTAGTTCAACTACTGGTAAACCACATAGGTATTGAATCCAGAGAAAGGCAAACAGACCCCCCCCCCAGTGAAACTTATCCAATTTTGTCAAAGGGGGAAAAAAATTCCTTCCTGATCCCAGTAACTGGTGATTGGATTACTCCCTTAATCAATACTCTCTATTTAATTATACATTTCAATTTTAACATTCAACTTGTAGTTCAACTACTGCTAAACAATTGTTTTTTTAACAATATTCACATTTTCAGTCGTCAGCTTTGCAGGGGTAATATAACAATAGGTCAATTTTGTATGAATGAGTTTTGTAAACCATTACATAATGCTTTGTAACATGCAACTTGTAGTTCAGCTACGGGTAAACCACAAAGATATTGAATCCAGAGGACGGCAAACAGAAAACGTCCCAGTGAAACTTTTCCATTTGTATCAAATGTGGAGAGAGAAAAATCCCTTTCTGACCCCAGTAACTGGTGAACGGATTACTACCTGGATCAATAGTCTTCATTTAATTATACATTTCAATTTTGCAACAAATGATCATCCTCCTGCTAACATGAACCCTTAATTACATACAATGAAACAACTTCCCCCACCTTGTAATATACAATTTTAACATTTCAAATATTAACTGAATGTCATAACATTTAAACTGGAATTTTAAGAAAATGCAACATAACTGTTTTGTGGGGACAATCCTGCCAAAAGGCCACTTCCAAGACATTCCAATATTTTACTTTGTCTATGGGATATAATCAATGTTTATTCTTTTTTTTTTTTACCTGTTTTTTTTTATTCTTGTAGAAAATGGCACATAGAGTTTATTATGTGTAATAGTGGTCCTTTAAAAAGTGTCTGCCAGACATAAAAGTTCGTCCTCGGAGTATAAACCACTGTTCTATATGTTTTTGCCATTTTATAGAGTTTCCTATGTGAAATAGGGGTCCTCTAAAAAGAGTCCGGGTGACATCAAAGTTCGTCCTCGAAAAAAAAATCACTGTTCGCTATGTTTGTTGTTTTTTTTTTTGTGAATTTGTCCTTGAGATAAAAGCACTTTTCCTTTTTCTTATTCTTATCTTTATTTAGTTTTTGTAATTGAAGTTACAGCACCTCATAGTGGACAATGTTTTTTGTAAAAATTCGTCCATCATCGAATACAGTAAGTCACCCTCACTGTTTTTTTTCAATATAAGCTTTAATTTCCTCTGGTTTGTTGCATCTTAAAAATGCAACATAGAGTTGTCCATGCGCAAATACAGGTTCCTGTAAAACAATACCCACAGACTTAAAAAATTGTCCTTGGGAATTATTTATGGTTATAGCAAATGCCATGATGATGGGTAATTGTCTTCTTTTAAGGACAAAAGGCAAACCACTCTCACTTGGAGTCAAAGCAATTCTTGGTAAAAAAACGTGTTCACCTTGGTACCACTCATTGTTATTTGGATTCAGGGCATATATATATTTTGATGTTAATATCACTTTGTTTGTAATGTCTGAGTAATCGTCGTTATTGATAGTATTTAGAAAGATTGCAGATATTAGTGATTCTTTGCAAATCATTTCTGATGGAATTTCAACAGAATCATCAGGAAGATTAGTTATTTTTGGATGTTTTCCTTCTCCAATTTGAATTAGCCTATCATGGAACTCATTTTGGCCTTGAGATCTAATTTTTAGTTCTAATTTAAGGTGTGTAAATATTTTCCACAGTTTACTTGTCTTTATACATGTTTTGACGATGTCAGTCCTATTTCCATGTGGCACAACAGGTAATGTTTGCCTAAAATCTCCTCCTAACAACATCTTTCCCACAAATGGCAAATCATTATCCATAACATTTTAATAATCGATCAATACATTGCAGGGCATGACACGACATCATTGTTGTCTCATCTATTATAATTAATTTACTTTGTTTGAATTTTTTGGCTTGTGATAAATTCATTTGAATATCTGACACTGATGTTTCTAGAATGGGAACTGGCAGTTTAAATCCACTATGCACAGTTCTCCCACCTTCTAAGAAAAGCAATTCCAGTTGTTGCAAATGGCAGTGCTATTTGACCCGGTGCTCGAATGAAACTCATCAATAAATTATATAGATAGGTTTTTCCTGATCCACCAGGGCCATCTAGATAGAAATAACACTCTTTGAGCATGTCATCATCTATTGCATTTTTGATGGTGTTAAATGTTAAAGTTGCAATTTTTTCATGTGTTTTTTTTGGTTTTCAAGCTCAGTGTCACAGAATTCAAAGTTTATTTCATCTATAAGTCCTGGATCAGGCAGATTAACATGTGCACAATTAAATCCATGACAAAGAAAGATTTCTTGAATTTCTATTAATGCTTTTAATTGCGCAATGGTCTCAATGTAACGTTTCAAAAAGTCTTCACACATATTTAATTTAAATGTTTCCCACAAAGCTAATGCATCAGGTACATTGCAAGAGATGCAAATAAATGCAAATTGTTCTGTCAGTTGCTTTGGCATTTGTCATAGTGATGCTTCTTCTAGACATTTCTCCCATTCCTTATTATGTGCTAGGAAGTTTTGATGTCTTGCAGCTAATTGGAAAGTATCACAAACTATGTAATTCACTGTGCGTAAGTGTTCATAACTTTCTGTTCTGGGAACTTTGAAAATAAGTAATCTAAAACTACACAGCATGTGACCGATCATGCATCACAAAGGTGAGAGGACGCCACATTGCTTATTGGTGTCATATATATCAACATTGTTGTCATTAGTCAATATTTGTTCATTAGACAATGTGTCACAGACATGATGTTTTTTACTTTTTCTTTTCTTTGTAGCTCTGTCCTTTTTGAGTCATTTTTATTTTATTCGCAAGTCTCTGTCGGTCTTATTCTCATCTTTGTGAAGTCTCAGGGGACTGTGCATCTATCTCTCCATCTTTGCTTCTGTTCCTGTGCCATTCTTCGTTTGCGTTCTTTCTTGTCTTCTGCATTGTCCGCCATTGTAATCTGTAATTGTAAATACAGACATTTTAGTTTGAATTGTAATTTTTTTCTTATATACAGTGCGGGGGGGGGGGGGGGGAGTATTTGATCCCCTGCTGATTTTGAACATTTGTCCACTGACAAAGAAATGATCAGTCTATAATTTTAATGGTAGGTGTATTATAACAGTGAGAGACAGAATAACAAGAAAAACGCGTGTCAAAAAAGTTATAAATTGATTTGCAGATCAATGAGGGAAACAAGTATTTGACCCCTTTGTCTTAGTACTTGATGGCAAAACCCCTGTTGACAATCACAGAGGTCAGACGTTTCTTGTGGTTGGCCACCAGGTTAGCACACATCTCAGGAGGGATTTTGTCTCACTGCTCTTTGCAGATCCTCTCCAAGTCATTAATGTTTTGAGGCGGATGTTTGGCAACTCGAACCTTCAGCTCCTTCCACAGATTTTCTATGGGTAATGTTTTGAGACTGGCTAGGCCTCTCCAGGACCTTAATGTGATTCTTCTTGAGCCACTCCTTTGTTGCCTTGGCTGTGTGTTTTGGGTCAGGGTCATGCTGGAATACCCATTCACGACCCATTTTCAATGCCTGGGCTGAGGGAAGGAGGTTCTCACACAAGATTTGATGGTACATGTCTCTGTCCATCTTCTCCCAGTTGTCCTGTCCCCTTAACAGAAAAACTTGTTCTTGGGGTTATAGGCATCATTCCTCCTCCTCCAAACACGGTGAGTTGAGTTGATGCCAAAGAGCTTGATTTTGGTTTCATCTGACCACAACACTTTCATCCAGTTCTCCTCCGAATCATTCAAATGTTCATTGGCAAACTTCAGATGGGCCTGTGCATGTGCTTTCTTGAGTAGGGGGACTTTCCGGGCACTGCAGGATTTCATTCCATCACGGCCTAGTGTGGCCTACCAATTGTTTTCTTGGTGACTATGGTCCTAGCTGCCTTGAGATCATTAACAAGATCCTCCTGTGTAGTTCTGGGCTGATTCACTCTCATGATCATTGAATCTCCGTGAGGTGGGATCTTGCATGGAGCATCAGACAGAGGTAGACTGACAGTCATTTTGTGTTTCTTCCATTTGCGAATAATCACACCAACTGTTGTCACCTTCTCACAAAGCTGCTTGGCTATTGTCTTGTAGCACATTCCAGCCTTGTGTAGGTCTTGTAGGTCTACATTCTTGTCCCTGACATCCTTGGACAGCTCTTTGGTCTTGGCCATGTTGGAGAGTTTGGAAGCTGATTGATTGATTGCTTTTGTGGACACGTGTCTTTTATACAGGTAATAAGCTATGATTAGGAGCACACCCTTTAAAAGAGTGCTCCTAATCTCAGCTCGTTACCTGTATAAAACACACCCGGGAGCCAGAAATCTTGCTGATTGGTAGATGATCAAATACTTATTTCCCTCACTCACTTGAAAATCAATGTATAACATTTTTTTACATGCATTTTTCTTGGGGGGGGGGGGTTGTTATTCTGTCTCTCACTGTTAAAATAAACCTACCATTAAAATTATAGACTGATCATTTCTTTGTTAGTGAACAAACGTTCAAAATCAGCAGGGGATCAAATACCGTTTCCCCCACTGTATGAAACAATGGCAATCATAACATTAGTAAGATTTATTTGTTACTTACCTGAAGTCTTTTTGGAAGAAGTTATTTTCCACTTTCTGATGGTCTTGTAGTTGTAGTCTTTTATTTCTTCCAATCTGTAAGATATAATGTGTTTTTTTATTGTACATATTGTTTTTAACTGTCATCAATGCAATGTAATGAAACAGTAAAATTACCTGAAATGCATTAGTACATTTTTCATTAAATTAATTAAGTAATCGATCAATGTCTGATTTTTAATTTTCATACATGAAAACATAAAGAGCTAAGCAAATATATATATTGATAAATAAGGTCAGTTTAAAATAGTATTTTTTTATAATTAATGAATAAGTAATGAATACATTAATATATGTTAATTAATTAATCAATTATTGTCAACAATGCAAAACATAAAAAGCTAATCATGTTTTCCTAAAGAAGGGCATAATTGAAATGTAAATTGAATATCCAAACACAAAGAGCTATAAGCAAACTATAGATTGCCCTGAAAAGGATTTGTAATGTTTTGATTCATTTAATAATTAATTAATTAATGTATGATGTTTATTGGCATGTATTAAAAGGTAAATAGCTAAACTTCTATGTATTCATAAATAAGGTCAGTCTAAATTGTTTTTTTAATTATTAATTAATTATTAATTAATTAATTAATTAATATACATTAATTAATCAATAACTGTCATCAATGCAAAACAAAAAGACTTAATCCTGTTTTCCAAAAGAAGGGCATCATTAAATCATATACCTGTAAAGTTGATATAATTGAAGATGAAATGCTGTAGAGCTCAAAGTCTGTGTTTATGCAGGTCCAGTGTTCACAGAGATGAGCAAATTGTAAAAAGACATGAAAAGCATTTTTAATGTTTAGATTTGATTAATTCATTATTCATTGAAAGTATCATGTTTAATTGGCATACATGCTAAACATAAAGTCCTAAGCATCTATGTATTCATGAATAAAGGCAATATAAAATATGAAATGTAGTAGGTGTCAGAGCATAGTAAACTGATGTAAATGTTTAACTGCTTTGAGGGTCCTATCCCTGTCAGCCAATGAGCAGTAATATAGATATATAAGTGCAGTGTAAAATCGACTTTTTTTTCTTTGCGCAGTGTAAAATATATATATATATATATATATATTTTTTTTTTTTTGTTGAAATTATTACTAATTACTAAATTAATGTACGTTAATGAGCAGAAATACAGATATATAAGTGCAGTGTAAAAATATACATTTTTTAGTGCAATGTAAAACATATTTTTTTTAATGAATACTAATTAATAATTAATAAATTAATGTACATTAATAATTCATTAATTAATCAATGAATAAATATATTAGACATAAATAAC
The DNA here is from genome assembly GCA_027410445.1 of Discoglossus pictus. Classification (NCBI taxonomy): domain Eukaryota; kingdom Metazoa; phylum Chordata; class Amphibia; order Anura; family Alytidae; genus Discoglossus; species Discoglossus pictus. Next base: position 192,279,030 of record CM050166.1, on the reverse strand, counting down.
TAAGCATTTATGTATTCATAAAGTAAGGGCAGTGTAAAATATGAGATTTTACATACCGTATATACTCGAGTATAAGCCAAGTTTTTCAGCCCCCTTTTTTTAAGGCTAAAAAGGGCCCCCCGGCTTATACTAGAGTCACTCCCCCCCCCCATGTCTCTCTAACCCCCCGTGTCTCTATAACCCCCCTGTGTCTCTCTACCCCCCGTGTCTCTCTACCCCCCTGTGTATCTCTAACCCCAGTGTGTCTCTTTCCCTCCCTCCTCCTCATCCTCAACCCCCCTCCTCATTCCCTTTCCCCTCACTTACCTGCTTCTGCTCCGGCATCCGCTCTTTCTTGGCACGGTGATGTCACATGCGCGCTACGTCATTAGCATATACCGGGTGCCGGCACCCGGTATTTGCTAATGACGTGGCGCGCATGTCATTAGCATATACCGGGTGCCGGCACCCGGTATATGCTAATGACATGGCGCGCATGTGACGTCAAATGCGCGCAGGGTCAAGAAGGAAAGTAAGGTAAGTGAGGGGAAAGGGAGAGGGGGAGGTATTTAGGGAGGTTTAGAATGAGGAGGGGGGTTGAGGAGGGGGGTTGAGGTTGAGGAGGGAGGTTGAGGAGGGGTTGAGGAGGGGTTGAGGACGGGGGGTTGAGGATGAGGATGGGGTTGAGGAGGGAGGATGAGGATGGGGGTTGAAAAGGGAGGATGAGGATGGGGGTTGAGGAGGGAGGTTAAGGGGGGTTGAGGAGGGGGGTTGAGGATGGGGGATTGAGGATGAGGGTGGGGGGTTGAGGAGGGAGGGTGAAGATGGGGGTTGAGGAGGGAGGATGAGGATGGGGGTTGAGGAGCGAGGATGAGGGGGTTTGAGGAGGGAGGTTGAGGAGGGGGGTTGAGGATGGGGGGTTGCGGAGGGGGTTGAGGAGGGAGGTTGAGGATGAGAAGGGGGGTTGAGGAGGGTGTTGAGGATGAGGAGGGGGGTTGAGGTTGAGGAGGGGGTTGAGGGGGAGTTGAGGATGGGGGGGTTGAGGAGGGGGTTGAGGATGAGGGGGTTGAGGAGGGAGGTTGAGGATGAGGAGGGAGGTTGAGGATAAGGAGTGGGGTTGAGGAGGGAGGTTGAGAATGAGGAGCGGTGTTGAGGAGGGTGATGAGGGAGGGGGGAAGAGACACAGGAAAGAGAGGGGGGACACAGAGGGCACAAGAGGGACACAGGGGGCAGCACATTTCCCACCCTCGGCTTATACTCGAGTCCCTCATTTTACCCAGTATTTTGTGGTAAAATAGGTGCCTCGGCTTATACTCGGGTCAGCTTATACTTGAGTATATACAGTAATTATTTTTTATTAATAATTTTTTTTTTTTGTTATAATTTATTAATTAATAAATTAATATACCTTACCTATTTGTAATTAATATCCATCAATCAATATCCTGAAGAGCTAACAATCTCTTTGGATTTTCCAGCATCAGAAAATGTGAAGTGAGACTGTTCATCACCTGAGAAGTATCAGCAATGTGGCAAGTGTGCAGTATATTTAGGCTGCGTGCGCGAGGCAAAACCGTTTGTTTAGGTGGGAAAAGTTGCACGTGCCTCAAATGCTCACCTCACTTTGCAAGGCTCACAGGAGCGCCTTCAGAATTATAATATGTGATAGAGATTGGTCAGGTACACTGATATCAAATAAATAATGTTTATAATCACATATATAGTTGTGGTAATTGGGGACTGTTGGTCACGACATGTTAAACATTGTGGGCCTCGCCATTGCAGGGCTTGCGATGAGTGCCACAGACACTTATCATGAGGCCCAAAGGACATAAGGCTGCATTGACCGCCGAAGGTGCTCATTTCAGGGTTTGAGATGAGCCCATCCGAAGGCCCGTAGGACTTAGGCTGCGGCTGCAATGAGCACCGAAAGCTCTCATTGCGGCGCTCGCAATGAGAGCCTGTAGGACTTAGGACCAAAGCAGGTAGATGCAACTGCGGCCCTCATAAAGGGAGTCCCGCAGTTGTGGGGCAGCAATAAATTACGAATTTAACAGCCGCACCACGGAACTGGAAAGACCAGCAAAAAAACACAAATATGACTCAAATTAACTTTCAAACTCACAAACAGCACAGGGGGTGAGCCAGGGAGCCTGTGAGTAAGGTTGCAAGTTAATTTGAGCCATACTTGGCATTTTTTCACGATCGACAATCGCCTAAGCGAGAAAAAAATTATGGACAAAAAAAAAGTAAAAGGATGAAAACGAGGCCGAAGGCAGTAAAAAAGAGCCCAAAGCCAGTAAAACTAAGCTGAAGCATGTAAAAACGAATCAGAAGCCAGATCAAAAAGAGGCAAAATAAACTGCATACTGCTTATCCCGCCTAAACCAACGGTTTTGTCTTGCGACTGCTGTCTATATATAGGGGGCACTTTGCAGATTTTTTCACTTTTTCCTCAGATCATGAACACTGTGAAAGGATATTTTCTGGGGACATCATTTCTGAAGTGATTGTTACCTCTTTAGGATTTTCTGCAAAGAAATTGACTAATAATAGGTGAGTTATAAAAATGTATTAATTAATTAATTTAAAAAATAAAAAATATATATATTATCTTATGTATCTTATGTACTATATTTTTTTACAACATCAGTTATGAAGTGATTATTAGCTCTTTAGCTTTTACAATTAGGCTAACCACATATATAGTTGTGGTCCAAAGACGTTGTCCACGTTTGCTTTGTTGGACACGCAATGTTAAATATTGTGGGCCTCACAAAGTGAGGCCCGAAGTTGTGGGGCTGTAATGAGGGCCCTTAAGATTTAGGACCAAAGGCCATAGATGCAACTGCGGGCCTCGCAAACCGTAGTTACGGGGCTGTACTAAATTACAAATTTAATGGCCAAACCACGGATCAGAAAAAAAAAAACATGCCTCAAATTAACTTACACACTCACACACAGCACAGGAGGAGAGCAAGGGATATAAGGCATATTTATGGCATTTTCACGATCGAAAATCGCAGAAGCGAGAATAGAAATGGCTACCGAAAAAACGCAATAGGGTGAAAACAATGCAGATGTAAGTAAAACCAGAGACTGAGCCAGTAACACCTAACACGAGCCAATAACACGTAACCCAAGGCGGTAACACTTAACCCAAGTCAGTAACACTCATAGTGAGGCCCCTAAACTACACGGGGGGCCCATGAGCGCCGAAATTGATCATTGCAAAACACGAAAGTTGTGGGTTGCCGAAACCTGCAATGAGCGGCAAAGCCATTAATCGCGAGGCCTGCACAGTAGACAGAGGGAGTGGAGTGGCAAGGCCAAATTGTCTGCATTGAATGCTGCAGATAACAAACAGATGAGAGTGTGTGCAGAGACCCATAACAAAGATGCTGTGACTGCCCCCAGAGGAAGTCGCTCCAAAAAAACACCCCATATTCTGCTTTTCTTTGTATATTAGATGCTGAGTCTCACGTGACAGGTCCTGATGATATCAGTGAGATCCAGCAGTTACCTGATGAGGTGCAGACACAACCTTCTAAAAGATGCAAAATAGTTTCTGGTTTGGGAGTGTTAGAGAGAATGGGAAGAACATTGTCCCATTATTGATCACATAAATCCTGTGATGGATAATCTTGCTGCTGATTCAATCCCAATGGCACCTGAAATGTTTTGTCCCAAAAGGTGTTGATTCTGGTGATGTGCCTGCAATTGCTATTTTCAAGTCTGGTGCAACAAATAAAATCTGATTAAGGTATATGCAAGTAAGCTGGATTATGAATGCATCTGACAGATGAGAATTAGTAATGTTTAAAAAAATGTGCATGAAAAAATAACAAAATAAACATTTAAACAGTAAAACCTAAAGTTTGCTGAATTTCTTGCATTTGCAAACTGTTTTCTATCAATGTTGACACAGCCTGAAAATCCCAGTGAAAATTAGCACACATAATACATTGTATGTTTTTTGTCTGTGAATTGAGATGCAGCTTTCTTTTATATTTCTGTAATACCCAGAAAAAGGTCTGTGTTCCTTCATTCACTGATTGTTTTATCTACATCCCAGGTGTAACTTCCACCAGCCCCAGTGATTTGCCCCTGAACCCCCCCTCAGCCATAGGGATTTGCCCCTTCACCTCCCCAGCCCCAACAAATTGCCCCATCCATTACCTCCCCCAGCCCCAGTGAATTGGCCCTGTGATCTCTCCCAGCCACAGTGAATTGCCCCAATTACCCCCAGCCCCAGTGAACTACACCTGAGATCTATCCCAGCCCCAGTGAATTGCATGGACTCATTCACAAAGAGACATATGCACTCACACAGAGACACATGCACAGAGACCATGAACATTCTCTTCCTCAAACTTTGCAGGTTATTGCAGGACCATGAATCAAGCATAAATGCTCATTCACCTAAAAGACAGATTAGAATATGAAGAAAAAGCTGAAATGTTTGGTTTCAGTACAATTATAATTTGTCAGAATTTATCAAGGAGAGGGTGTATGTTTAAAGTACAACCACTCAAGCATTTTTACTTGAATGTCGATATATGGTCCTTTAAGGATCCAGTGCAGCAGCCTCATCTAGCTGGCTGCATATAGCATTGCTAATTGACTGCAAAGCTGAGCATGCTCACATAGACAGTATACATGTTTACAAAGATGAACCCTCTCAGCTCAATCCTGGGGGTGTAAACATCACCTGCAACAGTTTTTTTTTAATGCAAAGCTCAAAAAACATAGTGCATGCAAATAAATGAAATCATACACTACTAATTCCCCTCTATCAGATGCATTCATAACCCAGCTCACTTGCATATACATTTAATGCATCCACTGGTGAAAATACCAATGGATCGATCAAATCCTGCAGATGGAAATGCCATAAAATATATTTTACCTTCTGCTGTGGAGTCTATGAGCTTCATTCAATTGAGCAATTGAAAGTTACTGCAGTCATTAATGGAAACCGCCAGTTATTTTGCTATTCAATCCAGTGTTTTTTTTTGCGAGCCTCAAACAGGCTATGTGTTACGGGCTTGAAATCCTTGCGGTTGTTAAAACCAGAACTTACAGGCCATTGAAGCCTTTGATCTTTCACGTCCGCAAGAGTTACGATCGCTAAAATCTGAAATCGCTATTTATTTGCTACAATTCCGAAAGCCTGCAAATGTTTTCACACCCTTAAACGGCAAATGTAAATCCTACGGATTTAAAAAAATAAAATCCAACAGATACTAGAGAGGACTCGCAAAGGGCTTAATGACGTGTCCATAGCACTGTAAAAGCAAATTAAAAAAACAATACTGCTCTGTAAATGACGGGGAAAAGACATTAGAATTAATTGCACAACAGTCTCAAGCTCGCAAATCAGCAATCCAAATGTTTTTTTAAATTTATGATTCAATTCAGGGTTATATCATTCTTGGGAATCATTGAGTTAATACATATCAGGCCACCCACATGGACTAGAACAGTATCGGCATTCATTTTTATTATTTTTATTATTTTGTATTCTGCGGGTTTGTGAGTCCGATCACATATCGGACCTCTAAAGCTAATTTATTGACATGTAACCTTGATCATTTTCTATTGGATTTTTCGAAATGGGTAGTTTAATTCATTGTGTTCCCAACCTGAACTGCTAAGTACGAGGGAATGGTTTACGGTTTTGGCTTTGGCCTGTAACTTGCGGGCTTGTTCAATTGAATAGCAGAATGCAAGCCCACAGCAGGCCTGCAGACATACGGCCTGTGTACCGTGAGAGGAGGGCTTCTAATTGAATGAGGCTCTATTTCTGCCCTTTTTAACAATAGTCTGATGGACGATGAAAACTGCTGAGGGGGCGGGGAACCGGAAATGAGGGAGTAGGATGCATGTAGCGTCTGTAGGTCAAAGGAGAGCTGATGCATGCTGAGAGCATGCCAATCAATCACTCACAGGACGCCAGGAGGCTGAGGGTGCCAAGGAGCTACAGGAACAGCTACAGGCGACACTGCTGATGCTTGCCTGAGAAATAGAGGAAGCAAGCTGCAGATTATCATATCGCAAACAGAGGACTTCAGTATATCGGAGGGAGCTGAAACCTGAAAGTATGATCCCCTTGGGATTCCCTTGAGTACTAGCAAACTGTGAGTTGCTTTGGCAGGGAATTTATCTGTATGGAATATTGCAGCTCTCACACCCTCTTGAGAGAGCATAGTGTGAGAGGACTGCTAAAGCCAAAACACACAATCCCAAACAGAGCAAACACGGTGGAAGAAGGGAGAAAGGGGGACATACAGGTAAAGCAAATCCGGGTACTACTTGCATTACTACTATTTGTACACCAAAGTGATTTTTACATCAAGTATAACAGTAAAAACTGATTAACTGTGGAAAATCATTATTCAGAGCTTTGAGGAAGCAGCATATAAACTGATACAGTTTAATATCACAGGTTAACATCTTTGAAAAGCTACAAGGTAGCATATTGAGAAGTAATCACGGTGTGCTTTTTCTACTTGGTGTCCTAAAGAGTGATGGCAGCTTAGCATAAGAAAGATCTAAACGAGTCTTAAGAGCTGAAGACTACAGTCTGACGAATGATAGAAGATAATATAGCTAGTACTTATTGAATATTAATATCCAGTGCTTAATAACAAGGACATTCACTGGCAAACACGATCCAGGGATTGGACTCATGAAATTAAATAAATACCTATGGAATTACAACAATACTAACATTAATAATATGACCACCATTTTCTGTGTTGGGGTTAATAAATCTTTCTTTTAACTAATTAAACTGATGTAATGCAATCCAAGGGCTTGACTCATAAAAATAAACAAATACCTATGGAATTTCAATATTATAAATTAATAAAAATAATTTGACCAATATCATTTGTGTGGAGGGCTAAGAAAAAAGGAAGAAAGAGAAAGGGGGAAAGAGAGAAAAAAAGAGAAAAAAAGTTTAAAATTAATTAAATAATATACACAGAATATCATGCTTATTCCCTCCCTCCCCCCCAAAAAAGAGGAAAACAGTGAGAAAAAGTAAGGAAGAAGGAAGTAAGAGGAGAAAACAGGGAAGGAAGGAGAAAAAGAAAGGAAAGATCTTATGGTTTGAGAAAAAAAAAGGGAAGAGGGGAAGAACAAAGGAGCAGAAAAAATATATAAATAAAGCAAAAAGGTAATTAGGCACAGTTCTACTATTAGTGGGAAAAATAAATTGCTAAACTATAACTATGGCTAGCAAGTACAACAATTCTCCTCCCCAAAAGAGGAATTTAGAAAACAAAGTATTGAAAATTCAAAAATTATAAAGGAAATTGGTATAACAACTAACAACCTAGATCAGGGGTGTCAAACTTGGTCCTGGAGGGCCACACCCAGGCCTGGATTTGTGGATATCCTTGCTACAAGCAGGTGAGACTATTGCTTCTGCAGTCATCTTGACTGACTCACCTGTACACAGAAAGGAAATCCTCAAATCCAGGCCTGGGTGTGGCCCTCCAGGACCGAGTTTGACACCCCTGACCTAGAGGATACATTTGACAACCTAATAGGTGATCATAACAGCCTAATCAAATATACCTCAAGTTTGGAAAAGAAACTTAGAGAATCTTAGTGAAGTTAATGAAAAATTTATAAACATGGAAGATAGATCCAGACAAAATAATTTAAGATTTAGGGGAATTACGGAAACAATCAAAGACATGGACTTGGAAGAATATCTGAACTCCTTCATTGGATATTTAGATCCCACATTATTACAGATAGATATAAAAAATCGACTCTGTCCACTCTCCAACTTCACTTAGGGAGAACTTATCCAAGGGATGTAATAGCCAAAATCCATTTTCTACCTACAAAAGAAGCAATACTAAAAGCAAACTTCCGTAAAAAAAGGACTTAGATTCCCCATATGAAGCCATAAAAATATTCTCAGACATTTCATCAGCTACATTAGCGAGAAGAAAAGAATATTCACATATTACCCAAGCACTAAGAAGAGAAAATATACCCTACAAATGGAGATCACTAGCAAGGATTTTAATTTAAAAAAAGTATTCTGAGTGGCATTTAATAAAATCTGTTGGGAAAGGGGAAAAAGGGACTGGAATGTGACGTATGATGAGAACTTTAAATCAAAGCGAATAGATACTTTGCTGAAGAACCCTGAATGGAAATTGATTACTAGATAGAATGCATCAAATTTTTTGTAATCTTTTTTTTTTTTTTTCTTTCTTTTTTTTTATACCACTCAAAAGCAACCTGGAAAAACTCACATTTATACAATTTGTATTTAATAAAGAACAATTAATGCAGAGGGGAAAGAAAGATAAGGAGAAATGAAGAGGGGGGGAAAGGGCGGTATACACCAATTAAGTGAACACATTTGAACTCTATAATTAGAAAAGAAGTTAGTTATTATTGTGGGCACTACAATTAACACAAAGTAAATATATGGGTATATAAAATTAAAATATAACAAAGTAAAGACATATATAATAGATCAAACAAAATTAAGGGAGAACTCTTCCTCTCTCTGTCTCCCCCCCCCCTTCCTCCCTTCCATTTTGCATGACTGAAAGAATATGCAATCATGGGGGATGGATTGGAGCAACGGGGAGTAGGTGTGGAAAGAGCTAAGGGGACTTAACACTTAAACATACTTTCTTAATAATAAGCTAGTCATAACTGTATCACTGAGATTTAAACTACACTATAATGAATGAGTACAATTATAATTACAAATATATTAGATGTATACAAGACTAGAGGAAATCCATGACTTAAATAATATTTCACATAATCCTATTTCACCTAACCCCCCCCCCCTCTCCGGAATATGTTACCCAAAGGGCACAAAAGTTTTGGGGGAAGATAAACAAAACACTCCTTTTCTTTTTTTTTTAAAAAAGGGAAAGAGAACACATCTAAAAAATAAATTAAATATAACGCATACTAAGATTACTATAATGAATGATTTACCATTAGAGGAAATACTTATTGACCAAAGGGTTATATGGTTATACTTGTCTACGCTATGAGAAAAGACATTAAAGGTATTGAAATTGATTAATATTATAAGATAATGTTATTAAGATGGCCTCCTTAAAAGGAAGACATATCATTTCTTTGTTAATCAACATACCCTCTATAGAAGGGGATTTTTGGGAAATAGGTTCCCAAAATAAAAGTAGAATGTGTGTTTGTATGAATGTTTTACTTGAGGTTAGTGAGATGAAAATAAAGAAAATAGATAAAAAGGAAACAAGTCAGATTAAGTAAAAGAGATGGTGATTAAAATAGTATCTGTTAATGTGCAGGGTCTTAATTGACCTAAAAAAAAAGTACTATAATGTCTAACTTTTTAAAAATCAAAACAGACATAATTTGTCTCCAAGTGACCCATTGGAGGTTGGGTACTAAATATGAACTTAGAAACAAAAACTATTCTGATTCCATTGCCTCATGCTAAAAAACAAAAAACAGAGGGGGTATCTATTATATTTAGCAAACATTTAAATATCCAAGAACAACATAACATAATTGACACTGAAGGCCACTTCATTGTTTGGATTGGGAAAATAAACAATATCGACCTAACCTTAGTTAATATATATGCCCCTAATAAGAAACAAATACATTTTCTGTAAAAGATTTTTAGAATGGTTAACAAGGTAAAAAAAGGTGCAACGATATTATGTGGAGACTATAACATGATTATAAACTTAAAAAAAGATAGGACTTCAGAAAAAAACACTTAAATTAAACAGAATTATAAATAATATAGCTCAAAAATTCTATAAAGAAATATTGAGTTATGAACTATACGATGTTTGGAGATTACTTAATCCAGAAACTAGAGAATTTACTTTCTTTGAAAAAAGACATAGCTCATACTCGAGAAAAGATAATTTTTTTCATATTATTCTACAATTAATATCATCAAATCAGCCAATATAAAATCAGTTTCCTGGTCTGATCATTCCATGATCACCTTATGTATTAAGGACAACCAACAGTATACTAAAAGAAAATCATTGAATATAGACACTTATATATTTAAAGATCAAATACAAATTAAAGATATGAAAGAAGAAATTCAAAAGAATTTTTCAGAGAATGTAGATGCGTTGATTTCTCCACTACTGTTTGGTGTGCCCACAAGGCTGTAATTCGGGGTATCCTTATCTCTAAAACAGTGAATAATAGGAAAATAAATGGTAAAACTCTCAGAGAACTGTATTTGGAGTTAGTCTACAGAAGCACAATAAACTAACCCCCAATAAACTATATCTCAATAGTATTAATGAAACAAATCTCCAAATATAAAAGATCCTACAAAACCAAGCAGAAAGACTATTGTGGTGCTTTCAACAACAATATCTGTATGTGTTTTGAGTGATAAAACTGTAAAATACCTAGCAAACAAACTAAAGAAAAAAAAAAACAACAAATAGACTTTTTGATAGGCTTTGATAAAAAAACCTTACAATCAACCTAAAAGGATAGGAGAGATTTTCTTAAAATGTTATAAAGACCTGTACAATCTGGAATCGAACAAGGGTTTTGCAAAACCAAATATAGCACAAATTGAGGTATTTCTATCAAAGATAAACTTACCAAAAATACCGGAAGAAGATTTAGTATTTCTAAATAAGGCAATCTCTCGAAAAGAGATAATATCAGTAATTAATAATTTAAAAACCAACAAAGCACCAGGAATAGATGGTTTTGATAACCACTACTTCAAACTTTTCTCAACAGAACTAGTAACTCATTTGTATAATATGTTTAGCAAAATAAAATCTACAGGAGAGATTTTACCAGAGCTGTTAGAAGCAAGAATAATTAACATTCTAAAACCTGATAAAAAAATTGAATGATTTTAAAATGACAGACCTATATCGCTTCTAAATGGCGACATAAAAATCTATGCCAAAACACTGTCTGATAGATTAAATACAATCATTTGGAAGCTAATACACCCAGACCAAACTGGCTTCATATCTGGAAGACAAACTTCAGACAGCACTAGATGACTTATGAACGTAATATCCTATGTTAATAAGAATAAAAGTCCCATGCTAGCTCTGTCATTAGACGCCAAAAAAGCATTTGAGATAGTCAGCTGGGACTTTCTAAAAGTAGTATTGATGAAGTTTGGCTTCACTAACTTTGGACTAACAGCCATAGGGGCTTTATTTACATGCCCTAGGCCATTAATTGCTGGAATTGGTTATGAAACAGAGAAGTTTGTTATATCAAATGGCACCCGCCAAGGATGCCCACTATCCCCTCTATTATTCATACTGTTTATAGAGCCACTGGCTCAATTGATAAGAGACTCAATTGAAATAAAGGGTGTTACTGTTGGAAAATATGAAAATAAAATAGAACTTATTGCGGACGATATTATCGTTATGTTGACAGATGCAGAAAAATCTCTATATTATTTAGACTTTTTTTGGAAGAATATGGCCATTTATCATATTTAAAAATAAACTACCAAAAGACAGACTTTATTTCAAATGGGATAAGTAAAGAGCAAATTGCAAGTATAAAGAATAAATATAATCTGAACTTGCAAGCGGACTTTATTAATCATTTGGGTTTAAAATTCTCATTCAAAAAGGAGACAGCAATGAAAGTGAATTTGGAAAATATAAGTAACCAAATTATATTTCTATTGAAAGAATAGTCTGACTTAAAGACGTCTTGAACAGCGAGAAATATGAAGAAAAAAAATGTCAATAATACCTATAATTACATACATCTTTAGAGCAATTCCAGAAATAGTCACAAATTACATATTAAAAGATCTTCAGAAAATGATAAATAAACACCTTTACCAGGGGAAAAACCAGGCTAGAATTATCAATAGTTAAAAGATCACTTGCCGAAGGAGGCTTAGCATCCCCTTCGATATTCAATATCCATGACGCAATAGCTTTGGCTCATGTTGTAAGATAGAATAATGTAGACCCGAAAATGGTTTGGTATAAGATAGAACAAGAGTTTGTTTACCCATTTCCTCTACATATGATCATTTGGCTTTTACAGCCAAAAAAAAATATGATAACAAATTTACCAAGAAGTATTAAGTCCCTGATAAAGTTCTGGAATAAGAATAAAATAAGGTTGAACCTACTTAATAACCCATCATTGGGAGCTCCAATTGAGTTGGTGGAGGGGGTGAACAACATATACAATAGTATAAATAATTAAACGAATGAAATAAAAATAGTGGGAGACCTATACATGAATGGAAATTTACTTAGCTTGGAAAATCTATAGAAAAAGTTAAGTATTAAGAACTTAAACTGGTTACATTACTAAATTATTCAAAAAGATCTGTCAAAAAAAGGCTATAAATTGAATAATATGAATGAGCAAACTCCATTTGAGAAACTGGTACACTCAAAAAACAAAACCCATCCAATTTCAACGTTCCAAAAAAGTGTTAATAGTTCTGTAAGATTAGAGAAAAAACAAATAAAATGAAGACCTGGGAGAGAGATTTAAATAAAGAATGGACAATCAATGCTTGGTACGAAGCATGTAAATTGGTGAAAAGATCTTCTTTATGTCCATCAAACAATGATATTTTCTTTAAAATTATCCAAAGATGGCACTTAACTTCTATAGATTTAAACAGATTTGAAAATACCTCTCCATCTAAGTGCTGGAGAAGTTGTGATAAACAAGGATCCCTCCTTCACATGTCATGGGAGAGTGAAGAAAATTAACCTTTTTGGCTTCAATGCAAATAACAAATCACTAAAATTATAGGACAAGAAGGATCACTCAATATAGAACAGATGATTATGCATCTAGAAATTAATACCCCCCCCCCCCCCAGGTCTTAAATATTTAATATCATATATTCTGTTGATAGCAAAAAAGATTATCTGGAAACACTGGAAAAATATCCAGATTCCAACATAGTCAGAGGTGGTAAATATAGTTATCAAAGAATGGGCTCACTAGGCCTCTGATTGGTCAGGGTGGCAGAAGGTAATTGCATGGGAAAGGGACATATGGTTCAAATTTCATGACTGAAAGGTGTCCTATGTGCAAGAAATCATACCTAGTAGAATGTGGTTTGCTAACGTTTCTTTTCATGATATTAGTATTGTGCTGTGTATGCTCCACTTGACAAAAGCAAGCAAGTGGAATTGTTACCAAAAAAATAAAAATGAATTTTGTTAGGTGACTTTAATATTGTCTTGCAGGCTGAGGATTGGAAAAGGTCAGTGTCTGCATTAGATAAATCATCAAAACTCTTGCAGAATATCAATAATGATTTTGTGCTAGTGGATGTTTTACCTAAGATGGTTCATAGCCATGCACTGATTTTATATTATCTTAATATTCTTTGGTACCAACAAAAACAATACTTATTGATCTACCTATCTCTGGTAATAAGATGTTATTAGATTTGCTGGTAAATACAAAATTGTTAAGTCATGTTAAAGTGTTTTTGAAACTAAAAACTTCCCTCCTGGAAAAATAGGAAGTTATATTTGATTTTTAACAATGTACAAAACACTACTGGTTGTCAAGAGACATTTTTACATCAAAGTCGAATGATGGTGTAAGATGCTAGGGAAACTTTTCCTTTATCAGTGCTTCTTTATGGGCATCATGCAGGAAAGAAAGTTGAAATCAAATAGGTTTCTTTATTCAAGCAAAGCATATATCAAAGAAAATGATATGCAGTGGTCTGATCTCATTATTAATTGCACAACATATTATTAAGTATACTCAGGGTTGGCTTTTAGGACTGCTGACAAGAAATGGTTAAGACATAATAAAATTTTCCCAGCCTCACTTTGAGCCAGGCTCTGTCCCAGAAAAACAACTTAGCAAATGTGCTAAAATGAAAGCTACTATGCCTACTTGTGCCATGCATGGATGTAGGATATAAATGAGTGAATACAAATGAGTGAATGGTGCAATAATAAGATATATTGTCTATGTAAAGAAACATTGTAAAATGTTTCTCTATAAATGGAAATGGAAAGTTGCTCTTGAATAATGGTAACAGCATGCTGATTTGCAGATTCTTTTGCAGTTTTTGTACAGGATGCATTGTCAAGGCTGTGAGGTTGAGACATCGGTCAGTGAAAAAGGCAAATTAAAAAATGTATTGAGAAGAAGATAATTTCTAAAGATGATATGTTGCCAAAAACCATAAGGAGGACATTTGTAACTGCATTTTTATTACCTTGCTTAATTATTATTAAAAACTTGGGGCTAAAGTGTTGGCATCATGAATTAGGCAGGTGGTATGGACTTGTGCAATTCCAGAGAGATGTATTAAGGGTAGTTGAGCTTTACTAAGCAACTCTCTGCTTTATATGGTAGCAAGGAAGTAACCATTATCCTTTGTTCAATTTGATTTTGAGAACACATATGACACTCTATTTCACGAGCCTTTGTTTCCTGTTTTAGCCAAAATGAAGTTCCCTGAGAATGTGTCAATACAGCTAACAACTTTGTATTCTGGTATGTTTTGTGTTATTTAAACACATGGGTGTACAAGGGAAGAGAACTGTGATTATCAACAGCATAAAGTATAAACCTGTCAGAACTTGTATATTATACATTATTTGATATATTTCTTTTAATGTAATCCTTTTTGATTTTGACATGATTGATACATATAGATAGATATATCCATTTGATTCGAATTCTATTGTCGGATCTTCATTTAACCATGATGAAACTATCCTGTGTATTCAAGTGGACTTAGATTAGAAGGAGTGATGGATGATAAACATAGATGTTTGTTTATTTGCAATTTCAGTTTATACAATGGGGGAATGAAGATTTTATCCTAGAATTAAAACATCTCACGAGTTTCATTTAACCATGATGAAACTATCCTGTGTATTAAGGTGGACTTAGATTAGGAGGCAGAATGGGTGATAAACATATATTTGCAATCTCAGTTTATACAATGTGGAACTAAGATTTTATTTCCTGAAACCAAATAACAAAAGTGTATCGAAAATACACACTCTAGTATATGAATAACTTTCCTGAATATAGCTGGGTCACCTAACCATTGTATTTTAATAGTGTTGATGGCTGAGAAAAATAAATAGTTGTATCTCCCAAAATTAAAGGTTAGAGAATTAGAAAAATCTAGGAGATAAGATCTACTATTTAAGACTCAGAGGGAGGACTGGAAAAAGACTGAAAGACTGAAATGACACAAAGGAGAGAGGAACCTTTCGGGACAAGATTGAAAGACAAAGCTATTTTTGAAATCCTGCTAGTGATGAACGCGAACCGCCACAAATGTTCGCGAACCGGCGAACATCGGCGAACCGCCATAGACTTCAATGGGCAGGCGAATTTTAAAACACACAGGGACTCTTTCTGGCCACAATAGTGATGGGAAAGTTGTTTCAACGGGACAAACACCTGGACTGTGGCATGCTGGAGGAGGATCCATGGCAAAACTCCAATGGAAAATTACATAGTTGATGCAGAGTCTGGTTTTAAGCCATAAAGGGCATAAATTACCTAACATTCCTAAATTGTTTGGAATAACGTGCTTTAAAACATCAGGTATGATGTTGTATCTATCAGGTAGTGTAAGGGTTAGGCCCGCTTCACAGTGACAGACCAAACTCCCCGTTTAACGCACCGCAAACAACCGCAAACAGTCCATTTGCACAACCGCAAACACCACATTTGCACAAGGTTGGATACCAAACTAGCCATGTCCCGTTCCTTGTCCTCACTGATGTCATTGAAGGTCTCTTCCTCTACCCAGCCACCAAGGGTCCCCGAAAGGTGACAACAAGCCCCCTGGGACGCCTGCTGTGTTTGGTCTTCCACCTCCTCAAAGCCACCTTCCTCCTCTGACTCCTCTTCTTCAGACTCCTCTCACTGCATTGCCTCTCTCTGCATTATTATAAGGTGTGTTAAGTAGTACTACACTTATCAGTTTAAAACCTGTTACAGCACATATCAGGGGGCGTGTATAAGGCCTGGATTTTTAGAACCAGGAGATGGAAAAAGATGCTTTGTTAGTCGTATCACTTCAAATTTGGGGCACTTTGTGACATTAGCTTCTTACGCTCAAACATGTCCTTTACAGGCACCTTACTATGGGCAGATGAGCAGGAACTGCTCAAGGCGAGAGACGGAGTGGCGGATGGTTGAGAGGGGCCATAGAGGACAGCAGTGGTTGATGTGGCTTATGATGCTGCACCAGGAGGAGGATGGCGGCTTTGAGTTTGTGTGCTGCTTGTACTCATGTGTTGGTCTGGAGTCACCCAAACATTAGGTCTCAACCTGTAGAGGATAAGGGAACCAGGCTACTATAGACCTCATTCATCATTACAGGTTTTGACAGATCGGTACTATGCGTCCAAGCTACTGTGACAACAGATATGAGTGGCACTGTGCACTTGCAGAAGTTGGTAGAGTAGACGCTGTAGGTCTGACACACACGCTTGCAGACAACTAACTGCTATGCAATCTATTACAGTAGAATTTTTTTTTTGTTTTAAATGTACACTACTGTTACACCAGATATGAGTGGTTTGTTAAGTAGTACTACTCCTATCAGTTTAATCCCTGTTATGTGCCTTTTTTTGGGGTTTGGTTGTTGAAGCCACAGTGTAGCACCAGAGGCCAGAAAAATTAGGCATGTACACATGCCTGAAAAATTAGGTATTGTTGATCTTGCAGCGAGCAGAGAAGAAGGTAGGCCTGATTCAACGCCCCATCCCTGCATATCCACACTCAGAGATTGAGGGAGCGACCCTTACAAGGCCACGGGCCGGAAATATAAAGGGGGGCCATCCCAAATAAGCACACAAGCGGGGACAAAGGTAGTGAAGGGGACATAGAGGCCCATGGACTGACGGTCGCCATCTTCGCAGGAAAAGGGCCCAGCAATTAGGCCAAACTGACCCAGCACAGGCAGCTACTTGAGTCAAACGCTGTACAATTACACCTTAATAAAGCTGAAACATGCAGAAGCAGGGATTCTAAATGGACACACAGGGACAAGGAGGCTAACAGCCCCCACAGTCTCTGCACCACTCTTTTTAACAGATAACCCAAGGGGCTAACCAGGGACCTTGCCCACAAAAAAAAAACAGAATTTTATTGGAGGAATTATTAGTGTCTTTACCCCCCAAGAGAGGACATAATATACGGTATCTTTAGACTACCTGATGGCCAAACCTCCTTTAGCCCCAATGCTATCCAAGAAACATTTCAAAACTTCGATCAGACCATATATTCATCCGAATCCCGCTGCAGCGGATCTGACATAGAGTCCTTCCTACTACAGCAAGAAGTCCACAAAATACCTGTACCTCAATTGGACAGCTTGAACCTAGACATATCCCAAGAGGAAGTTAAATCTACAATCCAAGATCTTAAATTTGGCAAGTCCCCAGGGCCAGACGGTTTTACTCATCTGTACTATAAGAAATTTGAGCCCTTGCTTACCCCCGCACCTAACATCTTGTTTAACGCTATACTAAATGGAGAACCTATGCCCCCTTAATTGAATCAGGCCGACCTCATAGTCTTTCCAAAAGAGGGTAGGGACCCGAATCTCAAACTGTATTACAAGGCAGCGCAGCTGGCTTTCATTCCTCTGGCGCATTCTCCAAAACACATCAGCCGCTCTGGGTATTTATGGAAAATGTAAGCATGTCACCTTATACATGGGATACAGTAATATGGATTCCAGGCCTGTATACTTTTTTGAGAAACTTGAAAAACCCATTAATTAAGCACTCATTAAAAATATGGACGGAGATGAACTGGACACAAAAACTGGACACTCGGGTATCAGATCTTACCCCTATCGTACCCAATCCCCACTTTAAGATACATCTTCCGGAAAGCTCTCTCAGTTGGTGGAAGTCTCAGAACCTACTAAGGGTTGGTCCATGGTGGCATGACAACAAAAAAATGACCTTTGAGTGGGTGAGAGATAGATACAATTTACCACTGGCTGAACACTATAATTTTTGCAGGATACATCATTTTATATATACGATAAGTGGTAGGGGAACCCCCCAAAGAAACACCTGGCTACTCAAAAAATGTAGGGATTCCCCCTTTCAGCCTGGTATTATTAGCCTCATGTATGAACTATTTAATGAAAACTCATGGGCAAACAAACCAGACTATACCAAAGACTGGGAGAGGGATTTGGGCACCGAGTTGGCAGATAGCACATGGGATAAAAGTTGGCAAGGCTTAAGTAGGGGATCTTTAAATTATAGTCTGCTTGAGACTTCAATAAATGTCCTACACAGGACATATATTACTCCTTTTAAGCTAATAAATGGGATCCGAAACGGAGCAGCTCATGTTTTAGGAACAGTGGGTAATGAGGCTACATTTATTCATGTCTGGTGGGAGTGTTCGGCAGTCATAAGACTATGGGAAGAAACATGCTTACTAGCTTCTAAAATGTTTAAGATTGACCTAATAAAATATTTTTTGAAAGAAAAAATACACATAGCTAGTAGTTGGAAAACCCCAAATTAAAACTTTCAGGAATTAATAAAAACAATCAACTATTTACTGCTCAACGAGAGATTTAACCATGTAGTCTTGGATAGAATCACCCAGTTCCAGTTTGGGATCCCTGGATAACATCCCCATTTAGTGCCCCCCTAATAGAATAAAACATTTGTTAATGGTTGAAGCGACTCGGGGGGAAGGACCGGAGTGGGGGAGCCCTGGAGGAGACCCTTCAGAAGCAACCGGCGGCAAAATCATCCGAGGAAAGGAGAGGTCGCCTACTGAAGCCTGCCCTAGGGTAACCCAAGGGCGATTGAGCAGGTTAGATATTGTAAATAATAAGCTACTGCTGGAGTGATGATAGATAATAGGACTTTACTATTGTCTGTTTTACCATGTCTTAGGTTTTTCATAAAAATTGCAATCACAGTAAAAAAAAAAGAAAATGTATTAACCAAAAAAGTAAAAAAAAGAAGGCCTAGCCACCTAATTTTAACAAAATGTCTTCATTGTAAATATGTATTTTTGCACAACTGTTGTGTTATGCAAGACTGTTCAATATGCTTTCTTTTCCATTACATGCCGTACGCCTTCTGGCATAAAAATTGAAATTCAAAAATTAGATATTGTTGCAGCCGCTGCTGTTGCAGCGGATAGAAAAATTGACCTTTGTTCCCTAGGCAGAAAGTGCCATAAAACATTGCCTCTTCTTGAACCCTAGTTGGTGGTGGATAATTCACGCAAGTCATCCGGCATTCACAGATAACATACAGCAGCGTGTGGACCATTTATAGCCGAAGGCAGCTCATCTCATTCAGCCTTTTTATACGAGGGGCCTGCGACAGGCACGACAGCATGAAAGACCCCATTTGCACAAGGTTGGATGCCGAGCTAGTCATGTCCCGTTCCTCGTCCTCAGTGATCTCGCTGAAGATATGTTCTTCCCCCCAGCCACGTACAACACCACGGGTACCAGATAGGTGACAATGAGCACCCTGGGACGCCTGTTGTAATTGGTCTTCCTCCTCCCCCTCAAAGCCACATTCCTCCTCTGACTCCTCTTCCTCACAATCCTATTCCAGCGTTGCCGCAGGTCCAGCAAGCGATGCTGATAAGGCTGTTTCTGGTGGTGATGGTGACCACAACTCTTCCTCTTCCTCGTCACGCTCATCTACGGCCTGATCCAGCACTCTTCGCAGGGCACGCTCCAGGAATAAAACAAATGGTATGATGTCGCTGATGGTGCCTTCGGTGCGACTGACAAGGTTTGTCACCTCCTCAAAAGGACGCATGAGCCTACAGGCATTGCGCATGAGCGTCCAGTAACGTGGCAAAAAAATCCCCAGCTCCGCAGAGGCTGTCCTAGCACCCCGGTCATACAAATACTCGTTAATGGCTTTTTCTTGTTGGAGCAGGCGGTCGAACATTAGGAGTGTTGAATTCCAACGTGTGGGGCTGTCACAAATCAAGCGCCTCACTGGCATGTTGTTTCACCGCTGGATATCTGAAAAGTGCGCCATGGACGTGTAGGAACGCCTGAAATGGCCACACACCTTTCTGGCCTGCTTCAGGACGTCCTGTAAGCCTGGATACTTATGGACAAAGCGTTGTACGATCAGATTACACACATGTGCCATGCACGGCACATGCGTCAACTTGCCCAAATTCAATGCCGCCAACAAATTTCTTCCGTTGTCACAAACCACTTTGCCAATCTCTAGTTGGTGCGGAGTCAGCCATTGATCCACCTGTGCATTCAGGGTGGACAGGAGTGCTGGCCAGTGTGACTCTCTGCTTTGAGGCAAGTCAACCCCAAGACGGCATGACACTGCCGTATCCGGGATGTGGAATAGTATCTGGGGAGCTGGGGGGGGTGCCGTTGATGTGGAGCAAGACACAGCAGCAGAAGAGGACTCAGCTGAGGAGGTTATGGAAGAGGAGGAGTAGAGGAGGTGGCAGCAGGCCTGCCTTCAAGTCGTGGCGGTGTCACCAACTCCTCTGCAGAGCCACGCATTCCATGCTTGGCAGGCGTCAGCAGGTTTGCCCAATGCTCAGTGTAGGTGATATACCTGCCGTGACCATGCTTTGCAGACCAGGTATCAGTGGTCAGATGGACCCTTGCCCCAACACTGTGTGCCAGAGATGCCATTACATCCTTTTGCACAATTGAGTACAGGTTGGGGTTTGCCTTTTGGGCAAAGAAATTTCGTCCGGGTACCTTCCACTGCGTTATCCCAATCGCTAAAAACGTTTTGAACTCCTCAGACTCCACCAGCTTGTATGGTAAAAGCTGGCGGGCCAAGAGTTCAGACAAGCCAGCTGTCAGACGCCGGGCAAGGGGGTGACTTTGTGGCATTGGCTTCTTACGCTCAAACATGCCCTTGACAGACACCTGACTGTGGGGAGATGAGCAGGAACAGCAAGAGCCGAGAGATGGAGTGGTGGAGAGTTGAGAGGGGGCAAGGAGGACAGCAGTGGTTGATGTGGATGAAGATGCTGGACCAGGAGGAGGATGGCGGCTTTGAGTTTGTGTGCTGCTTGTACTCATGTGTTGATCCCATTGGCGTTTTTGATGTGACATCATGTGCCTTCGCAAAACAGTTGTACCTAGGTGGGTGTTGGACTTCCCACGACTCAGTTTCTTTTGGCACAGGTTGCAAATGGCATCGCTGTTGTCAGAGGCAGACACACAAAAAAAATGCCACACTGCTGAGCTCGGCGGTGACGGCATTCTGGTGGTGGCAACAGCATGCGTTGATTGGCGTGCTGTCTGGCTGACCCCGGGTGCTGATGCATGCTGTCTGACTGTGCCACTAGCTCGTTGCGATGACCTCCCTCTACTTCCAACTCGTCTCCTTCTCCTCTCTGTCTCCCCATCTGAACTTTCCCCCTGTTCTTCTTCTCTTCTTGCAGGCACCCATGTGACATCCACGGACGCATCATCATCATCATCACCCGCCTCACTTGTATATGACAACTGAACAAAGGAAGCAGCAGCGGGTACATCATCATCATCATCAACACATCGTACGTACATGTGTGTAATGCTGCCTGACTGAGACATATCCCTGTTATCTACATTCTCTAATAATGGTTGCGCATCACTCATTTCTTCAAACTGATGTGTAAATAACTCTTCTGACTGATCAATTGAATTGGCTGTGGTACTAGTGTTGGTGGTGGCGGCAGGCAGGTGAGTGGTAACTTGAGAGGTGCACGAAGCTAAGCTGGAGGAGGATGGTGCGTCAATGTTCCAAGCGGAAGCTGTAGAAGATTGGGTGTCCTGTGTTAGCCAGTGAACTAAGTCCTCTGAACTTTTCAAGTTCAGGGTAACTGGCCTCTGAACACTGGGCATTATTGTAGGGCCAAAGGGAATCACAGTACCATGACCACGACGGCCTCTGCGGGGTGTCCTGCCTCTGCCTGTCATTTTTTTTTAAATGTGGACTGTTGGTACCCCAACTAGACTGGATTGGTTGAACTTGGCACAGTGTATTTTAAAATTATGAGAAAACATTTTCTGTAAACTAAATAAAAATCATATTAGGAGGTTGAAATAAAAAGAAACCGGATGGGGGGATACCGAGCAGAGCACACCATCTACAGCCCACTGGGAGACAAACTCATCCATTCCCCCAGTAGACAAAGCCAGGTGGTACTCTGCCCGGATACGGGAGCGCACCAGCACCCGGAACATGGCCTCAGGTGACAAGGGAACCCCCCCTATCAAACACTGCTTCCTGGACTTATATATAGCCAACTTGGCTAATGCCAGGAGCAGGTTGACGAGGAGGTCCCTGGCCTTATTGCCCCGGGACACTGGACGCCCAAAAATAAAAATGTGAGGGGAGAAATGCAGCCAGAACTGCAGGAGGAGGCCCCTCAAGAGTGACAAGAGGGGCTGCAGTCTGGCGCAACTAAAATAAACATGATACACGGACTCTCCCTTGTCACAGAATGGACAAGTGGAGGGAGAGTCCGTGAATTTAGCTAAGTACTCTCCCGTGCTCAGTGCACCATGGAGCACTCTCCAACTCAAGTCCTGGAACTAAATCAGAATAAAGTTCCCTCCACCGGGGCCTCTTGCCCTCGTCAGCTGGTAGGACCCGCCTCCAGATGGTATCGGGACGGGTCACGAGGGCAAGGAAGTGCACTGTATGGAGCACGAGAGAATATAAGCTCTTCCTCGGCATGCCGCGAAAGCATGCCGAGGGTATGTCCCTCAACCTCGAGAGGTTGGGGACAGGAGGAGCCTGAGGGGAAACACGGGGCTTGTGTCCAATGCAAACAGCCGGAGAAGGGGTGTTGAAAGGTGCATGTGGCACTCCGGCCTGCAAAGCCCCGCGAAGGAAGGTGCGCGAGTCGGGGGAGATGGCATCTCTAATCTCCTGGAGCAAGCGCCCTGAGACTTTGGGCGTCACATATCCCAAACGGAGCGCAAGCTCCTGGGGTGACACCCAATCAGAATGCCCGTATTCCAGGAGATCCCCGACTCAGGTCATCCGTGCATGACTAAGGCGGCGGATGATACTGGGGGACTGTAACATTGGAGCCCCCACTGCTGCATTAAATAGCAGGGGCTCCGTGAATATTTCATCCCCCAAAGGCACGCCCTGCCTGGTCACGGAGACCATGCTCCAGGCCTTGAGGGTTTCCTGGTAGTATGCCGGCAACACAGAGAGGTCTCTCCCAAACCCCTCGGGCCTGATCAGAAATAATTGCCGGTCATACCCCAGGTTGCGCAACTGGCGATAAAAGCTGGATGCCAGTGCGCACCACTGCGGAGAGTGATCTGCATATAGGTATCTCTGCAGGTACTGAAGGCGGAAGGTGGACAACTGGGAGCACACACAAACTACTCCCTGTCCACCCTCCACCAAAGGCAGACTTGCCACCCCTGCAGAGACCCAATGCCTTCCCATCCAGAGGAAATCTAACAAATTTCTCTGGATATTGGTGACAAACTCAGGGGTCGGACTCAGACAAATCAGCCGGTGCCAGGTCTGAGAAGCCACCAGCTGTTTCACCACTAGAGTCCGCCCCCTAAGGGAAAGCATTTTTGCTAGACCCCTCCATCGTCCCAGACGAGAGAGGACACTGCCCTCTAACTCCCTCCAGTTGTCTGGGACGGAAGCGTCCGCAGCGGACAGGTAGACCCCCAGATATTTAATGACATCTGCCTCCCACGTGATGTCACGAAACGTGGGAGGCAAAGAGTCTACCTGTAAATTACCCTCTAAAAGGCCTGTGCATTTGGACCAGTTGATCTGAGCGGAGGAGGCAGCTGAATATACCTCCTGGCACTGTTTTGCCAGCTCAAGATCAACTGGATCCTGGGCCACAAGGAGCACATCGTCAGCATAAGCTGAAAGGACAATCCGCATGTCTGGATCTTTTAGCACCAGCCCTGTGAGCCTTTTCCTCAGTAGGCAGAGGAAAGGCTCAATGGCCAGTGCATATAACTGTCCAGACAAGGGACATCCTTGACGCACCCCTCGTCCAAATACCAAAGGTGCTGTTAGGGACCAATTGATTTTAAGTAAACACTCTGCAGAGGCGTACAGCGTTCTTATAAAGCCCACAAACTGTGGGCCAAAGCCGTACGCTTGCAGAGTGGCTATGAGGTAACCATGGTCCACCCTGTCAAACGCCTTCTCTTGATCTAAAGAGAGAAAGGCGAGTGACAGACCAGTCCTGCGAGAATAATGCAATAGATCCCGGACCAGAAAGATACTATCAAAGATAGTCCAGCCCGGGATAACATAGGACTGGTCAGGGTGAACCAATTCTGCCAGCACAGACCCAAGTCTAAGCGAGATGGCTTTAGCTACAATCTTGTAGTCTCTCCCCGGTCTCCAGGGCTTCCCCAAGGACCAGATGGAAATCAGGTCCCAGAGTCTCCCAGAAAAATTGGAAAAACTCTACAGTCAGTCCGTCCAGTCCTGGAGACTTCTGGCACGGAGGGCTTCAGAGAGCTCTTGAAAAGATAGTGGTATATCAAGCCGCTCTCTTACACCCTCACTGACTGTGGGGAGCCCCTCCCATAGCACCCTGCAGACGTCTGGAGAAATGGGATCCGGAGAGTAAAGATCTTTATAAAAGTTCCGGGCTCTATCCCGGATACTCTCTGGATCTGTAAGGGGGGCACCGTCTTCATCTAGAAGACAGGTGATGTGCCTACTGTTACCCCCCTTTTTCTCCAGTGAGTAGAAGAGGCGCGAGCCGCGGTCTAGATCTTTGAGAAAACCTAAGCAGCTGCGCACGTATGCCCCCTTGGCCTGGTGTCGTTCCAGGTCACAGAGGACACCCTTCCTCTCTACATACTCGCTCTGCAGGGATTGGTCCCTACAAGTGAACAGCCTCTGCTCCAGATGGAGTACCTCCCCCCGGAGTGACTCCAACTCAGCTTCGCGCTGCCCACTCGCACCCTTGGTATATTCCTGACACAGAAGTCGCAAATGAACCTTGCCCACGTCCCACCACAGTTTTAACATGGCAAATTCCCGTGTGCAACCCCTCCAGTCCGTCCAAAACTCCCGGATCAATGTCACGAGCCCCTGGTCCTTCAACAAAGCATTGTTGAAGTGCCAATAGGCGGCTCGTGGCGCTGTTGGCGTTAGCGCCACTGTCACAGACACACAGTTTTGGTCTGTGAACGGAGCCAGCCTAATGGCACACGAACCGACTCGTGACATATAGTGACTAGATATATATAGTCTGTCGATCCGGGAGTGGGACACCAGACCGGCTCTCACCCTGACGTAGGTGAAACCGTCTGATGCCCCTGGGTTCTGCTCTCGCCAGATGTCCTCCAGGGAGAAGCGGGCGATGATCTCCCGCAGGGCTGACGCAGAAGGCGGGTACGGCTCTGGACTATTCCGGTCCAGAGCGTCGAGGGTGCAGTTGAAATCACCCCCGAGTACCAAACACTCATCTGCGTCAACCGTCTCCAAAAACTGGGACAGTCTGGCGAGGAACCTCACTCTCTCGAGCCCTCCAGCAGGGGCATATATATTAACTAGGTTAATGATGCTACCCTGCTCTCGGACCCGGAGGTGGATTAGACGGCCTGGGATAACAGCTTTCACAAGCAGCAGCTCTGGCTGAAAAGACTCTGAGAACAGGGTCACCACTCCACATGACGCCGATGTGAAGTGGCTGAAGAAGACCCTGCCTCTCCACTCCAGTTGCCACGAGGCCTCAGCCTCTGGAGTGGTGTGAGTTTCCTGCAGGAAGCTCACAGAGTACCCTCCCTGATATAAATAGGAGAGTACCTGGAACCTGCGGAAACTGTCTTGACAGCCATTGGTATTTAGCGTGCTGATGTGCAAAGCCATTACTGCGTGTCAGGAATTGTGCGTTCCTCAGACCCTTGAGACTGCTGATAGGACACGCACATTTTATAGAATTTCCGGACGCGGAGATGCTCCGCAGTCCCAGAATTCTTGGCCCTAGTGCTGACCACTAGATATTGCTGGAGAAAGTGGAGAATAAACGACATATTCTTCCACCTCTCCAAGGCCAGCCGCACCTTCCTTTTCTTTTGTCCATGAAGGGTGCTCTCAAGGAATAGATCTATTTCCTTGACAGGGATAACCCACCCAGAATCTGATGTTCCTTCTAGTGGGTCACCCCTGGGCTCCTCTTGGCTGAGGGCTTTTACTCCATCCTCCCCGGCTGGAGTCAGTTTCCTCAGCTTTATTCTCAGGGACCCCCTCTTAGATGATACAGAAGGAGTCCCTTTAGCACCCTTCAAGGTAAATAATGGACCCTTGGATTGCTGCTGCACCCCTGTAGCTTCAGGAGTGCATTCAGGGGTAGCTGGCTGGACAGCAGTGGCTGACATGGCTTCCTTAATGGAAGCCTTGGAGGCTTTATATGCCTCCTCTGCCAGTTCCACCGCTGCTTGCTCAGCTTGGATGGCACCGATGTTAGGGTCAGTGGACGGCTGAGGAGGGTAGACAGGCTCTCCCATGATGTTAACAGGAAAACCTGTTTTATCACCCTCCCCCATTTCCACTTCCCCTTGTGCCACATCCCCCCTGACAGACAAATCCATGGGGTCCTGAATGGGGGTCATGCCTATATTCCCCCCCTCCAGTAGTGACTCGGCCTGGGGCTCTAACAAAGCCCGAGGTACGTCACTAGAGAGTGACACTGGAGGAGGAGACTGACTGGTGCCCTTGAAGCTCAGCACCTCAGGGACACTGACTACCCATTCAGCAGGGGCTTTGTTGGGTCCCCCCTCAAAGGCCAGAGGCAGAACCTGATCTTTCTTGTCTACCCCTGCCTCACTTGGGAGACCCTCTTGCCCCTGCTTTTCCTCCAGACCCTTTTCCACATTAACCCCTATAGGGTCTGGAGAGAGAGATGTGTGGTCTGGCACCGGCTGGCTGAGCTTAATAACTGGGCCAGACAATGTCACCGGATGAGGAGGAGATGTTTTGTTCCTCTTCTTGCTTTTAGAGGGAGGTGCTCCACTATAGAGCACTTCCCACTTATCAGCAACCTCCCTGTTGGTTTTATGCTTCCTCTTCCTGAGGACGTCACTCCTGGAAGAGGAGCTGCCACTAGCTGCCTCCCCTGCAGAGGGCTTATTATCCCTCTGCTTACACTGTGCCCCCACACTAACTGATGTAATTATGGTGGGGGCAGATTGGGACTTGGGAGATGCAGCTGTGACACTGGGAGGACCGGTGACATTCTTCCCCTTTTTCCCCGTGTCTGCAGTCTTGCTGGAGACCACAGACACAGATGGCTTTTTTGGGGAAGAAGGGGGTTTGGAGGCCGTGGTGGTGGCTTGAGGAACGGCCTCCTTGCCTGAGCTCTGTGGGGGGGCTATGGCCCTTGAGGTCCCCGCTGTTATGGGCTCAGCGGGGATGGTTGCCGTACTGACGGAGGTGCCATTTGCTGGGGCTGGGGCATGATGCTTTACATTAGGACAATTCCTACGTGTATGCCCCAACCCTTTGCAATGATAGCACTGCACCTCCGTAGTGCTGTAAAAAATCCTGTACAGCACCCCCTCAAATGGAACCCCAAAAGACCCCTCTATGTTTTCTGCGCCCTGAGGCAGGCACATTTGTACCTGCCTCTTGAAAGAGAGCACATGACGAAGTGCTCTCTCTCTGCACCCCAGGGGAATTTTAATAAATGGTGTTTTTACTTCCCCTAGGGTTAGCAGGTGGGGGCGCAGGAGGGAGTCTGGTAGGAAGGGGGGCACATTAGAGAGTGTTACTTTTGTGCCCAACCCTTCCAGGGGTTCTATTGGGACATATAATCCCCCCACTGTGATGCCTCTCTGTTCAAGAATGTGAGCAGCAGCCAGCGTACGGGTAAAGAAAACTGCTTTCCCGTACATTTTGCTGGCTGCTACTATAACAGAGGGGCTGATGACGTTAGCTGCAGCACGCAGATAGATATCAATGCTGTAGACCCCAGACATCTGACATTTAACCCCATGCTTCCTAGTGATCTGCCCCTCAGCCCCAGCGGTGGTATTACTGGGGCCAGCAGAAACCACCTGTGACCAGGTATTAGCCACAGGGGTAGGTCTGCTGGCAGAACCACCAGGAGCTGGGGCTTCCTTATCTGCCTATGCTGTGCAGTGCTGCAGCTAGGATTTTCAGGGGCCATTATTCCCCCTTTTGACCCCTGAGGCTTCTTAATGGTCTTATCCCTCATGTTTAGACCCTTTTTTTTTTAGTTTATTTGTTTTATTTATTTTTATTTTTTGTTTTATGATTTTCTATTGTTTTCTTTTTTTAAATATAAAAGTGTGAAAAAGAAACAAAAAGACAAAAGTAAGGGAGAGAGAGAGATGATGTTTGGCAGTAGAAGGGTTAATGGCCTGTTGCAAGGTGTTGCTAATTGCAACAACACAGAGAACACAGAGGCTTTTTAACCCCTCTGTGTCTCTGTGTCAGATGTAAAAAAAGCCTTTTAAATAAAAACTTCAAATTGTTTCCCCCCACACTGCCTACAAAGATGGTACTTGTCTTCTCTCCCCCCAAAACATAAAACCCAACACCAAACAAACAAAACTTTAACAAAACCTGAAAAACTTTAAAAAAAAGTCAAAGTAAAAAAGCTCCAGGGGTGCAGGTGAAGTGCTAAGGGAGGGGTGTGGCAAAGTATCCAGGAGACAGCTCACTCTTCTGGGATAGAGAGCTGAGCCTGCCTCCCAGACAACTAAAACTTAAATTAAACTAAGGAAAATACACAAAAACTCCCAAAAATGAACAACACTGTGCACAAAGTGCTTATAAACAGAAAGGTGTTAAAATAAAACTTGTATTTGAGGGACTAAGACCCTAAAAAGCCTTTTATTTAGAGCTCAAGCATGCACACAACATCATGGCACAGTACTTATAAGAAGGACACACACTATGGGTAGCGGTCAAGCAAATTAACTTTGATTGACGGTTATGCAAATGCACTTAGATTTAAGAAAATAAAAGTTTGGGTTTTTTAAATGTGGACTGTTGGTACCCCAACTAGACTGGATTGGTTGAACTTGGCACAGTACTTGTAAGAAGGACACACACTATGGGTAGCGGTCAAGCAAATGAACTTTGATTGACGGTTATGCAAATGCACTTAGATTTAAGAAAATAAAAGTTTGGGTTTTTTAAATGTGGACTGTTGGTACCCCAACTAGTCTGGATTGGTTGAAATTGGCACAGTACTTGTAAGAAGGACACACACTATGGGTAGCGGTCAAGCAAATGAACTTTGATTGACGGTTATGCAAATACACTTAGATTTAAGAAAATAAAAGTTTGGTTTTTTTAAATGTGGACTGTTGGTACCCCAACTAGACTGGATTGGTAAACTTGGCACAGTACTTGTAAGAAGGATACACACTATGGGTAGCGGTCAAGCAAATTAACTTTGATTGACGGTTATGCAAATGCACTTAGATTTAAGAAAATAAAAGTTTGTTTTTTTTAAATGTGGACTGTTGGTACCCCAACTAGACTGGATTGGTTGAACTTTGCACAGTACTTGTAAGCAGGACACACACTATGGGTAGCGGTCAAGCAAATGAACTTTGATTGACGGTTATGCAAATGCACTTAGATTTAAGAAAATAAAAGTTTGGGTTTTTTAAAAGTAGACAACTAGTAAACAATATTATATTGTATGCGTTTTGCACACACAGTATAAGCTGTGAGCCTGACACACACACTTACAAGCAGGGGCTAGCAAGGAGACAGGCAAATGAAGTTAGATTACACAGAAAAAAAATGAAGAAAAAAAAATGATGTTATAGCCCTAAAAAGGGCTTTTTGGGGTGCTATGTTTACAGCAAAGATCTGATGAGTCCTTCAGCACTGCACTGGACACTGAATAAACTTGCCTAGCTATGTTTTTCCCTATTGATGCAGTATCACCTACACTCTACCTCCTCTCAGTAAGACTGCAAGTTAGTTCTGATTCCAAAATGGCTGCTGTCCATGAGGTAGAAGGGTGTGGAAGGGAGTGTATGCTGCTGATTGGCTGGAATGTGTCTGCTGACTGTGACATGCAGGGTCAAAGTTTGCTCAATGATAAAGTATTTGGAGCGGGTCGAATCTCGCATATGTTCACTGTTCGCCGCGAACGCGAACATGCTATGTTCACCGGGAACAATCCACCGGCGAACTATTCGCGACATCTCTAAATCCTGCTATATTTTTTTTTCCCTATAAAATCGATTTTTGAAAGATAAGGATTGACACTCTACACTGAATTGGGATTTGTTAGTGATATCTGGTAATGTATACATTTGATTCCAACCTAATTGATAAATTATATGATATACAATGTATCTGTTTTAACTTATAACAGTAGATATAAAAGGAACCATATTGAAAACGTATTGATAATTGCAAAATTAAGATCCAAAATTTCATTTTGTAATGTAGATTTTTTATTTTAGTTCAAGATAGATACATTTTCTTATTTTTCTATTAAATCAATTGTATTACAAAATACTTTATAATTACCAATACACCTAGATATTGATCAGCCCTTTTCATCGCCTATTATATATTTATTTTCTTGGTTCAGATAGTATTTTGCTATTCCCATATGTGGTGATTACTGAAGTATTATTCCTTTGATTACTATATAGTTTTTATTATATATATATAAAACTATATATTCTGCTTATACATTATTTTGGTATACTATATTGATAAGATTAATTTAGTTTTCTTTTGATTATGAACTGCTAAAAGGAGATATTGATTAATAGTATTTCATTAATATTTTTATATTATCCTAGAAAGGTTTTGTTGGTAGGATGGTTTATGTTTCATAACATTTAAGCATATTAATATTGTTTTCAGTTTGATTGCGTTATTAACATCTGTGAATACTATAGTATTATTAAAAAGTTATTATATTATAATTTGATTGTGTTATTGACAAAAAACACAATTTTATTTAAAAACTATATTTGTCTTTCAATTGACTTTATACTCGAATAAACTTAGATTGATTATTTCTAATGTCTTGATATAAATACCTTGGCAATCCATATGCAGCAAAATTGAATAAACACACTGAAAAAAAGGTGTGAGAGATGTATTGAGCATGTATCCCAACATACTAAGTTCTCACAAATGTATAATAAAAACAGGCTCTGAACAAGTTGCAAGCCCAGCTTGCTCTTCTCTCGCCTCAACAGAAACAATCCCAAAAATGTGATTACCACAATGACCCCCTGTGAACACTTTAATCCAGTGTTACAGATAGAATGTTTGCAGACAAGATATGCAAACCCAGATGTTATAGCATATCTCTATGTACTGTGATTTCATCAGGGAAGTTATAATATGAAATGTATGAACATATTAATAGCAGCACAAATTGTGAACAAACAATACACACACATTGTCTAGGTGCTAAAGTATCATCTAATCTAGAAGACATGGGGTTAGAATTCCGAAAACTTGAACAATAACTCACCTTCAATGGAAACAATGAGAATGTTACTTACGATGATGTAGAAAATTCTGGAGGGGAAAAAATTTAAACAGTTCCCATGACTCCACTGTCCACAGACACAATAGTTTCACTAATGACATCTATTGGGGTCATTAGTAGCAGAGGTAGTAGAGATTATGGTGATTATGGAGATTATTTTGGTGTCAGTCTGGCAGTCCGGTAGGCTGCAAACCTCACTATACACAGCAGGTTAGCTGGTATACCCATGTGTCATGGTCTGAGCACTCTGTGGAAGTGATATTAAGGCTAGAGTTATGAACACATAGGTAAAGACTCCAATACTAAGAGGTAGTCTAGACATTGTTATATCTTCCGAGATTCACGTACGCCTTGCATACGTCAGCAGCATAGACACTATGGCCCTCATTCAATTGCAATTTGGCCAATTGAATAGGGGTCTAAATAAGCACATAACATATTTTTTTATAGAAGTTTTTACTTAGTAAACATCTATCCAAAAGCAAGGTTTTCACTAACTAAAAACTTCTTTAAAAAAAATATGTTATGTGCTTATTTAGAGCACTATTCAATTGGCCAAATTGCAATTGAATGAGGGCCTATCAGTCTAGGAAATACACTAGTTAATCAATTGTTCCAGACTCTGGACTACATTTGGGTCTGTCCAGTATGTATATGAGACTTCATGAGGCCCAATTGGAGCTACAGAAACTAAACACTGACATCTTGGCTGCCTCGTAGAAGTCTTCTGAGTATTATTTAAATAATTTTAGGTAACAATTATCAGTGCAAATAGATATGGTATAAATCACATAAATTAGCTAGATTAGCCTCTGTTTTAGTTTTAGCATGTTTCTCTAATTCTGTACCATTGTTCATTCAGTTGTAATAAATGTCCACCCACAAGCATATGATACACAGGAACTATTGGCTACAATTATTAGTCATTCTTTTCTTTAGTAATATTTTGACATTTACAGGTATAGATCAGGTGGCAAAAACAATAAGGAGAGGTGATATAAACACTGAGCTACTAAAAAAAGAAGCCAAATGGATCTATCTATTATATACTAAAAAACCAAAAGGCCTTAATGAAGGCTTCACCTTTACTCCTTATATCTAAAATCTCATGAGACCAGAGTATTACATTATTCAGGATTAAACTTTCATTTTTGTCAATTTATAAGCAATACTACAAACATAAGGGGCTAATATTGGACTGGCTTTGTAATATGGGGAATGAATGTAAAGGATGCTAATAAACACAGGTAATTACAAGCAAAGCTGATTTGGTTATATACACTAAGTATTAAATAGGTAAACAATTATTTTGCCTTAAATCTGGTTATTTGAAATTCAATAAATAGCCAATGCAAATAATCCCATTAACATTCTCCTAATTATACAAATATTTTGGATGTAAAGCCATATCTGGATTGCATAGATTATGTATATCTATTATAAACATCATTAAACTAATATCTCAACCATATACATATATCCATATCCAATGCCAAATACAAAAAAACCATTATGTTTATGCCATTCCCTTATAGACTTTCTATATTTAACATCAGTCCAATTTCAAAATGAAGAGTTTACTAATTATATTTTTAATTGCAAGGCATAAGGATTATATATTTAATCCTATCAGGTTTTTAACTCCGTTTCTGTTGCCATGACTACGCCAGCCTTTAAAAAGGTATCATGGGAAGGCTGGCGTAACCCTATATGAAATTCAAGAAACGTACGTCGGGTTCACGTAGGAACGCAGTCGCGGGTCAATGACGTCACTCAGAAGCGTCCAGACCACGGCGTGCTAGGCAGGGAGGGCGTTTTCTCTTCTCAGGCCAATAGATTAAAGCCCCTTCCCTGTTTTCAAGACTGAAGCTATTTAGCTAGTTTAATCATATAAGGAAGACATGGTCATACATTGAAGGATACTGGCGATAAACGCTACAATTATTGGGATAATATTGAGGCAGTATTGGTAGAGAGTTGGTGTTTTTCTTATCAGGCCCATAGACTAAAATCCCTTCCCTGCTTTCATGATTCAAGCTATTTAGCTTGTTAATTTATAGAAGGAAGGCATAGTTACACATAGAAGAATCCTGGTGATCAAGGCTGCAATTATTGAGATAATATTGAGGCAGTACTTGGACAATATTCAAACAGCAAACTTTGTAGTTCCAGAAAAGCAGTGAATTAAATAAACAACATAGTATTGAGCAATTTATCATTCATAGCAATATTGAGGCATTTACCACTCAATATTTGTCACTGTGTTTCTTCAGGAATACCAGCACATAGCTGGATAACAGAATCTTCTGGACCTATATAACATGCTATATACTACATACATTATTTATTTAGATGTTTTCACTTTTATATAAGCGTATAGCATATAGCTGTATACTATATGAAATTACAGCACTTTGCACTTTATATACTTAGCACTTTTTTTTGCACAGTAGTCACTTTTCCTGTGACAACATTAGCACTTTATATTGTATATGGTTAGTCTATTCAGGACAGAATTTCCTATTTAAAGATACTATTTCTACCAATTTTATAGTTTCACTATCTCTCTGCTACCTATGTACATATATTTTGATAAGGATTTTAATTACCATTAAAAGCTAAGTTGTATTGTTTAGTTTTTTCTCTTCTTTCTAAGATTAGGATGATTAGGTGTGCCCTACAATAGGATGTTTTTTTTCTCCTTCTATACAGTATTAATCAATTTATCCTAAGGAGCACCCTAATTTGTACACTTACATTTGGTTCTTAAGTAATATACCTGAGCCACCACACTCCATTATTTTGTTAATTGTGTAATATTTTGAGAACATAAATTGCTAAGGGTCAGTCACAGTCCCAAACCTTACATTATGAACCAACTTTTATTAAACATCAGAGCAACTACTCAAACTCTGACTGAAGCAAAATAAAATGTCATTTACTTTGCATATTGGTTCAAACTCAAACAAAACAAGTTCAACAGAGGAAGAAAGAAAGTAGCATGTATAGGTAGATTTGCAAATTACGACAGTGATTGCAGATGCTAGTCACGTCTATATCTCTAAGTAAGAGTTTTATTCCAGAAGAAACTGAAGATGCTTCCTCACTGTAAGTATAAAATGGCAAAGGGAAGAACATGTGGGGCACCTTATAATCAAAATAATTTTTAATATCTACAAAGTAAGTTTTATGGTATATCGCTCCTTCACAAAGTTTATTTTTAGAATTGATTACTATATAGTTTTAATAAAAAGATAAGTGAAATAAGTGAATCTTTGTTTTCTTTGATCTATATCCCTATAATGTGCTAAGGAAATCTTAGACTGACAAAAAATATTATTTCAGTAAAGGTCACTGAACACAATTCTTTAGGAGTCTTTTGTTTCTGTTCTCAAATACCAGTAGTAGTATTTTTTTCTTTTAGAATATTTTACATACATATCTTTTAAAATAAAAATCAATTGTCCCATCTGCAATTAAAAGGACAATTAAAGGGACAGCTAGAAGGTTTTCAAAATAGAATAATTTAAAATTATAGGTGGTTAGAAGTACATTATCAATTTTATGTTATTAAAAATGTGTTTTCTTACATTAAAGCTTGCATTTTTACCTCTCAATCAGACTCTGTAATGCACCCACCAAAGATAGATTGTTATCTCAGTTGTTGATAATTGCCAGTAATTGGAAATTGATATCTAGGGTTCTGGTTGTATGTTTCAGTGTGAAGCATATGAAAGAACTGAGTCCTGATTGGGTTCATCATTATTATCTGAATTGTTTATATAGCAGTTCTAAAATACGAGTCTCCCCTAACTTTTGTTTCATCTTGATTGTATTATCCCTTTTTTCTTCTAAATGCCTACTATTGAGCTAATGTTCCTAGTTAACTAACACTTGTTGTGAATGTCTCTTAGGTGACTGAGTACAGTAAAGGATCCCTTCCTAAAAGTTTATTTAATTCCAAAAATATAATAATTGTTACTATAAGTGTCAGAATGCTCTAATAAAAGTAAATGTAAGTCATCAATAAATAGTTTTGCATTTGTTTGTTTATTTGCTTTGTCTGTGGATCCTGAATGTTATGAGAATACACAAACTGTTAGCAATGTCTGAATATTGGGACAAACTTATTGACATGCATTGTTTCACCATCTCATTATAGAGAAATGAGGAGTCACCAGTCTTAAACATCATCTTAGTAATAAAGGCACATTGATGCCCTAAGTCTACAATGTTTGTATTTTTGCGTCAACTCAAGACCACAATTTTTGCCACATGGTAAAACACAAACATTGTAGCTGAACTACAAGCCATTTGTTTTTATTGTTGATTTTCATTGGTGATGAATAAAAGTTAATTTTTAATAATTCCTTGTCATTATGTCATTTACATTATGTGGACTAAAAATGGACCAGGGTTACCAGTTAAATAATTCCACCTTGTCAACACTGAGTCCAATGAGCACTCTCGCCTTCTACTGATCTGTCAATTCCTTTTGTTATAATTTACCATTGGCATCTTAGTGCTTCAATTTTAAATAATTTTCTTTGAAAATCAAATTTCTTTAGCTAAATACCCTAATTAGAAATAGTGAAGAAAAACTCATAATATTAATGGGCCATTGAACTTGCCATTTATGCTCTCTACCATTAGATAGAGAGTTAAAATGCATGCATGTTTTCATTGCACTGGATTTATGAAGCTAAAAGCATTTCCATTATTTGACACATATCTGGCACAAGAAAATCACAAAACTGTCTGAATCACACTGAAGCCAATGAGACACAGAAGGAGCTTTGATTGCAGAACTCTACAATAACGTGTCTGTCCAAGGCGTTCCATTCACTAGACTGACTGGACATGAGAAGCCAAGTCTTCTTCTTCTTCATTTATGTAGCATCTTGTGGAGTAGCTTGACAATGCTACACTAGCAAAACTTAAATGCATGTAATAACCAGTCAATTCTTCCTCATTTGTTTGTAAAAATTTTTTTCATTTTCAATTAATTCTTATTAGGGTATTGTATTGTTCATAGTTGTTTTTGTATAAGAATAGCTTCTGAAATTGAATATTGAAATAGGGTATTTGTGTAACTGGGAGCAATGGGATAATTCTAAAATTAAAAAGGTTGCATTTATTGCGAACCCATATTAGTTCATTTTATTACTGTAGAAAATTTACTTATTTTTCCGCTATATTGAAACAGTTTATAGTGAAATTTAGTTAAGGATGCTTTGCCCACACTAATTAAAACATTCTACTCTGGAGTTAGAATATTTGGATCATAATTCCAACTTATTTGAGCTGGCATTTCTTGACAAAACATCAGAGTAATTATAGGCTTTTAAAAACCAAAATAGCTTCTATAGTGTTAGTTTGCAGAAGGTTACTTTAGACCATTAACTTGTGTACAGAAACATATTTGGAGCCAAAATAATGGTATTGCATTATTTTTGATACATTGATCTAACATGCACAGTAGATTTAAATATACAATACTGGAATAATGCCACTTAAAATGGGAATCGTGAATGAAGCCCACTTTTTGTTGAATTTTTTTTTACTAGACTATCATTTCACAAATTCTTTTACTGGAATTATGCTATTAATATGACAATTGATATAAGTTACTATATTCTGGTGCTCCAAGGTGTACAGTGGTGTACAGTAGATCCTTAACATACACTAAACTCTCAATACTTTGTACACACACAGGTGTGTATATATGTATACTGTAGACTCTCAATTATCTGGCATCCATGGGGATTGGTAGATGCCATATACATGCAGTTTCTGGTTGCTTGAGAGTCACTATTAAAAGAGGCATAACTAATACTATACCCCATACAAAACTATTAACTCTGTATTTTATTGTTATTGAAATACAATAATTAAAAGAAAATAAAAGCACATAAAGGCAAACTTCACTTCAAGCAGCACAGTTTTATTACACTGTAAAAATATTTTTTTTAATGCAGTGGGCATATTAGTAAAATGGCAGTCAAAACACTTTTCAGCTTAGTGAACGTCCATACCAATGTTTTTTTCACTTCAGCACTGACCGGCACAGGATGCACTTGTGTTCTTACAGGCAAAATCAGGCTGCACATTAGTTTATACAGGCACAGGCTGCACATTTGCTCTTACAGGCACAGGCTGCACTTGGGCTCTTAAAGGCAAAGGCTGCACTTGGGCTCTAACAAATACAGTCAGGCTTCAGATCAGCTCTAACAGACACAGGGTGCACTTGGGCTCATAAAGGCACAGGCTGCCGATTGACTCTTATAGACACAGGATGCACTTGGGCACATAAAGGCTACCAATTTTGCTCTTACAGATTAATTCAAGCTGCAGATCAACTCTTACAGGCACAGTCAGGCTGCAGATTGGAGTTGTGTGGTCCTTAGAGTATAAAAAGCTTAACATTGTGTGCCAAACATCATAGCTATGACTTCAAATTTTATTGACCGTAATTTTTTGACGGGCAAGTTGCTAGTCGCATATATAGTTGTGGATCTTAAGAATGTTGGGGACGTATGCAATGTTGGTCACGCACTTGCGGCCCTCGCGAAGAGGGCTCACGATGACCGCCGCAGGCAATCATTGCTAGGCTTGCAGGACTTTAAAACAGAATAAACATGAGCACAGAAGATACTCATGTCAATGTAACACTTTGCAGCTGATCGCAAAGCATGCAGTTTCCTAATTTAACGCTTATTGCAGACACTCATCTCGAGGCCCGCAGGAGTTAGGCTGTATTGAGCGCCAAAGGCACTCATTACAGGTTTCACAATGATCGCTTCAAGCGCTCATCATGAGGAACGCAGGACTATAAAAAATCATAGACATGAGCACAGAAGATGCTTATGTCAATGGCCACAACAGCTGGCGAAAAACGTACCACTTTGTCGATGATTGAGAGTCACATAGTTTCCTAATCTTAACACTCATTGCAGGCGTTCATCACGAGGCCCGCAGGAGTTACACTGCAATGAGCGCTGAGGTGCTTATTGAAGGGCTAGCAATGAACTCCGCAGGTGCTCATCGCGAGGCACGCAGGACTTTAGGCCCACGAGAGTTAGGCTGCAATGAGCGCTGAAGGAACGCAGGACTTTAAAACTGCATAGATATAAGCACAGAAGGCATTCATAGCTGGAGAAAAACATACCACTTTGCTGCTGATCGCGAGGCACGCAGTTTCCTAATTTAACGAACAAAATAGTTTCAAGCGTGTAACTAAAATCCCCCAAAAACAACAAACTAATTAAAAAAAATAATAACACACTCACACACAGCACAGGGGGAGAGCCAGGAAGCCCGGGAGTGAGGATGCAAGTAAATTTGATCCATATTTGGCATTTTTCGTAGATAAAAAATTGGCAAAGCAAGTAAAAAAATGGCGCCCAAAAAAACTAAAATTTTTTGAAACTGGTCCAAATGAGGCCAAACTACGCCAGGAATGTAGGACTTAGAAAATACACAATGGCAAAGACAGTAACACACACGAACAGTGCCAGGCATGCAAGACTTTGAAAATAAATCCAACGGAAGTCAGGCACCACGCAAACATTCAGCAGACACACAGAGGAGAAAGACACAGGGAAGGGGGGGGGGGGCGGGATGGTGGAAAGAGACACATGGCATTCCCAAGCACGAAAGTTGCAGGTTAACGAGGCCTGCAATAATGTACAGTAGACGGGAGAAGAGGCTCGCAATGAGCACCAAAGGTGATCATTGCAAAGCATGAAAGTTGTGGGTTGACAAGGCCTGCAATGAGCGGTGAAGCTCATTGCGAAGCCCGTACAGTAGACAGAGGGAGAGGCTTGCAATGAGCGCAGAAGGGTACAGTATTCCCAGACTTAAAATGTGATTCCCTGCAAGTAGCTTGTATATATATATATATATTTGTGGACATATTTGTATGTCCCAGCTCAACTTCCCAGAATGCAGTGTAATAACTGTTTTTTCTCTGAACTCTGAGCTGGAAGCAGGTTTTTTAACTTGCTTTGGACATTCAAGTGTGAACACAGATGTACATTTTATTTACTGTACTACTGTACGGTGGAGGGCTTCTATCGCTCTTTTGCCCACCATATTATAAATGATTGTTGTGGTGAACTACCTACTCATAATTTCCACAACACAGGCTGAGATCCCGCTCCATGCTGATGATAGCCAGTAAGCTTGAAACATGTACATGGATTGGATACTCAGCCTGTGTTTATTCCAACCTTGGCTTTGCATTAAAGCTGTGTAATAATACAGCATGCATAAGCTTAAAGGAAGCCATGTTTGATGATGGCTACGGAATGAAGAGCGAGGCATTTGTGGACATATTTGTATGTCCCAGCTCAACTTCCCAGAATGCAGTGTAATAACTGTTTTTTCTCGGAACTCTGAGCTGGAAGCAGGTTTTTTAACTTGCTTTGGACATTCAAGTGTGAACACAGATGTACATTTTATTTACTGTACTACTGTACGGTGGAGGGCTTCTATCGCTCTTTTGCCCACCATATTATAAATGATTGTTGTGGTGAACTACCTACTCATAATTTCCACAACACAGGCTGAGATCCCGCTCCATGCTGATGATAGCCAGTAAGCTTGAAACATGTACATGGATTGGATACTCAGCCTGTGTTTATTCCAACCTTTGCTTTGCATTAAAGCTGTGTAATAATACAGCATGCATAAGCTTAAAGGAAGCCATGTTTGATGATGGCTACGGAATGAAGAGCGAGGCATTTGTGGACATATTTGTATGTCCCAGCTCAACTTCCCAGAATGCAGTGTAATAACTGTTTTTTCTCTGAACTCTGAGCTGGAAGCAGGTTTTTTAACTTGCTTTGGACATTCAAGTGTGAACACAGATGTACATTTTATTTACTGTACTACTGTACGGTGGAGGGCTTCTATCGCTCTTTTGCCCACCATATTATAAATGATTGTTGTGGTGAACTACCTACTCATAATTTCCACAACACAGGCTGAGATCCCGCTCCATGCTGATGATAGCCAGTAAGCTTGAAACATGTACATGGATTGGATACTCAGCCTGTGTTTATTCCAACCCTGGCTTTGCATTAAAGCTGTGTAATAATACAGCATGCATAAGCTTAAAGGAAGCCGTGTTTGATGATGGCTACGGAATGAAGAGCGAGGCATTTGTGGACATATTTGTATGTCCCAGCTCAACTTCCCAGAATGCAGTGTAATAACTGTTTTTTCTCGGAACTCTGAGCTGGAAGCAGGTTTTTTAACTTGCTTTGGACATTCAAGTGTGAACACAGATGTACATTTTATTTACTGTACTACTGTACGGTGGAGGGCTTCTATCGCTCTTTTGCCCACCATATTATAAATGATTGTTGTGGTGAACTACCTACTCATAATTTCCACAACACAGGCTGAGATCCCGCTCCATGCTGATGATAGCCAGTAAGCTTGAAACATGTACATGGATTGGATACTCAGCCTGTGTTTATTCCAACCTTGGCTTTGCATTAAAGCTGTGTAATAATACAGCATGCATAAGCTTAAAGGAAGCCATGTTTGATGATGGCTACGGAATGAAGAGCGAGGCATTTGTGGACATATTTGTATGTCCCAGCTCAACTTCCCAGAATGCAGTGTAATAACTGTTTTTTCTCGGAACTCTGAGCTGGAAGCAGGTTTTTTAACTTGCTTTGGACATTCAAGTGTGAACACAGATGTACATTTTATTTACTATATATATATATATATATATATGGTAATTTAGTAGTGATTTATCTATATATATATAGATTCATAATGAGTATTTGATTATATTATGATACCTTTTGTATTGGATAAACGTCTTATTTACAGAGACGAGCTTTCGAGAGGTTTAACCTCTTTTTATCAAGTCTCATGTTAGTATTGCTTCAGACTTGATAAAGAGAAGTTGAACCTCTCAAAAGCTTGTCACTATAAATAAGACGTTTGTCAAATACAAAAGGTATCATAATATACTGCAATACTCATAATTAATCTGTCTGCCTTGCAAAAGTATTCACCCCCCTTGACATTTTTCATGTTTTGTTGCCTCATAACCTGGAATTAACATGGATTGTTTGAGGATTTTCATCACTGAATTTACAGAACAT
The DNA here is from genome assembly GCA_027410445.1 of Discoglossus pictus. NCBI lineage: Eukaryota > Metazoa > Chordata > Amphibia > Anura > Alytidae > Discoglossus > Discoglossus pictus. Next base: position 192,237,430 of record CM050166.1, on the reverse strand, counting down.
GCCCACAACTTTGAAGATGTTTTTTTTTTATTATTGTGAAGCAAACAATGCATAACTATTCACCCCCCTAAAATCAATACTTTGTAGAGCCACCTTTTGCTGCAATCGCAGCTCCAAGTCGCTTTGCCACATCTTACCACTGGGATTTTTGCCCATTCCTCCTTGCAAAACTGCTCCAGCTCCTTCAAGTCGGATGGTTTGCGCTTGTGAACAGCAATCTTTAAGTCTGACCACAGATTTTCTATTGGATTGAGATCTGGGCTTTGACTAGGTCATTCCAACACATTAAAAGTTTCACTTTAAACCACTCAAGTGTTGCTTTAGCAGTGTGTTTGGGGTCATTGTCCTGCTGGTTAACCTCCATCCTAGCCTCAAATCATGCACAGAGTGGCACAGGTTTTGTTCAAGAATATCCCTGTATTTAGCACCATCCATCTTTCGCTCAACTCTGACCAGTTTCCCAGTACTGGCTGCTAAAAATCATCCCCACAGCATGATGCTACCACCACCATTTTTCACTGTGATGGTGTTCTTTGGGTGATGTGGGCCAAAATAATGAGTAAATGTAAATTGCTATACTTAAGACACTGAAAAGATTAGTAGAGGACAAACTTGCTTTAGTTTTAAGTGGCGTCTGCTAGTTAGTCATAGTAGTGAGAAAGGGAAGCTCTGTGCCGAGACAGACAGGATGTTGAGATGCAAATCAGGTAGGTGTGTCATGTCAGGGTGAAGTGATCTTATATATCACACCTTTGCCTCATAATACAGGCTCCAATAATCAAATTTAAATGGTAAAAAAGTGTTGTGTAAAACAAATAGCTTACAGGGGCACTTTGACCATGGTTAGACACATTTGACCATATAACTGGTTGTTAATATACCACTTCTTAGGTAGCAGTAACTTTGCAGAAAATGTTAGGAGGAAAATATATACATATATATATATATATATATATATATATATATATATATATAAAAATATATATATATATATATATATATTTGTGTTTGGCTCACCCTCCCCCAAATAGTTTGAGATTTGCCCCAAGTAGCTACGCCCGTAGAGGCCTGCTAAGAGGGCCAAGGGCAGGGTAGAGGCAAGAAGTGAGGGGGGTGACGAGCAAGAGAGTGTGCAGAAGTCAGGTAAGAAGGGGAGGTTTATAAAGTATGTGAGAGAGGGAACATCCCACAATCCCAGATAACGTAATTATCTGGTCATATATACATATACCCCATATAAGGTAGAAACTGACAGCACCAAGGGAGATACACAGAGCTTGCTGACAGAAAAAAGCCAAACAGATAAAGAAACACTGTTTCACCCAGACTATAATATAAAATATACAGTTCCAGCTCCATATATATACAGTTACCCTCCACACTGTGGATATATATACAGTACACTGCTTCTCCAATGCTTTATAGTTAAAAATATCTCTCACACACTATAGAAATGTACATACTTCCCAACAAACAGTAAAGACCGACTGGCAGTGGTCTTAGGAAGTCCTGAAAATAGGGGGCCCAGGGTGCCCAGAATATAAGCATCTAAAATAAAATGTAAAAAAAATATTGGACTGCACTGGACCCCCTCCCCCTAAGGTAAGGGTTCTGGTGCACTGCACTTGTTGCACTGGCAGTAGTGCCATCCATGAACTGAGGACTGGTTCCTGTAAAGGGAAGGCTGACCACCACAACTATAGGAGTTTTGAAAAGCTACGTATTGGATCTTTTCTATGGCTCCTGGTAAATTGTACTATTACTCGTACTAATTAATCATGCTAAGATATTATATTATTTCATTACACTAGTGTCTACAGCTGCATGCCAATTTAATACACATTTGGACAATATCTTATATATTGTAATATATTATTCTAAATTAAACTGAAAGACCCTTGGACAAGATGCTCTAAGCTAAAAAATCAAATATGTGAAACTATTCCAAACTACAATAAGTGGTGAACTTTAAACGTTGTTATTCTCTGCTATTCATCATATATACCATTATAATTCTAAAAATATTATGATCTGTTGAATAGATCAAGAAAAAGCCCTTGAAAACTATAGCCTTGCATAAAATGTTATTATTTCATAAACAAAGCTCTCTCCGTCAAGGTGAAGAAATAGTGCAGCAAAAGTCCTATATTTAATGCATGATACATTTAAAAGCCTCCAAGAAGTGATTCTCAGAATGTGAATTGCTGAAATGGAATGTTGGCTTGATATTAGTACCAAAAAAAACTTTCACATTTCTTATTTCAATCAATACAACATCAATGTCAGCAATATATTATTATTCTTACTTGCCCATTATCGTATCAAAATCAAATTAGAACACGCTGCGAGTTATGGGCTTGGGAGACAAACCTGTAAACCATTTGTCGCTCTAAGAATGTGTGGCCATGAACATGATCAATTAGTCTAACTCGTAGTTACGAGTTGGGATAGAGCCAATGGCAACAGAAATCGTCAGAATTATGTCACTGAAAATTGGAGGTGGGAATTAAAAAGTTTTACGGGGTTCAATTACGAGTTACGATTGGACCCACACTCCAGATGTTATGCAATATTGATAAAGCCGTAAATATTATATTCAATCACTTGTGAGTTACAGTATATGTATTAATACATTAATTGACGGGATCGATATAACACACAAATTGAACATGAAATAAAGTATGTTGTTCTATTAATTCTAAGACCTTACATCACTTTCCCTTTCAATATTAGTACAGTATCATGTTTTTATTCACAGGGCAAAGTATTGGACTTTACCTCCTTGCGGGTCCTCCCTAGCACTCAATGGGCTTTGGTCTCCGTTTGTGTGTTACTAGCTTGCTTGCGAGTGACTTTGTTGCAATTTAATATCATGATTGAAATTGTAGCAGTTACGAATTTGACAGATCAAAGGATTTACGACCGCGAAGTTCAACGTTGATCATCCTGTAGGCTTTTTTTGGGCCATGCTGCGTCTTAACCCGCAAGTTGTCTGTGGGTTGCTTTGAGAGGATAATCTAATAGCCTTAAGTCTTGAAAGCTAAGTTACAACCTACGATTAACCACATAGCCTGAATTTAATGGGGCTGCATTTGAACTAGGAACAAATGCTTTAATGCATTGTCTATTTACACACACACATATATATATATATATATATATATATATATATATCTTGTAACAGAGTGAAGCAAAGAATGCCCCTAGAGGTGGGTTTAATTAAAGAGGCTGGAAGATTTCTTGGAAGAAAGAAAGAGTTAACTCCAGGCAGTGATCAGAGGCTAATTGAAGCCCAGCTGTGGATTGCCTTTAAGACAACAGCAGAGAGATGGGTGGGAGCTCCTGCAATTAGGCTCTGTTTGGGCTAGCAGAGTGAGGCCAGTGAGAGTGAAGGCCTCAGTCTGAAGCAAGCTAAGAAGGGCGCTTGTAGTTATCTGCCAGTGAGAGGAACGCAGTATTTTTACTTTGTCTGCTGGAAGCAGAAATTGTACGAGGCTGAGAGAAGCCTGAAAGTTTACAGTCTGGAGTAAAAAGGCTGTTTGGTTTGGACTGCTGCAGTTTGCACAGCTCAGAGAGCAATCTGAGAAGTCTGCAACAGGGATTGCTGGAGCTGCAGAGAAAAAGGATTTGCGGCACAAGAGCATTTACAGAGGAGACTGTTTGCTGTAGAAGAGAGGATTTGCAGAAGAGCTGCTGCAAGGTTTTTGCCACACAAGTTTACAGAGGAAACTAATTGATGCTATCCCAGAGTTGGAAGAAAAGCCTGGAGAGAAAAGCCTGTGGAATGAGGTACCATTATTGAGACTGTTATAATACACCCTAGGGAGAAGTCTGTAAATTTAACAGATTTCAGGCTTCACCGAAAGAGGGTATTAAGGGTCCCTGGAGGTTGGGGTATCTGGAGAGTAGGGCGGGCCAGAACCCCACCCTATTGTGATAAATTAAACGACGACTGTTCAAAGAGTGGACTGTATATTTTTACCTAAAGGCCGAGAAGTGGATTCAGGGCTAGTAAGGGTGTTCCTGATGTTAAGCCAGTAAGTTTATGCAGAATTTTATTTTATGCTGGAGTAAGCTATTTCTTTTGTATTTTGGACTTTTTAATAAAAAGTACAAAAAAAGAATCTTGTAATCTCTGCTATTTATATGTATCTCAAAGGAGAAACCAGTAGCCAAAGGCCACATTACCACAATATATACTGTATATATATACATACCTAAAGCTGGATTCTGATGTAATATATTAAGTGAATACATACTTCTACACTGAAATCTCTTCCTGACAAGCCAGGATTTATGTATCAGTGCCATAATATTGTGAATGAAAAGATAAGAATAAACGTGTAATGTAGGGAAAAAATGCTCCCACAGCAAATTTAAGTTATACAGCAAATTATAACACTTTATTAGAATGGATTGGTATGTTTGCCTTGATTTTTGCATATTGTTAAAATCCCTTTTATTATACAAATTATTAATCAGAAGAAAAGTATTTTAAAAAAGTGGAATCTGTTATTATTTTTAAAATCTTTATTTGAATTAATTTAATATATAACAGAATAATGGGAAAAAAGCAACCAGAAGGTGGTAATGCTGACTTTCTTACATCCCAAGCGGATAGTACCTTAACAACCTACAGCCAGCAAAAGAATGAATCTAAATGCAACCTCTTTTTCAGCTGTCCAAACACATAAGTGTCTGATCTCTCAGCAGAACCATATCCTAATCAACATCCACAGGTTGAGAATTCATCCAAATGTCATAGAATGTTTTACAAAAGACCATTAACTTTTCCAAAACTCTACATATTAAGATGTGATGAGCATCATCATGTGGTAAAATGAAAAGAATATTAATTGATTCCTTGGGTACATTCAAACATTTGATCATGTATATCATAGAGATATTTTGGGCCCAAAAAAGCACAATGCTTGAACAAGACTAAAAAACATATGACTGAGTGTGCCAACTTGATAACACTAGTGCCAGGACAACAATGAGATTATATGGATACCAAAGCATGAAAGTAACTGTTTATAACTATTCTTCTTTTTTGCAGTAGTAGTAGACATAGCATTCACAACTTTCCATACCGCCATAAATAGGGTATTAGGAAGGGGGGGGGGGGGGAGAAGAGATGGCCTGCTCTTAACTGCTCTTAAAATTAAATTTGATATAGTTACTTCACCAAATTTGAAGAGTATAATGGATCATAAGGTACTGAACTAGTTTGAACAATGTGTAAGCACAGCAAGAAGGGAAATTAGTGAGCGAACTCCCTCAATATGCTGCTAATATTTTCAACTGGAGGAGAACCCTCTAGTAAACAGTCTCACGTGAATCACTACATAATATCTGTGCACATCAGGAACTGCAAGGCCACCCTAATCAGACACAATAAAACAAAACTTGATTTAGACAATCAAGCATGTTTTGCTTTCCCAAAAAAACATCACTGTTGGATATCCCCAAACATACTACTGGTAACATTTGAAATAAGTAAAGTAACCTAGGCATTATATTTATTTTAAGTGTTGCAATAAGCTTAAAGCAAGAAATTGGAAATGGCTGCCATTTTAATAAATCACACATGATCTGTGCTAAAAGTGGGGGGATTTGTTTTTTAATTGCTATTTTAGTGTATATTTTTGCAAATGCCCAGATAATTAAGAGTCTCTCATTTACATCTCTAGATGAATAATTAAAATTGTCTAGATGGCTCACATGGATATTAATGGAAAATGTCTCAGACTCTGCTTGATTCATTTTTGAGTCATTTTTTTAGATTCTATCAAATATATCCAACAACGCGTGAAGAAGTAGGACTCAAAATTAGTGTCTCCATTTTCGCTGATGACGCAAAGTTGTGCAAGGTAATTAAATCAGATAATGATGTGCTTTCCCTCCAAGGGGATTTACATAAAATTGAGGAATGGGCATCTAAATGGCAGATGAGATTTAATCCGAATAAATGTAAGGTTATGCATCTGGGAAGGAAAAATAGCAATGCAATTTATAATCTTAATGGAGCAAATCTAGGTGTATCAGATATTGAAAGGGATTTGGGAGTGCTTGTGGACAACCACCTAGGTAACAGTGCTCAAAGCCAAGCAGCAGCTGCAAAGGCAAATAAAATATTAGCATGTATTAAGAAGGGTATAGAAGCCAGGGAAGCAAATATAATTCTGCCAGTATACAAATCTCTAGTACGACCTCATTTGGAATATGGAGTACAATTTTGGGCACCACTTCATAAAAAGGACATTTTAGAGCTGGAAAAGGTACAGAGAAGGGCAACAAAACTAATAAGGGGAATTGAGGGGCTAAGTTATGAAGAAAGACTAACCAAATTAAACTTATTTTCTCTAGAAAAAAGGCGTCTAAGAGGAGATATGATTACCTTATATAAATACATCCAGGGTGAGTATAAAGATTTGTCAGGGGAGCTTTTTGTGCCAAGAGGTTTTCAACTGACAAGAGGACATCCCTTGAGGTTAGAAGTAAAAAGATTCCACCTCAAAGAAAGAAAAGGGTTCTTCACAGTAAGGGTGGTTAATCTGTGGAATTCTCTACCACAGGTGGTGGTGACAGCAGATTCGATAGATACCTTTAAAAGGGGACTAGATTTATTTCTAATTAAAAAGGGAATTCATGGTTATCATGGATAATTAGAGAGACAGTATTGATCCAATTTTTTTACATTTCCTTTTAAGACAATTGGCTAAGTCTTGCTTGTGTTTTTTTTTCTATTTGCCTTCCTCTGGACTAATTAATAATAAAAAATATAAAAAAAATTAAATAATTGATTAATAATTAATTAACAACTAATGAATTAATAGTTAATCTGCATATTGCAGATCAGAGGAGATCTTAAAAGGTTGAACTTGATGGACTGAAAGTCTTTTTTCAACCTTAAATACTATGGGCCTCATTCTATTACCGGCCGTAAATCGGCCGTAAGGCTGTGATTCCTTGCGGGGGTTCAGTTAACTCGCGATTCTATTATACGGCCCCGCAAGGATCTCCCCTCACGGCCGGCCGCATATCTTGAAACCGGCCGTAAGCTGTGAAATATAAAAACGCAAAAATAAATTCAAGCCTGCACTGTACAGCTCTGTAAATGCTAGGGATCATATTGGGGGACATGAGGATTAAAAGTAACCCACTCTCAAGCTTGCACATCAGCCCAAACCCGAGTTCAAATTAACTGTTTATTTGCTGGCTGCGGCGTGGGCGGGTCTGAAGTGCTCCAAGCCCTATGGACTTTTTACATGGATATTTTACGGATATTAAAAATAAAAAATTTTACGGATTTGAGTATAGGATAATTATGTGCTATTTTTTCTAACACCTAAAATCCCTTTATAGTCTTCTCAAAGTGCAGGATGGCTTTATTTGAGCTATTTTATGTGCTTAATTGGTGCTCGCGGGACCTCTTTCCTGCAAGTAAGCTGCGGCTCGTTTTTAGCCTTGCAGAGAGGGTTCCCGGAGCAATTGAATTGCAAATAGGGATTTCTTACGGCCGAAACTCTTGCGGACGTTTTAGATCAAAGGCTTTCCTCCGGCGCGAGCGGCCGCAAGAGATAGCAAGGCACCGGCCGCAAGCCTGCCGGAGCCCCCGGCCGTAAGGGAATAGAATAGCAGAATAGCTTGCGGCCAGGCCTTGCTGCCCCGCAACGGCTGCGGCCGCTAATAGAATGAGGCCCTATGTAACTATGTAATTAGGATTCATATCTCCACATGGCCCATGAATCATTCTGTGTGTAACAATCTCCCAAAGTTTGGAATATTTTTCTGGCTCTGGCAATTCAGCAGTAATGACTGAATCCACTCTCTCTGCAGTTTTCAACGTATCTTTTTCCTGCAGGATTAAAAGTATGTGAGCATGTGGCAGTCCTCTTTTTTTAATTTCAGTTTTTATAAACAAAAGCCACACATTTTCCAAATAACTGTGCTTTAGCTATATCATGTATTAATGAATTGAGTTTGATTTTGAATACTCTTGCCACTAAATCTGGTCGGTCAGAAGTAGTTTGTCCCAGATTCAAATGTTCCTTGATCTCTGGCCATTGAGGATTACATGTGAATGTAATGAATAAATCTGTTTTTCCAAATTTTGTGACAATAGCCATGGCATCATTATATCTTTCTCGCATATTGCGAGGAGATCCTTGGAAAGTGGATGGCCAAATAATTGCTCTTTCAGCTGGAATGTCTGTGTTGTTAGCCAATTCAGTGACATAATCCATCAATCCACAATACTGTTCTACTCGTAGCTTATTTTGTTGAAATTTTATGAAATATAGATTGTTTGCTTCAACATGAAGATAGGAATCAATAATCCATTGTTGAGTGAATTTGCCCCCACTTAAAATTGGATTAAAAGAATTCCGAATAGCAGTTTGTGCCACTTTATATTTTAGCATAGAAATATTGTATCTAACACGAACTTTACAATTGGATAACTTTTCAATTGTAATTTTGGTTCCCATCCAGGTTCACAATTTGGAAAGAAAATGGGATATGTCATTGGATCTAAATTTCAACTTAATATATTTATGTTTATAAAAGGTTGTTTTTCATTGCATGGATATATTCTAATATTCTTTTGAAAAGGTGGTTCACCATCTTCATTTTTTAAAACCATGGAAACCTCATTGACTGTTTGGAAATTATACCATCTTTGATCTGTGTTGCAATCTCTTTTTAACACCATATTTACTCTTGGCGTTGTCAATTTATGTTTGAGCATGTTCCTGTTTTTCTTTTTCAAGCTGTGCTAATTGTTTGTATGCTTGACTGTATGGGTTGTTGGCCATAATTTTATCCAGCTGTTCAAAGACTATGCACAAACACTGTTTATCTTGAAGCATCATTCTTTGTTCAACAGCTTACATTGTATCTAAGACATATTACTGTGCAAATTTCCTTTGCTCTCCTTCTTGTAGGTGTAAATGTGAAGTTTGCTGGTAAATTTGTCCTTGAACTCTAAAACAGTAAGGACCATGTCCTGGTACATTTTCGGCTAATGTGCCACCCATTGAAGCAAATTAAATTGCACTGTTATAAGACCTTATGTTTTTTTTTTTTTATTTGTATAATTTGGAAATGTTGGATCGCTCATGATACTTTATAAGTAATCTGGAAATGTGTGTCTTTGTGGAAGTCTTACCTTTCCTTTCTGACAGCAACTAATGAAATCTCCGTCAGTTGGTCTTTCCTTTAGAAAATGATGGGACCCACAAAACTACAACATTACGTCATCCACAATAATGAGTGTCTACTTTTAGTTCTCTACTAAACACATTCTCATGTACTTCCACAACATAGATATCACTACAACTTTCTATATCTAAATTGGTGTCATGTGTCTGAACATTGGTGTCAGTAGGCAATATAGTATCATTGGGCAATGGTTCACAGACATGTTTTAGATTACTTTTTCGTTTCTTGCAAGCCCCAGCACACTCACTTTGTGCTTTCTTACTCATTTTTATTTTATTTAAAAGTTTGTGTTGGTCTTCTTCTCTTAAGCGTTGGGAAGTTTGAGGTGACTGTGCATCTCATTACCTTTGCTTCCTTTCCCTTGCCAATCATCTTTTGCGTTCAATGTTTTCTTCTCCATTATCCGCCATTGTAATCTGTAATTGTAAATAAAGATGTAATTTGTTTTTTCTTTTGTTTTTTTGTACATATTGTTTGTAGCGGGTTTCAATCTAAAAGTAAATCGGATTAATTAAAGAATGCAAACATTTTAAAATCTTTTACTTTTTTTTCGATGCAATAAATGAAACCATTTTTGTAGTTTTTTATTGACATACATTAAAAAGCAAAGGCCTGCACACATATATATATATATATTGACTATTAATTTATCAATTCATTACTGAATGGAAATAGGTTAGTTAATTAATGGAAAAATTAGATCAATGTGAAACCTAAAAAGTTACTTATATTGTCATAAAGAAGATCAAACATAAACAGCTATTATCAAAGTTTAGATGTGTTCTAAAAGAATGTTCAATTTTCTTAAAGGTGCAATGAATGTAGATATGATGTCTAATTGATGTTCTTTAAAACGTAATTACTTCAGCATATATATATCTTCCTCTTTTATTTTTTTATTGTAATGACCAATTAAAATCTCCAAACCTCCTTCATCTTCATTTTTTTTTTTTTTTTGCAAAATGACATCTTAAAAACCTTATTTATTTGCAAGTTGTTCCAATCAATCTGGCACTATATAAACACCTTTTTTTTAATCTTTTTTTTATTCAAACGTTATTTTTGCATAGATGTTCATTCCCTTAAATGTTCATTTAAAATAATATGCTATGTTTTTATATCGTTCCCTATGAATCCCTAATATACTTTTCTTAATTAATCATTAAGTGTCATCAATCAGAAACCATAAGGGCATGGTAAAATCATATACCTGTGAAGTTGCAGTTCTTTGTGTCCAAATCCTTGCAAATTCACTCTCTGTCTTGAGTCCCGTCCAGAGATGATTAATCTGTCAAATAACATGAAAATAAGTTTTAATCATTGAATTCCATTCCTTCTTGATTGAATGAACTCTATAAATTTAAGTGCTTAGTAAAATGTAAAAAAGATTATAAATTCGTCTAACCTCATCTTGTTATTTATCTTATTATTAATTAATATTTCCCTAACAAATGTACATAAATCAGCTGTAAGACAGATATATAAGTCCATGTTAAAACGTTGTTCTTACTTTTATTGCATTATTTTTTAAAATAATGACTAATTATTAATTAATTAAAATATTAAATATTGTATGCGGCGCACATCACTAAGTCGTACAGACCACGCAAACAGCGTGACGACTATTCGTAGTTGGACAATGATAATATGTGATAAGTCACTAAATTACTAGTCAAGTGCTTTCTGAAAATTGTTTTAATCCAAATGTTTACTCTCAATGGAGAGAAAACTGTCACAAAAGAGGTCTTTATCCTCTTTCTGAATGACGGATAAACTAGAGGCACACATAGTGGCTGGTATTGTTTCCCCAGCAAAATCGCTTCACAGATAGAGAGCAGCTTAGGTTCTAGTTAGGAAATATATTTCTAAAATGTTAAAACAGCCATCTGGGTGCAGCTCTTTTGATTATTTACGATTACTGATCCTCTCCACTAGATTCTTCTTACAGAAGTCCTTACTGAGAGCTTCATTGTCTGCTGAATCTAACTGAGGTAATTTACAGTGGCGGCCCGTCCATTTGGGCGTCGGGGCAAGCGCCCCCCCAAATATTTTCATGACCCTGCAATAAAAAAACACAATAATTTATTAGTGTTAACCCAAAAACAATTAAATATAATGTGTACATCAGCATTCAAGTGTTATTACATTAATAAATGAAGCAAACTATTCCCTGGGACACTGTCACTTTAAGATAACCCCTTGCCCTTGTATGTATATATTAACTGCTGTGTGTATCCATTGTAGCTTTCCCTGCATCCCTGTGTGATCATATTACACTATACTACACTAACCTTTAGACTCTATGAATGAGGCCTGACCGTTAAGGCATTCCGCCCACCAGCACAATGACGATATGCATGGGCAGTGATAATGTATCCATTTCAATGACTGACAGTCTTCCATCATTGACCAATCAATGATGGAAGGCTGTACAGTGTTCACGGAGAACCAGCTAAACACACCCAGACCGTTAGCTCCGAGTGCCCGCCAGCTAATAGGGCCTCGAGTTTACTTTTTGATTGACAGCCCCTGTTAATAAAACCACCATAAGCCAGTCCCATCCCTCTTCCTGTTTCCTGACCTGCTCCCGCTGAGTCAGACTGAGAGACCTCCCTGGCTGAAAATACTCACATCTGCCCAACCTAACAGTAAGTAAGTCTACCTGACCTGGCCAAACCCCTAGTCCCCCTAAAAAAAGGAAGGGTCCCCCCAGATCTAAATTACAACTTAATATATTTATGTTTATAAAAGGTTGTTTTTCATTGCATGTATATATTCTAATATTCTTCTGAAAAGGTGGTTCACCATCTTTATTTTTTAAAACCATGGAAACCTCATTGACTGTTTGGAAATTATACCATCTTTGATCTGTGTTGCAATCTCTTTTTAACACCATATTTACTCTTGGCGTTGTCAATTTATGTTTGAGCATGTTCCTGTTTTTCTTTTTCAAGCTGTGCTAATTGTTTGTATGCTTGACTGTATGAATTGTTGGCCATAATTTTATCCAGCTGTTCAAAGACTATGCACAAACACTGTTTATCTTGAAGCATCATTCTTTGTTCAACAGCTTACATTGTATCTAAGACATATTACTGTGCAAATTTCCTTTGCTCTCCTTCTTGTAGGTGTAAATGTGAAGTTTGCTGGTAAATTTGTCCTTGAACTCTAAAACAGTAAGGACCATGTCCTGGTACATTTTCGGCTAATGTGCCACCCATTGAAGCAAATTAAATTGCACTGTTATAAGACCTTATGTTTTTTTTTTTTTATTTGTATAATTTGGAAATGTTGGATCGCTCATGATACTTTATAAGTAATCTGGAAATGTGTGTCTTTGTGGAAGTCTTACCTTTCCTTTCTGACAGCAACTAATGAAATCTCCGTCAGTTGGTCTTTCCTTTAGAAAATGATGGGACCCACAAAACTACAACATTACGTCATCCACAATAATGAGTGTCTACTTTTAGTTCTCTACTAAACACATTCTCATGTACTTCCACAACATAGATATCACTACAACTTTCTATATCTAAATTGGTGTCATGTGTCTGAACATTGGTGTCAGTAGGCAATATAGTATCATTGGGCAATGGTTCACAGACATGTTTTAGATTACTTTTTCGTTTCTTGCAAGCCCCAGCACACTCACTTTGTGCTTTCTTACTCATTTTTATTTTATTTAAAAGTTTGTGTTGGTCTTCTTCTCTTAAGCGTTGGGAAGTTTGAGGTGACTGTGCATCTCATTACCTTTGCTTCCTTTCCCTTGCCAATCATCTTTTGCGTTCAATGTTTTCTTCTCCATTATCCGCCATTGTAATCTGTAATTGTAAATAAAGATGTAATTTGTTTTTTCTTTTGTTTTTTTGTACATATTGTTTGTAGCGGGTTTCAATCTAAAAGTAAATCGGATTAATTAAAGAATGCAAACATTTTAAAATCTTTTACTTTTTTTCCGATGCAATAAATGAAACCATTTTTGTAGTTTTTTATTGACATACATTAAAAAGCAAAGGCCTGCACATATATATATATATATATTGACTATTAATTTATCAATTCATTACTGAATGGAAATAGGTTAGTTAATTAATGGAAAAATTAGATCAATGTGAAACCTAAAAAGTTACTTATATTGTCATAAAGAAGATCAAACATAAACAGCTATTATCAAAGTTTAGATGTGTTCTAAAAGAATGTTCAATTTTCTTAAAGGTGCAATGAATGTAGATATGATGTCTAATTGATGTTCTTTAAAACGTAATTACTTCAGCATATATATATCTTCCTCTTTTATTTTTTTATTGTAATGACCAATTAAAATCTCCAAACCTCCTTCATCTTCATTTTTTTTTTTTTTTTGCAAAATGACATCTTAAAAACCTTATTTATTTGCAAGTTGTTCCAATCAATCTGGCACTATATAAACACCTTTTTTTTAATCTTTTTTTTATTCAAACGTTATTTTTGCATAGATGTTCATTCCCTTAAATGTTCATTTAAAATAATATGCTATGTTTTTATATCGTTCCCTATGAATCCCTAATATACTTTTCTTAATTAATCATTAAGTGTCATCAATCCGAAACCATATGGGCATGGTAAAATCATATACCTGTGAAGTTGCAGTTCTTTGTGTCCAAATCCTTGCAAATTCACTCTCTGTCTTGAGTCCGGTCCAGAGATGATTAATCTGTAAAATAACATGAAAATAAGTTTTAATCATTGAATTCCATTCCTTCTTGATTGAATGAACTCTATAAATCTAAGTGCTTAGTAAAATGTAAAAAAGATTATAAATTCGTCTAACCTCATCTTGTTATTTATCTTATCATTAATTAATATTTCCCTAACAAATGTACATAAATCAGCTGTAAGACAGATATATAAGTCCATGTTAAAACGTTGTTCTTACTTTTATTGCATTATTTTTTAAAATAATGACTAATTATTAATTAATTAAAATATTAAATATTGTATGCGGCGCACATCGCTAAGTCGTACAGACCACGCAAACAGCGTGACGACTATTCGTAGTTGGACAATGATAATATGTGATAAGTCACTAAATTACTAGTCAAGTGCTTTCTGAAAATTGTTTTAATCCAAATGTTTACTCTCAATGGAGAGAAAACTGTCACAAAAGAGGTCTTTATCCTCTTTCTGAATGACGGATAAACTAGAGGCACACATAGTGGCTGGTATTGTTTCCCCAGCAAAATCGCTTCACAGATAGAGAGCAGCTTAGGTTCTAGTTAGGAAATATATTTCTAAAATGTTAAAACAGCCATCTGGGTGCAGCTCTTTTGATTATTTACGATTACTGATCCTCTCCACTAGATCCTTCTTACAGAAGTCCTTACTGAGAGCTTCATTGTCTGCTGAATCTAACTGAGGTAATTTACAGTGGCGGCCCGTCCATTGGTGGCGTCGGGGCAAGCACCCCCCCCCAAAATGACCCTGCAATTAAAAAAACACAATAATTTATTAGTATTAACCCAAAAATAATTAAATATAATGTGTACATCAGCATTCAAGTGTTATTACATTAATAAATGAAGCAAACTATTCCCTGGGACACTGTCACTTTAAGATAACCCCTTGCCCTTGTGTGCATATATTAACTGCTGTGTGTATCCATTGTAGCTTTCCCTGCATCCCTGTGTGATCATATTACACTACACTACACTAACCTTTAGACTCTATGAATGAGGCCTGACCGTTAATGCATTCCGCCCACCAGCACAATGACGATATGCATGGGCAGTGATAATGTATCCATTTCAATGACTGACAGTCTTACATCATTGACCAATCAATGATAGAAGGCTGTACAGTTGTCAGGAGAACCACCTAAACCCACCCAGACCGTTAGCTCTGAGCGCCCGCCAGCTAATAGGGCCTCGAGTTTACTTTTTGATTGACAGCCCCTGTTAATAAAACCACCATAAGCCAGTCCCATCCCTCTTTCTGTTTCCTGACCTCCATGGCTGAAAATACTCACATCTGCCCAACCTAACAGTAAGTAAGTCTACCTGCCCTGGCCAAACCCCTAGTCCCCCTAATAAAAGGAAGGGTCCCCCCAGTTACCCCACTATGCCTGCCTGACACCCACCCACCCACCAACTTACCTACCACCTAGGCCTGCAATGCCTGGGCAACCCCCAATCACCCCCGCAGTGCCAGTAGCCTTTTAGACCTGACCTGTGCCACCCCTGATCACCCCCATGTGGCCTGTGCCACTCCCGATCACCCGATGTGGCCCATGCTATGCCACCGCCCGATTACCCCGATCACAGTGATCGGGGTGGCACAGGCCACATGGAGGTGATCGGATCACCCCCATGTGGCCTGTGCCACCCCCGATCACCTCCATATGGCCTACGCGGCCACAGACCGAAAACCCCGATCACCCTCATGGGGCCTGTGCTACCCATATGGGGCCTATGCCAACCCCTGATCACCCCCCCCCATAGGCACATCGGGGCCTGGCCAACCCCCACCCCAACCTACCTAACTACCAACCCACCTACCTACCCCCCTGACCCAGTTACCACACCCTGACCCAACTACCTAGTACCAACCCACCTACCCCCCTGACCCAGTGACCACACCCTGACCCAACTACCTAGTACCAACCCACCCACCTACCCCCTGACCCAGTGACCACACCCTGACCCCACCCTGACCCAACTACCAACCCACCTACCTACCACCCTGACCCAGTGACCACACCTGACCCCACCCTGACCTAACTACCAACCTACCTGCCTATGTTAACACTACAGTTAAACACAACCCCCCCCCCTATTTTTATTCCATTTTTAGAAGTAACAGGCAATGTATCTTTAACATTGCTTGCAGTTAAAAATAATAATAAATTGCCTGTCACTTTTAAAGATAAAATAAAAATAAGGGAAGGGAAAAAAAAAACAATAATAAAATAAACAACAGCACATAACTTACCTGTCAAATTGACCCCTCCAGCGGTGGCCTTTTGCCCTGGATAGTAGGGCATTCCAATCAATTTTGTTTGAAGCCCATGTCATTCCATAATCCATCATGATAGAAGCCCTTGTCTCCTCATCTTGATTGAAGCCATTGTCCATCCATTCTGGCCCATTGCAAGAGGCCTCCACCTAAAAAAAAACGACGCTCTAAAAAAAAAACACAACAAACTAACGGAGCTCCTCCTACAAGGAGCTCCCACCGCGACTAATTGTTTTTTTCCCACGCTCCACCTTTTATACTATTTTTTGAAGGACTCTGATTGGCTGAAATGTTTTGATTGACATTGATTTCAACCAATCAAAGTCTTTAAAAAAATATCAAATTAGCAAAGCAGGTATGGGAGCCTGTAAGGGCAAAAAAGGTTAGTGTGAACTTGTGTGACCCTGTATGTATTATACATATTACAGGGCTATTTATGTGATATACATGTTACAGGATAATATCCTGTAACATGTATAGAAAATAAATAGCACTGTAATATGTATAATAAATAATGTCTAATACAAATACATGAGCAATATAATCAAATAATTAATAAAGTACATCAATTAATCAATTAATAAATATCAATTAATATATTTTTTTATGTATATTGCTTTATGTGTGTGTGTGTGATTGAGATATATATATATATATAAATATATATATGTATAATGATTGATATATATATATATATATATATATATTAATTTATATATATATATATATATATATATATTGATTGATAGATATATTGATTGATATATATATATATATATATTTATATATTGATTGATTTATATATTGATTGATATATATATATATATATATATATATATATATATATATATATATTGAGATATATATATATATATATATATATATATATATATATATTGATATATATACATATATATATATATATATATATATATATATATATATATTGATATATTGATATATATATATTGATATATATATATATATATATATATATATATATATTGATATATAGATATATATATATATATATAATTAATTATATCTCAATATATATATATATATATATATATATATATATATTTTTTTTTTTTTTTCATTTTTTTTATGGACAGTTTGGGCCTATATGGTTTTGATTGGTTATTAAATGTTTTTAAGGTGCGGTTGGGGCCTATATGGTCACACTTGATTATTTAGGATTTTTAAGGTGCGGTTGGGACCTATATGGTCACAATTGGTCTTTTAATGTTTTTAAGGTGCGGTTGGGGCCTATATGGTCACACTTGGTCTTTTAATGTTTTTAAGGTGCGGTTGGGGCCTATATGGTCACAATCGGTCTTTTAATGTTTTTAAGGTGCGGTTGGGGCCTATATGGTCAAACTTGGTCTTTTAATGTTTTTAAGGTGCGGTTGGGGCCTATATGGTTACATTTGGTTATTTAGGGTTTTTAAGGTGCGGTTGGGGCCTATATGGTCACACTTGGTCTTTTAATGTTTTTAAGGTGCGGTTGGGGCCTATATGGTCACCCTTGGTCTTTTAATGTTTTTAAGGTGTGGTTGGGGCCTATATGGTCACACTTGGTTATTTAGGGTTTTTAAGGTGCGGTTGGGGCCTATATGGTCACACTTAGTCTTTTATGGTTTTTAAGGTGCGGTTGGGGCCTATATGGTCACACTTGGTCTTTTAAGGTTTTAAAAGTTACGGTTTGGGTCTTGAACGTTCTAATTTTTTGTTGTTGTTGTTTTCTATCACCCCCAGGTGCAAACTATCTGTGGAAGCAGATTTGTTTGGACTCGTTGGTTGACTTAGTGAACGTGAATACCCCGAGAAGGAGAGTCAACTGTTGGTGAGTATCATTGCTTTTAATTTTCTGTCCATGCGTATAGCTGCAAATTTGATGTTGATGCAGTCTTGTCACATGAGGATTTGCAATCTGTAATGTATACCAATGAATTCAACACACTGTTATATTAAACTAATTTTGTGACATATTATAAATTAATATACCGTGATCTCTTTCTTCTATTGGTATCAGAAATGAGTACTATTGACTCTCTACTTGTGAAGCCTTTCGGCACCCTAACCTATGAGGAGAAGGTGGAAGTAAAACGGTTAGGACCTGACCAACCAGATATAAATCTCAAGCAAATCGCAAGAAATAGAGGGAAGCAATATATCCGTACTTTCAATACTGAATGGTACAAGAAGTACAACTGGCTTTGTGGAAGTGTTTCTAGTAAGTCCTTATATTGTTTCCCATGCATCCTATTTGGTGGTGACGCTGCTTGGACCAAAACTGGAGTGACTGACGTCAAACATCTAGCTGATAAATTGACGAAACACAAAAGTTCTAAAGCTCACTTGGATAACAGGATCAAGTTTGAGATGCTTGGACAGGCGAACATTGCAGTTCAACTGGACCAAGGATACCAAGTCAGTATTCAAAAACACAACGAAGAAGTGGCTAAGAACCGGTACATCCTTTCGAAGATAATTGATTGTGTTCGCTTTTGTGGCGCTTTTGAACTGGCATTAAGAGGACACGACGAAAGTGAAACATCGCTAAATCCAGGAGTGTTTCGAGGCCTGGTGGATTTGGTTGGCAGTATCGATAGTGCAATGGAACAGCATTTGAAGACTGCAAATGTGTTTAAGGGCACGTCAAAAAATTTGCAGAATGAGCTACTGGACTGCATGCTGGAAGTTATTAAGGAAGTGATTCACCAAGAGCTTAAGGAAGCCCAGTTTGTGGCAATCCAAGCGGATGAAACAACCAATATTTCTGCTAGGACACAGTGCGTTGTAGTCTATAGCTACATTGACAAGAAGCATCAAGTGGTGGAAATATTTGATGGCTTCACGGAAATGAAAGCAACGTATGCAGACTCGATTGCTGCTGTTGTGCTGGAAAGTCTGAATACTGTTTTCCCAGAGCCAGAAGACAAGATGAAACTCATAGCTCAAAGCTACGATGGTGCCAGTGTGATGCGTGGAGATCAAGGAGGAGTTCAAAGAAAAATAAAAGACGTGTACCCGAACGCACACTACGTTCATTGCTATGCTCACCAACTGCACCTAATAATGGAGAAAGCAGTTTCAAGGATTGGAAGAGTTCGAGTTTTTTTTTCCAACATAGGCGGCATACCATCTTTTTTTTCACGCTCTCCAAAAAAGACTGGAGTTCTGGATGAGGTAGTTGGTAGAAGATTTCCAAGAGGTGCACCGACACGATGGAACTTCAACGTTAGGACTGTGAACGTCATCTACGAGAACATGGATGCGCTACTTGAGTGTTTCCAGACAATTGAAGCATGTCTAAACTTTGATCAAACATCTATACGTGAAGCTGCAGGTTTCATTGGATTGCTGGAAGACAGGGAGTTCCTTTACTTCCTTAAATTATTTCATTTAATAATGCCACATGTTGACATCCTCTATAGTCAGCTTCAGAAGCGAGACATGGATACTGTTTATATCCAAAAAGTCACAGAAGACTTTGTCAGCAGCATCCAGAAAATCCGTAATTCTGTTGACGAGATAGAAGCAAGTTTGCCTAGCGATGTAACATTCCACAGACAGAGTACGGAGATCTCAACCTTGAGACAACTTTCAAGAGAGGTATGTGACATAGTGGTGGTTCATGCAAAAGAACGTTTTTCATTTTCAAATCACCTAGTCAGTGCCAAACTTGTTCAAAGTGACTTGTATACAACCCATGACACTTGCTTTCCAACCCATGCTCTGGAAGACACCGTGCAAGCATATCCATTACTGAAGAAGGAACAATTACACACTGAGCTGTCACTTCTGTATGGGAAGACAGATTTTCATGCTTGTACAAGTGCTGTTGCTCTGAACAAACTTTTACATCAATTTGATCTGCAGAATGATTTCACAGAGACAGTGAAATTATTAAGAATCCTGATTACAACACCGATGACCACTGCAGAATCGGAAAGATGCTTCTCCACATTGAAGAGGATAAAAACCTTTTTAAGAAGCACCATGTCCCTGGAGCGGTTGAATGCATTGGCGATGCTCTCAATGGAAAAGCAACTGATTTCCGAGATCCCAGACTTCAATGAAAAAAAAACATTGAGAAGTTTTGTTCTTTGAAAGATCGGCGTGCAAAATTTAAATACAAGTGATTGAAGCAAAGAAGAATGCATACCCCCAGGGTGTGCAAAGATAAACTGCGTTAAGCAGCACCACCTCACTACCAAACATAACTAGTGGTAAGTAAAGTATGAACGGTGTGTGGGTGTGCATATGGAAGGAGCTATGAAAGGTGTGTGCATGGTCAGTAACAATTGTTGAAGCCTTGGCGTGGTTTGAAGGAATTGGAGTGAATTCCAAGGGTAGCTGTCACTTCTGTACGGGAAGCCAGAATTTCATGTCTGTACGAGTGCTGTTGCTCTGCACCAACTTTACCATCAATTTAATCTGCATAATGATTTCACAGAGACAGTGAAGCTATAAGGAATCCTCCTTACAACACCGAAGACTACTGCAGAATCAGAAAGATGCTTCTCCACATTGAAGAGGATAAAAAGGTATTTAAGAAGCACCATGGCCCTGGAGCGGTTGAATGCATTGGTTTGAAGGAATTGGAGGCACTTCCAAGGGTAGCTGTCACTTCTGTACGGTAAGCCAGAAGTTCATGTCTGTACGAGTGCTGTTGCTCTGCACCAACTTTACCATCAATTTAATCTGCATAATGATTTCACAGAGACAGTGAAGCTATAAGGAATCCTCCTTACAACACCGATGACTACTGCAGAATCAGAAAGATGCTTCTCCACATTGAAGAGAATAAAAAGGTATTTAAGAAGCACCATGGCCCTGGAGCGGTTGAATGCATTGGTTTGAAGGAATTGGAGGCACTTCCAAGGGTACCTGTCACTTCTGTTTGGGAAGCCAGAATTTCATGTCTGTATGAGTGCTGTTGCTCTGCACCAAATTTACCATCAATTTAATCTGCATAATAATTTCACAGAGATAGTGAAGCTATAAGGAATCCTCCTTACAACACCGAAGACTACTGCAGAATCAGAAAGATGCTTCTCCACATTGAAGAGGATAAAAAGGTATTTAAGAAGCACCATGGCCCTGGAGTGGTTGAATGCATTGGTTTGAAGGAATTGGAGGCCTTCTTCAAGGGTAAGTAAAGTTCTCAGAAATGGCACCACCTCACTACCAAAAATAACTAGTGGTAAGTAAAGTATGAATGGTGTGTGGGTGTGCATATGGAAGGAGCTATGAAAGGTGTGTGAATGGTCAGTAACAATTGTTGAAGCCTTGGCGTGGCATTACTGCTCATATGGTTATCCATATGCTAATTCAACGTGTTTGTTTGACATTGATTATTGTGTTGTCTAAACAGAAGTGAAATGTTGTTGTTTTCTTGAATCCCAAGATCCACTGGTTTGGGCCTATATGGTCACACTTGGTCTTCTAAGGTATGTTTGGGGCCTATATGGTCACACTTGGTCTTCTAAGGTATGTTTGGGGCCTATATGGTTCCACTTGGTCTTCTAAGGTATGTTTGGTGCCTATATGGTTCCACTTGGTCTTCTAAGGTATGTTTGGGGGCTATATGGTTCCACTTGGTCTTCTAAGGTATGTTTGGGGCCTATATGGTTCCACTTGGTCTTCTAAGGTATGTTTGGGGCCTATATGGTCACACTTGGTCTTCTAAGGTATGTTTGGGGCCTATATGGTCAGACTTGGTCTTTTCATGGTATGTTTGGGGCCTATATGGTCACACTTGGTCTTCTAAGGTATGTTTGGGGCCTATATGGTTCCACTTGGTCTTTTAAGGTTTTTAAGGTATGGTTTTGTTCTTGAATGGTCTGATTGATTTGCTTGTTTTCTTTCAACCCCAGGTGCAAACCCTATGTGGCAGCAGATTCGTTTGTACTCATTGGTCAACTTACTGAACGTGAATACCCTGAGAAGAAGAGCCGACTAATGGTAAGTGTCACGGCTTTCATTTTTCTGTTAATGCGTATAGGTGCAATTAGGATATTGCTGTAGTCTTGTCACATGAGTTATTTTCAATCTATATTGTATAACAATGAATTTAACACATTGTTACTTTACTTCTTGACATTGCTGCATTGCAAGTATAAGGTCATTGGGCGGGGCTTATAAAGGTCATTATGACATCAAAGGGAGGATTTATAAAAATGGGTGTGGTTTAAAAAGGGGGAGGGGCTATGTTTCACCCTGGCACCCCTCCAACTTCACCAGCCGCCACTGGTAATTTATAACATTGGAGAAAGATTAAGGTTTCTAAGGAAAATGAAAGCAATATCCCTATCAGGAGTCAAGTTTCAAAATTGAGTGTCAAAAGGATTTAAATCTACAGTATATAATATGTCCCATGGGTGATAAGTGATATAATGACATTGATTTTATTGAAAAAGTGTATACATTCTGATTGGTTAGAATGACACACTGCACAGCACGTTCTACAGGGTCTATGTATTCATGAGCTACAGAGTGCAAGCCTATTTAGTAGACACAGAGCCTATAATCACTTCTTAATAGTATAAAGACATAAAAGTAAATAAATACTTTGGATTATTGTATACCTGGTAAAATCCAGACACCTTTCATATTCCTTTAATATGAGAAAAGGCTTAAGAACTCCCAACTTTTTTGCCTTAATGCCTTTATCATAATATCTCTGATGGGCTGATGTTAGAGCTTGGTCTGCTTTAAGAAGAAGCAGTTTGAATTGCATTTTTTATTTATCATTTTTTCATAAATCTTTATTTATCTTTTTAAACATTTTTTTTTATTTCACTCAATTTGAAAACAGTAAAACAGTAAACAGAGATTTTAAGTATCTGTCCCAGTGGCAGAGCTTGAGAATGGAGGGCCCTGGTGTAAATAAAAGTTTTGGGCCTTCCTCTGGAAGGGTTGTAAAAAATTGTTTTGCCCTGGACCCCGCACTCAGTGCTTTTCTTCAGACCCCTTCCCATAACTTCTCCACTCCCAAAAGACCCCTCCCCATAACAGCAAACCTTCCCAAGACCCTTTCCTATTGCAGCTCCACGCCCAAGACCCATATATATATATATATATATATATATATATATAAATATATAAACATCACCCCCACACAGCATCCACCCAGTCCTTGTCAGCAGAATTCGCCTCTTAGCACCTATGCCTGCACAGCACCCAACCCCTCTCAGCACCTACCTCATAGCACCCATCCCTATTTCCTTTGCTCCTCCCTCACAGAACCAACCCCACCTGTACTTTGATGCTAATTTTCTCTGTTACCTTTTTCCCTGATACACATCTCTAGTTGCTGAACTTCTCCACACTGCCACAATAAAAAAGGCACACTCCAAATTTAGACCGAGGGGTGTGTGTGCAGCCACAGAGGCACAGTGAAGCACGGTGCCCAGGCGACCGTGGCATGATGGGTCAGCTGTGGGGGGCAACAGGGGGCCCTTACACTACAGAAAAAAATTAAATGCAAATAAAATGTCCACCCACTTCAGTTTACATAAAAAAAAAGAAATGGCATTTATTTAACATAAACTAAAGGGGTGATCTGATAATACCTGTTAAAGCTTCCATACAATATTTATTACTATCATTTATGCAAAGAAGTTCAACCAGGATCACCATACAGAAACAAAATATACTTTTGTATTGCCTGTCTTACTTAATATTTTCTCATCAAATACATTTCATTTTTAGCAATGAACTCTGATATTTTTAAGTTGATTTCCAGTTTATTGCAAAAATCATCTTTGCAAAATAAAACTAAAGACAATATTTTTTTAATATTGCAGATTTCACAATCTTGTATCAAGTTGTTCCTTCAAGATGTAGAAGTCCGCTGAGTGTATAAAACAACTCAAGCTGTTTCTGAAAAAAATCTATCTCTTTTATTCAACCTCTAACATCTTACTTTTTTGATTAATCAATAACATTATTAAGTCAAATGAACATTGCTCCAGTTCTTTGTCCCATCTTTCTGAAAATGAATCATCTTCTAAACCTCTTGTTAAAAAATGTAAAGCTTTTGAAAGATCTTGTTGTATATTTTGTTGTAGATCACCTATAAACCACTCATTCAAAGTGAGTCTAGTTATGGGATCTCTAATGAGTGTTGCAAGAAGATTTGGGCTGTCCAAAATATAAGATTCTAAAACACAAAAATGGGAATACTTTTAATTTAACCCACGTAGTGTGATAGATTATTCCCAGCTATCCTCTGCACACCCATGTCATTTTGGCACCCTGGAGAAAGTTAAAATATTTGTCTATATTATACTCAGATGCTATCTGTGGACATACTGTGACATCTTGTGACATCTTGGAAAATGTATCAGCTCCAATGAGTTTCAGTGCCATCTCTAAGCGAATGTACCCTAACATATCTCTCTTCTACAGACCTATACCCTTCCCTAATAAATCATGTTATATGTATTTTTAACACTTCTCCTGGATGACCCAGAATTGATTTTTCTCTACCTCTAAATCTGAAATGTCTCTTTCAATACCATTGACTTCATGTCACACTTGGCTTTAACCTCTGCTTTATCCCCAACATTATATCACTCTCTCAGCATGTCATACTGCCAGTCTCATTTATCTCACCCAATGCACATGATCTCCTATTGCTCTGGTCAAGTCACATCACTGATTTCCTATTTTCACAAGGTTCAAAATTCATAATCAAAGTATAATATAAAAAATCTCTGCATTTGTCAGCATTTGCCTCTGGTGGTGTTTATATGATAAGCATTATAAGTTAGAATTAATTGTAAAGGGGAATAATAATTTTAGTAGTTCTTATATTTCTACCTCCAAATATCATAAAAAAGCCAAAGGTCTCTCATCTGAGAAAGGTTGAGAGACCTTTGGCTTTCCTTCTGTACATTGCATAGGGAAGCAAAACACATTATTTGAAAATAACACATCTACTGTCCAACCTAACAAAACAAAAAAATCATACTACACTTCTATTTTTCTTATTGAATTGTCTAATCATGAAACTATCTACTTAGGTGTAAAACCCACAGCCAACCAACCTTTGTGAAGTAAATTTTCCTCCTTTGCTAACAAACTAAACATATAGACTACATTCTCTATTTTCCTTCTAGGAAGAATAGGATTCCTAAAGATTAATTCAAAACATTACCAATCAGAGTTACTCCACAATTTCTGGAACAAAATTCAAAAGCTTTTCCATAAAATGTATCTGGAATTTTAAAATAATCAAAATTAATCAAAATAAACTTCAAATACATAAAACTCTGAGTGGACTATTGGCTCCAAATATAAAACACTCTTAATTAAAAGCAATATTTACACTTATAAACCACCATTACCATGTCTAAAAATATACTAATGGAAGTTAAGAACTTGGAGCCCTATTCTATTCCCTATATCGCAAAGTTACTCCGCCAAAAGGAGCAAATCTTACCCAATCTTTACAAAAATATGGGAACCTTGGAAAAACTCCCCAAATAGTATTTCCATATAAAGGCTGGACTTACTTTAATGAAAATCCAATAGGCAATGGGACAACAATAAGAGGACTCGGACTCCTGATGCTGACCCCAGTGAAGGAAGCGAAAGGTATGCAGCAACATTGAGCAAAAGAAAGAACGTGGGGACGTTTTTAAGTGCTACACTTAACTTTTCAAAAACGGAAATGACCTAAATAGCGTTGCACAACCGGAAATGGATGAAAAATGGCTATAAAAGCCCCACTAGACCTCCAATTCAGTAGCCCATGAGTAAGCCCCAGAAGGGGTGAAACGGGACCGTCGGGACTATCATCTAAGCGCAAGTACTCTGGTTATTTGGTTTATTGATTACAAAAGAGAGGTTTATATATGTTTGAGCTATTTTTTGCCTGTGTTACTTTACTCCTTGTGACTACTGTGAATTGCCAGTCAGCATTAATGACATATAGTAGTCTCAGGCAAACAGGAGTTGCATCACTATTGTATGCTATAACACATCATTTGTACATATTTTTTATAAACCCCCCTCAACCTTTTTTCATAACCAGTAAAGTACTTCCATGCGCTTTTTTCTACATTGGTTTTAACCACACTTTTTTGAGCTAAACACTATTTATTTATTTTCATACTTTTGTCCTCCCAAGGATTAGCAAATTTATTTTGCCATATGAGGGAAGACTGTATGAACTCAAGAATATACCAGCTAGTAGCTCATTTAAAGGAATCATCCATTCCAAACCCTATAGTTCCTATATATATTTTTTCTACTATTATTAACATTGAGCAAACAACAAACACCACAAGCTTACAAAATCTGAATTTAAACTAGATCGCCTTTAGACTCCCCCCTCCCCCTCTCCCCCTTTCTGTTTGATGAGTGGACAAGGCTAACTAAACTGGGCTTAAAGTCTACAATGTGATAAACGACAAGCCTCCCCACCATGTCTAAAAAAATAAAAAATAAATAAAAAGCATATACCACACAGGAAGAAAATGGTCTGCAGCTTAAAATTTTATTTAAAAAAAAAGACTTTAATTGGTTCCTAATTTCTAATATAATATGATGAGACATGTATAAACAAAAAACAGTCTTATATACAATATGATAAGTTATATAATGTTATAAAAAATGATTGCAATGTAAAAATTATTAATGGAACAAATGTCTTTAATAACACAAATTGAAACAAAAATACCAAGATAAATATCCCTAGCTATTCAAATCATGATTGTGAGAGAGCTATCCCTGATGAATGTGGCAATCTTTTCCATTGATTTTCCCCCATCAGTTGCTTGAGCTCCAAAAAAGCTATTCAATGGAAAATTACTTAAAATTAATTGGCACTTGCAACTCTTAAAATCCCTGACTTTTTCAAAAAATATTGCGAGTACTCCAGGGTACTCCCTCTCCCCACTCACTACCGATCACCCCCTAACCCCTATTCCCCTATATATATATATATATATATATATATATATATATATATATATATATATATATATATATCCTATGAGGTTACACACAAGATCCATCACACACATATATAATAATTTAATGTATATTCCTGAAGTAAATATTGATTACTTGTTAATTGCAGTGTTTTGGTGAGTCTGTCTCCTGGAATACAATTCCAAAAGACTTCTTTGGTTTATATTTCAATCTTGGCCTGCTGTCATATACATTTCTATGTGATAAAGGACCCTGCACCACAAAGGAATTCCTCACTCCATATGTTACAAATCCTGCAAATGATCTGCAGGTGAAAACATATTAAAAATCTACAGAATCTCTTCATAAAACTATGTGTCCCAAGCTTTTATTTTTTCAGCACCAAGATTCTTGTACTCTCTATGATGTTCAACCAGAGAGGTCCCTAAATTGGACATTTTCAAAAGGAGACTTAAAATATAATTTTCTTCAACCAGGCCATCCAATAAGTTACAACACTCTTTCACACTTTGAGTCCATTTTGGGAGAAAAGTGTTATTTAAATTAATTATTATCACCATTGTACCATTATTTTTCAAATTGTTTGCCAGGCCACAAGCACATCCACATAAAATGAGTGCTTTAATCACTTGTGACACTGCATGGACACCTTTTGGAACTGCAACTCTCTTTGCTAAATTATAACTCACAATCACAAACAGCGGACGCGAACTTCCATCAAATGTTCACTAATGGGCGAACCCGGCAAACCGCCATAGACTTCAATGGGCAGGCGAATTTCAAAACCCACAGGGATTCTTTCTGGCCACAATAGTGATGGTAAAGTTGTTTCAAGGGGACTAACACCTGGACTGTGGCATGCCGGAGGGGGATCCATGGCAAAACTCCCACGGAAAATTACATAGTTGATGCAGAGTCTGGTTTTAAGCCATAAAGGGCATAAATCACCTAATATTCCTAAATTGTTTGGAATAACATGCTTTAAAACATCAGGTATGATGTTGTATCGATCAGGTAGTGTAAGGGTTACACCGGTTTCACAGTAACAGACCAATCTCCCCGTTTAATGCACTGCAAACAACCGCAAACAGTCCCTTTGCACAACCGCAAACTCCCCATTTGCACAAGGTTGGATACCAAGCTAGCCATGTCCCGTTCCTTGTCTCCACTGATGTCATTGAAGGTCTCTTCCTCCACCCAGCCACCAAGGGTCCCCAAAAGGTGACAACAAGCCCCCTGCAATCTAAGGTGCCACCAGATAGGAGTGTTACTGTGCACTGGCAAAAGTTGTCAGAGTAGGCGCTGTAGGCCTCACACACACGCCTGTAGGCAGGCAACTGATATTCAATCGATTACTGTCAAAAAAGTGTTGTTTTATGTCACTGTACACTACGGTTGCACCAGATATGATGTATCACTGTGCACTGGCAAAAGTTGGCAGAGTAGATGCAAAAAGCTTCACACACACGCCTGTAGGCAGGCAATTGCTATTCAATCTATTACAGTCAAAAAAGTGTTGTTTTATTTCACTGAGCACAATATAAGCTGTGAGCCTGACACAGGCAGGCAACTGAAATAAGATTAAAGGAAAAAAGGGTTGTTTTTTTTCAATGTATGGTACACCAACTATGACTGGTGAAACAGAGCAGAATATTAGCTGTGAGCCTGACACAGGCAGGCAACTAAAATTAGATTACAGGGAAAAAATGGTTGTTTTCAATGTATGGTACACCACCAGGTATGAGTAGTGAAAATAAGCACAATATAAACTGTTAGGTGTTAGCCTGTCACACACACACGCTGGCAGGCAGGCATATGCAATTAGATTACACAGAAAACAATTATAAAATAAAATAAATGATGTTCTAGCCCTAAAAAAAGGCTTTTGGGGTTGCTGTCTTTGCAGCAGATATCAGATAAGTCCTTCAGGTCTGTAATGGAAGCTAAATACACAGCCCGGCTATCTATTTTCCTATTAAATCTCCAGCAGCTACACTATCTATCCTATCACAACGAATGCAGCTTCAGAATGATTCTAAAATGTATGCTGTCCTTCAGATAGAAGGC
The DNA here is from genome assembly GCA_027410445.1 of Discoglossus pictus. NCBI lineage: Eukaryota > Metazoa > Chordata > Amphibia > Anura > Alytidae > Discoglossus > Discoglossus pictus. The sequence goes on along the minus strand of CM050166.1, from coordinate 192,208,195 downwards.
TCTGGAAGGGAGTGTATGCTGCTGATTGGTTGGAATGTGTCTGCTGACTGTGAGGTGCAGGGTCAAAGTTTCCTCAATGATAAAGTATAGGGGGCGAACCGAAAAGCACATGTGTTCACCGTCCTCTGCGAACGCGAACATGCCAAAATCGGCGCGAATAGTCCGCGGGCGAACTGTCCGCGACATCTCTACTCACAATATTTTCTACACAGCAACTTTGGTAGTCAAGTATGACATCACTGCTAGTGATCAAGAACACAACTCTTGATCACTAACAGGTCCTGTGATATCCTGGAAGCTTCTTTGGGTCACTTAAAAATGGAGGAAAGTACCTCCTGAATGTGAAACATAGTGGATGTCCTTACAACAGGAAAGTAAAGATTGGTAGCAAGTTCTCTTAACAGAAACTAACTACCGCTACATTGTATACCAGTGTTACAATATTCTCCAGATGAAGGTTTCAAATCTTAATTTCTCTTGAACTATAATGGTAAACTGCATTGCCTATATAGGACAGCTACAAAAAAAGTAAAGTATTGCTGCCTCCTTGTGGACATACTGACCAACAGAACAAATAATTGTACAGCTAACCTGATTATATAAGAATTTCAACTATAGTCAATTGTATTAGCTAAACAAGACTAAGGATCTAAGGAATATGTAAAGGTGTCACCTAAAGGGACTCAACTTAAATTATCTTGAAGGCCAGTCACATCCTTCAGAGATCAGATCTACACTACACATAAAAATGAGGAATATTCGGCAAACTCTGCATCTGATTTATATGGAATTCTAAATCCTGTTATCAAAGCACAGTGAACAGATGACAAAAATATTTAAGTAAATAATTCTAGAATCAGAGCTGTAGAAGAACTTAGATAAGACAACCAAAATGTATGGGAATATAACTGTTGGCTTGAGGCAAGATTGCTGATGTATGAGACTGTTCAGATGAAGTAATATAAAAATAAGAGGGAAACCTGAATCTGTGCTGCAGAAGGATTTATTCACATTTTTTATAGCTACATCACAGCTCTTCTTGGATAAGAAGTTGATAGAGAATATGATCAGGATCATATATTTCTAAAACCACAGAATGTACCCACACATTGTTCTCAACATGCTCATACACTTCTACATTATAGAGAGAATCTTTAAAACAGTAGCCTAGCCACCATTTCTTCAAGAAAAATGTTCAAATCTCGAGTTATTTGTAAATCTAGTAGCCATAACTCTGGCGAGAAATAAATAATTTAGTGAATTAACTACAGTGCTGTGCTCCAAAGTGTATAATATAGTTGGAATTCCCCACAAAACTGATTTGTCAATATAAGGATGAGCACATCATTATCAGCAGTGCTAAAGAAAGTCTACATTGTCCACATACCATGGGTTTAAGGGGCTTCAGAGACCCTCTGCAGCTGAATGGGTCCAGCTCCCTAGGAGGTAAAGTAAGATATCAAATCAAACCAGTTGATCTTATAGATCAAAATGCAGGATACAGTACATTGAGTCCTAGTCCTCTAATACGTCTTTGCAAAGGGAAGAGTACTAGGACCTAGCGAGAAAAAAATGCATTTATTCACAACAGTAGCCATAAAATTTAGAAGCACATTTACCTTTAACCCCTTAGCCTCTAAGCCTCTGTAACAGGATAGTGAGGCCACTCTTTCGCCTGTTAAATGATAGCACCTAAAAACTGTTTTTTTCAAATGTTAGTGGGTTCTACAGTAGTAACTCCACCATCCTTCATGTCTAATGCCCACTACTGATGCTACTTGTTTGTTGTTTTTATTTCTAACATGCTATTTCTTCTGGCATAGCAGGTTCTTTCTGCTGCACCAGCAACATTTAAAAACGTTCCTGGTCAGGTATAATATGTGCATTTGTGTAATTATATTTTGTTTAGTGTTCTTAAGCATTTTTAATTCCCCCATAAAACCATTCTTATTGACTAAAATATGATGGACACATATTTGGTGAGAGCTAAGAACTAAGAAATTTCAAATGCAACTCTGAATTTACATTTTAGAGTAAAAACTACTGCAAGATATTTCCAGAGCTCATCCAACTCTGGCAAAAGGGGAAGTTGGGATAATGTTGCATGACTCTATGGCTCATATCTTAGATATACAGATTAAATCAGACAATGAATACAGATACCTTTAATTAATACTGGAAATTGATAACAAATATTGTTACTCTTGGCTATTGTTACGGCCTCAACTGCAATGTAATTTCAGATCTAAAAAATGTTTTCATTGGATTTAGATGTGCAGTATTGATAAGGTGCATCAATCTGAGCATTCTGAATTTCTAAAGAGCAGGGTGACTGAGTGAGACGCATTGTGCGCCTGCAGGCTGTGAGGGAGAACGCGCTGACATGCTGGAATGTTGAGCAGCTGCCCTGGATCTCCAGAACCCCATGAGTAAATAGCAGCTGTAATCTTACTGAGTGCTAGCAGCTCTAATCTTGATGAGGACCCTTCATGCAGCCTGGAGCGGCGATTTGAAAACTGGAAGTGTCCTTTGCAGTCTTTCTCCACACTGCACCTTGATTCAGCTGGGATTTAGCAGGCTCTCAAAGAAAGCGTCTGAAGGAGCTGCAAACCTGGAGGGGACTCTGCTCATAACATCGCATAGCGATCAAAAGTTACTTCTTTACTACTTTACTTCACCTATATATAGCCTGGTGTTCTTACCTGGTTAGAAAGAGAGCAATAAGGATCTCTAGAGTTCCAAGAATAATTACAAGCTTTGAGCAGACTTTTCGCAAGCACTCTGTATACCATCATATGGCTTTCTCCCAACTAAGCGCTGCCTCCCTACTTGTTCATGACGTGTGTTTGTATACCTCTATACTTTAATGCTGATTTAATAGCAAAATAGCAAAAGAGGATACTTTCTGAATTATAACACAAGACATAATTAGGAAAAGCCTGAGAGATCTTGGAAATCTAAGAGACTGTTATACTATAATATTGGAGATACCTCCATATCATAAGGAATGTTGAGATCTAAGGAGCTAGATATATCTCTATAAAGTCTCCTCAATTCACACCTACAGTATCTCAAAAAAAGTGAGTACACCCATCACATTTTTTTAAATATTTTATTATATATTTTTATGTGACAACACTGAAGAAATTACACTCTGATACAATGAAAAGTAGTAAGTAAATATTTTGTGTGTGCCTTAACCATCATGGGCATGGAGTTCACCAGAGCTTTACAGGTTGCCACTGGAGTCCTCCTCCACTCTTCCCTGATGTCATCACATAGCTGGTGGATGTTAGACACCTTGCACTCCCCCACCTTCCATTTGAGAATGCCCCACAGATGATCAATAGAGTTTAGGTCTGGTGACATGCTTGGCAAGTCATCACCTTTTACAAAAAGAGGCCAATAAATCAAAAATGGGGTAATACTAGTTGTAAGTAGTGATGAATACATAAAAAATTATAACAGAACAACAGCATATGATTGTCTTAGGCAGTGTAAGTATTAAGTACAGAAAGGAGAAGAAAAAAGTACACCTTTAATTCGCAAGACAGCCACCTCCCCCAAAGGAACATCCATGTAAATATCTACAGACAAAAGTCATAACTCAAACCCATATAGTATAAAATATAACTTTTATTAAATATATAAACATAAAATATTAAAATATTCTGCACGTCTCCCAAATAGCACAAAGTAGTGGCATATATCAACCTCACTTGTACACAAGATAATATATATAAAGTTAAGTGTGCTTAATACAAGGTCCAAATACCTATAATAAATATATTCAATATGCAAAGTTATAAATAAAGCACACAAAATAATCAATAGGCTATCTCAACCAGTTTCATTGAAGAGTAGGAAGTATGCAACCAGTAGTCATCACCTTTACCTTCAGCTTCTTTATCAAGGCAGTGGTCATCTTGGAGATGTGTTTGGTGTCGTTGTCATGTTGGTATACTGCCCTGCAGCCCAGTCTCCAAAGGGAGGGGATCATGCTCTGCTTCAGTATTTCACAGTACATGTTGGCATTCATGGTTCCGTCAATGAACTTTAGCTCCCAATTGACGTTAGCACTCATGCAGGCCCAGACCATGACACTCCCACCACCAAAAGTATACATCTATAAAGAGGAAAGGTAGTTGAAATAATCCCTAAATGACAGATAAACTGAAAAGGCACAAAGAGCACAAAAACACTAGGAAGAGATGAAACCCTTAGTTTGAATGTAAACAGCAATGCAGATACAGTGGAGGCAGCATCTGACATCAGCAGGTAAATGCATATGGGGGGAATCAACACAACATATTATAGAAAACATACATACACATATAGACATATGTGTATATATGTTTGGTCTGGGCCTCCATGAGTGCTACTGGCACTGGGGAGCTACAGTTCATTGAGGGGACCATGAATGCCAACATGTACTGTGACATAATGAAGCAGAGCATGATTCCCTCCCTTCGGAGACTGGTCCACAGGGCAGTATTCCAAGATGATAACAACCCCAAACACACCTCCAAGACTACCACTGCCTTGATGAAAAAGCTGAAGGTAAAGGCTATGGACTGGCTAAGCATATCACCGGACCGAAACCCTATTGAGCATCTGTGGAGCATCCTCAAATGGAAGGTGGGGAGTGCAAGATCTCCAACATCCACCAGCAGTGTGGTGTTATTATAGAGGATTTCAAGAGGACTCCAGTGGAAACCTATGAAGCTCTGGTGAACTCCATGCAAATGAGGGTTAAGGCAGTGCTGGAAAATAATGGTGGCCACACAAAATATAGACACTTTAAGCCCAATTTGGACATTTCCACTTATGGGTGTACTCACTTTTGTTGTCAGCAGTTTAGACATTAATGGCTGTGTGTTGAGTTATTTTGAGGGGACAGAAAATTTACACTGTTATACAGTCTGTACACTTACTAGTTTTCATTGTAGCAAAGTGTCATTTATTCAGTGTTGTCACATGAAAAGATATAATACAAGAATTACAAAAATGTGAGGGGTGTACTCAGTTCTGTGAGATACTGTATATGTGGCAGGTTTGAGCTGCAGGTTGCTGTGAGAATATATTGGGTGAGAACCCACATGCACCTGTTACTATTAAAAGGACAAGGAATGAGAGGAGTAACTCGTTATAGCATACATTCCATTTTTCATGTTTATAAAATTAGCTGCACTCTTTGGATACAAAAAAAAAAATGTAAAGAAAGAAAGTAAGGAAAGCAATGATTAAGTTCATTAAAAAGTGTTGGTCCACTATGTTATCGAAAAATAACTTTAGACTCAATTTGTTAGCTATTTTAAAATTCAGCAATTATCAAAGATGGAAAAGAAAATATAAAACAGCTTCAAAGTCAAAAGATAAGAAAACCTCATCTCAAAATCACGTGACTTTTTTTATCCAAAGCATAAGGAGGGCAAATTAGATGTATCACACTCAGAAGGCTCTTTGAATGAATTGCTGGGTAATCAAAACATATTAAGCTCCCCTTATTCTATTAACTCAGATGCCCTACCGTTACAACAATCGAAAAACCTTACAGTTTCAAATATGAAATTATTAATGACTGAATTTCAAACTAAACTAACTGAAGAGTTTAAAAAACAAAATCTGGAGGACTCAAAAATTATACAAGAAATTGTTCTGAGAACAGAGAATAGAAACTAACTCTGACAAATTAATTGTGGATCACAATACCCTTATGTCATACTCTCGAACATTAGAAGAAAAACTAATTGAACTAAGCAATAAGCTAATAAACCTGGAAGACAGATCCAGGAGAAATAATCTAAGATTTAAGGGGATCCCTGAAACAATTACGGATATGGATTTATTTGTTCATTCAAAAGTTCCAATATCTCAATGCAAAAGTATTATTGACTCTGTACATAGACTGCCTTTACCATCATACTTTGATAAATCAAGATTAAGAGACGTTGTAGCTAGAGTACATTTTTTGCCTATTAAAGAAGCAGTTCTAAGGGCAAGCTATAACAAAAAAAAAATGGAATCTCCCTATAAAAATGTAATGATTTTCTCTGACTTATCAGCAACTACCTTGGCCAAGCAAAAATAATATATGGCTATAACGCATATATAATATAAAAACTGATATATAAATGGAGGTCGCCGGCTGTGTTAAGGAATTCCATCTGGTGTATGATAAACTCTGTTACAGAAGGAGAAAAAATGTCTGGAACATTTCTTTTGAGAAAAATACCAAATATAGGGGAAAACCTGGAAACCAACTGGGCATTAAGATACTTTGTTTTCCTTTTTGCAATTGGGGGAAGTATTTGACCCTCTCAAATATATTTGGAGAGGATTGATGTATGTAGGTAGACAATATATGAGATATATATATATATCAAGTGTAAATTTTAAATATGTAAGCCTCTAAACTGCAAAACGTCTTGTTCTTTCTGTTTTTTTTATATGAAATAACAGTTTATATGCCTTTTTTGTGAACAAGTATGGTAATACGGTATATAAGTAATTTTATAGGTCTATTTTAAGGAGAAAAAGGACAAAAGGGTAAAGAAAAAAGAAGAAAAAGAAAGGAAAGGAAAAAAAGAAAAAAAAAAGAGATGAAAGAGTTTAAATAGGACACTTTATTAGTATTACTTGAGAATGGTATGTAATTAGAAGCACTCTTTTGCACTTCTAAAAAAAATTGCTATGTTCAGATAAAATACACTAGCACGAGGTCACTTTTGGTATTACTATTTGAGAATTGTGTAATATGAATAAATATGTTAGTAGGTTATATATGTAAATTTATGGGTCCTTTTTTTAAAGAGAAAAAAAGGGAAAAAAGGAAAAGAAAGAGTTTAAATAGGACACTTCATCCATATCACTTGAGAATTATATGCAATTAGAAACACCTGTTACAAGACTATCTGGATTGTCATCGGGTACTTCCAGAGGTACCCCTTTTAATCCATACAGATACCTCATAACTTTGGGGTTATCACATATGAGTGAAACACTATATGATTGATGTTTTGATGTGACTATTATACACTCAAAGTGCACTAGGAGGTGGCGAGCTGTCTTTCCCCTACCCTTCTTATCATCTCAATTAGAAATACTATTTGCACTTTGAAAAAAAAAAAAAAGAATTGCTAAGCTTAGATAAAATGCACTGCACTAGGCCAGTTATGGTATTACTATTTGAGAATTTTAAATAAGTAGAGGCCCTAACTGAGAACATAGAAAAAATAGATAAAATGCACTAGCACAAGGACACTTTTGCTGTTATCACTTGAGAACTGGTAATTAGAAGCCCTAATTAAAAATGTGAAACATTTTTAATGTTATAGGGAAAAAAATTAATTAGCAAAATAAAATTCACAACCCAATGAAAGTCTGATTGAGGGCAAAATAATACGTATATCAAGTAAAATTTTTAACATTTGACCCTTAAGAATGTATATTATGATTTTGGTATTTTTACATATACTTGTTCATAATTTTTTTTCTTTTTTGTCCTATTGTCAATGTCTTCCATCTTCTAGGTTTCACCTAGTTAAATAGCCTGTAATTTTTTTCCTCAACATGTTGGCCCAATAAGTGGGGATGAGGAGGGAAACCTCCAGATAGCAAGGAGGACGATAGTTGGTATGAATGCAATTCCAAAGGTTAGAGTCCTATATTATGACATGTATAGGAAGAAATGAATAATTCAAGTAGTATGGAAAAGGCAATATATTTGAAATACATTATAGGAGTTGGGCTACATCCGAAGATTATATATATTAAACTAAATGGGAATTAAAATAATCTCCTTAAATATCCAAGATCTGAATGTTTCACTAAAAAGTGATATAGTGAATAAAAATCTTTCAAATTCGGGAGCAGATATAATATGTCTCCAGGAGAAATACCTCAAAAAAGATTGAGCTCAGAACTTGTATATCAAATCATATTTAAAGTCCATATATTCTACATATAAATCAAAATCAAGAGGGGTTTCGATCTTCTTTAAAAAGAAATAATTAAAACAAGAAGATTAAAAAATTTCAGATTAGAAAGGCAGATATATTCTATGGGTGGGGAAAATCAATAACGAGGAGTTAACTTTGGCCAATATATATGCCCCCAATAAGAATCAAATAAGATTTTTTTTAAAAGATTTTGAAATTGATCAATAAAATTAAAAAAGGCGCTTTAGTGGTATGTGGCGACTTTAATATGATATTGTATATAAATAAAGATAGATAAAGCTACAGTATTAGTTGATCAATTATCAAACATGTTTAATGAAATTAAAAACAAATGGGAAATGTTATAGGCCTATTTAGCTAATAAATGGTGACATAAAGATCTACTTAAAAATATTGGCGTATAGGCCAGACTTCAGATAATACCAGAAGTCTTATAGACATCATGTCCTATTCCATCAAAAATATTATTCCCATGCTGATCTTGTCCTTAGACGCCGAAAAGACCTTTGACAGGGTCAGCTGGAAATTCTTAGAAGCCGTTCTCCAAAAATTTGGATTGGCGGACTTCGCCACTAGGTCTATAGGGCCCTTGTACATCAGCCCTGAGGCTCAGGTTACAGGATTTGGTTTTGAAACAGAAACATTTTGTATAACTAATGGCACTCGTCAGGGGTGCCCACTATCCCCTCTTTTGGTTGTTCTATTTATAGAACCGTTAGCCCAACTGAAAAGAACGTCTACAGATATAAAGGGATTCAATATTGGAAATTATTAGTACAAGATTCATTTTTTTGTGGAAGACATTATCCTTACATTAATGAACCCTAGAACATCTAGAGGAATTTGGAGAAATATCATAATTTAAGATAAACTGTACATAAACAGATATTATAGAGGTATCAGTTTGGATCAAATGATAACATTAAGACTAAAGATGTCGCGAATAGTTCGCCGGCGGATTGTTCCCGGCGTTCGCGACGAACAGGGAACATATGCGAGATTCGACCCTCCCCCCATACTTTATCATTGAGCAAACTTTGACCCTGCATGTCACAGTCAGCAGACACATTCCAGCCAATCAGCAGCATACGCTCCCTTCCAGAGCCATCTACCTCATGGACAGCAGCCATTTTGGAATCATAACTAACTTGCAGTCTTACAGAGAGGAGGGAGAGTGTAGGTGATGCTGATTGAATAGGGAAATCAATAGCTAGGCAAGTTTATTCAGTGTCCAGTGCAGTACTGAAGGACTCACCAGATCTCTGCTGTAAACACAGCACCCCAAAAAGCCATTTTTAGGGCTATAACATCATTTTTTTTCTTTGTTTTTTTTCTGTGTAATCTAATTTAATTTGCCTGTCTCCCTACTAGCCCCTGCTTGCAAGTGTGTGTGTCAGGCTCACAGCTTATACTGTGTGTGCACAACGCATACAATATAATATTGTTTACTAGTTGTCTACTTTTAAAAAAAACAAACTTTTATTTTCTTAAATCTAAGTGCATTTGCCTGACCGTCAATCAAAGTTAATTTGCTTGACCGCTACCCATAGTGTGTGTCTTGCTTACAAGTATTGTGCCAAGAGGTTGTGTGCATGCTTGAGCTCCAAACAAAAGGCTTTTTAGGGTCTTAGTCCCTCAAATACAAGTTTTATTTTAACACCTTTTTGTTAATAAGCATTTTGTGCACGGTGTTGTTCATTTTTGGGAGTTTTTGTGGTTTTTTTCTTAGTTTAATTTAAGTTTTAGTTTTCTGGGGGTCAGGCTCAACTCTCTATCCCAGGAGAGTGAGCTGTCTCCTGGATACTTTGCCACACCCCTCCCTTAGCACTACACCTTCACTCCTGGAGCTTTGTTACTTTGACTTTTTTTTCTTTTAAAAAGTTTATTAGGTTTTGTTGAAGTTTTGTTTGTTTGGTGTTGGGTTTTATGTTTTGGGGGAGAGAAGACAAGTAACATCTTTGTAGGCAGTGGGGGGGAAAACAATTAGATTTTTTGTTGTTAAGGCTTTTTGTTTAACATCTGACACAGAGACACAGAGGGGTTAAAAAGCCTCTGTGTTCTCTGTGTTGTTGCAATTAGTCACCTTGCAACAGACCATTAACCCTTCCACTGCCAAGCATCACCTCTCTCTCTCCCTTAGTTTTGTCTCCCTTAGTTTTGTCTTTTTGTTTCTTTTTCCCACTTTTATATTTAAAAAAAAAGAAAACAGTAAAAAATCATAAAACAAAAAATAAAAATAAATAAAACATATATAAAAAAAAAAAGGGTCTAAACATGAGGGATAAGACCATTAAGAAGCCTCAGGGGTCAAAAGGGGGAATAATGGCCCCTGAAAATCCTAGCTGCAGCACTGCACAGCATAGGCCCCAGGCAGATAAGGCAGCCCCAGCTCCTGGTGGTTCTGCCAGCAGACCTACCCCTGTGGCTAATACCTGGTCACAGGTGGTTTCTGCTGGCCCCAGTAATACCACCGCTGGGGCTGAGGGGCAGATCACCAGGAAGCATGGGGTTAAATGTCAGATGTCTGGGGTCTACAGCATTGATATCTATCTGCGTGCTGCAGCTAATGTCATCAGCCCCTCTGTTATAGTAGCAGCCAGCAAAATGTACGGGAAAGCAGTTTTTTTTACCCGTACTCTGGCTGCTGCACACATTCTTATACAGAGAGGCATCACAGTGGGGGGATTATATGTCCCAATAGAACCCCTGGAAGGGTTGGGCACAAAAGTAACACTCTCTAATGTGCCCCCCTTCCTACCAGACTCCCTCCTGCGCCCCCACCTGCTAACCCTAGGGGAAGTAAAAACACCATTTATTAAAATTCCCCTGGGGTGCAGAGAGAGAGCACTTCGTCATGTGCTCTCTTTCAAGAGGCAGGTACAAATGTGCCTGCCTCAGGGCGCAGAAAACATAGAGGGGTCTTTTGGGGTTCCATTTGAGGGGGTGCTGTACAGGATTTTTTACAGCACTACGGAGGTGCAGTGCTATCATTGCAAGGGGTTGGGGCATACACGTAGGAATTGCCCTAATGTAAAGCATCATGCCCCAGCCCCAGCAAATGGCACCTCCGTCAGTACGGCACCCATCCCCGCTGAGCCCATAACAGCGGGGACCTCAAGGGTCATAGCCCCCCCACAGAGCTCAGGCAAGGAGGCCGTTCCTCAAGCCACCACCACGGCCTCCAAACCCCCTTCTTCCCTAAAAAAGCCATCTGTGTCTGTGGTCTCCAGCAAGACTGCAGACACGGGGAAAAAGGGGAAGAATGTCACCGGTCCTCCCAGTGTCACAGCTGAATCTCCCAAGTCCCAATCTGCCCCCACCATAATTACATCAGTTAGTGTGGGGGCACAGTGTAAGCAGAGGGATAATAAGCCCTCTGCAGGGGAGGCAGCTAGTGGCAGCTCCTCTTCCAGGAGTGACGTCCCCAGGAAGAGGAAGCATAAAACCAACAGGGAGGTTGCTGATAAGTGGGAAGTGCTCTATAGTGGAGCACCTCCCTCTAAAAGCAAGAAGAGGAACAAAACATCTCCTCCTCATCCGGTGACATTGTCTGGCCCGGTTATTAAGCTCAGCCAGCCGGTGCCAGACCACACATCTCTCTCTCCAGACCCTATAGGGGTTAATGTGGAAAAGGGTCTGGAGAAAAAGCAGGGGCAAGAGGGTCTCCCAAGTGAGGCAGGGGTAGACAAGAAAGATCAGGTTCTGCCTCTGGCCTTTGAGGGGGGACCCAACAAAGCCCCTGCTGAATGGGTAGTCAGTGTCCCTGAGGTGCTGAGCTTCAAGGGCACCAGTCAGTCTCCTCCTCCAGTGTCACTCTCTAGTGACGTACCTCGGGCTTTGTTAGAGCCCCAGGCCGAGTCACTACTGGAGTGGGGGAATATAGGCATGACCCCCATTCAGGACCCCATGGATTTGTCTGTCAGGGGGGATGTGGCACAAGGGGAAGTGGAAATGGGGGAGGGTGATAAAACAGGTTTTCCTGTTAACATCATGGGAGAGCCTGTCTACCCTCCTCAGCCGTCCACTGACCCTAACATCGGTGCCATCCAAGCTGAGCAAGCAGCGGTGGAACTGGCAGAGGAGGCATATAAAGCCTCCAAGGCTTCCATTAAGGAAGCCATGCCAGCCACTGCTGTCCAGCCAGCTACCCCTGAATGCACTCCTGAAGCTACAGGGGTGCAGCAGCAATCCAAGGGTCCATTATTTACCTTGAAGGGTGCTAAAGGGACTCCTTCTGTATCATCTAAGAGGGGGTCCCTGAGAATAAAGCTGAGGAAACTGACTCCAGCCGGGGAGGATGGAGTAAAAGCCCTCAGCCAAGAGGAGCCCAGGGGTGACCCACTAGAAGGAACATCAGATTCTGGGTGGGTTATCCCTGTCAAGGAAATAGATCTATTCCTTGAGAGCACCCTTCATGGACAAAAGAAAAGGAAGGTGCGGCTGGCCTTGGAGAGGTGGAAGAATATGTCGTTTATTCTCCACTCTCTCCAGCAATATCTAGTGGTCAGCACTAGGGCCAAGAATTCTGGGACTGCGGAGCATCTCCGCGTCCGGAAATTCTATAAAATGTGCGTGTCCTATCAGCAGTCTCAAGGGTCTGAGGAACGCACAATTCCTGACACGCAGTAATGGCTTTGCACATCAGCACGCTAAATACCAATGGCTGTCAAGACAGTTTCCGCAGGTTCCAGGTACTCTCCTATTTATATCAGGGAGGGTACTCTGTGAGCTTCCTGCAGGAAACTCACACCACTCCAGAGGCTGAGGCCTCGTGGCAACTGGAGTGGAGAGGCAGGGTCTTCTTCAGCCACTTCACATCGGCGTCATGTGGAGTGGTGACCCTGTTCTCAGAGTCTTTTCAGCCAGAGCTGCTGCTTGTGAAAGCTGTTATCCCAGGCCGTCTAATCCACCTCCGGGTCCGAGAGCAGGGTAGCATCATTAACCTAGTTAATATATATGCCCCTGCTGGAGGGCTCGAGAGAGTGAGGTTCCTCGCCAGACTGTCCCAGTTTTTGGAGACGGTTGACGCAGATGAGTGTTTGGTACTCGGGGGTGATTTCAACTGCACCCTCGACGCTCTGGACCGGAATAGTCCAGAGCCGTTCCCGCCTTCTGCGTCAGCCCTGCGGGAGATCATCGCCCGCTTCTCCCTGGAGGACATCTGGCGAGAGCAGAACCCAGGGGCATCAGACGGTTTCACCTACGTCAGGGTGAGAGCCGGTCTAGTGTCCCACTCCCGGATCGACAGACTATATATATCTAGTCACTATATGTCACGAGTCGGTTCTTGTGCCATTAGGCTGGCTCCGTTCACAGACCACAACTGTGTGTCTGTGACAGTGGCGCTAACGCCAACAGCGCCACGAGCCGCCTATTGGCACTTCAACAATGCTTTGTTGAAGGACCAGGGGCTCGTGACATTGATCCGGGAGTTTTGGACGGACTGGAGGGGTTGCAAGGGGGACTTTGCCACGTTAAAACTGTGGTGGGACGTGGGCAAGGTTCATTTGCGACTTCTGTGTCAGGAATATACCAAGGGTGCGAGTGGGCAGCGCGAAGCTGAGTTGGAGTCACTCCGGGGGGAGGTACTCCATCTGGAGCAGAGGCTGTTCACTTGTAGGGACCAATCCCTGCAGAGCGAGTATGTAGAGAGGAAGGGTGTCCTCTGTGACCTGGAACGACACCAGGCCAAGGGGGCATACGTGCGCAGCCGCTTAGGTTTTCTCAAAGATCTAGACCGCGGCTCGCGCCTCTTCTACTCACTGGAGAAAAAGGGGGGTAACAGTAGGCACATCACCTGTCTTCTAGATGAAGACGGTGCCCCCCTTACAGATCCGGAGAGTATCCGGGATAGAGCCCGGAACTTTTATAAAGATCTTTACTCTCCGGATCCCATTTCTCCAGACGCCTGCAGGGTGCTATGGGAGGGGCTCCCCACAGTCAGTGAGGGTGTAAGAGAGCGGCTTGATATACCACTATCTTTTCAAGAGCTCTCTGAAGCCCTCCGTGCCATGTCCTGTGAAAAGTCTCCAGGACTGGACGGACTGACTGTAGAGTTTTTCCAATTTTTCTGGGAGACTCTGGGACCTGATTTCCATCTGGTCCTTGGGGAAGCCCTGGAGACCGGGGAGATGCCCCTGTCTTGTCGCAGGGCAGTACTTGCCCTGCTGCCCAAAAAGGGGGATCTCCGGCTTATTAAGAACTGGCGACCGGTCTCTCTGCTCAGCACGGACTACAAGATTGTAGCTAAAGCCATCTCGCTTAGACTTGGGTCTGTGCTGGCAGAATTGGTTCACCCTGACCAGTCCTATGCGATCCCGGGCCGGACTATCTTTGATAGTATCTTTCTGGTCCGGGATCTATTGCATTATTCTCGCAGGACTGGTCTGTCACTCGCCTTTCTCTCTTTAGATCAAGAGAAGGCGTTTGACAGGGTGGACCATGGTTACCTCATAGCCACTCTGCAAGCGTACGGCTTTGGCCCACAGTTTGTGGGCTTTATAAGAACGCTGTACGCCTCTGCAGAGTGTTTACTTAAAATCAATTGGTCCCTAACAGCACCTTTGGTATTTGGACGAGGGGTGCGTCAAGGATGTCCCTTGTCTGGACAGTTATATGCACTGGCCATTGAGCCTTTCCTCTGCCTACTGAGGAAAAGGCTCACAGGGCTGGTGCTAAAAGATCCAGACATGCGGATTGTCCTTTCAGCTTATGCTGACGATGTGCTCCTCGTGGCCCAGGATCCAGTTGATCTTGAGCTGGCAAAACAGTGCCAGGAGGTATATTCAGCTGCCTCCTCCGCTCAGATCAACTGGTCCAAATGCACAGGCCTTTTAGAGGGTAATTTACAGGTGGACTCTTTGCCTCCCACGTTTCGTGACATCACGTGGGAGGCAGATGTCATTAAATATCTGGGGGTCTACCTGTCCGCTGCGGACGCTTCCGTCCCAGACAACTGGAGGGAGTTAGAGGGCAGTGTCCTCTCTCGTCTGGGACGATGGAGGGGTCTAGCAAAAATGCTTTCCCTTAGGGGGCGGACTCTAGTGGTGAATCAGCTGGTGGCTTCTCAGATCTGGCACCGGCTGATTTGTCTGAGTCCGACCCCCGAGTTTGTCACCAATATCCAGAGGAATTTGTTAGATTTCCTCTGGATGGGAAGGCATTGGGTCTCTGCAGGGGTGGCAAGTCTGCCTTTGGTGGAGGGTGGACAGGGAGTAGTTTGTGTGTGCTCCCAGTTGTCCACCTTCCGCCTTCAGTACCTGCAGAGATACCTATATGCAGATCCCGCTCCGCAGTGGTGCGCACTGGCATCCAGCTTTTATCGCCAGTTGCGCAACCTGGGGTATGACCGGCAATTATTTCTGATCAGGCCCGAGGGGTTTGGGAGAGACCTCTCTGTGTTGCCGGCATACTACCAGGAAACCCTCAAGGCCTGGAGCATGGTCTCCGTGACCAGGCAGGGCGTGCCTTTGGGGGATGAAATATTCACAGAGCCCCTGCTATTTAATGCAGCAGTGGGGGCTCCAATGTTACAGTCCCCCAGTATCATCCGCCGCCTTAGTCATGCACGGATGACCCGAGTCGGGGATCTCCTGGAATACGGGCGTTCTGATTGGGTGTCACCCCAGGAGCTTGCGCTCCGTTTGGGATATGTGACGCCCAAAGTCTCAGGGCGCTTGCTCCAGGAGATTAGAGATGCCATCTCCCCCGACTCGCGCACCTTCCTTCGCGGGGCTTTGCAGGCCGGAGTGCCACATGCACCTTTCAACACCCCTTCTCCGGCTGTTTGCATTGGACACAAGCCCCGTGTTTCCCCTCAGGCTCCTCCTGTCCCCAACCTCTCGAGGTTGAGGGACATACCCTCGGCATGCTTTCGCGGCATGCCGAGGAAGAGCTTATATTCTCTCGTGCTCCATACAGTGCACTTCCTTGCCCTCGTGACCCGTCCCGATACCATCTGGAGGCGGGTCCTACCAGCTGACGAGGGCAAGAGGCCCCGGTGGAGGGAACTTTATTCTGATTTAGTTCCACGACCCACCGGGGACTTGAGTTGGAGAGTGCTCCATGGTGCACTGAGCACGGGAGAGTACTTAGCTAAATTCACGGACTCTCCCTCCACTTGTCCATTCTGTGGCAAGGGAGAGTCCGTGTATCATGTTTATTTTAGTTGCGCCAGACTGCAGCCCCTCTTGTCACTCTTGAGGGGCCTCCTCCTGCAGTTCTGGCTGCATTTCTCCCCTCACATTTTTATTTTTGGGCGCCCAGTGTCCCGGGGCAATAAGGCCAGGGACCTCCTCGTCAACCTGCTCCTGGCATTAGCCAAGTTGGCTATATATAAGTCCAGGAAGCAGTGTTTGATAGGGGGGGTTCCCTTGTCACCTGAGGCCATGTTCCGGGTGCTGGTGCGCTCCCGTATCCGGGCAGAGTACCACCTGGCTTTGTCTACTGGGGGAATGGATGAGTTTGTCTCCCAGTGGGCTGTAGATGGTGTGCTCTGCTCGGTATCCCCCCATCCGGTTTCTTTTTCTTTCAACCTCCTAATATGATTTTTATTTAGTTTACTGAAAATGATTTCTCATGATTTTAAAATACACTGTGCCAAGTTCAACCAATCCAATCTAGTTGGGGTACCAACAGTCCACATTTAAAAAAAACAAACTTTTATTTTCTTAAATCTAAGTGCATTTGCCTGACCGTCAATCAAAGTTCATTTGCTTGACCGCTACCC
Organism: Discoglossus pictus; assembly: GCA_027410445.1. NCBI lineage: Eukaryota > Metazoa > Chordata > Amphibia > Anura > Alytidae > Discoglossus > Discoglossus pictus. Next base: position 192,191,506 of record CM050166.1, on the reverse strand, counting down.
ATAGTGTGTGTCTTGCTTACAAGTACTGTGTCAAGTTCAACCAATCCAATCTAGTTGGGGTACCAACAGTCCACATTTAAAAAACGCAAAATTTTATTTTCTTAAATCTAAGTGCATTTGACTGACCGTCAATCAAAGTTCATTTGCTTGACCGCTACCAATAGTGTGTGTCTTGCTTACAAGTACTGTGCCAAGTTCAACCAATCCAATCTAGTTGGGGTACCAACAGCCCACATTTAAAAAACCCAAACTTTTATTTTCTTAAATCTAAGTGCATTTGCCTGACCGTCAATCAAATTTCATTTGCTTGACTGCTACCCATAGTGTGTGTCTTGCTTACAAGTACTGTGCCAGAGAGCATGTTGTGTGCATGCTTGAGCTCCAAACAAAAGGCTTTTTAGGGTCTTAGTCCCTCAAATACAAGTTTTATTTTAACAACTTTCTGTTTATAAGCACTTTGTGCACGGTGTTGTTCATTATTGGGAGTTTTTGTGGTATTTTTCTTAGTTTAATTTAAGTTTTAGTTTTCTGGGAGCCAGGCTCAACTCTCTATCCCAGGAGAGTGAGCTGTCTCCTGGATACTTTGCCACACCCCTCCCTTAGCACTTAACCTTCACTCCTGTAGTTTTTTTTTTACTTTGACTTTTTTTTAAAGTTTTTTAGTTTTTTTTAAAGTTTTGTTTGTTTGGTGTTGGGTTTTATGTTTTGGGGGAGAGAAGACAAGTAACATCTTTGTAGGCAGTGGGGGGGGGGGACTATTTGAATATTTGTTTAAAAGGCTTTTTTAACATCTGACACAGAGACACAGAGGGGTTAAAAAGCCTCTGTGTTCTCTGTGTTTTTGCAATTAGCAACACCTTGCAACAGGCCATTAACCCTTCCACTGCCAAACATCACCTCTCTCTCTCCCTTAGTTTTGTCTCCCTTAGTTTTGTCTTTTTGTTTCTTTTTCACACTTTTATATTTTAAAAAAAAGAAAACAGTAAAAAATCATAAAACAAAAAATAAAAATAAATAAAACAAATAAATAAAAAAAAAAGGGTCTAAACATGAGGGATAAGACCATTAAGAAGCCTCAGGGGTCAAAAGGGGGAATAATGGCCCCTGAAAATCCTAGCTGCAGCACTGCACAGCATAGGCCCCAGGCAGATAAGGCAGCCCCAGCTCCTGGTGGTTCTGCCAGCAGACCTACCCCTGTGGCTAATACCTGGTCACAGGTGGTTTCTGCTGGCCCCAGTAATACCACCGCTGGGGCTGAAGGGCAGATCACCAGGAAGCATGGGGTTAAATGTCAGATGTCTGGGGTCTACAGCATTGATATCTATCTGCGTGCTGCAGCTAATGTCATCAGCCCCTCTGTTATAGTAGCAGCCAGCAAAATGTACGGGAAAGCAGTTTTCTTTACCCGTACTCTGGCTGCTGCACACATTCTTATACAGAGAGGCATCACAGTGGGGGGATTATATGTCCCAATAGAACCCCTGGAAGGGTTGGGCACAAAAGTAACACTCTCTAATGTGCCCCCCTTCCTACCAGACTCCCTCCTGCGCCCCCACCTGCTAACCCTAGGGGAAGTAAAAACACCATTTATTAAAATTCCCCTGGGGTGCAGAGAGAGAGCACTTCGTCATGTGCTCTCTTTCAAGAGGCAGGTACAAATGTGCCTGCCTCAGGGCGCAGAAAACATAGAGGGGTCTTTTGGGGTTCCATTTGAGGGGGTGCTGTACAGGATTTTTTACAGCACTACGGAGGTGCAGTGCTATCATTGCAAGGGGTTGGGGCATACACGTAGGAATTGTCCTAATGTAAAGCATCATGACCCAGCCCCAGCAAATGGCACCTCCGTCAGTACACCACCCATCCCCGCTGAGCCCATAACAGCGGGGACCTCAAGGGTCATAGCCCCCCCACAGAGCTCAGGCAAGGAGGCCGTTCCTCAAGCCACCACCACGGCCTCCAAACCCCCTTCTTCCCCAAAAAAGCCATCTGTGTCTGTGGTTTCCAGCAAAACTGCAGACACGGGGAAAAAGGGGAAGAATGTCACCGGTCCTCCCAGTGTCACAGCTGCATCTCCCAAGTCCCAATCTGCCCCCACCATAATTACATCAGTTAGTGTGGGGGCACAGTGTAAGCAGAGGGATAATAAGCCCTCTGCAGGGGAGGCAGCTAGTGGCAGCTCCTCTTCCAGGAGTGACATCCCGAGGAAGAGGAAGCATAAAACCAACAGGGAGGTTGCTGATAAGTGGGAAGTGCTCTATAGTGGAGCACCTCCCTCTAAAAGCAAGAAGAGGAACAAAACATCTCCTCCTCATCCGGTGACATTGTCTGGCCCGGTTATTAAGCTCAGCCAGCCGGTGCCAGACCACACATCTCTCTCTCCAGAACCTATAGGGGTTAATGTGGAAAAGGGTCTGGAGGAAAAGCAGGGGCAAGAGGGTCTCCCAAGTGAGGCAGGGGTAGACAAGAAAGATCAGGTTCTGCCTCTGGCCTTTGAGGGGGGTCCCAACAAAGCCCCTGCTGAATGGGTAGTCAGTGTCCCTGAGGTGCTGAGCTTCAAGGGCACCAGTCAGTCTCCTCCTCCAGTGTCACTCTCTAGTGACGTACCTCGGGCTTTGTTAGAGCCCCAGGCCGAGTCACTACTGGAGGGGGGGAATATATGCATGACCCCCATTCAGGACCCCATGGATTTGTCTGTCAGGGGGGAGGTGGCACAAGGGGAAGTGGAAATGGGGGAGGGTGATAAAACAGGTTTTCCTGTTAACATCATGGGAGAGCCTGTCCACCCTCCTCAGCCGTCCACTGACCCTAACATCGGTGCCATCCAAGCTGAGCAAGCAGCGGTGGAACTGGCAGAGGAGGCATATAAAGCCTCCAAGGCTTCCATTAAGGAAGCCATGCCAGCCACTGCTGTCCAGCCAGCTACCCCTGAATGCACTCCTGAAGCTACAGGGGTGCAGCAGCAATCCAAGGGTCCATTATTTACCTTGAAGGGTGCTAAAGGGACTCCTTCTGTATCATCTAAGAGGGGGTCCCTGAGAATAAAGCTGAGGAAACTGACTCCAGCAGGGGAGGATGGAGTAAAAGCCCTCAGCCAAGAGGAGCCCAGGGGTGACCCACTAGAAGGAACATCAGATTCTGGGTGGGTTATCCCTGTCAAGGAAATAGATCTATTCCTTGAGAGCACCCTTCATGGACAAAAGAAAAGGAAGGTGCGGCTGGCCTTGGAGAGGTGGAAGAATATGTCGTTTATTCTCCACTCTCTCCAGGAATATCTAGTGGTCCGCACTAGGGCCAAGAATTCTGGGACTGCGGAGCATCTCCGCGTCTGGAAATTCTATAAAATGTGCGTGTCCTATCAGCAGTCTCAAGGGTCTGAGGAACGCACAATTCCTGACACGCAGTAATGGCTTTGCACATCAGCACGCTAAATACCAATGGCTGTCAAGACAGTTTCCGCAGGTTCCAGGTACTCTCCTATTTATATCAGGGAGGGTACTCTGTGAGCTTCCTGCAGGAAACTCACACCACTCCAGAGGCTGAGGCCTCGTGGCAACTGGAGTGGAGAGGCAGGGTCTTCTTCAGCCACTTCACATCGGCGTCATGTGGAGTGGTGACCCTGTTCTCAGAGTCTTTTCAGCCAGAGCTGCTGCTTGTGAAAGCTGTTATCCCAGGCCGTCTAATCCACCTCCGGGTCCGAGAGCAGGGTAGCATCATTAACCTAGTTAATATATATGCCCCTGCTGGAGGGCTCGAGAGAGTGAGGTTCCTCGTCAGACTGTCCCAGTTTTTGGAGACGGTTGACGCAGATGAGTGTTTGGTACTCGGGGGTGATTTCAACTGCACCCTCGACGCTCTGGACCGGAATAGTCCAGAGAAGTACCCGCCTTCTGCGTCAGCCCTGCGGGAGATCATCGCCCGCTTCTCCCTGGAGGACATCTGGCGAGAGCAGAACCCAGGGGCATCAGACGGTTTCACCTACGTCAGGGTGAGAGCCGGTCTGGTGTCCCACTCCCGGATCGACAGACTATATATATCTAGTCACTATATGTCACGAGTCGGTTCTTGTGCCATTAGGCTGGCTGCGTTCACAGACCACAACTGTGTGTCTGTGACAGTGGCGCTAACGCCAACAGCGCCACGAGCCGCCTATTGGCACTTCAACAATGCTTTGTTGAAGGACCAGGGGCTCGTGACATTGATCCGGGAGTTTTGGACGGACTGGAGGGGTTGCAAGGGGGACTTTGCCACGTTAAAACTGTGGTGGGACGTGGGCAAGGTTCATTTGCGACTTCTGTGTCAGGAATATACCAAGGGTGCGAGTGGGCAGCGCGAAGCTGAGTTGGAGTCACTCCGGAGGGAGGTACTCCATCTGGAGCAGAGGCTGTTCACTTGTAGGGACCAATCCCTGCAGAGCGAGTATGTAGAGAGGAAGGGTGTCCTCTGTGACCTGGAACGACACCAGGCCAAGGGGGCATACGTGCGCAGCCGCTTAGGTTTTCTCAAAGATCTAGACAGCGGCTCGCGCCTCTTCTACTCACTGGAGAAAAAGGGGGGTAACAGTAGGCACATCACCTGTCTTCTAGATGAAGACGGTGCCCCCCTTACAGATCCGGAGAGTATCCGGGATAGAGCCCGGAACTTTTATAAAGATCTTTACTCTCCGGATCCCATTTCTCCAGACGCCTGCAGGGTGCAATGGGAGGGGCTCCCCACAGTCAGTGAGGGTGTAAGAGAGCGGCTTGATATACCACTGTCTTTTCAAGAGCTCTCTGAAGCCCTCCGTGCCATGTCCTGTGAGAAGTCTCCAGGACTGGACAGACTGACTGTAGAGTTTTTCCAATTTTTCTGGGAGACTCTGGGACCTGATTTCCATCTGGTCCTTGGGGAAGACCTGGAGACCGGGGAGATGCCCCTGTCTTGTCGCAGGGCAGTACTTGCCCTGCTGCCCAAAAAGGGGGATCTCCGGCTTATTAAGAACTGGCGACCGGTCTCTCTGCTCAGCACGGACTACAAGATTGTAGCTAAAGCCATCTCGCTTAGACTTGGGTCTGTGCTGGCAGAATTGGTTCACCCTGACCAGTCCTATGCGATCCCGGGCCGGACTATCTTTGATAGTATCTTTCTGGTCCGGGATCTATTGCATTATTCTGGCAGGACTGGTCTGTCACTCGCCTTTCTCTCTTTAGATCAAGAGAAGGCGTTTGACAGGGTGGACCATGGTTACCTCATAGCCACTCTGCAAGCGTACGGCTTTGGCCCACAGTTTGGGGGCTTTATAAGAACGCTATACGCCTCTGCAGAGTGTTTACTTAAAATCAATTGGTCCCTAACAGCACCTTTGGTATTTGGACGAGGGGTGCGTCAAGGATGTCCCTTGTCTGGACAGTTATATGCACTGGCCATTGAGCCTTTCCTCTGCCTACTGAGGAAAAGGCTCACAGGGCTGGTGCTAAAAGATCCAGACATGCGGATTGTCCTTTCAGCTTATGCTGACGATGTGCTCCTCGTGGCCCAGGATCCAGTTGATCTTGAGCTGGCAAAACAGTGCCAGGAGGTATATTCAGCTGCCTCCTCCGCTCAGATCAACTGGTCCAAATGCACAGGCCTTTTAGAGGGTAATTTACAGGTAGACTCTTTGCCTCCCACGTTTCGTGACATCACGTGGGAGGCAGATGTCATTAAATATCTGGGGGTCTACCTGTCCGCTGCGGACGCTTCCGTCCCAGACAACTGGAGGGAGTTAGAGGGCAGTGTCCTCTCTCGTCTGGGACGATGGAGGGGTCTAGCAAAAATGCTTTCCCTTAGGGGGCGGACTCTAGTGGTGAATCAGCTGGTGGCTTCTCAGATCTGGCACCGGCTGATTTGTCTGAGTCCGACCCCCGAGTTTGTCACCAATATCCAGAGGAATTTGAGAGGATTTCCTCTGGATGGGAAGGCATTGGGTCTCTGCAGGGGTGGCAAGTCTGCCTTTGGTGGAGGGTGGACAGGGAGTAGTTTGTGTGTGCTCCCAGTTGTCCACCTTCCGCCTTCAGTACCTGCAGAGATACCTATATGCAGATCCCTCTCCGCAGTGGTGCGCACTGGCATCCAGCTTTTATCGCCAGTTGCGCAACCTGGGGTATGACCGGCAATTATTTCTGATCAGGCCCGAGGGGTTTGGGAGAGACCTCTCTGTGTTGCCGGCATACTACCAGGAAACCCTCAAGGCCTGGAGCATGGTCTCCGTGACCAGGCAGGGCGTGCCTTTGGGGGATGAAATATTCACAGAGCCCCTGCTATTTAATGCAGCAGTGGGGGCTCCAATGTTACAGTCCCCCAGTATCATCCGCCGCCTTAGTCATGCACGGATGACCCGAGTCGGGGATCTCCTGGAATACGGGCGTTCTGATTGGGTGTCACCCCAGGAGCTTGCGCTCCGTTTGGGATATGTGACGCCCAAAGTCTCAGGGCGCTTGCTCCAGGAGATTAGAGATGCCATCTCCCCCGACTCGCGCACCTTCCTTCGCGGGGCTTTGCAGGCCGGAGTGCCACATGCACCTTTCAACACCCCTTCTCCGGCTGTTTGCATTGGACACAAGCCCCGTGTTTCCCCTCAGGCTCCTCCTGTCCCCAACCTCTCGAGGTTGAGGGACATACCCTCGGCATGCTTTCGCGGCATGCCGAGGAAGAGCTTATATTCTCTCGTGCTCCATACAGTGCACTTCCTTGCCCTCGTGACCCGTCCCGATACCATCTGGAGGCGGGTCCTACCAGCTGACGAGGGCAAGAGGCCCCGGTGGAGGGAAATTTATTCTGATTTAGTTCCACGACCCACCGGGGACTTGAGTTGGAGAGTGCTCCATGGTGCACTGAGCACGGGAGAGTACTTAGCTAAATTCACGGACTCTCCCTCCACTTGTCCATTCTGTGGCAAGGGAGAGTCCGTGTATCATGTTTATTTTAGTTGCGCCAGACTGCAGCCCCTCTTGTCACTCTTGAGGGGCCTCCTCCTGCAGTTCTGGCTGCATTTCTCCCCTCACATTTTTATTTTTGGGCGCCCAGTGTCCCGGGGCAATAAGGCCAGGGACCTCCTCGTCAACCTGCTCCTGGCATTAGCCAAGTTGGCTATATATAAGTCCAGGAAGCAGTGTTTGATAGGGGGGGTTCCCTTGTCACCTGAGGCCAGTTTCCGGGTGCTGGTGCGCTCCCGTATCCGGGCAGAGTACCACCTGGCTTTGTTTACTGGGGGAATGGATGAGTTTGTCTCCCAGTGGGCTGTAGATGGTGTGCTCTGCTCGGTATCCCCCCATCCGGTTTCTTTTTCTTTCAACCTCCTAATATGATTTTTATTTAGTTTACAGAAAATGTTTTCTCATAATTTTAAAATACACTGTAACAGAGAGCATGTTGTGTGCATGCTTGAGCTCCAAACAAAAGGCTTTTTAGGGTCTTAGTCCCTCAAATACAAGTTTTATTTTAACACCTTTCTATTTATAAGCACTTTGTGCACGGTGTTGTTCATTTTTTGGGAGTTTTTGTGGTATTTTTCTTAGTTTAATTTAAGTTTTAGTTTTCTGGGAGTCAGGCTCAAGTCTCTATCCCAGGAGAGTGAGCTGTCTCCTGGATACTTTGCCACACCCCTCCCTTAGCACTACACCTTCACTCCTGGAGCTTTGTTACTTTGACTTTTTTTCTTTTAAAAAAGTTTATTAGGTTTTGTTAAAGTTTTGTTTGTTTGGTGTTGGGTTTTATGTTTTGGGGGAGTGAAGACAAGTAACATTTTTTAGGCAGTGGGGGGGAAAACAATTAGAATTTTTTTGAAAAGGCTTTTTTTTTAACATCTGACACAGAGACACAGAGGGGTTAAAAAGCCTCTGTGTTCTCTGTGTTGTTGCAATTAGACACCTTGCAACAGGCCATTAACCCTTCAACTGCCAAGCATCACCTCTCTCTCTCCCTTAGTTTTTTTTTTTTTTTTGTTTCTTTTTCACACTTTTATATTTAAAAAAAAAGGAAACAGTAAAAAATCATAAAACAAAAAAAATAAATAAATAAAACAAAGAAACTAAAAAAAAAAGGGTCTAAACATGAGGGATAAGACCACTAAGAAGCCTCAGGGGTCAAAAGGGGGAATAATGGCCCCTGAAAATCCTAGCTGCAGCACTGCACAGCATAGGCCCCAGGCAGATAAGGCAGCCCCAGCTCCTGGTGGTTCTGCCAGCAGACCTACCCCTGTGGCTAATACCTGGTCACAGGTGGTTTCTGCTGGCCCCAGTAATACCACCGCTGGGGCTGAGGGGCAGATCACTAGGAAGCATGGGGTTAAATGTCAGATGTCTGGGGTCTACAGCATTGATATCTATCTGCGTGCTGCAGCTAACGTCATCAGCCCCTCTGTTATAGTAGCAGCCAGCAAAATGTACGGGAAAGCAGTTTTCTTTACCCGTACGCTGGCTGCTGCTCACATTCTTGTACAGAGGGGCATCACAGTGGGGGGATTATATGTCCCAATAGAACCCCTGGAAGGGTTGGGCACAAAAGTAACACTCTCTAATGTGCCCCCCTTCCTACCAGACTCCCTCCTGCGCCCCCACCTGCTAACCCTAGGGGAAGTAAAAACACCATTTATTAAAATTCCCCTGGGGTGCAGAGAGAGAGCACTTCGTCATGTGCTCTCTTTCAAGAGGCAGGTACAAATGTGCCTGCCTCAGGGCGCAGAAAACATTGAGGGGTCTTTTGGGGTTCCATTTGAGGGGGTGCTCTACAGGATTTTTTACAGCACTACGGAGGTGCAGTGCTATCATTGCAAGGGGTTGGGGCATACACGTAGGAATTGTCTTAATGAAAAGCATCATGCCCCAGCCCCAGCAAATGGCACCTCCGTCAGTACAGCACCCATCCCCGCTGAGCCCATAACAGCGGGGACCTCAAGGGTCATAGCCCCCCACAGAGCTCAGGCAAGGAGGCCGTTCCTCAAGCCACCACCACGGCCTCCAAACCCCCTTCTTCCCCAAAAAAGCCATCTGTGTCTGTGGTTTCCAGCAAGACTGCAGACACGGGGAAAAAGGGGAAGAATGTCACCGGTCCTCCCAGTGTCACAACTGCATCTCCCAAGTCCCAATCTGCCCCCACCATAATTACATCAGTTAGTGTGGGGGCACAGTGTCAGCAGAGGGATAATAAGCCCTCTGCAGGGGAGGCAGCTAGTGGCAGCTCCTCTTCCAGGAGTGAAGTCCCCATTTACCTTGAAGGGTGCTAAAGGGACTCCTTCTGTATCATCTAAGAGGGGGTCCCTGAGAATAAAGCTGAGGAAACTGACTCCAGCCGGGGAGGATGGAGTAAAAGCCCTCAGCCAAGAGGAGCCCAGGGGTGACCCACTAGAAGGAACATCAGATTCTGTGTGGGTTATCCCTGTCAAGGAAATAGATCTATTCCTTGAGAGCACCCTTCATGGACAAAAGAAAAGGAAGGTGCGGCTGGCCCTGGAGTAGTGGAAGAATATGTCGTTTATTCTCCACTCTCTCCAGCAATATCTAGTGGTCAGCACTAGGGCCAAGAATTCTGGGACTGCGGAGCATCTCCGCGTCCGGAAATTCTATAAAATGTGCGTGTCCTATCAGCAGTCTCAAGGGTCTGAGGAACGCACAATTCCTGACACGCAGTAATGGCTTTGCACATCAGCACGCTAAATACCAATGGCTGTCAAGACAGTTTCCGCAGGTTCCAGGTACTCTCCTATTTATATCAGGGAGGGTACTCTGTGAGCTTCCTGCAGGAAACTCACACCACTCCAGAGGCTGAGGCCTCGTGGCAACTGGAGTGGAGAGGCAGGGTCTTCTTCAGCCACTTCACATCGGCGTCATGTGGAGTGGTGACCCTGTTCTCAGAGTCTTTTCAGCCAGAGCTGCTGCTTGTGAAAGCTGTTATCCCAGGCCGTCTAATCCACCTCCGAGTCCGAGAGCAGGGTAGCATCATTAACCTAGTTAATATATATGCCCCTGCTGGAGGGCTCGAGAGAGTGAGGTTCCTCGCCAGACTGTCCCAGTTTTTGGAGACGGTTGACGCAGATGAGTGTTTGGTACTCGGGGGTGATTTCAACTGCACCCTCGACGCTCTGGACCGGAATAGTCCAGAGCCGTACCCGCCTTCTGCGTCAGCCCTGCGGGAGATCATCGCCCGCTTCTCCCTGGAGGACATCTGGCGAGAGCAGAACCCAGGGGCATCAGACGGTTTCACCTACGTCAGGGTGAGAGCCGGTCTGGTGTCCCACTCCCGGATTGACAGACTATATATATCTAGTCACTATATGTCACGAGTCGGTTCTTGTGCCATTAGGCTGGCTCCGTTCACAGACCACAACTGTGTGTCTGTGACAGTGGCGCTAACGCCAACAGCGCCACGAGCCGCCTATTGGCACTTCAACAATGCTTTGTTGAAGGACCAGGGGCTCGTGACATTGATCCGGGAGTTTTGGATGGACTGGAGGGGTTGCAAGGGGGACTTTGCCACGTTAAAACTGTGGTGGGACGTGGGCAAGGTTCATTTGCGACTTCTGTGTCAGGAATATACCAAGGGTGCGAGTGGGCAGCGCGAAGCTGAGTTGGAGTCACTCCGGGGGGAGGTACTCCATCTGGAGCAGAGGCTGTTCACTTGTAGGGACCAATCCCTGCAGAGCGAGTATGTAGAGAGGAAGGGTGTCCTCTGTGATCTGGAACGACACCAGGCCAAGGGGGCATACGTGCGCAGCCGCTTAGGTTTTCTCAAAGATCTAGACCGCGGCTCGCGCCTCTTCTACTCACTGGAGAAAAAGGGGGGTAACAGTAGGCACATCACCTGTCTTCTAGATGAAGACGGTGCCCCCCTTACAGATCCGGAGAGTATCCGGGATAGAGCCCGGAACTTTTATAAAGATCTTTACTCTCCGGATCCCATTTCTCCAGACGTCTGCAGGGTGCTATGGGAGGGGCTCCCCACAGTCAGTGAGGGTGTAAGAGAGCGGCTTGATATACCACTATCTTTTCAAGAGCTCTCTGAAGCCCTCCGTGCCATGTCCTGTGAGAAGTCTCCAGGACTGGACGGACTGACTGTAGAGTTTTTCCAATTTTTCTGGGAGACTCTGGGACCTGATTTCCATCTGGTCCTTGGGGAAGCCCTGGAGACCGGGGAGATGCCCCTGTCTTGTCGCAGGGCAGTACTTGCCCTGCTGCCCAAAAAGGGGGATCTCCGGCTTATTAAGAACTGGCAACCGGTCTCTCTGCTCAGCACGGACTACAAGATTGTAGCTAAAGCCATCTCGCTTAGACTTGGGTCTGTGCTGGCAGAATTGGTTCACCCTGACCAGTCCTATGCGATCCCGGGCCGGGCTATCTTTGATAGTATCTTTCTGGTCCGGGATCTATTGCATTATTCTCGCAGGACTGGTCTGTCACTCGCCTTTCTCTCTTTAGATCAAGAGAAGGCGTTTGACAGGGTGGACCATGGTTACCTCATAGCCACTCTGCAAGCGTACGGCTTTGGCCCACAGTTTGTGGGCTTTATAAGAACGCTGTACGCCTCTGCAGAGTGTTTACTTAAAATCAATTGGTCCCTAACAGCACCTTTGGTATTTGGACGAGGGGTGCGTCAAGGATGTCCCTTGTCTGGACAGTTATATGCACTGGCCATTGAGCCTTTCCTCTGCCTACTGAGGGAAAGGCTCACAGGGCTGGTGCTAAAAGATCCAGACATGCGGATTGTCCTTTCAGCTTATGCTGACGATGTGCTCCTCGTGGCCCAGGATCCAGTTGATCTTGAGCTGGCAAAACAGTGCCAGGAGGTATATTCAGCTGCCTCCTCCGCTCAGATCAACTGGTCCAAATGCACAGGCCTTTTAGAGGGTAATTTACAGGTAGAGTCTTTGCCTCCCACGTTTCGTGACATCACGTGGGAGGCAGATGTCATTAAATATCTGGGGGTCTACCTGTCCGCTGCGGACTCTTCCGTCCCAGACAACTGGAGGGAGTTAGAGGGCAGTGTCCTCTCTCGTCTGGGACGATGGAGGGGTCTAGCAAAAATGCTTTCCCTTAGGGGGCGGACTATAGTGGTGAATCAGCTGGTGGCTTCTCAGATCTGGCACCGGCTGATTTGTCTGAGTCCGACCCCCGAGTTTGTCACCAATATCCAGAGGAATTTGTTAGATTTCCTCTGGATGGGAAGGCATTGGGTCTCTGCAGGGGTGGCAAGTCTGCCTTTGGTGGAGGGTGGACAGGGAGTAGTTTGTGTGTGCTCCCAGTTGTCCACCTTCCGCCTTCAGTACCTGCAGAGATACCTATATGCAGATCCCTCTCCGCAGTGGTGCGCACTGGCATCCAGCTTTTATCGCCAGTTGCGCAACCTGGGGTATGACAGGCAATTATTTCTGATCAGGCCCGAGGGGTTTGGGAGAGACCTCTCTGTGTTGCCGGCATACTACCAGGAAACCCTCAAGGCCTGGAGCATGGTCTCCGTGACCAGGCAGGGTGTGCCTTTTGGGGATGAAATATTCACGGAGCCCCTGCTATTTAATCCAGCAGTGGGGGCTCCAATGTTACAGTCCCCCAGTATCATCCGCCGCCTTAGTCATGCACGGATGACCCGAGTCGGGGATCTCTTGGAATACGGGCGTTCTGATTGGGTGTCACCCCAGGAGCTTGCGCTCCGTTTGGGATATGTGACGCCCAAAGTCTCAGGGCGCTTGCTCCAGGAGATTAGGGATGCCATCTCCCCCGACTCGCGCACCTTCCTTCGCGAGGCTTTGCAGGCCGGAGTGCCACATGCACCTTTCAACACCCCTGCTCCGGCTGTTTGCATTGGACACAAGCCCCGTGTTTCCCCTCAGGCTCCTCCTGTCCCCAACCTCTCGAAGTTGAGGGACATACCCTCGGCATGCTTTCGCGGCATGCCGAGGAAGAGCTTATATTCTCTCGTGCTCCATACAGTGCACTTCCTTGCCCTCGTGACCCGTCCCGATACCATCTGGAGGCGGGTCCTACCAGCTGACGAGGGCAAGAGGCCCCGGTGGAGGGAACTTTATTCTGATTTAGTTCCACGACCCACCGGGGACTTGAGTTGGAGAGTGCTCCATGGTGCACTGAGCACGGGAGAGTACTTAGCTAAATTCACGGACTCTCCCTCCACTTGTCCATTCTGTGGCAAGGGAGAGTCCGTGTATCATATTTATTTTAGTTGCGCCAGACTGCAGCCCCTCTTGTCACTCTTGAGAGCCTCCTCCTGCAGTTCTGGCTGCATTTCTCCCCTCACATTTTTATTTTTGGGCGCCCAATGTCCCGGGGCAATAAGGCCAGGGGCCTCCTCGTCAACCTGCTCCTGGCATTAGCCAAGTTGGCTATATATTAGTCCAGGAAGCAGTGTTTGATAGGGGGGGTTCCCTTGTCACCTGAGGCCATGTTCCGGGTGCTGGTGCGCTCCCGTATCCGGGCAGAGTACCACCTGGCTTTGTCCACTGGGGGAATGGATGAGTTTGTCTCCCAGTGGGCTGTAGATGGTGTGCTCTGCTCGGTATCCCCCCATCCGGTTTCTTTTTCTTTCAACCTCCTAATATGATTTTTATTTAGTTTACAGAACATGTTTTCTCATCATTTTAAAATACACTGTGCCAAGTTCAACCAATCCAATCTAGTTGGGGTAACAACAGTCCACATTTAAAAAACCCAAACTTTTATTTTCTTAAATCTAAGCGCATTTGCCTGATCGTCAATCAAAGTTCATTTGCTTGACCGCTACCCATAATGTGTGTCTTGCTTACAAGTATTGTGCCAAGTTCAACCAATCCAATCTAGTTGGGGTACCAACAGTCCACATTTAAAAACCCCAAAACTTTTATTTTCTTAAATCTAAGTGCCTTTGCCTGACCCTCAATCAAAGTTCATTTGCTTGACCGCTAGCCAGAGTGTGTGTCTTGCTTACAAGTACTGTGCCAAGTTCAACCAATCCAATCTAGTTGGGGTACCAACAGTCCACATTTAAAAAAAACAAACTTTTATTTTCTTAAATCTAAGTGCATTTGCCTGACCGTCAATCAAAGTTCATTTGCTTGACCGCTACCCATAGTGTGTGTGTCAGCCTTACAAGTACTGTGCCAAGTTCAACCAATCAAATCTATTTGGGGTTACCAACAGTCCACATTTAAAAAAAAATGACAAGCAGAGGCAGGACACCCAGCAGAGGCCGTCGTGGTCATGGTGCTGTGATTCCCTTTGGCCCTACAATAATGCCCAGTGTTCAGAGGCCAGTTACCCTGAACTTAAAAAGTTAAGAGGACGTAGTTGACTGGCTAACACAGGACACCCAATCTCCTACAGCTTCCGCTTGGAACATTGACGCACCATCCTCCTCCAGCTTAGCTTCGGGCACCTCTCAAGTTACCACTCACCTGCCTGCCGACACCACCAACACTAGTACCACAGCCAATTCAATTGATCAGTCAGAAGAGTTATTTACACATCAGTTTAAAGAAATGAGTAATGCGCAACCATTATTGCCAGAGAATGTAGATAACAGGGATATGTCTCAGTCAGGCAGCATTAAACACATGTACGTACGATTTGAAGATGATGATGATGATGTACCCGCTGCTGCTTCCTTTGTTCAGTTGTCATATACAAGTGAGGCGGGTGATGATGATGACGATGCGTCCGTGGATGTCACGTGGGTGCCCGCTAGAAGAGAAGAAGAACAGGGGGAAAGTTCAGATGGGGAGACAGAGAGGAGGAGACGAGTTGGAAGTAGAGGGAGGTCATCGCAACGAGCTAGTGGCACAGTCAGACAGCATGCATCAGCACCCGGGGTCAGCCAGACAGCAAGCCAATCAATGCATGCTGTTGCCACCACCAGAATGCCGTCACCGCCGAGCTCAGCAGTGTGGCATTTTTTTTGTGTGTCTGCCTCTGACAACAGCGATGCCATTTGCAACCTGTTCCAAAAGAAACTGAGTCGTGAGAAGTCCAACACCCACCTAGTTACAACTGTTTTGAGAAGGCACATGATGTCACATCACAAACGCCAATGGGATCAACACATGAGTACAAGCAGCACACAAACTCAAAGCCGCCATCCTCCTCCTGGTCCAGCATATTCATCCACATCAACCACTGCTGTCCTCCTTGCCCCCTCTCAACTATCCACCACTCCTTCTCTCCCCTCTTGCTTTTCCTGCTCATCTCCCCACAGTCAGGTGTCTGTCAAGGGCATGTTTGAGCGTAAGAAGCCAATGTCACAAAGTAACCCCCTTGCCCGGCGTCTGACAGCTGGCTTGTCTGAACTCTTGGCCTACCAGCTTTTACCATACAAGCTGGTGGAGTCTGAGGCGTTCAAAAAGTTTTTAGCGATTGGGATACCGCAGTGGAAGGTACCCGGCCGAAATTTCTTTGCCCAAAATGCAATCCCCAACATGTACTCAATTGTGCAAAAGGAAGTAATGGCATCTCTGGCACACAGTGTTGGGGCAAGGGTCCATCTGACCACTGATACCTGGTCTGCAAATTATGGTCAGGGCAGGTATATCACCTACACTGGGCATTTGGCAAACCTGCTGACGCCTGCCAAGCATGGAATGCGTGGCTCTGCAGGGGAGTTGGTGACACCGCCACCACTTGCAGGCAGGCCTGCTGCCACCTCCTCTACTCCTCCTACTCCATCCTCTTCCATAACCTCCTCAGCTGAGTCCTCTTCTGCTGCTGCGTCTTGCTCCACATCAACGGCACCCCCCCAGCTCCCCAGATACTATTCCACATCACGGTTACGGCAGTGTCATGCCGTCTTGGGGTTGACTTGCCTCAAAGCAGAGAGTCACACCGGGCCAGCACTCCTGTCCGCCCTGAACGCACAGGTGGAACAATGGCTGACTCCGCACCAACTAGAGATTGGCAAAGTGGTTTGTGACAACGGAAGAAATTTGTTGGCGGCATTGAATTTGGGCAAGTTGACGCATGTGCCGTGCATGGCACATGTGTGTAATCTGATCGTACAACGCTTTGTCCATAAGTATCCAGGCTTACAGGACGTCCTGAAGCAGGCCAGAAAGGTGTGTGGCCATTTCAGGCGTTCCTACACGGCCATGGCGCACTTTTCAGATATCCAGCGGCGAAACAACATGGCAGTGAGGCACTTGATTTGTGACAGCCCCACACGTTGGAATTCCACACTCCTAATGTTCAACCTCCTGCTCCAACAAGAAAAAGCCATTAACGAGTATTTGTATGACCGGGGTGCTAGGACAGCTTCTGCGGAGCTGGGGATTTTTTTGCCACGTTACTGGACGCTCATGCGCAATGCCTGTAGGCTCATGCGTCCTTTTGAGGAGGTGACAAACCTTGTCAGTCGCACCGAAGGCACCATCAGCGACATCATACCATTTGTTTTATTCCTGGAGCGTGCCCTGCGAAGAGTGCTGGATCAGGCCGCAGATGAGCGTGCGAGGAAGAGTTGTGGTCACCATCACCACCAGAAACAGCCTTATCAGCATCGCTTGCTGGACCTGCGGCAACGCTGGAAGAGGATTGTGAGGAAGAGGAGTCAGAGGAGGAATGTGGCTTTGAGGGGGAGGAGGAAGACCAATCACAACAGGCATCCCAGGGTGCTCGTTGTCACCTATCTGGTACCCGTGATGTTGTACGTGGCTGGGGGGAAGAACATATCTTCAGCGAGATCACTGAGGACGAGGAACGGGACATGACTAGCTCGGCATCCAACCTTGTGCAAATGGGGTCTTTCATGCTGTCGTGCCTGTCGCAGGACCCTCGTATAAAAAGGCTGAAGGGGAATGACCTGTACTGGGTGTGCACGCTACTAGACCCCCGGTATAAGCAGAAAGTGCCTGATTTGTTACCAAATTACCGCAAGTTAGAAAGGATGCAGCAGGTCCAAAACAAATTAACAAGTATGCTTTACACAGCATATAAGGGTGATGTCACAGCACAAGGGCAATATAACAGGGGAAGAGGTGAAAGTAATCCACCTCCCACGACCACGCCGGCAAGGACAGGACGTTTAAAAGACGTGTTGTTGATGGAGGACATGCGGACCTTTTTCAGTCCTACGCATCGCATCAGCCCTTCGGGATCCACCCTCAGAGAACGACTTGACCGACAGGTAGCAGACTACCTCGCCTTAACTGCAGATATCGACACTCTGAGGAGCGATGAACCCCTTGACTACTGGGTATGCAGGCTAGACCTGTGGCCTGAGCTATCCCAATTTGCAATTGAACTTCTGGCCTGCCCCGTGTCCTGTCAGAAAGGACCTTCAGTGCAGCAGGAGGTTTTGTCACCGAGAAGAGAAGTCGCCTAGGGCAAAAAAGTCTAGATTGCCTCACCTTTATAAAGATGAATGAGGGATGGATCCCAAAGGGACTGACACTGGGCGATACATTCGACTGAAAAAGGCCTGATGAGATGAGCTGCCTTCGGTTAAAAATGGTCCACACGCTGCTGTATGTTATCTGTGAATGCCGGATGACTTGCGTGAATTATCCGCCACCAACTAGGGTTCAAGAAGAGGCAATGTTTTATGGCACTTTCTGCCTAGGGGAACAAAGGTCAATTTTTCTGGCCGCTGCAACATCAGCGGCTGCAACAATACCTAATTTTTGAATTTCAATTTTTATGTCAGAAGGCGTACGGCATGTAATGAAAAAGAAAGCATATTGAACAGTCTTGCATAACACAACAGTTGTGCAAAAATACATATTTACAATGAAGACATTTTGTTAAAATTAGGTGGCTAGGCCTTCTTTTTTTTACTTTTTTGGTTAATACATTTCCTTTTTTTTTTACTGTGATTGCAATTTTTAAGAGAAACCTAAGACATGGTAAAACAGACAATAGTAAAGAGTATATCAGCAGTTAACACCAAAGTCCTATTATCTATCATCACTACAGCAGTAGCTTATTATTTACAATATCTAACCTGCTCAATCGCCCTTGGGTTACCCTAGGGCAGGCTTCAGTAGGCGACCTCTCCTTTCCTCGGATGATTTTGCCGCCGGTTGCTTCTGAAGGGTCTGCTCCAGGGCTCCCCCACTCCGGTCCTTCCCCCCGAGTCGCTTCAACCATTAACCAATGTTTTATTATATTAGGGGGGCACTAAATGGGGATGTTATCCAGGGATCCCAAATTGTCTGGAACTGGGTGATTCTATCCAAGAGCAGTAAATAGTTGATTTTTTTTATTAATTCCTGAAAGTTTTAATTTGGGATTTTCCGACTACTAGCTATGTGTATTTTTTCTTTAAAAATTTATTTTATTAGGTCAATCTTATACATTTTAGAAGCTAGTAAGCATGTTTCTTCCCATAGTCTTATGACTGCTGAACACTCCCACCAGACATGAATAAATGTAGCCTCATTACCACTGTTCCTAAAACATGAGCTGCTCCGTTTTGGATCCCATTTATTAGCTTAAAAGGAGTAATATATGTCCTGTGTAGGACCTTTATTGAAGTCTCAAGCAGACTATAATTTAAAGATCCCCTACTTAAGCCTTGCCAACTTTTCTCACATGTGCTATCTGCCAACTCGGTGCCCAAATCCCTCTCCCAGGCTTTGGTATAGTCTGGTTTGTTTGCCCATGAGTTTTCTTTAAATAGTTCATACATGAGGCTAATAATACCAGGCTAAAAGGAGGAATCCCTACAATTTTTGAGTAGCCAAGTGTTTCTTTGGGGGGTTCCCCTACCACTTATCGTATATATAAAATGATGTATCCTGCAAAAATTATAGTCTTCAGCCAGGGGTAAATTGTATCTATCTCTCACCCACTCAAAGGTCATTTTTTTGTCGTCATGCCACCATGGACCAACCCTTAGTAGGTTCTGAGACTTCCACCAACTGAGAGAGCTTTCCGGAAGATGTATCTTAAAGTGGGGATTGGGTACGATAGGGGTAAGATCTGATACCCGAGTGTCCAGTTTTTGTGTCCAGTTCATCTCCGTCCATATTTTTAATGAGTGCTTAATCAACGAGTTTTTCAAGTTTCTCAAAAAAGTATACAGGCCTGGAATCCATATTACTGTATCCCATGTATAAGGTGACATGCTTACATTTTCCATAAATACCCAGAGCGGCTGATGTGTTTTGGAGAATGCGCCAGAGGAATGAAAGCCAGCTGCGCTGCCTTGTAATACAGTTTGAGATTCGGGTCCCTACCCTCTTTTGGAAAGACTATGAGGTCGGCCTGATTCAATTAAGGGGGCATAGGTTCTCCATTTAGTATAGCGTTAAACAAAGATGTTAGGTGGGGGGTAAGCAAGGGCTCAAATTTCTTATAGTACAGATGAGTAAAACCGTCTGGCCCTGGGGACTTGCCAAATTTAAGATCTTGGATTGTAGATTTAACTTCCTCTTGGGATTTGCCTAGGTTCAAGCTGTCCAATTGAGGTACAGGTATTTTGTGGACTTCTTGCTGTAGTAGGAAGGACTCTATGTCAGATCCGCTGCAGCGGGATTGGGATGAATATATGGTCTGATCGAAGTTTTGAAATGTTTCTTGGATAGCATTGGGGCTAAAGGAGGTTTGGCCATCAGGTAGTCTAAAGATACCGTATATTATGTCCTCTCTTGGGGGGTAAAGACACTAATAATTCCTCCAATAAAATCCTCCTTTTTTTTTTTGTGGGCAAGGTCCCTGGTTTGCCCCTTGGGTTATCTGTTAAAAAGAGTGGTGCAGAGACTGTGGGGGCTGTTAGCCTCCTTGTCCCCATGTATCCATTTAGAATCCCTGCTGCTGCATGTTTCAGCTTTATTAAGGTGTAATTGTACACCGTTTGACTCAATTAGCTGCCTGTGCTGTGTCAGTTTGGCTTAATTGCTGGGCCCTTTTCCTGCCAAAATGGCGACCGTCAGTCCATGGGTCTCTATGTCCCCTTCACTACCTTTGTCCCCGTTTGTGTGCTTATTTGGGATGGCCCCCCTTTATATCTCCGGCCCGTGGACTTGTAAGGGTCGCCCCCTCAATCTCTGAGTGTGGATATGCAGGGATGGGGCGTTGAATCAGGCCTACCTTCTTCTCTGCTCGCTGCAAGATCAACAATACCTAATTTTTCAGGCATGTGTACATGCCTAATTTTTCTGGCCTCTGGTGCTGCACTGTGGCTACAACAAACAAACCCCCAAAAAAGGCACATAACAGGGATTAAACTGATAGGAGTAGTATTACTTAACACACCACTCATATCTGGTGTAACAGTAGTGTACATTTAAAACAAAAAAAAATTGTACTGTAATAGATTGCATAGCAGTTAGTTGTCTGCAAGCCTGTGTGTCAGACCTACAGCGTCTACTCTACAAACTTCTGCAAATGCACAGTGCCACTCATATCTGTTGTCACAGTAGCTTGCACGCATAGTACCGATCTGTCAAAACCTGTAATGATGAATGAGGTCTAGAGTAGCCTGGTTCCCTAATCCTCTACAGGTTGAGACCTAATGTTTGGGTGACTCCAGACCAACACATGAGTACAAGCAGCACACAAACTCAAAGCCACCATCCTCCTCCTGGTGCAGCATCATAAGCCACATCAACCACTGCTGTCCTCCTTGCCCCCTCTCAACCATCCGCCACTCCGTCTCTCACCTTGAGCAGTTCCTGCTCATCTGCCCATAGTCAGGTGCCTGTAAAGGACATGTTTGAGTGTAAGAAGCTAATGTCACAAAGTGCCCCAAAATTGAAGTGATACGACCAACAAAGCATCTTTTTCCATCTCCTGGTTCTAAAAATCCAGGCCTTATACATGCCCCCTAATAGGTGATGTAACAAGTATTAAACTGATAAGAGTAGTACTTACAAACACGCCACTCCTATCTGGTGGCACCTTTGAGTGCACATGCCGTGCCCCAAAATTGAAGTGATACGACCAACAAAGCATCTTTTTCCATCTCCTGGTTCTAAAAATCCAGGCCTTATACACGCCCCCTGATAG
Organism: Discoglossus pictus; assembly: GCA_027410445.1. Lineage (NCBI taxonomy): Eukaryota > Metazoa > Chordata > Amphibia > Anura > Alytidae > Discoglossus > Discoglossus pictus. Next base: position 192,170,576 of record CM050166.1, on the reverse strand, counting down.
GTGACGTAACAAGTATTAAACTGATAAGAGTAGTACTTACAAACACGCCACTCCTATCTGGTGGCACCTTTGACTGCACGTGCCGTGCCCCAAAGTTGAAGTGATACGACCAACAAAGCATCTTTTTCCATCTCCTGGTTCTAAAAATCCAGGCCTTATACACGCCCCTTGATAGGTGACGTAACAAGTATTAAACTGATAAGAGTAGTACTTACAAACACGCCACTCCTATCTGGTGGCACCTTTGACTGCACGTGCCGTGCCCCAAAATTGAAGTGATACGACCAACAAAGCATCTTTTTCCATCTCCTGGTTCTAAAAATCCAGGCCTTATACACGCCCCCTGATAGGTGATGTAACAAGTATTAAACTGATAAGAGTAGTACTTACAAATACACCACTCCTATCTGGTGGCACCTTTGATTACACGTGCCATGCCCCAAAATTGAAGTGATACGACCAACAAAGCATCTTTTTCCATCTCCTGGTTCTAAAAATCCAGGCCTTATACACGCCCCCTGATAGGTGACGTAACAAGTATTAAACTGATAAGAGTAGTACTTACAAAAATGCCACTCCTATCTGGTGGCACCTTTGACTGCACGTGCCGTGCCCCAAAATTGAAGTGATACGACCAACAAAGCATCTTTTTCCATCTCCTGGTTCTAAAAATCCAGGCCTTATACACGCCCCCTGATAGGTGACGTAACAAGTATTAAACTGATAAGAGTAGTACTTACAAACACGCCACTCCTATCTGGTGGCACCTTTGACTGCACGTGCCGTGCCCCAAAATTGAAGTGATACGACCAACAAAGCATCTTTTTCCATCTCCTGGTTCTAAAAATCCAGGCCTTATACACGCCCCTTGATAGGTGACGTAACAAGTATTAAACTGATAAGAGTAGTACTTACAAACACGCCACTCCTATCTGGTGGCACCTTTGACTGCACGTGCCGTGCCCCAAAATTGAAGTGATACGACCAACAAAGCATCTTTTTCCATCTCCTGGTTCTAAAAATCCAGGCCTTATACACGCCCCCTGATAGGTGACGTAACAAGTATTAAACTGATAAGAGTAGTACTTACAAATACACCACTCCTATCTGGTGGCACCTTTGATTACACGTGCCATGCCCCAAAATTGAAGTGATACGACCAACAAAGCATCTTTTTCCATCTCCTGGTTCTAAAAATCCAGGCCTTATACACGCCCCCTGATAGGTGACGTAACAAGTATTAAACTGATAAGAGTAGTACTTACAAACACGCCACTCCTATCTGGTGGCACCTTTGACTGCACGTGCCGTGCCCCAAAATTGAAGTGATACGACCAACAAAGCATCTTTTTCCATCTCCTAGTTCTAAAAATCCAGGCCTTATACACGCCCCTTGATAGGTGACGGAACAATTATTAAACTGATAAGAGTAGTACTTACAAACACGCCACTCCTATCTGGTGGCACCTTTGACTGCACGTGCCATGCCCCAAAATTGAAGTGATACGACCAACAAAGCATCTTTTTCCATCTCCTGGTTCTAAAAATCCAGGCCTTATACACGCCCCTTGATAGGTGACGTAACAAGTATTAAACTGATAAGAGTAGTACTTACAAACACGCCACTCCTATCTGGTGGCACCTTTGATTGCACGTGCTGTGCCCCAAAACTGAAGTGATACAACCAACAAAGCATCTTTTTCCATCTCCTGGTTCTAAAAATCCAGGCCTTATACACGCCCCCTGATAGGTGACGTATCAGGTATTAAACTGATAAGAGTACTACTACTTAACACACCTTATAATAATGCAAAGAGAGGCAATGCAGTGAGCGGAATCTGAAGAAGAGGAGTCAGAGGAGGATGGTGGCTTTGAGGAGGTGGAAGACCAAACACAGCAGGCGTCCCAGGGGGCTTGTTGTCACCTTTCGGGGACCCTTGGTGGCTGGGTAGAGGAAGAGACCTTCAATGACATCAGTGAGGACAAGGAACGGGACATGGCTAGCTTGGTATCCAACCTTGTGCAAATGGGGAGTTTGCGGTTGTGCAAATGGACTGTTTGTGGTTGTTTGCGGTGCGTTAAACGGGGAGTTTGGTCTGTCACTGTGAAGCGGGCCTAACCCTTACACTACCTGATCAATACAACATCATACCTGATGTTTTAAAGCACGTTATTCCTAACAATTTAGGAATGTTAGGTAATTTATGTCCTTTATGGCTTAAAACCAGACTCTGCATCAACTATGTAATTTTCCATGGGAGTTTTGCCATGGATCCCCCTCCGGCATGCCACAGTCCAGGTGTTAGTCCCGTTGAAACAACTTTCCCATCACTATTGTGGCCAGAAAGAGTCCCTGTGGGTTTTAAAATTCGCCTGCCCATTGAAGTCTATGGCGGTTCGCCGGGTTCGCCGGTTCGCGAACATTTGCGGCGGTTCGCGTTCGTGTTTGGCGAACCGAAAATGTTATGTTCGCGACATCACTAATTAAGACAAAAGTACAAATATAGTTGGAATACAGGCTATATTACACACTTGGGGTGAAATTTTATTTCAGTAAAAAAAGCGTTTAAAGGACAATCTAAATTTAATATCTAGCCAATTTAAGAGTATATTACTAGATTGGAAAACCCTCAATACGCCTTGGCTAGCTCAGATTGCAGCAGTCAAAATGTCAATTATATATATGTATTCCAATAGTTGCTTCTATATTTTTGCTCAAAAAAACACAGAAAATAATTGATGGATTCTTATATAGAGACAAAAGATCTAGGATAAAACTTGAAATCACTAAAATACCAATAAATAAAGGGGAATTGGCATCTCCATCCATAAAAAAGATCCATAATGCAGTTATATTGTCACATCTTGTTAATTGGAACAACAAAAACCGTAAGGCATCATGGAAAAATATAGAACAGGATGTACTATGGCATATTCCTGTCCAATTAATTTTATGGGTAGCACAGTTTCAAATATCAAATATGGACAAAATTCCCAAAGAATTTAAATCTTTGATTACATTTTGGCTAAAAAGTAAGGTCAAAATGAAGCTATGTAGACCTCCATCTTTAGTAGCTCCGATAGAACAAGTAGAGATTTTTAACAAGGAGGACAATATATCTTTATTTAAAAAAAGTGGGTATTAACAATATAGGAGATACATACGCAAATTGATCTATACTTAGTTTTCCACATTTGATAAAGAAATATAGCTTGAAGGGTTTTCCATGGTAACAATATTTGGCAATGGAAAGATGCTAGAACAGTTGGGGTTTCAATTGAGAGGAATGAGTCAAATTACTTATTTTTAAAAATTGCAATCTAGACGACAAATCCCATTTGTTCTCCAAATGTTTTAAGCTGATAAGAAGGAATGAAGATCTAGATAAAACTACTGGAATAAAGGTCTGTGAAATAGAGTTGAAAAAGTCCTGGTCAATAGAAAAAGGGAACAATGCTTTCAACTTGGTCAATAAATCGTCTTTATGTTCCTCATATAAGGAAACCTTTTTCAAGAACATCCAAAGATCGTTTTTGGTCCCCATTGACAAAAGCAGATTTGGCCCCTCTATTCAAAAACTGTGTTGGAAGGGATGTGAAATGAAGGGAACCGTTCCTCATATGTGGTGGGACTGTTATCGAATCCAACCATTTTGGAAACAATGTAAACTTCATATATCAAATAGCAGGGAAAGAAATTCCTTTTGAATTAAAGAATATGATTCTTCAATTGGATATTGATATCCTATTTCCTCATTGTAAATTCTTGATTTCCCACATTTTACTTGTCGCTAAATGAATTTTAGTTAAAAAGTGGAAACTTGGTGGCAACTTTTGGATGAATATACTAAGAATAAAGTTTAGTATAATTTCCATATAATACATGAACCTAATAATGTCATATGTTCTTCTTTTTGTTTTTCTCTTGGATTTACCTTTGGAAATGTATGTAAATTGTATGTTTGATGGGAATTTAAATTTTTTTTTTAATTATGAATATTAGTAATGTTTGTACGAAAGAAAGGAAACTAATAAACAGACTTTAAGAAAATAAATAAAGAGCAGCATGGCATCTGAAAAAAACATTCTGATTGGCTAAAATATTATTTATTTCAGTCAATCAGAATGCTCAAAAATGACTATTTAAGTTGCAAAAGTGTGGCAAAAGCCATATATTGTGGGGGAGCTACTCATAGAAGGAGCTTCATTAGTTTGATCAAATATATATATTTTTTAGAGGGCCATTTCCAGACCAAGAAGATGAGGACAATATCTTCAATCAAGAAACAAAATAATGTGAAGGGTTACAATCAACATGGATAGTCCGATTGGACTAGGGCTTCGAGGATCATTGCTGGTGGATCATTAGGGTAGGCAGGTAGAATTAATAATCTTATTTTAACAGGGTTATTTTTTTATTTTAATGTATTTTTGTATACCTGTAACCTGTAATGAGAACCGTTGGCAGTTGTCACAGAAACAGATTTTACTGGCTACTAAGGTGGCTTCCTGCATATTTTACATTTCCTGTTAAAAGCCCCCTATGCACTGTTGGTGATATTTGAACTATTTGGAAAATAGAGATGTGCTTAGCATCTGGGAACAGTAATACCCTTTTGTTGGTTTAGCAGCTGTATTTAGTTCTCTTCAGTCACACATTTCTGTATATACAATTATATATATTTTTTAGGGAACAGAGATCAAGATGTTTTCTTATGGTTTCTGTATTAATAGAGAGCATAGGAAGAAAAATTTCTTGGAGTATGAGTGAGAAATTGAGAACCATGGTAATATAGACCCTTCTATGAATGTTAGAGAAAATTGGTATGACCTAACGAGAATTATCGTGACCACAAGATAGTACCGAGGGGACTTACGGTATCTAAAAGATTCTCTTTTGATATGAAAGATGAAAAATGTACTACTAGATGGAACAGTATTTTGTAGGAGTGTTCCTTATCATATATATATATATATATATATATATATATATATATATATATATATATATATATATATATATATATATATATATATATTGCATTTAGAAAAGAAGGATTACAGGACATCAATAAGAGACTAAATGAAAATTAAAGGGAGGGTACACAAATTAGAAAATTAAGTTCTATCAAAGAAAAAAAAATTCAATAGGGATAGATTAGACTATGTAAATCTTAAAAATCCATTTGAAGATAGATCCCAGAAGTACAATAATATATATTTTTTAAAAGGTAAGAATAACTCCATAGGGAGGAATTATGGTATAGGGAAGAACTATACAGAGCTACAGAAAGCCTCCAACCCCCTTAATAGTAGGAAACGACAGGGATTGAGGAATCCTAATGTATAGAATAAACCCACAAGGTTCAATAATAGACAGGAGGGTCAGACTCATGAACATAAATAGGGGGAGAAGAGGCATAGGAATACCAAGCCCGATATAGATAGATTCTCTATGGGTACAGAGAATATAAGTACTTGGACACTGAATCACCCTTTGTCTTTATCAAAGAGTCAATTTGATCTAGTACGATTTAGAAGAGATAGTTTGATACCATCTAGCAGGCCTTTTAAAAACTCATCTAAAGACACGGTAGGTGGTAATAGTGATAGTACGTATGAAGAGTGTATTATCTCTAATTCTTCAGAACCTCCTTCAGGTAGAAATCTAGAGGGGAAATCCAATCAATGGGACAATGAGTCTTTTTTTATTCAACAAAAAGAAATTGAAATTAATTCCCCAAAATGTGAAACAGAATCTACCATTTCTATCACCAAAAACACAAAGGAGGAAAAGAGATTCAAGTAAGGCCGGCGGAGGGGATGCAGGGCATGAAGATGGGAACAAAGTAAAAAGGATAAAAAGTGTAAATATGTAAAAATTAGAAGTTTTAATTTATCCAAAAAGACCTTAAATGCATATGAATTAAGTGTCTTATGAAAGGGACTCTTGTTTGCCCCCTACTTTGAACCAGACTTTTTTGATCTCTTCATTGATATTAATACGTTTGTAAGGAATATTGCACTAAAGAGACATTTTAGGAGGTTAGAAAATGTGGTTGGTTCACAATCTGGAGATGAACCTATGTGTAGTAATATTTTGGGGATTAATGATATGGATACTTTGTTGGACATTCACTCTTTAAATTGTTATGTGGGACAATCGAGTGGATTTAGTATGTGAATCCGACAACTCGTGCATTAGGCATAGTTCCCTAAAACCGAAATTGGTATTTTATGCAGTACAGTACAAGGGGAATTATATCCCTGTTTTTAAAAAATTGGTTAGCAAAGAATTTTAAAAAAATTGTAGTAAAAAGTATAGGGCCAAAAACTCAAATTTAAATAAAGGTGAGATGGCAGCTTTTAAAAGTCTACAGGGGGATGTGTCGATTGTGATTAGGCAAGCGGACAAGGGGGGGGGGGAGTAGTTGTCCAAGACAGGGAGCAGTATCTTTTGGAAGCATTTAACCTTATCAATGATGAGACCAACTATAAGGCACTAGACCGGGACCCTACTGAAGTGTATTTGGAAGCATACAATTTAATGCTCGTAGAAGCAATGAATGAGGGAGTTTTGTCCAAAAAAGAGTTGAAATATTTGGAGAATATAGGGCTGTATTTTACCATCTCCCAAAAATACACAAAGACAGTACAAATCCTCCAGGGAGACCTATAATTTCGGGGATAGGGTCACCAACCGAGAAGCTATCGGAATATGCTGAATTTTTCTTACAACCTATGGTATGTACGCTAAAATCATATGTGAGAGACACTGCAGATCTTTTGAGAATATTACAAGACCTGGAATGGTTCGAGACATATAGATGGGTCACCCTGGATGTTTCTGAGTTGTACTCTTCCATTCCATAAGAACTAGGTATTTTGGCTGTTAAACATATTTGTATGAATTTGATGACATTAATCTTTTACAGAGAGAGTTTATTTTAAAATCAATTGATTTTATTCTTAGACATAACTACAATGTAAATGTAAAGGCACGGCTATGGGGACATAGTTTTGTAAATTTGGTTATGGAGTGCTTGGAGTATCTTAAGATATGGAATTACAATCCTTTCTCGGAGAACATCATCAAATGGTACCGATAGGATGTAGATTCCTAACGAAATATAACCAGGCAGCTAAACACATCTCGCGCAGTATTAATAAACTGTGGCCAGTTTTATTGGAAGATGATGTTATGAAATATGTATTGCCAGTTAAATCCCAGATTACCTTCAGAAAGAGTAGGAATCTAAAGAGTATGAATGCTCCAAGCGAACTTAGACAGCAATAAAGAAAGGACTCTGTCCCAAGTGCTTGACCTTTAAATGTGGAATAAATGGATGTACGACGTGTGGTCTTTTAAAAATTAAAGACAAGATCCATGTGATGTCTACTAGTAGGAAACGTGAATTCCGCATAAGACACATGACTAATTGTAGAACTCAGTACAATGTGTATGTGATTACATGTATTTGTAATAAACAGTATGTAGGTCAAACCTAGCGACCTCTGAAAACTAGAATCAGTAGGTAATTCCAAGAAGGGAGTGTTAACAAATGATTTTTTGGCGCATGTAACAAAATGTCATCACCAAGACCCTAAAGGTATACAAGTACAAGCGATTGAACACATAGAATTAAGATGCAGGGGGGTGGGGTGGTAGATTGACTATGTTGAGACAAGTGGAAACCAAGTGGATCCACACACTGGGTACATTGATACTAGACGGTCTAAATATTGATATAGACCTAGCTGCTTTTTTATAACACAGCTGTATGAATATTTAAGGAAGGGGTTGGGAAATCGTGAGAGACCTAGAATGCTTTTTATTTTATCTATTTTATACTATGTTTTAGTCTTGTATTTGGCTGGGATTTTTTATATATATATTTACATATCTATATATATATTTACATATTTTTATATGTTTATTGAATTACATGTGTTTATGGATTAGAGAATGGCTTTATCCTATATATATATATATATATATATATATATTTTTTTTTTTTTGGCATATATACTTTCTATGGGCATTATTTGATAGGGGAACTTATACTGCACTCATTTTGCGCCATGGAGTTGTCTATATATATATTAGAGTATTTTTTTTACCTTGTGAGCTATACCCTTAATTGTTACTACCGGTATACTCTATAATCTTGGATATAGATTTATAGGATTATTTGGGTTTTTCACTATTTTTAGATATAATTGGATTCTTATTAGCTTCTATGACCGCTATAAGGGCCCCCTAGTGAAACACAGTATTTTACCATTATTATTATTATTTTTTTATATATAGATGTTATTTATTCTGTGTATTCTATATATTATATTATAATATATTACTGTTGTTTTATATGTATACTAGGTATTATCTCTCTTTGTATATATGACCTGATTTTTGTGTATCCTTTTATGGGTACTTCAGTGTGTTTTAGACATTTCTATTGATATGAACATGGATATATGTCTATATGAGGGATCTGTGAGACCTGTAACCTCCCTGATGTAAGTCAAGACCGGAAATTACGCTGCAATAACGTTTTTGGTGGGAAAACGCCATTTGGGTCCAAGGCTTTATGGGGAATGTTAGACTCTTGCTGCTCCTCAGATGATAGACTGGAATGAAGGTAGGGGGGTATTTATAGAAGGAAGTATATACACTCTCCATACATGATTTTTTGCACATGATATTTAGCAAAAATATTTTATGCATTAAATTCATAACCTTTTGGGTTTATGGTAATCTGTAAATGATAACTGAAGAAGCTCTGACAGTAGAGAGAAATATGTGTTATCTAACACGGAGACACTCCCTCTGTTCAGTGGATGTCTCATTGATTTGTATTGTTTTATTACTGATTTTTTTAAATATAACCTTTTGTAAACTAAATATGGCTGGAATCCATTAAATTCACTCAACATACAGGGATTGGACTCTACTACACTGAATCAACCTCTGGAGCTGAACAAGCCATTGAGGAGAAAGGTGCAAATCAAGCACTCGAATAATATGCTTACCATACCTCATTTTGTGGGGTAATAACATGTGAGTTGACATTTCTTATATTATTTGGAGTTTGCTTATATCTCACCATACCCTAACTGTTTGATACCATAAGTTTAACTTCACTAGGGTGGGTGCCTCTTTTCCATTTTGTTTTGAAGATGGTCCTTATAAAGTTCTACTTCAGTGAACTTTATATGGAAACTACAGTGGATATAAAAAGTCTACACACCCCTGTTAAAATGTCAGGTTTCTGTGCTGTAAAAAAATTAGACAAAGATAAATCATTTCAGAACTTTTCCCACCTTTAATGTGACCTATAAACTGTACAACTCTATTGAAAAACAAACTGAAATCTTTTAGGTGGAGGGAAGAAAAAGAAAAAAAGAAAAATAATGTGGTTGCATAAGTCTGCACACCCTCTTATAACTGGGGATGTAGCAATCACATTCCAAATTGTGTTAAATAGGAGTCAGCATACACCTGCCATCATTTAAAGTGCCTCTGATTAACCCCAAATAAAGTTCAGATGCTCTAGTTGGTCTTTCCTTCTTAGTCGTATCCCACAGCAAAAGCCATGATCCACAGAGAGCTTCCAAAGCATCAGAGGGATCTCATTGTTAAAAGGTATCAGTCAGGAGAAGGGTACAAAAGAATTTCCAAGGCATTAGATATACCATGGAACACAGTGAAGACAGTCATCATCAAGTGGAGAAAATATGGCACAACAGTGACATTACCAAGAACTGGAGCTCCCTCCAAAATTGATGAAAAGACGAGAAGAAAACTGGTCTGGGAGGCTACCAAGAGGCCTACAGCAACATTGAAGGAGCTGCAGGAATATCTGGCAAGTACTGGCTGTGTGGTACATGTGACAACAATCTACCGTATTCTTCATATGTCTGGGCTATGGGGTAGAGTGGCAAGATGAAAGCCTTTTCTTACGAAGAAAAACATCCAAGCCAGGCTACATTTTGCAAAAACACATCTGAAGTCTCCCAAAAGCATGTGGGAAAAGGTGTTATGGTCTGATGAAACCAAGGTTGAACTTTTCGGACATAATTCCAAAAGATATGTTTGGCGCAAAAACAACACTGCACATCACCAAAAGAACACCATACCCACAGTGAAGCATGGTGGTGGCAGCATCATGCTTTGGGGCTGTTTTTCTTCAGGTGGAACTAGGGCCTTAGTTAAGATAGAGGGAATTATGAACAGTTCCAAATACCAGTCAATATTGGCACAAAACCATCAGGCTTCTGCTAGAAAGCTGAACATGAAGAGGAACTTCATCTTTCAGCATGACAACGACCCAAAGCATACATCCAAATCAACAAAGGAATGGCTTCACCAGAAGAAGATTAAAGTTTTGGAGTGGCCCAGTCAGAGCCCAGAATCTGATGGGGTGATCTGAAGAGGGCTGTGCACAGGAGATGCCCTCGCAATCTGACAAATTTGGAGTGTTTTTGCAAAGAAGAGTGGGCAAATCTTGCCAAGTCAAAATGTGCCATGCGGATAGACTCATACCCAAAAAGACTGAGTGCTCTAATAAAATCAAAAGGTGCTTCAACAAAGTATTAGTTTAAGGGTGTGCATACTTATGCAACCATATTATTTTATTTTTATATTTTTTCTTCCCTCTACCTAAAAGATTTCAGTTTGTTTTTTAATTGAATTGTACAGTTTATAGGTCACATTAAAGGTGGAAAAAGTTCTGAAATGATTTATCTTTGTCTCATTTTTTTACAGCACAGAAACCTGACATTTTAACAGGGGTGTGTAGACTTTTTATATCCACTGTATATAGTATTTTTTTGGGGGGGGGATCCAACTCATTCAACATCAAAATCAGGGTGCAATGTTCCAATTATTACCACAGGTTTCCCCTCTCTGTCATATGTGTTATTTTTGTAAAACCACTATTATTCCCACCAATGATACAGTCCTGGTGATTTTCTGCAGTGTCTTTATAAAATAGTCCTGCTGTGAACTGTGTAGATAATGCATCATCATTGTAATTGTGAATTACTTCAGTGTATGCATGGTAAGCATACAGGTTATTGGATATTGAAATGAGACAACCACCGTATGTCACATCAAGTTTATTCTACATCAACACCTATCAGGTGCAGGAGTATTTTCTTGTGTTATAAATTGTACAAGGTATGTACAACAGAGTGTTAATCAAAACAAAACAGTGATCACCACTACCTGATACATAAAAAATGACTGGTACATTTTCAGTAATAGCTGTTAGAGTTTGTGCTACCACTTATAGACATTTTTCTATGCTGATCTGTGTTGGTTTTATTTGGAAAATATCTAGTTCTGATTTGGCACACTCCGCGGATTGATTATTTATGAAGGCCATGTTCTCTGAGAATATTCTACAATTGTTAAAAGATGTAACTTGTTGTATCCCCTATACGTCTTTGTCTCTTTTGTCAAATTCTAAACCTTGCCTAGACAACAACAGAGCCATTCTAATCTCTTTTACCTCTAATAATGTGTGCAATCAGTCAGATCATTGTAAGCCTTCATTGCAACTATAGTATATCTTTAATACAAAGTAGTATTGCACAGTTTAAAGTGTAACTTAATGAGCATCTTCCCTTTATTAAATTTAATATTTTTTATTCTAATCTTTTTTTATATCAATTGAGAGATGATTAAAACGGTGCTCACTGGTATGTAATCAGGCTCTGTGTAACGTGAAATTTTCATAGTTTTTTCCAGATAAAGGCACATCACTGTTATTAGAAAAAGAAATTAAGGAATGGTACATTTGGATGACTTGAGAGGTGGGATCACCTGTCAAAATAAGTTTGATGAATTATTAGGCAATATCTACTACCACATAATAGGTAAAAATGAAGTATCATTTAAGCCATTATCAAGAGGACTCCTTTAAACAAGTTAACTGCAATATAATTTTGAGCCTACTAAAATATATAGAAATATACAAATACTGTATCGATTATTAGACCTCAAGGCCCTTTGCATTGCACTCTTTATTTCAGAATTATTAATATTCTCCCATAAGAACTGTGCCAAACAAATAGCACTACTGAAAAAAATCATCACATATAAAAGTTGTCAAACGTTGTGTTGTCATCACGCTTGCAAGCCTCACTAAGCGAGGTGAGCCGTTGAGGCATAGAAGCCTTCCGAGCTCGGAGCACTTAGGCAGTGAGCACCGAAGGTGCTCATCACCCTGCAAGCCTTTCAAAGTGAGGCAAGCAGTTGAAGCATTGAAACACGCGGACTGAGCTAGACTGAAATGAGCGCCAAAGGTGCTCCTGCGAGTCTTGTGAAGCGAGGCAAGTCACTTAAGCAAAATGAGCACCAAAGGTGCTCCTGCGAGCCTTGCAGTTAAGAAACAAGGGACTTACTTAGGCTGCAAGTAGTTGAGGAACACGGGACTTAGAAGAAAAAATTCTGACCTCGAAATCTCAGGGCCAAAAAAAATGACCTTGCAAAAATACGAATTTAACAGCCGAACCACGAGAAAGGAAAAACAAGAAGAAAAAAAAACACTCACACACAGCACGGAGGGAACACCAGGACACCTGGGAGTGAGGTTCCATGGGAATTTAAGCAACATTTTCGAGAAAAAAAATGGTGGACGAAAAAAATGAAAATGAGTCTAAAGGAGACTGAAGCACAGAAATCACAGACAGGCACATATGAGCTAGCCAGGAACAACCTTGGAATCTTAGGGGCAAAAAAATCGACCCAGCAAAAATACGAACTTAACGGTCGAAATACAAGAAGAAAAAAAAACACACAGCACACAAGGTTGCACACAAATTTAATTGTCCGAGTATAGGCGCTCAATAATCAGCTAAGCGACAAAAAAAAAGCGTCAGATGAAAAAAATGAAAAAGAGGCTAAAGGAAACCCGAAGCGAGTTATCCAGGAATGTAGGAGATACAAAATATACCATTATAATACCAACAATAATAACATTACGATTCTAAAATGGCTATTACTCGCCTAAGCAAATGGTTTGGCCTCGCGCACGCAGCCTATTTACACTGCACACTTGGCAAATTGCTGACACTTTATCCTCAGGTGATCAACTGTCCAACTGTACATTTTCTGATGCCGAAAAATCCAAAGAGATTGTTAGCTCTTCAGGATATTGATTGCTGCATGGTAAATATAAATAGGTAAAGTATATTAATTTATTAATTCATTAATCTAATTTACACAGCACTAATAAAAAATATATATTTTACACTGCACTTACAAATCTGTATTACTGCTCATTGGCTGACAGCAATAGGACTCTCAAAGCAGTTACATTTTTATACCACTTTATTATGCTCTGAGACCTCCACAAAATGGATACTTTGCAGTGTACTGAAAAAATTGTATATTTTAGACTGTACTTATATATCTGTCTTCACGATGAACGCCGAAGGTGATTGATCATTGCAAAGCAGGAAATTTGAAGTACACGAGGGGAGAGGCTCGGAATGAGCGCCGAAGGTCCTCAGAGGAGCAAATACATTGTGTAGCATACAGCATTGCCATTGCTTCATATTTTATTGCCGTCATTTTTGATGGGCAAGTCGCTAGCTAATAATATTAATAATAATAATAATAATAATAATAATAATAATAAAATAATAATAACGACCCAAATATCTCATGATGCTTGCCATGCAGTCTCTACAGTTAAAATGATTTAATAAGAGTGACCAAAAAATATTTTCGAAGGGGCTCATTGCACTGGTGGAGATGAGGGCCGTAGGCGCTCATCCCTACGACCCTGTACGACTTAGGCACAGAGCGCCGAAGACGCTCACTGCGCTGGTGAAGGTGAGCGCCGTAGGTGAAAAAAAAACAAACGAGGCTACACGACCCTTAAACACGCATAACACCACCAAGCACATAAGACTTTTACACAGGTACAAAATACACTATTAGGGACAATCGAAAATGCTCCACACCCACGTAACGCATAGACAATCTCTGCCATTTTACATCACTAACTTACAACTAATAACATTACCATTACAAAATGACAATTTTACAAATAAACAAACAGTTTACATTCGTGCATGCAGAAGGCACTCATTGCGAGCCAAGCTCAGCGCGGGACTAACAATGAGCGCAGAGGGTGCTCAAAGGAGCAAAAGTACACCAGGGGAGAGGATACCAATGAGTGCCAAAGGCGCTCAGCGAGGGGCTTGCAATGAGCCCCGAAGGTGCTCAGACGACCAAAAACCTTACATTGTGTGCCAAACAGCATTCCCAGTCTTACAATTTTATTGCCGTCATTTTTTGACAGGCTAGTAGCTAGTTTATAATACTTGTTTGCTCGCTTAATATCTACAGTGCAATTTTGCATCTAGTTAATTTTTTATGATATTAACTGACATAGTTATAGTTACAATCACACTTAAAGGGCCAGTTTACCTCCCCATATGTGCTCTTCATAGTGTGAAAGAGCACAAGATTTTATGTTCAAATTATCTATTTTTTTTCTTTAATTACACTTATAACAATCAAAAAACTACAGGTTTAGGTCTGTTTACAATTCAATGATTAATAACATCTGCCGAAAACAGCCGTTGTAGCTCCGGGTGCAGAAAATTAATTATATGTTATTCTTGGCTTTCAGGAGTCCTACAACGCAGCAGTTAACCCACAAATAACTTATTTCAAAGATTCTAACACTTCTTTTTATGCATATATGAATTTATAAAGGGTTTACTGTAGTTTTCCTCTGCTCTCTACTCCGGAGTTTGCTGTCGGTCTGTCTGGCAGCTTGCCAGTGACAAACGTAAACATACATTTAATCAATAAATATCTCAGTGAAAAAAGAGTGGATTTCAAAAATTAAAAAAGTTTTTAAACATGCTGTTAAGATATCTTTACATTGGTGTGATCCACATTGTACTGAATTAAGTGTCTCTTTAAAGTAACTACAGTTACAAAGGAAATATAGTTTCCTTCAACCATAATTATACTCATTTTAGGGAAACCACCCTCTATATTCCCTTTAGGCTCAAAAGTGGTGAAGATAATTGTTTACAACCAGTTAACCTACCTAGCCCTTTATTTGATACTCTGTAATGTGGATTTTGACATTAACAATCAACCAAGAGAGCACTCAGTAAATTCACAAATGCAAAGTCAAAGATCTCTTTGTAATTGTTAAGTACCATTTTACTGCCTTAAATACAGTTGGGTATCCTACTTTCCTCCAAAGCTTCATACCATTGAAATTTTTTACACCATTTTCAAAATGATCAAATCAATGTTTCAAAGTCTACTTCTCTGATTCCTCTTCCCTCCGACTACTGTTCAAATTTGAGTTAATCAAGGGCCAAGGCTTAGGGACCCCTTCTTTAAAAAATAAACAAGGGAGGGAGGAGAGCAAAACAGGCCAACTTGAAAAGATACACATTTCTAGATAAATGGCTACTTACAAACTAAGAAATGCAATTGAAAAAAAACAAGAAATGGGAGTTATATAGTACATACCCGTCAAAAAATGACGGTCAATAAAACTGTAAGGCTGGGAATGCTGTTTGGCACACAATGTAAGGTTTTTGGTCATCTGAGCACCTTCGGCGCTCATGGTAAGAAGCACGCTGAGCACCTTTGGCGCTCATTGTGAGCCTCGCAATAAGCGCCTTTGGCGCTCATTGCAAACCTCTCCCCTGGTTTACTTTTGCGCTCTTTGCAAGCCTTTTCTGCTCGTGTAATTTTGATGGTGTGAGCACCTTTGGCGCCCATTTCAAGGGCCGCACTGATCGCCGTTGGCTCTCATTGCGAGCCTCTCCCTTCATGTACTTATGCTCCTGCAGCATACAATATACATTTGCACTGTTGCTGCCCTGAGGTGTAAGTGTCAGCAATGTGTGAAGTGTGCAGTGTAAATAAGATGCATGCGGGAGTGTAAACCGTTTGTTTAGCTGTGCAATTGTCATTTTGTAATGGTAATGTTATTAGTTGTAAGTTAGTGTTAAATGGCAGAGATTGTCTATGCGTTAGGTGGGTATGGAGCATTTTCTGTTGTCCCTAATAGTGTATTTTATACCTCGTACATGCCTGTGTAAAAGTCTTATATGCTTGGCGGTGTTATGCGTGTTTAGGGGTCATGTAGCCTCATTTTTGTTTTTTTTCGGCCGCCATTTTTTTCTCGTGCTTAGGCGATTTTCGTGTGTGTAAACTCGGCAAATTGTGGTTAAATTGTCATGCAACGTGGCTCCCAGACGTTGACCCTGCTGTGAGTGGTGTTTTTTATTTATTTTTTATTTTTGTTAATTTTGGTGGTGTTGTTGTTTTTGTATGTGCGCAGTTTGGCAGTTACCTTTGTATATATTTTTTTTCTTAAGTGCTGCTATCCTTTTTGCAAATGTTAATTTTTCCATGCGTTTCTTTTCAAATTGCTACGGGTCTCGCATTGTGAATGGTGTAATTGAGATTTAGTTCCGTGCTCACTACCTAAGTTGTACGGTGTCACACGGATGAGCTTCTACTGGGCTCAAATACATCAGCGCAGTTAGCGCCTTCGCAGCTCCCTGCCTAAGTTGTACGGGGTCTTTGGGATGAGCGCCTATGGTGCTCAACTCCACCAGCACAAGGAGCGCAGAAATACACCTGCCTATTAACATCTGCTGTAAACAACAAGCTATATAACCCCATCCCCAACAAGTCATTAGCATGTCTGAAACACCATGGATTCCCAACATGACAGAGAGATACATGAGAATATGTATGCATGGTCACATCTGAGGTACTACTGTCTGCACAGAATGTGGCATGATGGAGATCCGTATGCAAGGTGTGTGATTGAGGAGTGGATAAGGAGTGTCAGAGAGGAGTGAATGAGCGTGCAAGTGGTAATGTGATCCATGCTGGGCCAGAAACAAGCCAGGCAAGTGAATTATCACAGGCCATGCATAGTATCATGGTGGAGGATCAGGTAGGGAGAGATCTCTAGTAGCACAGGGATAGAGGGATATAGGGGCACTGCAGACAGGGAGGATGACATTGATGTGGGCGATAAGCTTTTGGGCAGAGCACAACAAGAACTGGGTGCCCAGGAAGTGCTGGCTCAGGCAGAGCAATAGCCACAGGGGGGTGAGAAGGTCCAGGAGCCCGTAAGAAGGGTCCGGGCACCCAATGTAAATAGGGAGAGACTCACATTAACTGATGGGGAGATGTATGAGCGTTTTAGGCTTACCTGTGTCTCTCAAATTGTCTCAAAATATTCCTCCGTGCTATTGTTCGGCAAGCTACCAGATACATCAGTTACCCTAACACTGCTGACGAGACCTTGAAGGTGAAATATTATTTTCACTGATTAGGAGGTGTCCCTAATGTGCTAGGAGCTATTGATTGAACATATGTTGCATTGATACCTTCTAGATAGCAAGAAGCTCTGTGCAGAAAGTGCAAACATTATCATTCAATCAACGTACAGGTTGTTTGTGATGCGAACATGGGTATACAAAATGTGTTTGCTGCCTTCCCTGGAAGTGCTCACAGTGCCCATATACTGTGTCAATCATCCACCTATGATTTGTTCCAGTCCAGCCAATTCCCATCCGGTTGGCTACTGGGTGAGTACCCAGAAGTAACCACAGACAACCATATCTTACTAACACAGGATACAATAACATATACATAATGTTGCACTCTATTGGCTATTGGATACCTGAGCCATAACATAATTGCTCATTGCTGTGCATAACCCTTGCCCAAACAGTATGAAGTTCAAAACAACATATCCAAAAAAGATAGATGAATCATTATGTATACGTTCATATGCTTTGACAAACATCTCAACATCCCATTAATATTTACATCTCCCATTTTGTTTACGTCAGGAGATGCAGGATATGGGTGTTTGCCATCGTTGTAGACCCCTGTGAGCAACCCACAAATACAGGCAGAGGAGAGGTATAATGCGGCGCATAAGACATTCCAGTATGTAATTAAGCGCACCTTCTGTGTTCACAAGATGCACTTCAGATGCTTACATTCAACTGGTGGTGCTCTACAATATAGCCCAGAAAATGTTTTTCATATCAGCATTGCCTGCTGTTGCCTGCACAATATAGCAGTACAGGCCAACTGTCTGGCTTTACCCCACCCGGTAGCGCATAACAACATGCCTGCATCATTTGTGAGTACTTCAAATGTAAGTACAAACCCAATAAGAAATAACGCATAATATAGCTTAATTATGCATAGCTCCTAAAACTCTTTTCTCCATCCCCGTTGTCATACAGAATATCAAACAGTCCACAGTAGAGGAAGATTCTCTGATAGTTTATGCGTGTAATGTGGGTGAATCTCCCCAAGGGAACTTTTTGGTGTGTAATTGGTGGTTACCCCAGTGTATAGGGGCTTTTCATCTTGTGATATACACTGTATTACCAAATGTTATGACTGTTTGTTGAGACTGTATTGACACAGTACTCTTACACATACTTGCATTGGCATTTATTAGCCAAGTAATATACAGTAGCTCCATATCACCTCACCATCAGAGCTGTTAACCCCTGTATTTATCTGTATCAATGTGCATTATATTCATGTATTTATGATAAACTTTGATACATTTTGTGCTTAGACACACATGTTGTGGTGACTTAAGAATATTAGAGTGTTTTCTATATTCACCATTTTTTCCTCTAACTTGTTATTAGTGGTGGCTCACTCTATTTACATAACAGGTGCCTGTGTTTTTTTGTTTCAACTGCTGTTTGAGTACACACACCCCTCATACCATCTGTGTTTGGGTGCAGCGGAGACTCTCCTGGCTTTCAGCCTCAAGTATTTGTTTTAGTACTTCCCTCTTGTTTGTGACTCTATTTTTTATTTTTCAGTAGTAGAGTAAAGGTTATGTTTTAATTGGTTATTTATCTGTATGGGAATCTCCTGTTGTCTCTTTAAGCGTTACCTTCTCCTATTTGACAGTAGAGTCTCTGGTTAATCATCTGTGATTGTTATGGCTATGACCTTTTTATGTTATTTATATAACCTATTAGTCATTTATAGGAGATGACTTAAACCTCCTTGTCTGCATGTATGTGATTTTTCTTATATTATACTGGGAGTTCCAGGCATTAGTTACCTTCTTTTTTCTTTTATCTGTAATATTTATATTATAGCAACTCAGAAACTCTTAATTAATTTGGACTTCTCATCATATTTGGGAATCCAGTTGACATATGTGGTATCTACTATATTTAATATATTTCACATGATGCTCCTTGCATATCCACAGCTTTAAACATGCTATTCTCTCCTCTACTTGGACTATTGTGAAGGCTACATCAGACTCCCTTCCAATCTCTTCTTCAGTGCTGATGTGATCCTCCCTGTACATATGAGTAACACTAGGCTTGGAACTTAACTTTTAATGAGGTTACCTTAACCTTCAGTTATGCATATGCAACAAATTTAATAGAGATGACCATTCAGAGAACAGAAATCCCCTCAAATTGCCCAGTTTGTTGTGAGTGAATTTCTTGAACAAGTTACAACACAGTGATATGGTCCTGGTCAGGTCCCCATCTGAGTATCCAAACGTAGGTATGGAGAGGCTGCTCTCATTGCAGATTATCATTGCCACATAACTGACCTATTGGGGTTATAACATTAACTGATTGAGCACTTAGCACTTATATGTAGTTGCATAGGAGTGTCTGTTGGACACACAAGCCTACATTTTACTTCTCCCCATATGTATATCTCCTTATTCTGTATTATTGTTTTTGCTTATTAAATGTTATAGTTGTCTTTATATCTGTAATAATATGATGTAACTTATATTGTCTCATGTTGGATGATACACAGTAAATCCCCCTCAACTGATCATGAATATCAATGCCACCTCCACTGCCTGCATTCTGCTCCCATATCCCTATTGCCTGTTACTGGAACTCTGTATCCTACCAACATCCAACATGATACTGTGCATATCTGTGATAATTTGTCACTGTTGGTATTTTTGTTATTATTTTTGCTAATATTAAATATTATTTATCAGCTATGTTGTTTGTGTTAGCCTCGCTAATGTCTATAGTATAGCATTTCCATAACAACAATTAAATGACCCTGAAAGTCAACAGATGTGCTCATCACAATCAGTTAGGGATGTAAATATTCTGTTCAATATGTGTTTACTTTACTGCATAATAATCTTGAATGTAGATGAATACCATTGTTCTAGTTAAGCCCTTAAAGTCATTACAGACAACCTGCATGTATATTAACATGACTCATGATTTCACATCCCTCTTGCTGACACTTTCATCTAGTAAATAAATAGTACATCTGTGTTCACATTTTAATGACTAATACAAGTTAAAAAACCTGCTTCCAGCTCAAAAATCAGAGAGAAACAGTTATTACACTGCATTCTGGCAAGCTGAGCTGGGACATGCAAATGTGCCCACAAATGCCTCGCTCTTTAATGCATAAACCATTTCAAACATGGCTTCCTTTAAGCTCATGCCCGCTGCATTACACAGCTTTTATGCAAAGCCAAGGTTGGATTATACACAAGCTGAGAATCCTATCCATGTACATCTGTTTCAAGCTTACTGGCTATCATTAGCGTGTAGAAGGATTTCTGTTTCTTTTGTGGACCTTATGAGTAGGTAGTTATATATAAAAACAATAAAACTTAATTATATCTGGATTCTGTCTATTCCAATCCATGATATGGTACAACACACAGCAACAATGATAACAGTACACCATGTTACACATAGCACATGTTAATATGTATACCACTGTGCATACATATCATGGGTTTGGTGTGGGTGGATCCCGGAAGGGCAAGAGGCTTTTGGTCAACAAGGTACACTTAAAGGGCTAAATGTTAGAGATCATAAGGATAATGCATAGCATCTACTACAGACAAATGTGGTCAGGACACCACAGTAACCATAATCTGATGTGAAATTGAAACATCATATAACACTCTTTTCCTAGAAATAACCCTTAATGTGCATCTAGCTTCCATATGGTCTCCATCTGCTATATTAAACAGATGCTAGAAACCATGGATCATGTGATACAAATCAATTCCACACACACTGTGTTTTCATACATTAATGATGATTCCAAAATAGATGGAAAACATATCTGGAAAACATATAGAGCAGGTGTAAGATAAATCAAAAGCTGTTATTAAAGTACAGTGTTTTTGCTCTGGACACTACAATAAATCAATTAACATGAACATCATCTACGAGCAGTAATAACCATGTTAATTATGTACTGTTCAATCAGTGTTCCCAGAATATGTTGAGGATGTTGAGGATGTGACAAGTCATGCTTCACTTTGACCACAATCTTTTAGCAAAGAGTACTATCATTTTCTACATGGAATAGTTGTTCCATGCTGATATCACATCTCACTGGTATATGGGTGGTACTAAGGCCAGACAGATTACACTGTTCACATTACCCCTAAACACATACACATTGATCCTGATGCCAAAAAAAGGGAATTAGCCATTTTGTTTCTGGATGACATGAAATACATGAATCCGCTTTCATAATGTTAACGGGATGACATGCAACAAAAATGCATGTACAACTACTGGTTTGGATTAGCTGGTCCTAATGGTACTGTGCAACTATACAGCCAGGACTCTATTCATTGTAATTGAAACTCCCACCAGTCATGTTCATTAGTGAAGAGATATGTAGTCATGTATTGCATTTCATATCTAACGGCAGTGGTGAATGAGATTGATCGAATTCCTGTTAGGAACTGGGTTGAGTGTTTACTGGTGTTGCACTGTTCGAAGATGAAGAACATTCCTTCATGGTCATGAGATTTGGCTATTAACACCTACAGAGACAAGAACAAGATATCAATCATAACTATATTCAGATTAACTAAAACACCTCATCTCAATGTCAATCCACACTGAACATCAATAGGTGAAATGTTAAATATAACTAGACATGTACACACTCTTTAGCCAGCCAATTCTATGTCAACATCTATACCAATCAGTATTCAGTGAGGAGTGATCATGAGGAGGACTACAGGACTAACACTTCCTCCAATTGGATTAGTTGCTGCCTGTCCTTAGTCACCTTTTCCTCATATCTCTTCATCCTGCGGTTGTGCCTCCTCACTTCAGAATGGAACAATCGTTTGCTTGGAAGGAGGGAGTTTGTGAGCCGAACCAGCCTTCTGAGCAATCCGAGCTTCTCATTCCTTTGTTTGTTCCATCTCATGACCTCCCTGTTAAATCGGGCCATGATTTTCCTCAGGGCTGGTGCTGTTGACACAGAGGTCACGGCATTGGGGCAGGAGGTGACGGCAGGAGGACCTGAGGTTACGGCAGAAGGGCCTGAGGTGATGGCAGGAGTGCCTGATGTGACAGTAGGAGGTCTGGTGTGTTAGGCCATGTTGGGGGACTCTATTGTGTGTTAGGCCATGTTGGGGGACCCCATTGTGTGGGAGGCCATGTTAGGGGACCCCTTTGTGTGGGAGGCCATGTTGAGGGAGTGGTTGTGCCCTGCCATGGCTGCAATGGTGTTGTAGCAGGTGGCAGTTTGTGCTGCAATGATGGCTGGGGCCAGGCCAACGTCATCAGGTTTGGTGTAGTTGTTTGTTGGCTCCATGACATGCTTAATGGAGTGTGCTGGAACAGCAATGCATGTCTAGATGATTCGTTTGAGGGCCCGGGGAGTGAATCCCACTCCTGAAATGAGAGTGATCATCTGGATTGTAAAGGGCCAGCTTCTGTGGATGGTCCTGGTCCCTCTCGAATGTTCTGCCCTTCTCCCAGGGGTGGAGTTTGTTCCACCTCCAGTGGAGCCTACACCTGTGCCTCTGTTTTTTCGACAGAATTGACAGCTTTGTGTTTCCATATCCTTGACATCACGGTCACATGTAATTGAGTGTGGTGCTTGTGTTACACAGATGAACCACATCATGCATAATGACCCTTGTGAATCATGGCTCATATGAATATATGTACTGCTGGTGCAGTGTGCCATCTGCATGTGAATCAGACACGTGCTCTGCTGGATCTGCTCTGCAGTGTGTGAGACTGACCAATCTGTGAAATCTTCCCAGCAATGGTTTTTAACATGCAGGTGAGACATGGTCCAGGTTAGGACAGTATATAACACGCAAATGCAGTCCTACAGAGTCTGTATCCACATATGACACAGTGCGAACACCCATACATGTACTCTTTTTTGAATGTCAAATGAATCTTGATTTAATTACGAATTGTACGATATGTTTGCTACCAGGTTTTATATGCTTATTGATGCCCCTTTAGTCATAACCATGGGGCTTATGGTGCTAATGTATGTCAGTTATCTATGTGTTTGGGTAGGGGTTCAGGAGCCAAAATAATTCTAGGGGGCTACAGCTCATTGTATACACCAGCCATAGAAAAATCTAATTATACATACATACAAACATATTAAAAACTGTGGGGGTATTTGTCCCCCCTCCCCAGTTCATGTGTATGTATATGAGGTTGTGAGGTTGTGATAATTCACAAAAAATAAATGAATCCTGTCGTACTACTTGCAGTGGAGGTTAGCAGGGTTTGCCTTTTCACAGTCTTGTGTCTTTTTGGAGAGCAGGTGCATCAGTCTCCTGAATTTGGTAGTGTTAGCATCGTCACCTTGTGGAAAGGATACAAAACTGTCTCTGGTATTTTGTATAGTGCCACCTTGTAGCCAGGATACAAACGGTCTCTGATATATGGTATAGTGCCACCTTGTGACCAGGATACAAATAGTCTCAGATATATGGTATAGTGCCACCTTGTGGCCAGGCACACCCTTTTCTCTGTGTACCCACCCCAAGGGACCCTTGTAACAAGTACCAAGTGTACTCTTAAAGATAAAGTCTTGTTAAGCATAACAGTCTCTTCCCTGGGGGTCATAAAGAAAACAAAGGGAGTTTCTGACCTTGCAGTAATGTAGTCGGCCTCGCAGGTGGCTTTAGTCTGCAGCGCAGGTCCCCAGCAGATGTGACTTGTTTCCAATAGCAGCTTCCTTGGTTTGTCTCTCTCTCTGATTCCAGCATCCACACTTCCTGTTTCTGTCCTGTTACTTTCCTCCAACTCCGTCACCTGGCTGTTAGTTACTGGGGATTTAAATAGTCCGCTTGTTGCTTCAGGTGCAGCTAATTGCTTTAACTCTGTCAGTACTGGACTAACGGACCTGATCAGCCTAGCGATGACATATCTTCATTCTATAATGTATCCGTGGGTCCTCCTGACTTTGTGACAATATATATATATATATATATATATATATGTATATATATATATATGTATATTGTGACAAGGATTGCCATACAAACAGTTCCTCATTTGTATTTTTGACCCTTGTCATCACAATAAACGAAGGTTTGCATAATTTTATACAGTTTTAATAGAATAATTGTCAGATACAAAAACAACAAAATAAAAATAATAAAAATAAAATCTACATTCACGTACTGACTAACTTCAGGAACACTCTCTCTGTGCCTGGACAGTGTATTCACAATTAGCCTCAGTAATTGCAGGATACTTTTGCTGTTTGAAGTAATCACTGTGGGCATACTGCAGTTTCTTCTTACTCTGCAGAATGGAGCCTTTTGCTTTCAGTTTAATAATAAGTTTAATAATAAATTGGATACCATTTTATCCAGTGTTACTGCTAGTCTTTGCAGCTTCCCTTTGGCAAACAGGCCTGCAAATCCTCTGTAAGCAAATTCTCTCTCTCTGTCTTCTGCACTTCACACAGGCAGCTGCACTTCATGTGTTGCTGGAGATTCTCTCCCTCATGCCACAGATCACCAAGCTTCCTGTGTCCTTACAACTTCTTTACAAATTGCATCAATCCTCAATTGTATATTCACACAGGAACAGTGAGCAAGCCTTTCTCTGTAGCTTGCTGTAGCTGCTAACAACAGCACACTAACTGGTCCTGTTTGAGCAGACTTCAAACTCTGCTCACACTGCTTAGGCTCAAGCCTAAGTGAGGACTCTACCCATTTCTCTGCTGTTGTCTTTAAGGCAATCCACAGCTGGGCTTTAGTTTGCCTCTGCTCACTGCCCTGAGTTAATTCCTTCTGCCGACCTATAGGGTCATTTCATGCTTGACCATGTTACAATATATATATATATATATATACTGTAAATAAGTAGTACATTTGTACTCACAGTTAAATGTCTAAAGTAAGTTAAAAGACATCTTTCCTGCTCAGAATTCAGTTATTGCATTGCATTCTGTGGACCTGGGAAGGTACTTGCTAATGTGCAGAAAAGGCTTCACTCTTTAATATAATAACATTTCCAAGATGGCTCCTTTTGGGCAAATGCCTACTGTATTACACAGCTTTAAGCAAAGCCAAGATGGATTATGTACAGTACATACCAGGATATACATATACACAGGGTCGAGACCACCACCTACTTTTAACATCAGCAACGCATAGTCAGATTTTTTCACTTCCTACACCCTTGTCCAGAACTACTTTCTTTTCAATTACATTTACAAACCTATGGCACATCATACTAGAAAAAGAGACATTAAAGCTTGTTTGAGAGCAGCAGCAGTTTTAATAGACTATTTTGTATATATTGTATGTTTTAATACAGTCCTATATTTAAAACATTCAGTGTTAAGAATCATGGACTAGTAATGCATTTCTGAACAAGAACATTTTGAATTATTTCTCTATATATGTCTTTAAATATGATACTTTTACACAATTGTCTATTTACATATACAGTAGAGAAGTCTTTATGTTTTGCAATATACATTTATTTTTCAAATGCTATATTTCTTAATTTTGTATTCTGTGTCTAATGATTAGAACATAATAAAATAAATGTAAACACATATTCTCTGTATTGTACTCTATATATGGGTGTTCATACTACACTATTATCATATATATACTAAACTATTATCAATTATATAATATTTCAAGTGATTATAAAGAGCACTGACCAGAATTTAGGAGGAACATGAAAAGTCTGAGGTGCACCTAAAGTAGACAAAATTAATGATTACAATAGCTATTTATCCTCAAAACTGCTAGTTATCATCAAAACTGTTATTTCGATCAGTAGATTACTTTAGACAATTTTATCAACCCCAGAGAAACAAATAAAAATAATAAGCATGATGAATATGTTCTGTATATACTGATATCAACTATATATAAATTGATATAACCAAAGTAATATGCCACAGCTTTCCCTAGTGAGAAGTTCTGTTGATTTTCAGATGTAAAAAATAACCACACCACAGGATCTATGCTAAATGTTTCAAAGCCCAATTAAAATATCTCAATACACACAGATAACCACTCATATACAATATAAACTACATACTTATAACAATTTCTAATCAATCAAACAATCAAAGACTAGAGTGATAATAGTAAAGGGAACTCTGTGGGAATTTATCAGCATCTCTCCAAGGAAATAATGTTTGTTTCTAGTTTGAAGTGGAATGATCAGTCACACAGTCCAGTGCCATCCAAACATAGATCTTCCATGTGACATCCTAATTTATGCCAAAAAGCCTTGCAGCACTGCTCTGCATTTCACTCCATTTGAGTGGTTTCTCAGGCAGGGAGGAAAGAACACATCATTCAACTATATAGTTTTACATTTTTTTAAGCATTATTTTATTCTTTTTTTGCACAATAAAGTCAAATATTAATCAAGGAATCCAACTTAGGCACCTATATTAAAATATTGAATACTAAATGTTAAATCCAATTTTATACAAAATAAATGAATAATAAAACCATAACAAGCATTCATTTTGGACTAGTTCTTAGTTAAAAGTTAGCAAACAATACATAAGAATACATTCAAAATATCTGTTAGGAAATCTTTCATAAAGCAGGTGCTTTGAGCATTTTCAGAGAAACGTTCACTTAATTCATCAATCATTTTCTGTGACAGTTTTTCAAACTTAGTGCTTTGAACAGTAGACACAACTGATGGCTGTGTGATTTCCTTTGATAAATGTATACAGAGATGCATAAGGAAATGGCATACAAAAAAAGCCTAAACTGGCAGTAATTTTCAGATGTACTGTGTAATGTGTGACTACACACTTAACCACTATTGAGACAGCTGCATGATGGCAATAATTTTAATATTTGCACTTTTAGCACTTATATACTTTAATAAAGAATTTTCAAATAAGACAGACATTACCATCACTGCATTGTGCAGTGTTATCCTCCTACTTTATCCAATCAATCACTTTTGGCTCAGTGAACTATTAATGCCACCAAAGCTTTCCAAATCATAATATTCTCTCTCCATTATGCATACTACAAGCTATATTTGAAACCACAATGCACAATGGAAACTATATAATTTCATATAATAAAACATAATGTTTACGACTTCTATACCGATTTAGGGCTTTTCAGTAATATTTAGTGGTCTGTCCATCAGTAAAATTCCCATCGCTGGCATTATTAGAAATGTATTGCCTTCACATTTTTGAAAAAGGATTTTTCATTCACATTAAATAGTTTTACTAACAGACAGAGACAAGTTCATTTAGTGTTGTACAGAGTGAAAACAACTTTAATATAATTTAGAAATCTAACATTTCCTGAATTTGTTTTCATTTTTGTGACATATTAGATCAGCTAGCAAAACAGACTGTATCCATTAAAATCATATTTGAATGAACATTTAAGCTATCTGGGATATTTTTCTAATCAATACAACTGGGTACCTGCAATGCAAGCCAATAACACCAACTACAATGGAAAATACCTTTGAATATTAATCATGATTATCTCATTTAGGATTTTTTTTCATATACAGTTTACAGTCATGTCAAAAGTTTGAATTACAAGAGGATGATGCAGATAACTTTGCCAACTATGAAGAAAGCAATGCTTAAGAATCAAAGATAAGAAATATTTGCTAGAAGGATGATTTTATAACTAGCAATGTCATTTGTAACAGTAATCGATTCAAATATTTTCTACAAGTTGCAGTGATCTGCTTTTTAAATAAAAATGACAGCAAATAATGACAGCATATATATACAATAGTGTTGAGGATGTTGTAATATGACTGTTGATGCTATTTTTGATAGGCTATTGTGTGATATTAATAAGAACAAAATTACCAAGTTTTAATAAGTGTACCCACCAGTTGTTTTTTTGCATTCAACAATGGTAGTAACAGAAGCAATGTGAGGATTTGTCCACCAACCCAGAGGTTTAGTGATATGGAATGTATAATGCCGGGAGAGGAAAGCCAAAGCACAGTTGGAATCAATTTCAACTTGAAACTCAGCTATCTATTAGAATTCATTAATCTGAGCAAATAGTGCCTGATTAAGATCTAATGATGTAACAGTGTGCCATTTTGTTGACAAATTTGAAATTTGTCTTTGACTCCTTTCCTTCTGTGTGCCCTAACCGTATGTCTGTTCCTCCATCCTCACTGCTTAGAACCTGTTAAAGAGTATATTAAATACCACTCTTCTTCCAACAAGACCTGCATCCATTTTTAGAGTCAATATTACTATTATACTTCATTCTGTGGTGCCATCTTCAATTGAGAAACTAACAGAGTAGCACTAGTCTACAAGGATAACAGAGAAAAATATCAGATATCTAATAGAAATGTAAAAATCCAAGAGCAGAAAGTAGTGTAGTTTTAATTTCTTTAAACAACATAACAAGCAAATAATATACGCACAAACATATTAGGAATTTATCTCTTAAAATAGTCATAAATAGCCAGGCAAGAAACAGTACCCCCTACCCCCTACAACCAAACCACCATCCAGCGCTTACTATGATATTACGGCCATATCACCATAGGCTAAGGACTCGCCCCCATAAATGCCAAGAGCTTGAAGCCAACCTTATTAAAGTGAACTTCATCAAAGATGAATCAACAATTTGCATCTGCATTTTTTTCTTAAAAAACTAGCCATAATTTATTACTTTTAACCCGGCCTTATTAAACTTCCGCAGATACTTTTTTCCTCCCTCCGACACTTATGCTTTATCATTTCAGATCATATAATAAATATATTTGGACAAAGCAGCAATCAAGCCTTGATGTTCCTTTGCGTCTCCCAAACAAGCCATTTGATGCCCAGATCCTTACCACCTGTGTGAATAAGAATAAAGGCAGATGGCCCAAAGCAAGTGGCGTAAACAACTACATGCTCACCCTCCAGGGACCAATACATGCCCCTGTAACCCAGCAATTGCACCACCAACTGATCCCATTTCCAGAAAAGTGCGGGAGCTAGCAGGTATACAATTGGCCCCTAACCCAAAGTTGCCATACCTGATCTGAAAAAGAACTAAGAACCATTAGTATGAAGCTGGGTGCAGTCTCACATGTAGTTTAATATTACATAATTCCCATCTTCCATTAATGAATGGGTACCAGCTCTGATTTTGAAACCCCCCAAACTATGCAAACCAATTAACAACTGCATGATCACGATGGATCCACAACAGTTTGGGGAATTGGAAGCATGAGAGAGCCAATCCTATTCATGTCCAAAGAGAAGTCCAGTGCGAGGACATTGGTCCCCACAATCCTTTACACAAGCCATGGGGCAGCAATCAATACACTCTTGGTATAAAACAAAATCCTTTTTGCAATACTCTGACTATTCAACTATATATATATATATATAAATAAATATATATATATTGTGGCAGAGCGCCCCCTTCTGGCGGGGTTTGCGTCCTGCACTTTCTTATCTCTTTTACCCAGGGAGGAAGACACAGCAGGCTTGTCAGATTTTTACTGCTGTTTATTGGGTAGCATAAACAGAACAAAATAATAGTGCTTGTATTCAGCGATAAAATAAAACCCTACAAAAACGTGCTTACTATACTCAGGAACGCCCTGACTATATCCTGCGCAGCTTATCTGTGACAGGGAGTGCCACCTTGTGGCCAGGATGCAAACAGTCTCTTATTTGTGATATATGGCCACCTTGTGGCCAGGATGCAAACAGTCTCTTATCTGTGATATATCGCCACCTTGTGGCCAGGAAACATACAGTCTCTTATTTGCCTTTTCCTCTACAGCTTCTATCAATTGTTTGTGAAGCATAGGGCCCTTGTCACCCTCTTGTAATGAGGAACTCTTACTCTCACTCTCAATGCACTCTTCTTCTCCCTGGGACCTTTGTAATCCTTCTCTGGATACAATTAGAATAACATGCATTGGCACCAACCTTTTATTCCTTATTCCTTCCAGCTTCTTAGGGATGGTGTCTTCAGATAATCCTATCTCTGTGGAATATCTCCAATACCACAGAAGTCTTCTCTGTGCGCAAACTCTGGAACTCCGCAGCCTTCCTGACTGTCTCGCTCCAGCACAAATCCCAGCTCTCTGGATCCCAGAGGCAGCTGAGCTGTTCAGGGCTTCCTCCTGCAACACACACAGCCCACGGCTCTTAGGCCCAAGCCTAAGTGAGAGAAACTCCACCCATCTCTCTGCTGTTTTTAAAGGCAGTTCCCAGCTAGGCTGCTTCCATTTAGCCTCTGATAACTGAATGAATTTAACTCTTTTCATTCTCAAGGGAGGAGTCTTACAGAGCTCTCTTGTGACCCCTAATGGCACTCCATCACATACCCTCCCCCTCAGCTCAACACCATGTAGTTGAGCTACATGAGCCGAGAGGCCGTAAACGCTCACTTGTAACTTTATCATCCTCTTGTCTTCTCGTTTAAGGGGCTCATCTTCATAGGGCATAATATTCTCTGGTGCAACTATGCAGTATGGGCTTGGGTCTAGCTCTATTCTCCTGAGCTCAACAGCACGCGTACTTCCATGCGCCAGGAGAACTTTCCCTTCTTCAATTGATCCATCAACTTTGACGAAGCAAGGCTTGAGACACCCCTCGAATAGACTACCATGGATTTCGTCCACCGCATCATCTATGGGGAACACACTGTCTTGTTCGCCACATGGCACCTCTGGACCTGGTTGGATACTGACAGTATCTTTAAACCACACCTTTAGGTTGTTACACACAACTCTGTTCCTCCTGATCTTCTCATCTAGGCAAGTGTCAACTGTACGACCTTTGTACGCAGTTTTCTGTCTCTTCTTTCTTTTCAGAAGAACAGGTTTTCCTTGGTAAAACAGAAGCTCATCCTTCTGGACCGGAGTCATCGACATCACTTTCTCTTCATTGCTTTGTTTTTCTTCAATTTCTTTTAATAGGACCTGCAGTTCAGATAATTCTGCAGAGAGCGATTTGGTTGTATCATTTCTCTCACAACCGGTTTCTTTTACATAATCTTTGTAAAGATTTACCTTGAGTTCCTTACTCTTATGTTTCCATTCTTCCAATTTGTTTTCTGCTTTCTGGGTAGAAGGTTTGTCCTCCTCATCAATGGGTTTCTTTTCAGGTTTACGTTCTTTGACTTGAACGGCCTTGACAGAGGGACGTGAAATTCTCGGCGACCGTCTTAATGTCCGGCCTATGTTTTCCTCGGCTTTAGACTCCTCAGCTTCTGCAACTGCGAAAACCACAAATAATGCGTCACCTCTCTTCCTCTTGTTGGAGACCCTGATTGTCAACTTGAGACCAACCACTGAGTTTGCTCTGTCAGTCTGCTTGCTCTCGTTGGGAAGTAATTTATCTTTATGTTTATTTTTTGACGTACTTGTTTTCTTCTCAGTTTCAGAAGATTTTTCAGTGTCAAGTGATTTTGTCTCTTTTTTTGTTGATGTTTCAGGTTGCTGCTCTGTATCACACTGATCCGCTATGGTTGGTGAAACCTTTGTTTCCCTGCTTTCTTCTGTCTGATCTATCACAGCTGACTCCATATTTTGCTTTGCACCACTCTCAACTTTACTAGATGCTTCTTTGCCTACACTCGCTCTCTCTTTATTAAAGACAGAAATAATGTCTTTCTTTTTCTCTGTCTCTTCCATAGCAAGCAATTGTTCTTTTAGGTGAAGGACTTCTTCTGTCATTACCTCCTTCCCAGGGATTCTCTGTTCATAAAGCCGTAACTGGTTGTCCTTTTCAATTAATTGCGTCTTTAGAGACTCCATTGTGGCTGCGTGAGTCTCACTGTGCGCCTCATTCTCAGTGTATAGATTCTGGCATTTAGCAATTAGATCAAGGATGGTTGCATCCCGTTCTTGTACTTTAACTGCCAACTCTGATTTTTCCTTTTTTAGCTCCTCGGATGTGGCCAAACTTGATTGAAGACCTTTCTCCAGAATCTCAACAGCTTGGTTTAAAGAGTTTAATTCTTGTTCATTTGTGGATTTGTACTCATTAAACACATTAAGAGTTGACTCTCTCTCACTAATCACCTTATTGTGCTCTTCCGTTAA
The DNA here is from genome assembly GCA_027410445.1 of Discoglossus pictus. Classification (NCBI taxonomy): domain Eukaryota; kingdom Metazoa; phylum Chordata; class Amphibia; order Anura; family Alytidae; genus Discoglossus; species Discoglossus pictus. Next base: position 192,138,209 of record CM050166.1, on the reverse strand, counting down.
CTGAACCATCTGCTGGGCCTTGCTCTCCAGTTTTCTGGTGAACTTTGTTAGCTTGTCCTCAGTTTGCTTCAATATACTGCTTAGATTGTCCACTTGGTGGTTGAGTCCAGCTATATTTTGTCTTGATGACTCTTCATTTATTTGCATGTCTTCAATCACCTGCTCCTTCTGCCTCTTCTCATCTTCCACCCGATATTGGAGTCCCTCAAGCTCCTTGTCCTTTTGCATTAATACTGTTTTCAGCTTGGAGATTTCCAGTTTCAACGTGGTTATTTGACAGATCAGCTGCTCCTCTTGAGTTTGAGACGCTTGGTCTTGTCTCTCTTTCTGTACAGTGTTCTCTGAAAGGGATGTCTGCAGATTGGTAATTATTCCCTCTAGCTGCAGTTTCTCAGAATGAAACCGGGCTCTCTGGGTTTCTAGTTCTGCATTGGTGGAGCTCTTCTCTTGTTCTAGCTTGGTGATCTGTACTTGGAGGGCTGTACACCTAGCAGTGATTTCAGCTACTTCCTGGGTCAATCCTTCCATCTTCAGGATGTCCCCCATGTTTTCCAGCTTAGACTTGGGAGTATTCTTCCTCTGCTCCCAAATTGGCATCAGTTTCTCATTCCTGTAGGACACTCTGTAGTCCTCAAATGCAGGCATCCTCCGCCATTCAGGAATATAGTCTGGCATCATCTTTACCTCTCGCTGGTCTGGTTTGGTATGACACATCTCCATGCTCTGCGTCATATGTCCTGTCTGGGACAGTGTGTACTCCTTGAGTTTTTCTGCATTGCGGTCAGCCCGTTTCTTTTCTCTGTTATAAGCAGCTTCCACTTCTCTGAACTGGGTTTTTATCATCTCTAAGTCGGATGCACTTTGCGAGTAGCTGGCCTTTTCTACTTGAAGTGAAGACTCAAGGTCCAGGATCCGCAACTGGATAACTTCAGAGTTAACCTTAGACTTCCGATGGGCTGCTCTTTCCGATTCGATATCTTCTTCCAGTCTTTTTACTGTGTGTGCTGCTGTCTCCAGTCTCAGAATCAGTCTCTCCTCTTTCTCACGACTGTATTCCAGCTCACTCTTCTGACGTGAGAAGTTATCCATGGAGACATTTTTCTCTGCTTCCATTTCCTGTAGCTGCTTGTGCAACTCTTGAACCTTCCTGTTTTTGGACTGGATAACAGATTCCATTTCTTTCTTCATCTCCTGCTCTCTCATCTGAAGCTCCTCAAGCTTGACTTTAAATTGTCCTTGGAGCCTTAAAGAATGCCGTTTCTCCTCCTCTAAGGCCATTCTGTCTGCACTAGCAGGCTCTTTTGCTTTCTCAGCATTATCTGTTATTGTCTCTGCAGTTTCTTTTGTGCACTCTGCATTCTCATTAGCAGCTCTTGCCGTCTCTGTGGCGGCTCCTGCCGTCTCTGTGGCGGCTCCTGCCGTCTCTGTGGCGGCTCCTGCCGTCTCTGTGGCGGCTCCTGCCGTCTCTGTGGCGGCTCCTGCCGTCTCTGTGGCGGCTCCTCTGTCAGCCCGCCAGTTCCTTGCTTGTCTATCTTTGACAATATCATCAAATGACTTCTGAACGCCAAGCTCCAATGGGGTGTCCATAATATTTGGATGGAATTCTCTCCTTGTCATGCCAGTCGCACCTTTCTCGTGTGGTTGAAGTATAGGAGCACTTCTCCGGTTAGCTTGTTGCACCCCCAGCGCCTTTATGCTGGCTGTAAAGTACGCCTTCTGTTCATTCTGGGTACTGATTCTCTGTGCTCTGACATCCCGGGTAACTCCAACTCTGGCAAGGATCTCAGCTTTGAGGTCATCATAGTTTTCTTTCTTTTCGTCATTCAAGCTCAGATAAGCTTTCTGAGCTTCGCCCGTCAAATACGGGGCAATGAGGCTGACCCAGTACCGTTTGTGCCACGCCTCCCTAATGGCTGTTCTCTCAAAAATGGTGAGGTATATGATCACATCATCATCCTCTGTCAGCTCCAGAAGAAGTTCATTGGCTCTAACTCTGGCCGCATCTTTTCTATATTTTTCCAGTATAGCCTCATTCTGGGTTAACTGGATGGCCCACTTTCTATTGTACTCTTGCTGAGCAGCTGTGGCCTCTCTCATGACGATTATTCTCTCCTCTGCTTGTCGTTGCCACTTCTCTGTGGCCTCTCTCATGCAGATTATTCCCTCCTCTGCTTGTCGCCGCCACTTCTCTGTGACCTCTCCCAAACATGCAGCAGCACCTCTTAGTTTACCCTCTTTTGCAGCATGGGCTCCGTCCGCTGCAATTACTTTTTGCCATTCCTGCTGACAAGCTCCGCCCACTTTCTGGCGTGTAGTGGCATCTACCAGGGCTTTCACTAGTTCCTCCATGGACATCTTGTAAGGTGGGCTGTCTTCTTAATACAGACAATTTAGCATCCCACTTCTGACACCAACTGTGGCAGAGCGCCCCCTTCTGGCGGGGTTTGCGTCCTGCACTTTCTTATCTCTTTTACCCAGGGAGGAAGACACAGCAGGCTTGTCAGATTTTTACTGCTGTTTATTGGGTAGCATAAACAGAACAAAATAATAGTGCTTGTATTCAGCGATAAAATAAAACCCTACAAAAACGTGCTTACTATACTCAGGAACGCCCTGACTATATCCTGCGCAGCTTATCTGTGACAGGGAGTGCCACCTTGTGGCCAGGATGCAAACAGTCTCTTATTTGTGATATATCGCCACCTTGTGGCCAGGATGCAAACAGTCTCTTATCTGTGATATATCGCCACCTTGTGGCCAGGAAACATACAGTCTCTTATTTGCCTTTTCCTCTACAGCTTCTATCAATTGTTTGTGAAGCATAGGGCCCTTGTCACCCTCTTGTAATGAGGAACTCTTACTCTCACTCTCAATGCACTCTTCTTCTCCCTGGGACCTTTGTAATCCTTCTCTGGATACAATTAGAATAACATGCATTGGCACCAACCTTTTATTCCTTATTCCTTCCAGCTTCTTAGGGATGGTGTCTTCAGATAATCCTATCTCTGTGGAATATCTCCAATACCACAGAAGTCTTCTCTGTGCGCAAACTCTGGAACTCCGCAGCCTTCCTGACTGTCTCGCTCCAGCACAAATCCCAGCTCTCTGGATCCCAGAGGCAGCTGAGCTGTTCAGGGCTTCCTCCTGCAACACACATAGCCCACGGCTCTTAGGCCCAAGCCTAAGTGAGAGAAACTCCACCCATCTCTCTGCTGTTTTTAAAGGCAGTTCCCAGCTAGGCTGCTTCCATTTAGCCTCTGATAACTGAATGAATTTAACTCTTTTCATTCTCAAGGGAGGAGTCTTACAGAGCTCTCTTGTGACCCCTAATGGCACTCCATCACAATATATATATATATATATATATATATATATATATATATACATATATATATATATACTGTATATATATATACATATATATATATATATATATATATATATATATATATATATATATATATATATATATATATATATGCATTTCCATTATGGAGAATATTCTATGACATATCATAATTGTCGAGCTACGAGATGTTGTCATACTTTGCGCGGTTTGTACAAGCCATTAACTCGGAGCACTTAGGCAATGAGCGGCTGAAAAAAATGAAAACAGCGCAAAACACAGCCAGGGATGTATTTGGTAGAAAAATACTAATAGGAAGGACGCAAAATGCTTACAAAACGCGTAAACCATAGACTAATGCCACCATTTTACAAAACTAACTAAAACACATTTACACATTAGGATTCTGAAATGGCGGATTTCCCGCCTAAACCAATGGTTTTGTCTGCCCACGCAGCTTATATATAGGGCACACTTGCCACAGAACTGACACTTTCTCCTCAGGTGATGACAGTCTGAGTTGGCATTTTCTGCTGCCGGAAAATCCAATGAGATTTTTAGCTCTTCAGGATACTGAATATTAAATACAAATAGGTAAAGTATATTAATAACCATTAAGAAATAATTAATACATTAATTATTCTTCAAAAAAGTATATATTATTAGTTAAAAAAAATGAACAACAAACTTATAATTTACTCTTGCTTTAGTTTAGCAATACTTTCATGCTTAGCTGTTTGTAATATATTAATTAATTTAATAATTAATTAGTAATCTACATTAATTTATTCATTATTAATTAGTAATCATTAGGAAAAAATGAATACAATTTTAAACTGCCTAATGTTTATTAATACATTAATGCTTACCTCTTTCTAATATATTTAGACATTGATTCATTAATTATTAATGTACATTATTTTATTAAATAATTATTCGTAATCATTATGAACAACAAATATTCTATATTTTACAATGCATTTAGTTTATTAATGTATTAATGCTTAGCTCTTTAGAATACATATAGTCATTGATTAATTGTTTATTAATGTACACTAATTTATTAAATATTAATTAGTAGTATTATCAAAAAAAACTAAACACACTTAATATGTATATTTTACTATGCACTTATATTGCCTTATAGGGATGAATTCAAATATTACAAATGCTTTTCATCTTATTTGACAGTTTCATCATCTCTGTAGCTGAGAGAATGATGTTTGCAGCCTTTGAACAGCATAAAGATAACCTTTACAGGTATATCATTAAATTATGTTCTTATGTAACAAAAAAGGATTAAGTCTTTTTATTTTAAACTGATGACAGTTATTGATTAATTAATGTATATTAATAAATTAATTTATAATTAGTAATCATTACAAAAATAATGCTTTTATTTAAGAATATATTGATGATTATGCATTAATGTTTTGCATCGATGCCAATATATCTGTGTTGCTTCTGATTGCCTGATAGGAATGAATCCAAATACTAAAAATGACGTCCATCTAATTTGACAGTTTCATTGTCTTTGCAGCTGACTGAACACAGAGAATGACGTTTGCAGCCTTTGAACAGCATAAAGATCACCTTTAAAGGTATATCAGTTAATTATGTTCTTATGGAATAAAAAAGGATTACTGTATATACTCGAGTATCAGCCAAGTTTTTCAGCCCTTTTTTTAAGGCTGAAAAGGACCCCTCTCGGCTAATACTCGAGTCACCCCCCTGTCTCTCCATCCCCCCTCTCCCATGTCTCTCCACCCACCTCTCCCTCTCTCGTGTCTCTCCATCCCCCCTCTCCCTTTCCTGTGTCACGTCATTAGCATTGGGCGGGTCCAGACGCAAACGGAAGATGCACAGAGGAGCGGAGGAGCAGCTGCTGATGGAAGGTAAGTGAGGGGAAAGGGAGAGGGGGAGGCAATGAGGAGGGAGGTAATGAGGAGGGAGGGAGGTAATGAGGAGGGAGGGAGATAATGAGGAGGAGGGAGGTAATGAGGAGGAGGGAGGATGAGGAGGAGGTAGGTAATGAGGAGATGGGAGTTAATGAAGAGGAGGGAGGTAATGAGGAGGAGGGAGGATGAGGAGGAGGGAGGTAATGAGGAGGGAGGGAGGTAATGAGGAGGAGGGAAATAATGAGGAGGAGGGAGGATGAGGAGGAGGGAGGTAATGAGGATGAGGGAGGTAATGAGGAGGAGGGAGGAGGGAGGTAATGAGGAGGAGGGAGGTAATGAAGAGGGAGGTAATGAGAAGGAGGGAGGTAATGAGTAGGAGGGAGGTAATGAGGAGGAGGGATGTTATGAGGAGGACGGAGGCAATGAGGAGGAGGGAGGATGAGGAGGAGGGAGGAAATGAGGAGGAGGGAGGTAATGAGGAGGAGGAAGGTAATGAGGAGGGAGGGAGGTAATGAGGAGGAGGGAGGATGAGGAGGAGGGAGGATGAGGAGGGGGTTGAGGGGGGGAGGGGGTTGAGGAGGGGTTTGAGGAGGGTAATAAAGGTGGGGGAGGGAAAGAGACATGAGGGAGAGGGGGGAAGAGACACAGGCAAGGGAGAGGGGGGAAGAGATACAGGGGAGGGAGAGGAGGGGGAAGAGGCACAGGGGAGGGAGAGGAGGGGAAGAGACACAGGGGAGGGAGAGGGGGGAGAGACACAGGGGAAGGAGATGGGGGAGAGACACAGGGGAGGGAGAGGGAGGAAGAGAAACAGGGGAGAGACAGAGGGGATCGAGAGGGGGGACACAAGAAAGGAGCACAGAGGTCACACAAGAGGGGGACACAAAGAGCAAACAAGAAAGACATAGGGTGCAGAACATTTCCCACCCTCGCCTTATACTCGTGTCACTATGTTTTCCCAGTATTTTGTAGTAAAATAGGTGCCTTGGCTTATACTCGGGTTGACTTATACTGGAGTATATACTGTAAGTCTTTTTCTTTTGAATTGATGACAGTTATTGAATAACTAACATATATAAATATTTTATTTAATTATTAATTAGTAATCATTACAAAAAAATTACATTTTATACTGCAATAAAAGTAATAACAATGGTTAAACTGCACTTATATATCTGCCTGACTGCTCATTCAATGACTCATGAATTAATTGAATACAAACATTAAAAATTAATTTCATGTCATTTCACAGATTACACATCTCTGCACCTGACTGAAGACAGAGAGTGAATTATGCAGGATTTTTTCTGAAATAACATCAATTTCATAGGTATATGATTTCATGATGCCCTCATTATTTTGCGTTGATGACAGTTAATTAATTAATAAATTAACCTATATTTATTTAGGGCCTCATTCAATTGTAATTTGCAAAGTTGAATAGGGCTCTATATAAGGACATAGCATATTATTTGTACATACATTTTTAGTTAATGAACATCTATACAAAACTAAGATTTTCACAAAATAAAAAATTACAAAAAAATATGCTATCTGCTTATATAGTGCCCTATTGCATTGCACAACTTGCAAATTAATGAGGCCCTTAGTATTTAATTATTCATTCACAATAACTAAAAACAAAAAAAAAATATGCATACATATATGCTTACCTAATAAACTTTAAAAGGACGTAAATTATACCTCATAACTCGATTGATATTATCATTAAGAAAATGACAAAATTACACAATATTTTAATCCCGATCTATACTTGGCTCATAGCTCTTTCTGTTTGCCATTCTTTAGGAAAACATAATTACCTCTTTAGGTTTACCATTGATGTCAGTTATTGAGTATTACATTAACGTATATTCATGTATTAATCACTTAATAATTCATTATTACAAAAAAAAAATAGTTATCAATATATATATATGTGCAGTGATTTCCTTTTTAATGTATGCCAATAAAAAAAACCTCAATGGATTAATGTATTTCATGGAAAAATTCAAACTGCTTTTAAAATCATTGCATACTTTCATTAATGCTATTTCGCTTTGGATTGAGAGCAGCTACAAACAATATGTACAATACAAAAAAATGACATCTTACAGCTGAATTTACAATTACAGATTACAATGGTGGACAACAGAGAAGCCCTGGAATGAATGCAAAAGAAGAGCAGCAAGGGAAAGGATGCACAGTCCCCTGAAACTTCCCAATGCTTAAGAGAAGAAGACAGACAGAGACTTTTAAATAAAAGAAAAATGAGTAAGAAAGCACAAAGTGAGTGTGCTTGAGCTTCAAAGAAAAGAAAAAGTAAACAAAAACATGTCTGTGAAACATTGCCTAATGATCCAATATTGCCTATTGACAACAATGTTCATACACATGACACCAATGTAGATATAGAAAGTTGTAGTGATATCTATGTTGAGGAAGCTCCGGATACTGCTTTCATAACAGCACTAACAGTAGACACTCATTATTGTGGATTACTCAATGTTGTTTGTCAATTTTGTGGGGCCTGTAATTTTCTCAAGGAAAGACCAACTGGCTGAGACTTCATTTGTTGCTGTCAGAAAGGAAAGGTAAGACTTCCATAATGACACACATTTCCAGATTACTTACAAAGTATCATGATCCAACATTTCCAAATTATACCAATTAAAAAAACAAAAAAAACATCAGGTCTAATAACAGTGCAATTTCATTTGCTTCAATGGGTGCTACATTAGCAGAAAATGTTCCAGGACATGGTCTTTACTATTTTAGAGTTCAAGGACAAATTTACCACCCCACTTTACATATACACCCATAAGAAGGAGAGCAAATAAAATCTGCACAGTTATATGTCTTAGATGCAATGGAAGCTGTTGAACAAAGGATGACACTTCCGGAAAATAAAAAGTGTTTGCACATAGTCTTTGAACAGCTGTATAAAATTATGACCAACAACCCATACAATCAAGCATACATACAATAAGCACAGGTTGAAAAAGAACTACAGCAACATGCTCGAAGACATCAATTGACAATGCCAAGAGTAAATATGGTTTTAAAAAGAGATCGCAACACTGATCAAAGACGGTATAATTTACCAACAGTAAATGAGGTTGCCATGGTCTTTAAAAATGAGGATGTGAACAATCTTTTAAGATGGATATTAAAATATATCCACACAATGAAGACCAACCTTTTATAAACACAAATATATTAAGTTGTAATTTGGATCCAATGACATATCCCATTTTCTTTCCAAATGGTGAACCTGGATGGGAACCAAAATTACAATTGCAAAGTTATCCCAATAGTAAAGTTCGTGTTAAATGCAATATTTCTATGCTGGAATATAAAGTGGCACAAACTGCTATCCGGTATTAATTTAATCCTATTTTATGTGGGGGCAAACTCACACAACAATGGATTATTGATTCCTACCTACTAGTCAAAGCAAACAATCTAAAAAAAAAAAAATGTCAACAAAACAAGCTTTGAGTAGAACAATATTGTGGATTGATGGATTATGTAGCTGAATTGGCTACCAACAGAGACATTACAGCTGGAAGAGCAATAATTTTTCCTTTCACTTTCCAAGGATCTCCGCCCAATATGCGAGAAAGATATAATGATGCCATGGCTATTGTCACAAAATTTGGAAAACCAGATTTATTCATTCCATTCACATGTAATCCACAAGGGCCAGAGATCAAGGAAAATTTGAATCTTGGACATAATACTTCTGACCAACCAGATTTAGTGGCAAGAGTATTCAAAATAAAACTCAATTCATTAATACATGATAGGAAAATTTATGGCTTTTGTTTATAGCATTGCATTTAAAAAAAGAGGCCTGCCACATGCACACATACTTTTAATCCTGCAGGGAAAAGATAAATTGAATACTGCAGTGAGAGTGGATTCAGTCATTACTGCTGAATTGCCACATCCAGAAACAATATTCCAAAACTTATGAAATTGTAACACACAGAATGATTCATGGGCTATGTGGAGATATCAATCCAAATTCACCATGTATGAAAAATATAAAATGTACAACAGAATTTCCAAAACAATTTCTAATGCAACCTCCAATACTTTACAATTACATGCATTTAATGCCATCACAAGTGCTACAGATGATGAAATGGTCAAAGACCGTTATTTCTATCTAGATGGCCCTGGTGGATCATGACTTATCTGTACAATTGTTTGATGAGTTGCATTCGAGTACAGGGTCAAATAGCAATGCCATTCACAACAACTGGAATTGCAACACTTTTGTTAGAAGGTGGCAGAACTGTGCATAGTGGATTTAAACTGCCAGTTCCCATTTTAGAAACATCAGTGTCAGATATTCGACTGAATTCGTAACAAGCCCAAACATTTTAAAAAAGTTAATTGATTATCATAGATGAGGCAACAATGATGTCATGTCATGCCTTGCAATGTATTGACAGATTATTAAAAGAAGTGATAGATAATAATTTGCCATTTGGTGGAAAGGTGATGTTATTAGGAGGAGATTTTAGGCAAACATTGCCTATTGTGTCACATGGAAATAGGACTGACATCATTGAAACATGTATCAAGACAAGTAAACTGTGGAAAATATTTTCACACCTCAAATTAGAATTAAATATGAGATCTGAAGGCCAAAACAAATTCAATGATTGGCTCATTCAAATTGGAGACGGAAAACATCCACAAATAAATGATTTACCCAATGATAACATTGAAATTCCATCACAAATGATTTGCAATGAATCACTCATATCGGCAATCTCTCTAAACACTCTCAATAATGACAATTACTCAGACATTGCAAAGAAAGTGATATTAACATCCAAAAATATAGATGCCTTGAATCTAAATAACAACATTTTAAAATTCATCAACGCACCCCAAAATAATAATTACAGTGCAGATTCAATTCTGGCTGACCATAAAAACAGTGAATCTAATTTTAGTATAGAATTTAATAATTCTTAAACCCCATCTGGAATACCGCCACATGTTTTGCAATTGAAGAAAGGGGCAATTGTCATGCTATTGAGAAATTTGAATCCAAAAAAATGACTTTGTAATGGGACCAGATTAATTGTGCACGATTTAAAAGATGATTTCATACATGCAGAAATTATGACTGGTACCCATAAAGGTGAACATATACCAAGAATTGATTTGCCTCCAAGTGAGAGTGGTTTGTCTTTTGTCCTTCAAAGGAGACAATTTACAGTTATCATGGCATTTGCCATGACCATCAATAAAGATCATGTTTGTAATGTTAAAATTCTGTTTTCAAAGGACTGAAAAGTTTTTTCATTCTACATAATTAAGGTTTAATGTTAGTAGCAGGATCATCATTTGATGCAAAATTTAAATGTTTCATGATATAGAGAATATTGATCCAGGGAGTGATCCAATCAGCAGTTAATGGGGTAAACAGGGTCAGGAAGGAATTTATTTTTTTGCCCCCTTTGAAACAATTGACCAAGTTTCACTGTTTTTTTGTGTTTTGCCTTCCTCTTGATTCAATATTCAAGATCACTATGTTTTTAACTAATTTCATTTTAAATGTTATTACCTTATGTTAATGTTTGCATTGTTAACATTGTATTTTACAAGGTGTGAAAATTTGATTTATTGAATGTTAGTAAGGATTTATGTCAGTAGCAGCATAATCATTTGTTACAAATTTAAATTTATAATTAAATAGACAGGATTCATCCAGGGAGTAATCTGATCACCAGTTATTGGGGTCAGGAAGGAATTCATTTTTTTCCCCTTGGATACAATTGGCTAAGTTTCAATGTTTTTTTACTGTTTGCCTTCCTTTGTATTCAACACCTATGTGCTTTACCTGGAGTTTAACTACAATTTGCATGTTAAGAAGCATTATGTAATGGTTTAAAATACTCATTTATACAAAATTGACCTATTAGATTTTAGTATTGTTAAAAATAATTCAGTCAACACTGTTTACAATATAAGTATGTTAGAAACCTTTATGTAATGGTTCACAATACGCATTCATACAAATTTCATGTATTGTTTTATTATTACTGCATAAATGACAATTAAAAAGTTTAATATGGTTTAACAGTTTATTGTTAAAAAAAAGAAAAAAACTTTATTATACATTATGTACTTCTTTGTAGATAACAAAAAGGTTAAGAGTCTCAGAGAATCACATTGTGTCACAAACAGCATATCCAGCTTTAACATTTTGTTTACCGTAATTTTTTGACGGACAAGTCGCTAGTGTAAAATATATTTTCTATTCTAATTCTCACTGAAAGAAATTTCTAAAAAGCTTCTTTGTTCTGTAAAGACAAATACTTTTTTTAATTTTTGAGCTAATTGAAAAGATAAGGTTTGAAACAACAGGATACTCCTTTAAATTTCCATACATATACATCTGCAAAGATTAGTTCTCAAGACAATAAATTTCTCCTGGTCATCAATATAATGACACTTTTTATTGATCATGTCTGGGTTATAATTTGCTTTAAAGCTTATTAATGTCAAAGTTCATTAGTGATTTTAGAGAAATTCCTATGGTAATTTGAAGGTCCAATTTGAAGATTAAATACGTGGTGACACCATGAGGAATTCTGATTGGTTGCCAAAGCACATAGAAAGATTGGAATATCTGATAAGCAAATTAAGTTGTATGTATAATTGGGGGGTAGAAAGAGGAAAAGGAGAGCTGGAGAACAAATTAGAGAGAGAGCTAGAGAGAAACAGACACATCCAAGCAACTCTCAACAGACAGTTCCCTGGACAGAGACACAAGATACACTTTGGTAAACCCTTAAAAGAATTCTTTGAAACTATTGGGATTTTTCCCAAACACATATAAATCTTAAACATGCATTTCACACTCTCATACAGTGCCTTGTAAAAGTATTCACCCCCTTGACTTTTTACCTATTTTGTTACATTACAGCCTTACGTTCAATGTTTTGTTAATCTGAATTTCATGTGATGGATCAGAACACAATAGTCTAAGTTGGCAAAATGAAATGAGAAAAATATACACATAAAACAGTTTTTAAGACATAGAAAAAAGAAAATTGGCATGTGCGTATGTATTCACCCCCATTGTTATGAAGCCCATAAAAAGCTCTGGTGCAACCAATTACATTCAGAAACCACATAATTAGTGAAATGATGTCCACCTGTGTGCAATCTAAGTGTCACATGATCTGTCATTATATAAATACACCTTTTTTAAACGCCTCAGAAGGAGCAACACCTAAGCTAGAGCACCACTAGCAAAACACTGCCATGAAGACCAAGGAACTCTCAGAACAAGTAAGGGACAATGTTGTTGAGAAGTACAAGTCAGGGTTAGGGTATAAAAAAATATCCAAATGATTTGATGATCCCCTGGAGCACAATCAAATCTATCATGACCAAATGGAAAGAACATGGCACAACAGCAAACCTGCCTGAGAAACGGCCTTACACCAAAACTCACAGACCGGTCATGGAGGGCATTAATCAGAGAGGCAGTACAGAGACAAAAGGTAACCGTGGAGGAGCTGCAGAGTTCCACAGCAGAGACTGGAGTATCTGTACATAGGAAGACAATAAACCATACGCTCCATAGAGTTGGGCTTTATGACAGACTGGCCAGAAGAAAAAACTAAATGTCATGTTTTAAGTTTGCAAAAATGTATGTGGGACACTCCCAAAATGTATGGAGGAAGGAGCTCTGTTCTGATGAAACTAAAATTTAACTTTTTGGCCATCAAAGAAAACGCTGGGTCTGGCGCAAACCCAATACATCACATCACCCAAGGAACACCATCCCCACAGGGAAACATAGTGGTGGCAGCATCATGCTGTGGGGATGGTTTTCAGCAGCCCGGACTGGGAAACTGATCAGGGTTGAGGGAAAGAGGGATGGTGCTAAATACAGGGATATTCTTGAGCAAAACCTGTACCACTCTGTGAATGATTTGAGGCTAGGGTGGAGGTTCACCTTCCAGCAGGACAATGACCCCAAACAAACTGCTAAAATACAACTTGAATGGTTTAAGGGGAAATAAGTAAATGTGTTGGAATGACCTAGTCAAAGCCTAGACCTCAATCCAATAGAACATCTGTGGTCAGACTTAAAGATTGCTGATCAACAGCACAAACCATCAGACTTGAAGGAGCTGAAGCAGTTTTGCAAGGAGAAATGGGCAAAAATCCCAGTGGTAAGACGTGTAAAGCTCATAGAGACTTATCCAAAGCAACTTGTAGCTGTGATTGCCTCGAAAGGTTGCTGTACAAAGTATTGACTTTAGGGGGGTGAATAGTTATGCACATTGACCTTTTCTGTTATTTTGTCCTATTTGTTGTTTGCTTTACAATAAAAAAATAAAAAAAAAATCTTCAAAGTTGTAAGCGTGTTCTGTAAATTAAATTATGCAAATCCTCAAATAATCCATGTTAATTCCAGGTTGTGAGTCAAAACACAAAAAATGCCAAGTAATTTCATGGAACCAAAATAAAAGAACCAGGTATGATTTTAAGTATACTATTTCTCCACATGTTATTTCTTTTTCATTAGAATCATTGAAATATTTTATTATAATATAGAATATAATATAGAATAAATTGCAATATCAATATTTTCTGATATATATAAAAAATACCATATAACTGGTGAATAGTGATTTCGCGAACATCAAACTTTCGGTTTGCGAACCGCGGACACGAATTCCATCAAATGTTCGCGAATGGACGAACATCGGCGAACCGCCATAGACTTCAATGGGCAGGCGAATTTTAAAACCCACAGGGACTCTTTCTGGCCACAATAGTAATGGGAAAGTTATTTCAAGGGGACTAACACCTGGACTGTCGCATGCCAGATGGGGACCCATGGCAAAACTCCCACGGAAAATTACATAGTTGATGCAGAGTCTGGTTTTAAGCCATAAACGGCATAAATCACCTAACGTTACTAAATTGTTTGCAATAACATGCTTTAAAACATCAGGTATGATGTTGTATCGATCAGGTAGTGTAAGGGTACACCCGCTTCACAGTAACAGACCAATCTCCCCGTTTAATGCACCGGAAACAACCGCAAACAGTCCATTTGCACAACTGCAAACTCCCCATTTGCACAAGGTTGGATACCAAGCTAGCCATGTCCAGTTCCTTGTCCTCACTGATGTCATTGAAGGTCTCTTCCTTCACCCAGCCACCAAGGGTCCCCAAAAGGTGACAACAAGCCCCTGGTACGCCTGCTCTGTTTGGTCTTCCACCTCCTCAAAGCCACCTTCCTCCTCTGACTGCTCTTCTTCAGACTCCTCTCTCTGCGTTGCCTAAGTCTGCATTATTATAAGGTGTGTACTGTTAAGTAGTTCTATTCCTATCAGTTTAATTCCTGTTACGTCCACTATTAGGGGACGTGTATATGGCATGGATTTTTGGAACAGGGAGATGGAAAAAGATGCTTGGTCGGACCTCCTACTTCGAATTTGGAGCACTGCGCGTGCAATGTAATGTGCCACCAGATAGGAGTGGTGTATTAAGTTGTACTATTAATTCCTATCAGTTTAATACCTGTTACGTCACCTATCAGGGGACGTGTATATGGCATGGATTTTTGGAACAGGGAGATGCAAAAAGATGCTTGGTTTGTACTCCCACTTCGAATTTGGGGCACTGCACGTGCAATCTAAGGTGCCACCAGATAGGAGTGGTGTATTAAGTTGTACTATTTATTCCAACCAGTTTAATACCTGTTCCGTCACCTATCTTTCCTCCCAATAGCACATTCTATATGTCATCAAACGGCCTGGGTGTATTTAGAGAACCACACTTTAAGGCCCTTAACCTGGGACAAGGTGGCTTGGCTATCAGAATTGCCTAAGAGCCTTAAAAACTCGCCAAACACCCTAATCAAACACTCACTATCATACTGGAAATGTTCCCTGGATCCACCCAAATGACCCTTAATTCTTGACCACCCTCAGGCCCCGAAACACATGAGCACAACATCACAACACTGGTGGAGGTCAAGGAAACTAGATAGACTGGGAGACTGGTTAGTAAAGGGCCACATGATCACCTATGAGGAACTGAGGGACAAGCATGAGCTACCGCTGTCAGAACATTACAATTACTGTAGGCTGAGGCATTTCACACACTCCCTGACAAAGAAACAGGGGACACCGGTCTTAAATTGGTTCTCCAAAATTTGTAAAGATGAACCTCTATTAAGGAGGATCATTGGTTCGCTTTACAAATATAAAACATTTGTTACTGGTTGAAGCGACACTGGGGGAAGGACCGGAGTGGGGGAGCCCTGGAGACCCTTCAGAAGAACCGGCGACAAAATCATCCCAGGAAAGGAGAGGTCGATTACTGAAGCCTGCCCTAGGGTAACCCAAGGGTGATTTCCCAGGTTAGATATTGTAAATAATAATCTAATACTGCTGGAGGGATGATAGCTAATAGGACTTTTGTGTTCCCTGCAGATATACTGTTTACTATTGTCTGTTTTACCATGTTTTAGGTATCTCTTAAATTGCAATCACAGTAAAAAATAAGAAAAATTATTAACCTAAATAGTAAAAATAAGAAGGAATAACCAGCTAACTTTCACAAAATGTCTTTATTGTAAATATGTATTTTTGCACAACTGTTATGCAAGACTGTTCAAAAATGCTTTATTTTTCATTACATGCTGTACGCCTTCTGACAATAAAAGAATTTAACTGCAACAATTTGGTATTGTTGCAGCGACCAGAAAAATTGATGTTAGTTTGTGGACCATTATTAGCTCAAGGCAGCTCATCTATCAGGCCTTTTTTAATCGAATGTATTACCCACTGTCAGTCCCTTCGCGATCCATCCCTCATTCATCTTAATAAAGGTGAGGTAATCTAGACTTTTTTGACGTAGGCAACTTCTCTTATCAGTGACAAAACCTCCTGCTGCACTGAAGGTCCTTTCTGACAGGACACTTGAAGCGGGGCAGGACAGAAGTTCTATGGCAAATTGGGATAGCTCAGGCCACAGGGCAAGCGTGCACACCCAGTAGTCAAGGGTGTCATCGCTCCTCATAGTGTCGATATCTGTAGTTATGGCGAGGTAGTCTGTTACCTGTGCCTATGCATAGGACTTAAAAAGCTCCGCATGTCCTCCATCAACAACACGTCTGTAAAGGAGGATTATGTTCACCTCTTCCGCTGTTAGATTGCCTTTGTGCTGTGACATCACCCTTAAACGCTGTGTAAAGCATACTTTTTAATTTATTTTGGTAGTGCTGCATTACTTGTGGTAATTCGGTAACATTTCAGGCACTTTCTGCTTATACCGGGGGTCTAGTAGCGTGGACACCCAGTAAAGGTCGTTCTCCTTCATCCTTTTTATACGAGGGTCCCTCAACAGGCACGACAGCATGAAAAACCCCATTTGCACAAGGTTGGATGCCGAGCTAGTCATGTCCCGTTCCTCGTCCTCAGTGATCTCACTGAAGGTATGTTCTTCCCCCCAGCCACGTACAACACCACTGGTACCAGATAGGTGACAACGAGCACCCTGGGATGCCTGTTGTGGTTGGTCTTCCTCCTCCTCTTTAAAGCCACATTCCTCCTCTGACTCCTCTTCCTCACAATCCTCTTCCAGCGTTGACGCAGGTCCAGCAAGCGATGCTGATAAGGCTGTTTCTGGCAGTGATGGTGACCACAACTCTTCCTCTTCCTCTTCACGCTCATCTACGGCCTGTTCAAGCACTCTTCGCAGGGCACGCTCCAGGAAGAAAACAAATGGTATGATGTCGCTGATGGTGCCCTGGGTGCGACTGACCAGGTTTGTCACCTCCTCAAAAGGACGCATAAGCCTACAGGCATTGCGCATGAGCGTCCAGTAACATGGAGATCCCCAGCTCCGCAGAGGCTGTCCTAGCACCCCGGTCATACAAATACTCGTTAACAGCCATTTCTTGTTAGAGCAGGCAGTCGAACATTAGGAGTGTTGAATTCCAACGTTTTGGGCTGTTTAAAATCAAGCGCCTCGCTGGCATGTTGTTTCGCCGCTGGATATCTGTAAAGTGCGCCATGGCCGTGTAGGAAAACCTGAAATGGGCACACACCTTCCTGGCCTGCTTCAGGACGTCCTGTAAGCCTGGGTGCTTATGCAAAAAGCGTTGTACAATCAGATTACACACATGTGCCATGCACGGCACATGTGTCAACTTGCCCAAATTCAATGCCGCCAACAAATTTCTTCCGTTGTCACAAACCACTTTGCCAATCTCCAGTTGGTGCGGAGTCAGCCACTGATCCACCTGTGTGTTCAGGGCGGACAGGAGTGCTGGCTTGGTGTAACTCTCTGCTTTCAGGGAAGTCAACCCCAAGATGGCGTGACACTGCCGTATCCGGGATGTGGAATAGAACCTGTGGATCTGGGGGGGTGCCGTTGATGTGGAGCAAGACATAGCAGCAGCAGAAGAGGACTCAGCCGAGGAGGTTATGGAAGAGGATGGAGTAGGAGGAGTAGAGGAGGTGGCAGCAGGCCTGCCTGCAAGTCGTGGTGGTGTCACCAACTCCTCTGCAGAGCCACGTATTCCATGCTTGGCAGCTGTCACCAGGGTTACCCAATGCGCAGTGTAGGTGATATACCTGCCCTGACCATGCTTTGCAGACCAGGTATAAGTGGTCAGTTGGACCCTTGCCCCAACACTGTGTGCCAGAGATGCCATTACTTCCTGTAGCACGATCGAGTACAGGTTGGGCATTGCCTTTTGTGCAAAGAAAATTCGGCCTGGTACCTTCCACTGCGGTATCCCAATAGCTACACATTTTTTGAACGCCTCAGACTCCACCAGCTTGTATGGTAAAAGCTAGCGGGCTAAGAGTTCAGACAAGCCAGCTGACAGTTGCCGGGCAAAAGGGTGACTTTGTGACATTGGCTTCATTCGATCAAACATGTCCTTGACAGACACCTGACTGTGGGCAGATAAGCAGGGACTCAGTTTCTTTTTGCACAGGTTGCAAATGGCATCACTGTTGTCACAGGCAGACACACTAAAAAATTGCCACACTGCTGAGCTCTGCAATGACGGCATTCTGGTGGTGGCAACAGCATGCATTGTCTGGCGTGCTGTCTGGCTGACCTCAGGTGCCGATGCATGCTGTCTGACTGTGGCACTAGCTACTTTCGACGACCTCCCACTGCTTCCAACTCGTCTCCTCCTCCTCTCTGTCTCCCCATCTGAACTTTCCTCCTGTTCTTCTTCTCTTATAGCGGGCACCCACGTGACATCCACGGACGCAACGTCATCATCAACCGCTTCACTTGTATCTGACAACTCAACAAAGGAAGCAGCACCGGGTACAACATCATCATCATCATCACACCGTACGTCCATGTGTGTAATGCTGCCTGACTGGGACATATCCCTGTTATCTACATCCTCTGGCACTAATGCTTGTGCATCACTCATTTCTTCCAACGGATGTGTAAATAACTCTGCTGATGGATCAAGTGAAGCGGCTGTGGTGCTAGTGTTGGTGGTGGCGGCAGGCGGGCGAGTGGTAACTGGAGAGGTGCCCGAAGCAAAGCTGGAGGAGGATGGTGCGTCTAGGTTCCGAGCGGAAGCTGTAGAAGATTGGGTGTCCTGTGTTAGCCAGTCAACCGTGTCCTCAGAACTGTTCAAGTTCAGGGTAGGTTGCCTCTGAAAACTGGGCATTATTCTAGGGCCAAAGGGAATCGCAGCACCACGACCACGACGGCCCCTGCGGGGTTGCCTGCCTCTGCCTGTCATTTTTTTTACGATTAGTGGTACTATGCGTGCAAGCTACTGTGACACCAGATATGAGTGTCACTGTGCACTAGCAAAAGTTGGCAGCGTAGGCGCTGTAGGCCTCACACACACGCCTGTGGGCAGGCAACTGATATTCAATCGATTACAGTCAAAAAAGGGTTCTTTTATTTCACTGTACACTACGGTTGCACTAGATATGAGTGTCACTGAGCACTGGCAAAAGTTGGCAGAGTAGATGCAATAGGCTTCACACACACGCCTGTAGGCAGGCAACTAATATTCAATCGATTACAGTAAAAAAAGGGTTGTTTTATGTCACTGCACACTACGGTTGCACTAGATATGAGTGTCACTGAGCACTGGCAAAAGTTGGCCGAGTAGATGCAATAGGCCTCACACACACGCCTGTAGGCATTCAACTGATATTCAATCGATTACAGTCAAAAAAGGGTTCTTTTATTTCTCTGTACACTACTGTTGCACTAGATATGAGTGTCACTGTGCACTGGCAAAAGTTGGCAGAGTAGATGCAATAGGCTTCACACACACGCCTGTAGGCAGGCAACTGATATTCAATCGATTACAGTCAAAAAAGGGTTGTTTTATGTCACTGCACACTATGGTTGCACTAGATCCGAGTGTCACTGAGCACTGGCAAAAGTTGGCAGAGTAGATGCAATAGGCCTGTAGGCAGGCATCTGATATTCAATCTATTACAGAAAAAAAGGGTTCTTTAATTTCACTGTACACTATGGTTGCACCAGATATGAGTGTCACTGTGCACTGGCAAAAGTTGGCAGAGTAGATGCAATAGGCTTCACACAAACGCCTGTAGGCAGGCAACTGATATTCAATCGATTACAGTCAAAAAAGGGTTGTTTTATGTCACTGCACACTACGGTTGCACTAGATATGAGTGTCACTGTGCACTGGCAAAAGTTGTCAGAGTAGATGCAATAGGCCTCACACACACGCCTGTAGGCAGGCAACTGATAGTCAATCGATTACAGTCAAAAAATGGTTCTTTTATTTCACTGTACACTACGGTTGCACTAGATATGAGTGTCACTGTGCCCTGGCAAAAGTTGGCAGAGTAGATGCAATAGGCCTCGCACACACGCCTGAAGGCAGGCAACTGATATTCAACTGATTACAGTCAAAAAAGTGTTGTTTTATGTCACTGTACACTACGGTTGCACTAGATATGAGTGTCACTGTGCACTGGCAAATTTGGCAGAGTAGATGCAATAGGCCTCACACACACACTAGCAGGCAGGCATATGCAATTAGATTACACAGAAAAAAATAATAAAATAAAATAAATGATGTTCTAGCCCTAAGAAGGGCTTTTTGGGTTGCTTTCCTTGCAGCAGATATCAAATGAGTCCTTCAGGTGTGTAGTGAAAGCTAAATACACAGCCTGGCTATCTATTTCCCTATTAAATCAACAGCAGGTAGAATATATGTCCTCTCTCAACGAATGTAGCTTCAGAATGATTCTAAAATGGAGGCTGTCATTCAGATGGAAGGCTCTAGAAGGGAGTGTATGCTGCTGATTGGCTGGAATGTGTCTGCTGACTGTAAGGTGCAGGGTCAAAGTTTCCTCAATGATAAAGAATAGGGGTGTGGACCAAAAGCGCATGTGTTCGCCATTCATTGCGAACGCGAATATGCGAAAATCGCCGCGAATAGTTCTTCGGCGAACTGTTCGGGACATCACTACTGGTGAATTATAAGTCAACATATAATTTCCTAGTTCATTTTATTAATACTACAAATATATCAGCTTTTATAGCGATTTAATGTATCCGATAATTAATTGTAATGAAAAACATGTTCTCTTTGTAATTAGAAACATCTTAATTAGAGATAATACTATAATTTGAATATAAAATCATACGTTATGAAAAGGGTATAATAGCTTACTAAATAGATATGGTAAATATACCAAATTAATTAAAACCATCTCTGATGTCATAATCTACTATATTTAATTATAGTAAGCATATTGTGCATGTCTTATATGATTATTTGGATAATGTAATAATAACTAACAATGTATAAATGATGTACCTTGATATATCTGTTACCATTGTTATACCAACTTGTTATTAAAATATACTGTACTTTTTTTTTTTATTCCTTTATAATAAATATATTCTCACATAATACAGTTCTGTTTATTTCATGAGGCCAATGCTCTTAATACAGTATATCATGTAATAAGAATTAAAAATGTAGTCAAAATTGGCAAATATGTGAAATATATATATTTTTCATTAATATTAATAAAGGTTATTGATATTAATAATATCATCAAATACATTGACAAAACCGACGACAAATTATTATGGAAGCACGTGCTCAAGATATTACATTGGATATATTATATTATGAGGTAAATTGTTGTTATATTTACTAGAATTATGAAATATAATTGAACTAAAATCATTTATAGTTTCTTTTTAAATGTCCAAGATGGCCGACACGTCCACGCTTAACCATAGCCTACTGGCTGATTATATATTAGATTAATTTGTTTTTGTTATTATCAATAAATATTATTTTATAGAGAGGAATATGTGTCTATAAATTGATGCTGAACTTAAAATGTATTATTCTAAGTATTTAGAAAATATATGTTGTTTAATAATCCCGACAAAAGGTAAGCATTTATGCCTAGTTCAAGGCCTATATACTTAATTTATTAAAAAATTAAGTATCTCTAATCCCCCAAGTTTCATTCAAAATAAAACCTAGCTCATATCTTTTTAAATGACTTGATAACAAAATATGATATTAATGCATTATTCAAAAAGCAATATATATGCATATATATGTGTCCAAATGTATGTTTGCAACTAATAATCTCAGAATATAAAATCTATCCATGAAAATCTTAGACTGTGGTCCTGGGACATATGATGTGCTTTCATTTTTAATACAAAAAAAAAAAAATACTATTACGTCTTTCTAATATGTAATCATGTAGTCTTTCTACAAATTTATCACACAATATTAGAACAGCTTAGTCTGTGGGTAGGTTAGCAAACTCATACATTTCTAATTTCTGCTTAAAAGTTGTGGGTAGGTTTTAAATATTCTATAAAAGGAACAAGTTAAAAAATTGTTTCATTAAAGGTTAAAAACACTAGAGCATGTCTCCAACCAAAGTCTCAGAATCAGTGAAACTATTGTATGTAATGAGATTTTGAGCAAGACAGTGATTCTTTGACCTGCTTTAGACATGGGAATATTCACACAGGTCTTTAATTGACTGTTGCAATTCATACTGTGAAGCTTAAAGGCATATTCAAGTGAGCTTGGTTATTAATCCATCCAGGAGAATTAGTAGTTTATGAAAAAAAAAATTGTGCATGAAAAAATACCAAAATAAACATTTAAACAGTTACCCTAAAGTCTGCTGAATTTCTTGCATTTGAAAATTGTTTTCTATCAATGTTGACACCCCCTGAATATCCCAGCAAAAAAATTACCTACATAATACATTGTCTCTTTTGGCCTGTGGATTGTGCAGGCAGCTTTCCTTTAGATTTCTGGAATACCCAGAACAATGTCTGTGTCCCTTCATTCACTGGTTGTTTTAGGTACATCCCAGGTGAAACTTCCTCCAGCCCAAGTGATTTGTCCCTGTAGTGCCCACAGCCCCATTGATTTACCCCATCACCTCTCCCACCTCCAGTGAATTGCCCCTGTGATCTCTCCCAGCCCCAGTGAATTGCCCCATTAGCTCCCCTAGCCCCAGTAAATTGCATGCACTCACTAACAGAGAGACACATGCACAGAGACAATGGCTGGCTCTTGCAGGTCATTGCAGGAATACAAGCTCATTCGCCTAAAAGACAAATTAGAATAGGAAGAAGAAGATGAAATGTTTGGTTTGAGTACAAATATCATTTGTCAGGATTTGTAAAGGAAAGGGTGTATTTCTAAAGAACAACTGTGTATCCACTGAAGCATTTTTACTTGAATATCGATGTATGGTCCTTTAAGGACCCAGTGTAATAGCAATCTATGCTGGATGCATATCTGAGCATGCTCAAATGGACTGGGTACACTTTTACAAAATCATACCCTGAGAAAAGCTCAATCCTAAGGGTGTAAACATCACCTGCAACAGTTTTTTAATGCACAAAATGGTTTGCATTGTTTCATTTTTGCTAGGTGGGTTATGATGCTCCTTTAAAGGATTTATTCATAACCCACCTCACTTTATTATGAATTTAATAGAGTTGTGTAATATAAAAAGTATAGAGTTTGGACCTTTATATTGAATTATGTTTTAAGCATTTTTGGCAGATAACCAGATCTGATTATATTGGCTCTTTTGAAACTGCATATAAAACAATAAATATGTATAGACCCACGAGATCTGGAAGATACTCACACCAAATATTTATATTATCTATTCTTTGGCGCTATTTTAGGAATCTTACAGCAACATCATAATCTCTTCTTCTAAACTGAAATCTAGATTTTCCATATATTGTCTTTTCCTATGTAAGAAAAGGCCATCCATCTTGTTTCCTGCAAAGCAACACTTACTTAGACAATGGAGAGAAAGGTGAATGCGACCCGTTTCAAAAGTAACAGACATGGGTGTATGAATTGGGGGGATGGGGGAGGACAAATCCCCCCCAGATTTTTCTATGTTTGTATGTATGTATATACAAGCTATGTTATGGCCTGTGTATACAATGCACTGCATGCCCACCAGAATTGTTCTGGCTCCTACACCCCTGGTAACAGAGTTAAATAAGGACTATACAATATTTCATAGCTTTGCCATACTATCTCCTAATCATATTGGTTGGCTCATTTTGCATCTGTTCTGTAATTTCTGCTAAACAGTAATAATTGTGTTGTATACTTGTGCAGTGATTAGTGGCAGCTGAGAGTGGGTGTGGCTTTGCCTGTGTAAAGCTATATCAGTGTGTGGATTTTTGTGGTCTTCTTGCATCTGTTCTGTGATTACTCCTGAACAGTAATTGTTTGTACTTGTGCAATGATTAGTAAGCAGCTGAGAGGGTGTGTGGTTTTGCCTGTGTATAGCGATATCAGTGTGTGGCTTTTTGTGGTCTGCTTGCATCTGCTCTGTGATTACTCCTGAACAGTAAGTGTGTGTGTACTTGTGCAAGGATTAATGGCAGCTGAGGGGGGGGGGGGGGAATTTGCCTGTGTAAAGCTATATCGTGTGTGACTTTTTGTGGTCTGCTTGCATCTGTTCTGTGATTTCTCCTGAACAGTAAGTGTGTGTACTTGTGCAGTGAGTAGTGGGCAGGTGAGTACTAAGTACCTAATATAAACAGGGGAAGGTGTGAACACTTCTAGCATAAGGGCAGTTCTAGTATTTGTAGGAGTTTAAATAAAAGGAAGGAACGCAAAGAGGGAAAACATTCTAGTGCTTTTTACATTTTTTCCCCCACTGTAATTATGAGTAAATCCAGTGGAAACCTCACTCAGTGTACACCCTGTCATATGTATGCACTACTGGAACAGATAATTCAGGGTCCATACCTCTGTGTCAGCATGTTGCCTATCTTGAAACTCAAATTGGAGAACTGGAGAGGAGAGTTGCAGCACTTAGTGATATTGCTCCACTGGAAAGAGAGTTGCTGTTCACAGATCACAGTTTAGCTGGGCCTAGCATGAAGGGGGTAGCTGGGGCTAGTGAGGATGTCCAGGGTGGTAGCTGGTTTACAGTTACAAGGGGAAGCGGGATGAACAGGAGCAGGAGGCAGGCCAGTTCTAAATTGGCAAGCATCAACAGATTTGCCAGATTGAGTGAAACTGTTGGGGATGTCCATTCAGGAATGGCAATGCCAGATAGAACTGTTCCCCCTAACAGCCGGGAGAACAGTTCGACTGTAGGAATGGGAGGGCAGCATAGGCAGAGCAAGAAAAAGGTTTTGGTGGTAGGGGACTCTATTATTAGGAAGGTAGACAGGGTGATTTGTCACCCAGATCCCAGCAATCAAACAGTTTGCTGTCTCCTGGGTGCTCGGGTTCGGCATGTTGTGCATTGGGTAGATAAATTATTGGGAGGGTCTGGAAATGAACCGCCGGTCTTGGTACATATTGGTACCAATGACAAAGTTAGTGGAAGATGGAGTATACTAAAGAATGATTTTATAAAACTAGGTAATAAACTGAAGGCAAGGACCTCTAAGGTAGTATTTTTTGAGTTTTAAAGCACTGGGCGGACTTCTCACTTTGGTACAATCTCTACAGCAGGGATGGATTGCACATTAATGCTTTTGTGCTAGGGAATAGGATGGTAGAACGGCTGGGGGAGTTTTTAAACTAGTAGGTGGGGGGAGGGACAGAAGTAATGGGGTAGAAAGTGTAGAGGGGGTAAGGAACGCATTAAATAGTCATGGGGGAGGGTTAGTACAGTCAATAGGGAGGTATTGCTAAGTAACTCAAGTACGGTGGGAGGCACTTCAGATTTAAAGACTCAAAACATAAGGTGTATGCTCGCTAATGCCAGAAGCTTGCCACGAAAAATGGGAGAGTTAGAATTATTAGTAGTTAATGAGAAATGGGATTTATTAGGCGTTACTGAAACGTAGTGGAATGAATCTCATGACTGGACTGTTAATCTGGATGGTTATAACCTATTTAGGAAAGGTAGGGGCAATGGTAAAAGAGGAGGACGGATTTGTCTGTATGTTAAGCCTGATTTAAGCCTATAGTCAGAGAAGATATTTATTATGGAACTAGTGGTCATTTTGAATGTTTGTGGATAGAGTTAAATATCGGAGCAGCAAATCCTAAAATAATATTAGTAGGAGTATGCTATAAACCCCCAAATATAATTGAAAGTGAGGAAAGGTAATTATTGTTACGGATTGGAAATGCAGCTAAGCATGGGCAAGTTCTAATAATGGGAGATTTTAGTTACCCTGAAATAAACTGGATAATTAAGACCAGCAGTTCAGCTAAGGGGAGCAGGTTCTTGAGTACAATCAGAGATCATTACCTGGCCCACGTTATACAAGAACCTACTAGAAATGAGGCTATCTTGGACTTAGTTATCACAAATAATATTTATAGTATCAAATGTTGAAATAGGGCAACCTTTGGGAAACAGTGATCACAACACAGTCTCATTTGAGATTGAATTAGAAAAAAACATAACTGTAAGGGGCTAACAAAAACTCAAAATTTTAAAAGGGCAGATTTTAAAGGTCTAAGGGCAGCAATACAACATAAAGATTGGGACAGAAAACTGACAGGTAAAAATACTGAACTTAAATTGATAGAGTTCAAATCCTTACTAATTAAACATACTTATCACCATATACCATGTGGAAATAAAAGGAGAAGGATTAAATCACAACCCATGTGGCTTAACAATGAATTAAAGATGAAGATGAGGAGTAAAAAACAAGCATTTAAATTATACAAACAAGAGGGCACAGAGACTGCTTTACGTAAGTACAAGGAAATCAACAAGGCTTGCAAAAGGGTTATGAGACTGGCTAAATTCAAAAAGGAAAAGTAAGTTGTAAAGGAAAGTAAGACTAACCCTAAAATATTTTTTAAATATAATAATGGGAAGAAGGACAAGAAGGAAGCTATAGGAACATTACAATGTGACACAGGCCATCTGAAAATTAGTGACCAGGAAAAGGCAGATGAGCTAAATAAGTTCTTTACTTCGGTACACCAAAGGGAGGTACCAGTGGTTGGGTCACTGCAATATAATGGAGCTACACTACCTTCACCAAATAGCTGGTTAATGCAGGAAGAAATCCAAAAGGGGTTGGAAAAAAGAAATGTTAATAAAGCCCTGGGTAGTAATGGAATACATCCAAGGGTACTGAGGGAACTAGGCGCTGTAATAGCAAAACCATTGTATCTATTTTTTCAAGATTCACTCAACACATGGTCTCTACCAGATGACTGGAGAAAGGCAGAGGTGATACCTATATTTAAGAACGGAGCAAGAGCAAATCTGGGGAATTATAGACCAGTGAGTCTCACTTCGGTAGTGGGAAAGCTTTTAGAAAGTTAATAAGGGATAGTATACAAGAATATGTCTATTCAAACAGTATTAGAAGTAGGAGCCAACATGGATTTATGAAGGATAGGTCATGTCAAAAAAAACTAATTAGTTTCTATGAGGAGCTTAGTAGGAACTTGATCAAGGCAACTCAGTGGATGTAGTCTATTTGAATTTTGCAAAGGCTTTTCATACAGTGCCACATGGGTGACTATTGAGCAAACTAAGGGATACAGGAATTGTCATAAATATTTGATCATGGATCAAGAGCTGGCTAAAAGACAGGAAGCAAAAGGTTGTGGTAAATGGAACATACTTGGATTGGACTAATGTGGCAAGTGAGGTTCCTCAAGTGAGGTTGCCTCCTTTTTAACATATTTAACATATTTATTAATAGCTTGGAAATGGGATTGGGGTGTGGCATCTCCATTTTTGCTGATGACACAAAGTTGTGCCAGGTAATTAAGTCAGAAAATCATGTACTTTCCCTCCAAAGGGATTTGTATAAATTAGAGGAATAGGCATCTAAGTGATAGATGATATTCAATATGAAAGAATGTAAAGTTATGCACTTGGGAAAGAAAATTGCCATGCAATTTATGATCTTAATGGAGCAAATCAAGGGGTATAAGATATTGAAAGGGATTTGGGAGTACTTGTGGACAACCGCCTAGGTAACAGTGCTCAATGCCAAGCAGCATCTGCAAAGGCAAGTAAACTATTGGCATGTATTAAGAAGAGTATAGAAGCAAGGGAAGAGGATATAATTCTCCCACTATACAAATCCCTAGTACGCCCTCATTTGGAATATGGGTACAATTTTGGGCAGCACTACATAAAAAGGACATTTTAGAGATGGAAAAAGTACAGAGAAGGGGAACAAAGCTAATAAAGGGAGTGGAGGGGCTAAGTTATGAAGAAAGACTAACCAAATTAAACTTATTTACTCTAGAAAAAAGGCATCTAAGAGGGCATATCATTACCTTGTATAAATTATCCAGGGTCAATACAAGGCTTTTTCAAGGGAACTTTTTGTGCCAATAGGTTTTAAACTGACAAGGGAACATTCTTTGGGGATTGGATATAATTTTAAATAAAAAGGCATTAAAGCCTATCCTGGATAAATAGAGAGGGAGTATTGATCCAGGGATGTATCCGATCACTAGTATCTGGGTCAGGAAGGAATTTTATATTTTTTTCCCTGTTGAGACAATTGGCAAAGTTTCAGTGTTTTTTTTTTTTTCTGTTTGCCTTCCTCTGGATCAATGAACAATAAATCTGCTTATTGCAGATCAGTGGAGATCTAAAAAGGTTGAACTTGATGGACTAAAGTATTTTTTCAATCTAAATTACTACTATGTAACTATGTAACTATTAAAATGATGATGTCTTTAGGTGTAAAATGACAACATTTGATTATTGATTGAACGTGAGGAATGAAGGATAGCACAGAATCCAATAGAACCCCAATAAGATGGGCCCAAATAGGTGGGCGTGATGAAGGTATTGTCAACAATAAAGGATTTTTGAGGAGTGGAAGCTGTAGTACAAGGTGGGAGCTCAGTCTTTAACATATTGCGTTTGAAGGGTGGACTTCCAGGAGAACATGCTTGAAAGGTAGTTGGAAACAAGTGATAAAAGAGAGGGGGATAGATTTGGTGCTGAGCGGTAGTTTCATCCTTGTATAGATGAAATCCAGATGATTTTGTTGGGGTGCTAAGGTAGGATGTATAGATGGAGAAAAGGAGGAGGCCTAGTGCTAGTGAACCTTGATGTATGCCAACAGACAGAGCGAAGAACAGGGTCCAGAGAAGGAAATCCTTAATGTTTGATTTTCTAGCTAAGATGAGAAACTTGAGAGGCATATGTTGCGGATGCTGAGGGAGTGGAGAATTTGGATAAGAAGACTGTGATCAGCTTTATTGAAGGCAGCAGTGGGATCTAGGAGAATTAGTAGAGGAAAGTGACTCTTTGCATTGGAGGTGATGGAGTTGGAGGAAATTAATTGAGATAGGTAGTTGTAGACAAGTCAGTCAAGCAGTTTTAAAACCAAAGAAAGTATAGATATAAGGTGCAGGTTGGTTGCAGAAGCTTAAGGTGAGGGTTTCTTAAGAATGGATGCGATTATGACGTGTTTAAATGATGCTGGAAACTTGCAGGTATTTAGGAAACAGCAGTATAGATGTTATTGACACAACATTTTCAGGATATTATAAATCTTGAGAGCCTCACACCCCTCCAGCATTTAACCAATAGTTTCAAACACAAACCCAAAAGAAAGTATGTTTTTTTTTTAAAGTACACTATACATCTGATTCCACTACAGGCCTGCCTATCATTATTATAATATTCTCATATTATGGGGGTATATTAATCTTACTTTTTTTTTCAACATGACATGTCAACTAAAAATATATAGGATGTAGTACCTTGCAACTCTCTGATTACTAGACACTGGCATCTGACCTGAAGACAGACAGCTGTCATAAACACATTAATAATTCATACCTAGATCCTCATTAATTATTGATTCTTTATTATGTATCTGGACAGAGAGAAAATAAATTAGTTTAATTAGAGTGACAAATCAAAACAAGTCAGTAGCAGTACTGATACAACAATTAGTAAAGAATCAAAAATAATGCGCAATGCCATGGCTACTAAAGTAATTTAATAATAATTAGCATGGAGTCAAAATCAAATCAGGTGCTGATCCTTAATTTGTAGGTGTAGAATAAGTCCTTATTTTTATCTTTACCACCTGATGCATGCTCTGCAATAGCTATTGTAAAAAAAATTCTGCTAAAATTTGGAGTAGACTTGTTTCATCCACAGTGATAATTTGCTAAATCGCTTAACCAAACATTTTATTAGCTAGTAGTAATGGTTTAGAGGACATGCAAAGGAGGATGGTTTTGGTGTTTGAGATATTAATATTCTTTTTTGAGATATTTTATACAAATTTTAGATCAGTTAAAAGGGATTAATAAAACTGTATTATTGTTCTTTCTCTTCTTTTCTCCTTTTATTTTCTCAATAATTGTAAGAGCATTCAGAGCAGAGCATTATACTGAGATGCAAAGGAAAAACACTATGGATTATATTGATTGCAAACATAGGGCCTCATTCAGTTGAGCTTTTGCTCGATCCGTTAGCCCGTAATGGAGGCTGCAAGTTAATTTGCCATTCAATTCTTTTTGCATGCTCCAAACGTGTTATGAGTTATGGCCTTGAAAAAATGGAGATGGTTAAACCCACAACTTACAGCCTCCAGAAGCCTAAAACTGCAAATCTCTATTCAATTGCAAAAATCGCTCAACATCTCACCCGCACTAGAGCCCGCAAACGACAAATGGTGGCCCAAAGCTTCCGGGTTCCAAATTGGACCTGCAAAGGGTTTACAGACTAGTTTGTAACACTTCAAATGACAATATAAAAACACCAATGCACTTTAAAATATGAGGAAATCAATGGAAGGCATTACAATTACATGCACGATAACTTCCAACTATCAAATATAGCAAAAAATAAAATTTTATTTTCCTCATAAGTTGTAATGGGCATGCATTTGCCAATATGAAAAGCCATGCTGCAACATGATAAAAGCTATTAAAGACATACTCCCTCATTAAATTGCAACACAAATACATGCAAATGGCTGACATATTAACCCTTTCACATTCACAGAGGCTCTAGTGTGGACCCTAAAAATACAAAGATCATCTTATATACATTTCACTAATCACATCTACATTGGGACAACAAATAGTGAACAAATGACACCGCCACATGGCATATATCAAGTACCAGGGGAACAAAAAGTAATGTACGCAAAAACATTAGGGGTTACAAATAGGATTGGAAAAACTACACAAAAGCAGGGTAGTTCATTAAATTCACATGATCTAGATTCCCATAGCCAGAACGTAAATCAGCTGTAATGCAAGATAAGTCTCAAATACACAAGTGAGCTATTCCTAACCTGACACCCACCTGGATATTAACAAGTGCTGTAATCAATAAGCTATATAACCCCAACCCCAACAAGTCATCAGCAAGTCTGACCCATCATGGGTTGTCGCAATGTGATTGCTGAGTATATGTATAGTGCCTTGCAAAAGTATTTACTCCCCTTGACTTTTTACATATTTTGTTACATTACAGCCTTAAGTTCAATGCTTTATTAATCTGAATTTTATGTGATGGATCTGAACACAAAAGTCTAAGATGGTGAAGTGAAATGAGAAAAAAAAATATATATATGGTGCAACCAATTACCCTCAGAAGTCACATAATTAGTGTAATGATGTCCACCTGTGTGCAATCTAAGTGTCACATGATCTGTCATTACATATACACACCTTTTGTGAATGGCCCCAGAGGCTGCAACACCTAAGCAAGAGCACCACTAACCAAACACTGCCATGGAGACCAATAAACTCTCCAAACAAGTAAAGGACAATGTTGTTGAGAAGTCAGGGTTAGGTTATAAAAAAGTATCCAAATCTTTGATGACCCCCAGAAGCACCAACAAATCGATCATAACCAAATGGAAAGAACATGGCACAACAGCAAACCTGCCAAAAGATTGCCGCGCACCAAAACTCACGGACTGGGCAAGGAGGGCATTAAACAGAGAGGCAGCACAGAGACATAAGGTAACCCTGGAGGAGCTGCAGAGTTCCACAGCAGAGACTGGAGTATCTGTACATAGGACGACAATAATCAATACGCTCCATAGAGTTGGACTTAAGTGGCCAGAAGAAAGCCATTACTTTCAGCAAAAAACAAAATGGCACATTTTGAGTTTGCAAGAAGACATGTGGGAAACTACCAAAATGTATCGAGGAAGGTGCTCTGGTCTGATGAGACTAAAATTTTACTTTTCTGCCATCAAAGAAAACGCTATGTCTGGCGCAAACCCAACATATCACATCACCCAAACAACACCATCCCCACAGTGAAACATGGTGGTGGCGGCATCATGCTGTGGGGATGTTTTTCAGCAGCCAGGACTGGAAAACTGGTCAGAGTTGAGGGAAGGATGGATGGTGCTAAATACAGGGATATTCTTGAACAAAACCTGTACCACTCTGTGCGTGATTTGAGGCTAGGATGGAGGTTCACCTTCCAGCAGGACAATGACCCCAAACACACTGCTTAATCAACACTTGAGTGGTTTAAGGGGAAACATGTATTATTTTGTACTATTTGTTGTTTGCTTCACAATAAAAAAACACGTCTTCAAAGTTGTGGGCATGTTCTGTAAATTAGATTAAGCAAATCCTCAAACAATCCATGTTAATTCCAGGTTGTGAGGCAACAAAGCACGAAAAAATGCCAAGGGGGGTGAATACTTTTGCAAGGCACTGTATGTGGGGAGTTGGCACAGGATGAGCCATAAATTATTGTACAGATTGCTGAGGAGTGAAAACCCTGATGTAAGGAGTGAAATTGAGGAGTGGCAGAGGAGTGCCAGAGAGGCACAGCTGGGAGTGAATGTGTGTGAGTGTGCTAATATCATCCATGGTGGTCCAGAACCAAGCCAGGCACATGAATTATCACAGGATATGCCTTGGATCATGATTGGGGTGTAGTTAGGAGAGAGAGCTCTAGTGGCAAATGGACAGGGGGATATAGGGACACCAGCAGACATGGAGGATGACATTCATGTGGGTGAACAGCTGTAGGGGGGTCCAGAACCACAAAACCAAGCAGATTATGTACTGGGAGAGGCTGATGAACAACCTGATGAACAGTGCTGGTACCAGCACAACAACAGTCACAGGGAGGTGAGCAGGCCCAGGAACCTGCAAGGATGGTCAAGGCAACCAAAGTAGACAGGGAGAGAGTCACATTAGAGGGCTTAACTGATGGGGAAGGGTATGAGCGTTTTAGGCTAACCGATGCCAGTCTTGAGGAACTCTATGTGGACCTTAAGCCTTCCTCATGGACCAATAGAGCTATCCCAGAGATGACACGAATGTTAGGTACAATATACTTTCTTGCAGAACCCTGTTAATATAGTAGGAGGAATGTCTCAGGCAAGCTTTTTAAGGTGTCTAAGCACATTCCTCTGTGCTATTGTTATGAAAACTACCATATACATCAGTTTCCCCAACACAGTGGAAAAGATCTTGAAGGTGAAACATTTTTTTCATTGAATAGGAGGTGTCCCTAATGTGCTAGGTTCTATTTATTGAAGACATGTAGCATTGATACCACCTAAAGAGCAAGAAGCATTGTTCCGATATCTCAATTATTATAATTATCATTCAATCAATGTACAGGTTGTTTGTGATGCAAACATGAGCATGCAAAGTGTGTTTGCTGGCTTCCCTGAAAATGTTCATGATGCCCATATCCTGCGTCAATCATCTACCTATGACAATTTCCAGTCTGGTCAATATTCATCTGGGTGGCTACTTGGTGAGTACCCATAAGTAATCCCAGCCAAGCATTTGTAAGCAAGAAAGAATACTCTAATATATAAATCGTTTCCCAATGTAATGCTCTAACGTTCACATGTGACTAAGGGAGTAACACTACCTGAGCCATTGCATCATTGCTTGTTGCTGTGCATAACCCTGTGTGATGCGGTCATAGGAGTAACAAGTTCACACACCCATATCCATAAACTAACATCACATGAATCATTCTGCACGTTCAAACACTTTAACAAACATCATGACATCACATTAATATCCACATCACCAATTTTGTTTACTTCAGGTGATGCAGGATATGGGTGTTTGCCATGGTTGTTGACCCCTGTGAACAAACCAAAAACACAGGTGTAGAATGCGACCCATGCCACATGCTGGAATGTAATAGAGCGCAACTTTGGTGTGCTTAAGATGCACTTCAGATTTTTACATTCCCATGGATGGGGTGCTACAGTATACACTCATAAGGTCATCATCATGGCCTGCTGCTGTCTGCACAATATAGCAGTACAGGCCAACTGTCTGGGGAACATTGATGAGGCTCAACTCCTTCAGGAGGAAGAGCCTCTACAACTCCTTGTTTTGGGTAATGTTCAGGGATCACAACAATGTGCCCGCATCATTCAAGAGTACTTCACATGTAAGTACAAAAAAGAACTATAATGTAGCTTGATTATGCATAACTAATACAACTCTTTTCTCTTTCCCCATTGTCATACAGAATATCCTAAAGACCACAGTAGTGGAGAGCTTCCTGATATGATGTATGTCTCATGATGTATTATTTATTAACACTGGATCAACTACAACCTTCTATGTTATCCGTTGATGGTAAGTATGCACACATTGCCATACACATCATATGTACTGATATCGGCCAACCTTCAGAAACTATGCTAAATGGTTGGTATTATATATTCCACAATGTCAATGTATATAGGCCTCACAATCTTATTTGGAAACATCTTCACAGTACAGAACAGTAATGTTCACATTGTCTGATCATGTTAATGCACATCCGATACTGGTCAGTGCAATTAATAGCACTCTGGAAATATCAATATACCAGCATAACTGAAATGATAATCAGTGTTCAGCATGGAATGCAAAGATATGATCTTTCCTGTCATTTGGCCGAGTATGTTGCCACCAGCGGTCATGGTCAGATAACAGGAAAGGCCCCATTTAAGTAGAAATCAATGTTGAAATAAATATGATTACAGTGGATCATGTGTGACTCTAATACTCTCATCATATTGCCATTACAGAAGAAAAGCTGTGTGTCAACTCATCAGTTAACCACACAGACAAATAAAAAAAAAACTTTTCAGCCACATAATATCAGCTACATCAACATTGACTTCATTGTAAGTATTTGCAGTAAACATGTGCATGTATGCAGAAGAAGGAATTAAGAACAATTCCATTAAGGGAGGCCTACCTTTCTTTTCCCAAAGACATCCCATACGTATTGCTGAAGCGGTCAGAAAACATAATCATACCCTGCAGACATGTCCCGGTCTCCTCGTGGATATCCTCTTGACCACATACAAGATCTCCAAAGATGCAACAATGTGTAATAGTTGTACTATTCGAACATCATGAGTAATTTGTATTAGTTATCATCATCATCCACCAGATGAGTAGCTTGTTTACAATCTCACTAAATAAAACGTGAACACATGTGCTAACATACAGTGAGGGAAAAAAGTATTTGATCTCCTGCTGATTTTTAACGTTTGTCCACTGACAAAGAAATTATCAGTCTATAATTTTAATGGTAGGTGTATTTTAACAATGAAAGACAGAATAAAAAAATAAAGAAACAAGAAAAAAGCATGTCAAAAACGTTATACATTGAGGTGCAGGTCAATGAGTGAAAAAGGGAATTTGATCCCCTATAAATCAGCAAGATTTCTGGCTCCAAGGTGTCTTTTATACATGTAACAAGCTGAGATTAGGAGCACTCTCTTAAAGGGAGAGCTCATAATCTCAGCTCATTACCTGTATAAAAGACACCTGTCTACAGAAGCTAGCAATCAGATTCCAAACTCTACACCATGGCCAAGACCAAAGAGCTGTCCAAGGATATCAGGGACAAGATTGTAGACCTACACAAGGCTGTAATGGGCTACAAGACCATCGCCAAGCAGCTTGGTGAGAAGGTGACAACAGTTGGTGCAGTTATACGTAAATGGAAGAAACACAGTCTGGTGCTCCATGCAAGATCTCACCTTGTGGAGTTTTAATAATCATGAGAACGGTGAGGAATCAGCCCAGAACTACATGGGAGGATCTTGTTAAGGATCTCAAGGCAGCTGGGACCATAGTCACCAAGAAAACAATTGATAACACACTACACCGTGAAGGACTGAAATCATGCAGCACCCGCAAGGTCCTCCTGCTCAAGAAAGCTCATGTACAGGCTGAAGTTTACTAATGAACATCTGAATGATTCAGAGGAGAACTGGATGAAAGTGTTGTGGTCAGATGAGACCAAAATTAAGCTATTGGGCATCAACTAACTTGCCGTGTTTGGAGGAGGAATGCTCCCTATGACCCCAAGAACGCCATCCCCATCATCAAACATGAAGGTGGAAACATTATGCTTTGTGGGTGTTTTTCTGCTAAGGGGACGGGACTGCTGCACCTCATCAAAGGGACAATGGACGGGGCTATCTACCATCATATTTTGGGTGAGAACCTCCTTCCCTCAGACAGGGCATTAAAAATGGGATGTGGATAGGTATTCCAGCATGACAATGACCCAAAACACACAGCCGAGGCAACAAAAGAGTGTCACAAGAAGACGCATGGTGAAGGTCCTGGAGTGGCCTAGCAACACTCCAGGCCTCACTCCCATAGAAAATCTGTGGAGGGAGATGAAGGTTCGAGTTGCCAAACATCAGCCTTAAAACCTTAATGACTTGGAGAGGATCTGCAAAGAGGAGCAGAACAAAATCTCTCCTGATATGTGTGCAAACCTGGTGGCCAACTACAAGAAAGATCAGACTTCTGTGATTGACAAGAAGGGTTTTGCCACCAAGTACTAAGTCGAAGGGGTCAAATACTTATTTCACTCATTGACCTGCAAAGCAATTTATAACTTTTTTGATATGCATTTTTCTTATGTTTTTTTTTTTGTTATTCTGTCTCTCACTGTTAAAATACACATATCATTAAAAATATAGACTGATCATTTCTTTGTCAGTGGACAAACGTTCAAAATCAGCAGGGGATCAAATACTTTTTTCCCTCACTGTACCTGCATCTGTTGGTAGCTGTTCATATAGCATGTGTAATATACATCATATTATGTTTATTGTGTTTACCTTCCGGAAATGATGTTTCTGAGGTTCCTTGCATATCCACAGCATGTGTTTGCTAACATACTCTCCATAGATTTATATGTATCTATTGCATTAGACATTCTATACTCTCCTCTATTTGGACTATTGTGAAGTCTGCATCATACCAGATATCTTCTTACTGTATGGGGAAGAGTAACTCTAGGCTTGGAACATAACTGTTAATGAGGTTACATTAATCTTCAGTTATGCATATGCAGAAACAGAAAATAGAGATGCTCTATCAGAGAACAGAATTCCACTCAAACTGCCCGGTCCGTTGTGAGTGAATCCCTCAAAGAACAGACTGATATGGTACTGGTTAGGTCCCTATATGAGTATCCAAAGTTATGTATGGAGAGGCTGCTCTAATAGTGGATTATCATTGCCAGATAACTGATCTATTGGGGTTATATTATTCACTGATTGAGCATTTATACTTCTGTCATTGCATAGGAGTGTCGGTTTGACACATTTTACTTATCCCCATAAGTATATCTCCTTATTCTGTATTATTGTTATGTTTGCTTATTGAATGTTATAGATGTCTGATATCTGTAATACTATGATGTAAATGATATTAAACAAAAAACAGTACTGCACCACAGATGGTGCAGTGCTCTCTGTTAAAGTGCTCAAACAAACTAGATGTGATCCCCAAATGATACAAATAAAAATAAAAATATCAATAATATATATGTAAAAATGCAAATAAGAGGCAGTCTTGTCTTTTGTTTGGACCAAGTATGGTGGTATAGTGAACTAAAATGTAAAAAATAGAAAGGACGAAAATAGTTCCCATACAAACCACTCCTTATCGGAATGGATGGAGTCCTCTCAGTAGTGAAAGTTCGAACTTCAAATCTCTCAATAGAATCTTTGTATAGCCAGAGGTGTGCTGCTTCGTCTAAGGACTCTGTTTCCCACCTTGTCCAAATAACTTATAGAAATGAGATATAATGCATATAATATTGTTATTTATATATTT
The DNA here is from genome assembly GCA_027410445.1 of Discoglossus pictus. Taxonomy (NCBI): domain Eukaryota; kingdom Metazoa; phylum Chordata; class Amphibia; order Anura; family Alytidae; genus Discoglossus; species Discoglossus pictus. The sequence goes on along the minus strand of CM050166.1, from coordinate 192,100,372 downwards.
TCAAGCATTTTTATCACTGAGGAAGCCCTATTTTTGGACGAAATACGTTTGATACCATTTGTTTTTTGCCTTTTGTTTTTATACTTGCATGTTGCTATTTTATTTGCTTTTTATCCATTCACTGTTATTTACTGCATTGGGAAATTTTGTATCCCTAATAAATAAGCATACATTTGAGGTTACTACATGTGAGTTGACAAACTTATTATTTATTGGTGTGTGATTTTATTGTTTCATATTGCACTAGGAGATGGTGTGCTGTATTTACCCCTCCTTCTTCTCATGTAAATGATATTGCTTCATTTTGGATGATACACTGTAAATCCCTCTCAACTGATCATCAATATCAATGCCATTACCCCGGAATACATTCTGTTCCTATATCCCTATTTCCTGTGTATCCTATCCACCTCCACCATGATACTTTGCATACCTGTGATAATTTGGCACTGTGTGGCTTTGTTGCTATGTTTACGTTATTATTTTTGCTAGCATTAAATGTGATTTATCTTCTATGTTGTTTGTGTTTGCCTCGCTAATGTTTCACTAACACACATTAAAGGACCATGAACATCAACATATGTGCTGTGCACCATCAGTTAGGGGTGTAAATATAATATTCATAATGTGTTTGCATTATTGAATTGAACCATGAGGGTAGATAAATACAGTCAATGAAGTTCCACCTTGGGAGCCATTACACACAACCCAGCATATAGAATGAGTCCGGTGTCTGTAAATGGTGCACATCACCATAGTGAACTAAAATGTGAGTGTTAGGTAGGTATGGTGGCACAATAGGTAGCATATGGGTATAAACGTATATCCTTATTGCTAAGTCAGGGGTTTGAGGCCCCTGCCTGCCACATTCATATTATTAGCAATGTACCAATATTTCTAGTGGATGGAGAGATGGAGAGGTGGAGAACCGTAACAAGTGTGTGTACATATATATCAATACAGACATTCACATTACACAACGGCACCTCATTCTTTTTATTTTTTTTATTGTTTTTATTAATGAAAAAAACAAAACGGTACTATGTTAGATGCATAATATATAGCAAGAACATACTGAAGAAAGTACAAATGTCAATGTGGAGGACATGTTCTCACATTTTCCCCAAGATTTTACTTTTTTTGTTTTCTTTTTTTGTTATTGTTTGTTTGTGAACATTACAAACCTATAATATAAGATATGATGAAGTACGCTACATTCACTTAGCCCTACAGTGTGGAGAGATAAAATAGAGAGAAAGAGAGAGAAGATAAAAAGAAGAAGATGGGCGTAGGAGGGGGTTGAAGAATTGCTTTGGTATACCTCTTGCTCACTAGCATTGGTATCTGCTGATTGTTAATCCCATCCAGTTCGAAGCTCCCACATATCTCTTAGATTGTAAGTTTTTAAGTTTTCAATCTTGTGTCAGTGCCTTGGAAACAATCTATATGTACATTTGATTTTATGCTCAAAAACAGGGCCCTCCATTCTTTACAAGGTGTTTAATTTGTTTTCTGCTATGTACTCAACCCCTGTACAGCACTACAGAATATGTTGGCGCAATATAAATAAAGATAATAATAATAATAATATCCCAGCATGAAGCCCGTTTTTATTGTTAATGTTTAGTTCTGCCGATATACTCATAGAATGTATGTTTTTAAGTTTTTCTAGGACCTTTCCATACAGGGGAGTACGATTCTTCCAAGATTTAGCTATGGTAATTCTTGTTGCTAGGAATATCTGGTTGATAAGAAGTTGGGCCTCCTTGTTGAGACATGTACTGGGGAGACCTAGTAAGGCCTAGTAAGGCCTCTTCTGTTTTTTTATTTAATCTTCAGCCCCACAGTTTATTTAGGGTGTCAAATGTTTCTGACCAAATGTGGGGAATTTGTGGGCACTCCCATTAAGTGTGAAGGAGTGTTCCCATAGAGCTACATCCCCTAAAGCAGTTCCCGGGCGAGGATGGATCTGCTAATTTTAGCCTTGCTGGTATCAGGTACCACCTCCAAATTGTGTTTTAGGAATGTTCCCTAAGGATTATGTTGAGGGAAGATTGCATTGCATTTTTGTGAATTTTGCTCCATTGTCCCTGATCTAAAGTAAGGCCCAATTATTTTTTCCCAGGAGGATTGGTGGTGGAGATTGGATGGTGTTGCTTGATCTAACAAGTAATCATAAATAATAGAGATATTTTTATTAGCTTCAGCATTACAGATGCAACATTTATCAAATGGGGTTTTGTTAGCCAAATTGTTAACATGCAAAATTTTTTATATATATTTGAGTTAATTTGTGCTAGGTTAAGCCATTCTGAAACTGGTACCTGATTATGTGCGCTAAATGACAATAGTCAGATTTGTACTTATCCACCAATTCTGTAGTAAGTTTTTGTTGAGTGAGATATTTTTATATTGTAGCCATAGAAGGGTAAGCTGGGAACCAGTCTCTATCAAGGGAGTTATTTTGTTCATCTGGTTCCAAAGGGTAAAAGATTGGGCTACACTGCTAGGGAGTAGAGAATGTTTGATTTTAAAATGGAGACTTGTCCAGAGAGCTTAACTCATTAACAGGCCTGAACTTTTAGAGCATGGCTCTCAACCTCCACCCACACAGGTGGATGTACCTTAATGAACCATTTGGATAGTTGTGCAAATCTAGAAGCCTTAAAATATTTTAAAGCTAATCCCCATTTCCTTTTATGGGCTTGATTAGTAGTTTTGTGTACTCTTGTTTTTTTATGGTCCCAAACAAAATGAGAGCTTGTCCCATGGAGTTTCTGCATGTCCTATATGCTAACTGCTGCTGGAACTGCTCTAAAAAGATATAGGATTTGGGAAGTACATTTATTTTAATGGCATGGATTTTTCCTATATAGGAAATTATATGAGGACCAAGCTGCAGGAGCTTATTTATAATTCTAGGATAATTTGCAGAATATAGCAAACTGGATTGCTTGGAGATATTGCTACCCAGGTTTTGACACTGTGTTGTGCCCATTTGAATGATAAATTAGCTAACAATAGTGCTTCTAAATAATTTGGCAAAGAAACATTGAGTGCTTCACTCTTGCTAGAGTTAACCTTAAAACCTGAAATATTGCCAAAATGTGATAAAGTGTTAAACACATTAGGAAGACTTGTTAGGGATTCAGTCACAGTGAGCATGATATCGTCAGCAAAAAGGCTATGTTTGTACTCCTTGTTGGCTAACTGGATTCCTTTCACAATTTGGTTCTCATTAAGGGCAATTGCTAATGGTTCTATGCATTCGGGAAATAGTAATGGGGATAGGGGGCATCCCTTTCTCGTTCCTCTTTGTATTGGTAAAAGCTGGGACCTGAAACCCTGATAGGCTACAAAGGCCTTTGGTGGCGAATATAACACTAAAAAAAGTCCTACCAGACCTTCATTCAGACAGTAACAATATATCGGTCATGTAGGCCTAATCAATCCAGTCAAAAGCCTTTTTGTATCTATTGAAAGCAGCATCAGTACAACTGCACCTCATTCTGACATATGCTCTAATATATAACACGATTACATATCTCCATGTGTTAGGAAACCCAAATACCATATATAGCCGTGGATTGAATCAAACCCAGGAACATTACCTCCACCATCAGCTGCACTGGTGACACAGCTATGACCTCAACGCAACATTAACACAGGATGTGTATATAGAAGTAAGATCTATATACAAAATACTAATTGTTTGTTTCAATAATTAATCTTGGGGTTCACAATCATGGAACATTACAAACACACAGTAACACTGATAACAGTATGAAAATATCATAGTTTATTAGATACGCAGAGCACATGTTTATCAGCATACTACTGTGCAATAGTATCATTGGTGTGTTGTGGGTGGATACCGGAAGGGCAAGAAATTGTGCTTCTTAACAATGAGGTATCTAAAGAGGGTAATGTCATAGTCTAGAATAAGCATGATGCATAGCACCTACCACTGCAATCACTACACCACTGCAACCCAAATCTGGTGAGAAAAGGGATCATCAGAAATCACTACATGCGATTGGAGAAACCATTAATGTGCATAGCACTTACAACTTGTCTGGATCTGCTCAATGATACAGATACACATAATCATGTATAATCTCATACAGATCCAATCCACACACAGTGTGTGGTCAGATATAAAGGAATAATCTGAAATTGATTAGCAGAATATGTGACACAGAAAGAGGAGGTTGAGGAACATGCCTTCATGGTTGTGAGATTGGGCTATTAAAACCTACTCAGACCAGAACAAGATATCAATCAGAACACTAGTTTAATTGAGTGCAACACCTCATCTCAACTGCAATTCACATTGAACATCAATTGCAGAAATATTCAACATCGCCATATGTGTACACACTCTGTAGCCAGCCAATAGTATGTAAACATTGATACACAATGATATTCATTGTGAAGTGTGGATGAAGAGGACTTAGGGCAGTGGTTCTCAATTCTCTCCTCAGGAGCCAGGCCATGATTTATGTGAAACAATAAATGAGGCAAATAGTATTCAATAGGTGGTGGAACCTAAAAATTGCTTCACATGTGTATTCAGACAGTGTTTTACATGGTCTATGTGGTGGGTCCTGGGGAGAGGTTTGAAAACCACTGACCTGGGGGATGTTCTCACCTACTTGAGTTGAGTTGTGCATCCAACTGTGTTGGCTATGTATCAGCTGTCGGTGGTAAGGGCTGAGATGAAGAGGCTGTAGGCTCTGGCTACAGTCTTGGCAGAGCCTATGGAAATGAAGGCTGGAGTGTAGTCATGTGGGCTTCAGCCAACTGCACCAGCCGCACCAGGTGATGTGTCTGGTCTTGTGTGTCCTAATGAACCATTTTCTCGTACTGCTCCATCCGAACATTATGCCTCCTCCTCACCATATATTGCTTGGATGCTTTCCACCTGCTCAGTACCAATATTGTTCTTATGTGCCAACTGAGCTGTCAGCAGTTGTACTATTCCAATCTTGCGTTCATCAGACACACGGATATATGTCCCTCAAAGTGCCTTGTGCTGGGACATGAGTTCCGTCTCCGGACGCTGTTGGACTCTAGTGAGGTCAGAGGTGTTGCCCGTTGTGATGGTGTGCCCCATAGGGTTAGGGATGGTGTTGCCAGTAGGGATACTGTTGCCAATAGAGATGGTGCTGTTGCCAATGGACATGGTGCTGACAGTGGAGATGCTGTTGTCCATAGGTATGGTGTGGGCCCGGTCTGTTGGGGCAACAATGGCTGTGACATCAACAGCTGGGACAACAGCTGGGGCAACAATGTCTGCGACAACTACTGGGGCAATAATGGCTGCAACATCTTCTGGGGCAACAATGGCTGCGATATCTGCTGGGGCAACAATAGCTATGACAACTACTGGGTCAACTTCTGGGACAGCCACTGCTGGGAGAACAACTGCTGGGACAACATCTGTTGTGGCCCGGTCAGGAGTGGGAGAGGATTGGTGTGAGCTTGAGCTTGACGTCCCTGCAGATGGTTGATGGCTCAATGAACTTCCAGTAATTTGAAAGGGCTGGGAATGTGTCTGTGATGCGTGCGGGGGCCCAGGGAGTGATTCCCACAATGGTCTTGAGCCTGATGGCCCATCCTCCTGTGATGGGCCCGGGCCCTCGGCTTTCTTCACCACCACCTGAGTTGGTGATAGTGGTGCCTCTGGTGGTTCCACCGCCTGTATCTCTGTGGGAGGAGTACAACTCCTGGGTATTGAAATGAGAGGACAATAGTATTTGAGTATTGATTCTCTGAACAATTGTTTGCTATCTATTTCCATATCCCTAACAGTATGGTCACTTGTAATTGGCTGTGATTAGTGATGTCGCGAACATCAAATTTTCGGTTCACGAACCCGGACGCAAATTCCATCAAATGTTCGCGAACCGCCATAGACTTCAATGGGCGGGCGAATTTCAAATCCCACAGGGACTCTTTCTGGCCACAATAGTGATGGGAAAGTTGTTTCAAGGGGACTAACACCTGGACTGTCGAATGCGGAGGGGGATCCATGGCAAAACTCCCAAGGTAAATTACATAGTTGATGCAGAGTCTGGCTTTAAGCCATAAAGGTCATAAATCACCTAACATTCCTAAATTGTTTGAAATAACATACTTTAAAATATCAGGTATGATGTTGTATCGATCAGGTAGTGTAAGGGTTACACCCGCTTCACAGTAACAGACCAATATCCCCGTTTGCACAAGGTTGGATACCAAGCTAGCCATGTCCCGTTCCTTGTCCTCACTGATGTCATTGAAGGTCTCTTCCTCCACCCAGCCACCAAGGGTCCCCGAAAGGTGACAACAAGCCCCTTGGGATGCCTGCTGTGTTTGGTCTTCCACCTCCTCAAAGCCACCTTCCTCCTCTGACTCCTCTTCTTCAGACTCCTCTCTCTGCGTTGCCTCTGTCTGCGTTATTATAAGGTGTGTACTGTTAAGTAGTACTATTTCTAGTGGTTTAATACCTGTTACGTCACCTATCAGGGGACGTGTATATGGCATGGATTTTTGGAACAGGAAGATGGAAAAAGATGCTTGGTCGGACCTCCTACTTCGAATTTGGGGCACTGCACATGCAATCTAAGGTGCCACCAGATAGGAGTGGTGTATTAAGTTGTACTACTCATTCCTATCAGTTTAATACCTGTTACGTCACCTATCAGGGGACGTGTATATGGCATGGATTTTTGAAACGGGGAGATGGAAAAAGATGCTAGGTCGGTCCTCCCACTTCGAATTTGGGGCACTGTGTGCAATCTAAGGTGCCACCAGATAGGAGTGGTGTATTAAGTTGTACTACTCATTCCTCTCAGTTAAATACTTGTTACGTCACCTATCAGGGGACGTGTATATGGCATGGATTTTTTGGAACAGGGAGATGGAAAAAGATGCTTGATCGGTCCTCCCACTTCGAATTTGAGGCACTGCGCGTGCAATCTAAGGTGCCACCAGATATGAGTGTCACCGTGCACTGGCAAAAGTTGGCAGAGTAGATGCAATAGGCTTCATACACATGTCTGTAGGCAGGCAACTGATATTCAATCGATTACAGTCAAAAAAGGGTTGTTTTATGTCACTGTACACTACGGTTGCACTCGATATGAGTGTCACTGTGCACTGGCAAAAGTTGGCAGAGTAGATGCAATAGGCTTCACACATACGCCTGTAGGCAGGCAACTGATATTCAATCGATTACAGTAAAAAAAGGGTTGTTTTATGTCACTGTACACTACGGTTGCACTAGATATGAGTGTCACTGTGCACTGGCAAAAGTTGGCAGAGTAGATGCAATAGGCCTCACACACACGCCTGTAGGCAGGCAACCGATATTCAATTGATTACAGTCAAAAAAGTCTTGTTTTATGTCACTGTACACTACGGTTGCACTAGATATGAGTGTCACTGTGCACTGGCAAAAGTTGTCAGAGTAGATGCAATAGGCCTCACAAAGACGCTAGCAGGCAGGCATATGCAATTAGATTACACAGAAAAAAATAATAAAATAAAATAAATGATGTTTTAGCCCTAAAAAGGGCTTTTTGGGTTTCTGTCCTTGCAGCAGATATCAAATTAGTCCTTCAGGTGTGTAGTGAAAGCTAAATACACAGCCTGGCTATCTATTTCCCTATTAAATCAGCAGAAAAAAATAATAAAATAAAATAAATGATTTTCTAGACCTAAAAAGGGCTTTTTGGATTGCTTTCCTTGCAGCAGATATCAAATGAGCCCTTTAGGTGTGTAGTGAAAGCTAAATACACAGCCTGGCTATCTATTTCCCTATTAAATCAGCAGCAGGTAGAATATATGTCCTCTCTCAACGAATGTAGCTTCAGAATGATTCTAAAATGGAGGCTGTCCTTCAGATGGAAGTCCCTGGAAGGGAGTGTATGCTGCTGATTGGCTGGAATGTGTCTTCTGACTGTAAGGTGCAGGGTCAAAGTTTCCTCAATGATAAAGTATAGGGGACCGACCGAAAAGCGCATGTGTTCGCCGATCGATGCGAACGCGAACATGCGAAAATCGTCGTGAATAGTTCTCCGGTGAACTGTTCGGGACATCACTAGCTGTGATGATTGTTTCCCACAGATAAACATTGAGCTGTATAATTAGCATAGTGGACAATGGCTTATACATATATATATATATATATATATATATATATATATATATATATATATATATATATATATATATATAAATAGCTGGTGCGGTCTGCCATTTGTAGTTCATTAGGACACGTGCTCATCTGAATCTCCTGTGCAGTGTGTGAGACTGACCAATCTGTGCACAGCAGTGGGTGTTAACATGCTTATGAGACATGGTCGAGGTTACGCTAGTACATGACATGCATTTGCAGTTTTCAGAGTCTGTATCCACATATACTGCATTATGCACACCAATACATGTACTCTCTTTTGGATGTAAAATTATTGTGCTCATTTAACGCTGGGGATAACTTCCAAGCAGTTGCAGTGTCAAGCGACACATCTTTAAACGGTGCAGTGTAACATGGGGAAAAAAAAGATAGGGGAGCTCATTACACAATATATACAATTGCAATTGATATTTATACTGTTTTATTTTACATTAATTTTGAACAAACCACACATAACACTAAGACAAACTGCATTTGCAACTGCTATTCAGAATCCGTTTTAACTACAGGTATTGGATAGACATTGCATTGATAACAATTAGGATGATAATATAATATATTATCTTATTTACATGGTTATTGATGCCCCATATATCTGTAATCAGAACCAGAAGTCTTACAGTGCTATTGTATGTCAGTTATCTATGTGCTTGGGGTTTATGTGTGTGCATATGAGGGTGTGATGGTGCATATGATACTCACTTTGCAGGGTTTCCTGATAACCAGTGTCCAACTGTCCTGTAAGGCCCACTACTCCTTGATAGTCCACTCCCTTCCACAGTATGTGATGTTGAGTGGTGGGCCACCACCAGTCCCGTGGGCTGCTCTGGTCCCCGCTTCCATCTTCTTGTTCACCTTCATCCGGCAGTCATCACATCGTTTTTTAACCAAACAAACATCACGGTTTACAGCCCATAATGAAGCCACAGCTGAAGTCACCGCATTCCAGGCACGTGTCTTATCCCCAGGCCTCACATCCTCCCACCATGAATGATGCTACGGCGGGCTTGGACTTCCCTGAGGAGGGTTTATTCGCTATAATTCCGGTCCCTGTGCTTTTGCACAACCTGTTGCCCTGCCAACTGTGTCTAGGGTTCCTGGCCTCCCTGTTCTCTCCCGAGGGCCGGCACCTCATCCCCACTACCTCCCCCCTGTGCTCCTACACCTTGTGTACCTACATCTGGGGGCACATCCCTCCCCTCCTCCTGCTCTACTACACCTGTACCTCCCCTCCCTGACCTGCTTACTCCGCTACCTCTCTCCATACCTCTATCTCTCCTCCTTTCCTCTCGTTTCTCCTCCTGGGTTCCCCTCTCTCTTTCCTCACTCTCTCTCTCTAGCACTCTCTATCTCTCTGTAGCACTCTCTTTTTTTCTCTCTGGGAGTCTTACTTGCTCTCTATAGCTCTCTATAACACTTTCTATCTCTCTTTCTAACACTATCTCTGTCTATCTTTCTCTCTCTATATCTCTTCCAAAAACCCACCAACACCTAAACATATGTGTCGACTTTCTCAGCTACAGCACAGTCAAAGAATGACGGTTTTTGCAGTCTTTTAAAACAGTTCCTGTGGCTTTGATTGACGTCCTCCGTATCCTATTGTTTAATTGACCTGTGACGGGATTGCATTTACGGCCTTGACTGATTTTGGCGCGCTTCATCTGATTGGACACCCAGAAGCGTTACAGGTGAAAACAAGCTTTATGGGCTTGATGCTTCGGTCCATCACTCGCGCCCTTACTTAACGATTGAGTTGCAGGCTTGCAATTGAATCGAGCTCATAGATCATAGTTCATCTCACTCAAATACAAGTGACCATATTTCTACCAATTTCAAGTTGCTTTCCTTGAACCAGGATTACCCTATTTTTTTTTTTTCAGTTTCTGTTTCAGTTTTTATTTCCAAGGAGAGTGGAAGGCTAACCACAAATACAAGAATTCAACCTTGGGAAACCAGTCAGGACCTCTGTAATGGTATGGTTTTCATGACTTTTAAGCTGCAAAGGTCAATATGAACAACTTTAAAATGGTGATTAAACAAATAAACCTTCTGTAAGAAATCTTGCTATTTTTCCCCTGATCTTTAGACAGGAGCTGATCCAATTCTCAAGCTACAGCACATTTCCCCACACTGTGACATAAAAACTGTGCAACAAATTGTCAGTTGCACAGACGTCTGAGGCACACTGTTACTCAGTTTGAAAAAGATATCAGAAGCTCCATTCAAAAGCAATTCAACAAGCAATTTTGACTTTTATTATTTTTTAGTATTTAAGGGTATTGAGTATTTATAGGCTCATATGATGCCATCTTTTAACACAGGTGACTTTTCATATAAGACAGTATCTTATTTTATAGCAACAAGGATTTTTCTTTTTTGCACTCAAATGCTACATGAGTTATTTTGTTGCAGTATATTTTATCAGTATTACCCAAAACAAGACATTTTTCTGTTATTTGCCAGGGCAGGCCACATAGGTCCTTCAGCTGTCACATGTGAGTTACCATATGGATATGAAATTTAAAAAAGGGGAAGTACACCAGCCCCTAGTGCAGATTTTTCACTAATATGAACTCATAGAACAATAGATGGATAATGTTAAGACATGACTCTCACCTGGAATGACATCAGTAGTATATGAGGTATTTTAACAGCAGTATTTGCAGTCTTGGTTTTTCTTCTATAGGGTTCCAGTCACAGTGTCATTCAGGGATCGGACTTGTACAGTGTATATTCCCTGTAAGTGGGGTGTGTGTCTTATAACTGGTTATTAAGCACACTGTCCCTCATTCAATTGAGCCTTTTGGGAGACCCGGCTCGGAAATGGAGCCCGTAACTTAATTCAATTGGCGTTTTTTGCAGCCCCCGAGTTATGGGCTCCAGGCTGCGATTAATAGCGATCCATGTGATGTTCTTGTTGTAATTTGTGAAATTGGCACATAGAGTTTCCTATGTGAAATAGTGGTTCTCTAAAAAGAGAATGCCAGACATTAAAGTTCGTCCGCGGGGTATATCCACTGTTCTCTATGTTTTTTGCCAATGAATAGAGTTTCTTATAAAAATAGTGGTGCTCTAAAAAGAGTGTGAGTGACATAAAATGTAATTCTGGAAATGAAACCACTGTTCTCTATTTTTTTTGTTTTTTTCTTGTACATTTGTTGTAGAAATTCCATTATTTTTTGAAAATGGCACATAGAGTTTCCTATGTGAAATAGCGGTCCTCGTGAAAGAGTCCCAGAGATATCTATTTTTTTCCTGGAAGTAAAACCACTGTTCTCTATGTTTTTTGCCATTTTATAGATTTTCTTATTGAAATAGTGGTCCTCTAAAAAGAGCTTGAGTAACTTGAGTAAAAGTTAGTCCTCGAAATTAAACCACTGTACACTATTTTTTTTTGTGTGTGTTTTTTTAAGTCTGTGCCATGTCTTGTATTGTTATATGTTGTTGAAATAAAGTTATAATACATCATAGTAGACAATGTTTTTGTAAAAATGCGTCCATCATCTAATAAATCACCTTGACTTTAATTGTTTTCAATGCAAACTTTAATAGGCTCTGGATTCTTGCATCTTGAGAATGCAACATACAGCTGGACATGTGCAAATACTGGTTCTTCTAAAAAGATACCAACAGCTTTAAAAGTTTGTCCTTGTGATTTATTAATGGTCATGGCAAATGCCATGATGATGGGAAATTGTCTCATTTGAAGTACAAAAGGAAGGCTACTTTCACTTGGTGTCAAATCTATTCTTGGTATGAAAACTCTCTCTCCTTTATGGGTACCAGTAAGAATTTCAGCAAGTATGAAATGGTCCTTTAATTCTTGAACAATTAATCTGGTTCCATTAGGCCTTTTTTGGGGTTCATATTTCACAGTAACATGACAATTGCACCTTTCTTTAGCTGCAAAATATGTGATGGCATTCCAGAGGGAGTTAATGAGTTAATGAATTCAGTTGAAAAGTTTGTCTGACTTTCTTTGTCATCACTAAGTACAGAATCAGCACTGTGATATTTTTTTTGTGGTGCATTTATTTTTTTTAATATTTCATTATTGAGGAGTAATGTATCCTTATTTTTGCACATTAGTATTACTTTGTTGGCAAGCTCTGCATAGTCATTGTTATTTATAGTAGTTTGGAATATAGCTGCTTTGAGATCCTGTTTGCAAACCATATGAGCTGGGATCTGAACAGTGTCATCGGGTAGATTTTGTATTCGCTCTGTTTTTCCTTCTCCAATTTTAATGAGCCAATCATTTAATTAAATTTTTCCTTCTGATCTCATATTTAGTTGTAATTGAAGATGGGTAAATAGTTTCCATAGTGTACTTGACTTTATACATGTTTCGACAATGTCGGTTTGATTTCCATGTACAACGACAGGTAATGTTTGTCTAAAATCTCCACCTAACAACATTACCACCAAATAGCAAATCATTATCCATGACTTCACGTAAAAAATGGTCAATACATTGTAGGGCATGGCATGATATCATTGTAGCTTCATCTATTATAATTAATTTACTTTTTTTTTCTTTTTTTTTCTTGTAAATAATTCATTTGAATATCCGACACTTATGTTTCCAAAATAGGATCTGGCAGTTTAAATACACAATGCACAGTTCTTCCACCTTCTAACAAAAGTGCTGCAATTCCAGTGGCTGCAAATGCCAGCGCTATTTGACCTTGTGAACTAACAAAACTCATCAATAAATTATATAGATAAGTTTTTCCTGATCCGCCAGGTCCATCCAGATAGAAATATCGCTCTTTGAGCATGTCATCATCTAGGGCATTTTGATTGCATTGAATGCTTGCAATTGTAATGTATTTAAAGTTGCAAGTCTTTCTTCTGTTCTTTCTCTTAGGAGTTGAGTGTCATAGTCTTCAAAGTTTATGTCATCTATAAAACCTGGATCTGGCAGATTTAAACGTGCACAACTTAATCCATTAATTCAGAAAGACCTCTTGGATTTGAATTAATGCTTTTAATTGTGCAATAGGCTCATTGTACCGTTGTAAAAAGTCTTCAGCCATATTTGTTTTAAATTTGTCCCACAAAGCTAATGCATTTGGAGCATTTGAGAAGATACAATTGAATGCAAATTGTTCCCTCATCTGCCTTGGCTTTTGACATAGTGCTGCTTCGTCTAAACATCTTTCCCATTCTGTATCATCAGCTCGGAAGTTTCTGTGTCGCTCAGCTAAATGAAATGATTCATAAACTATGTCATTAACAGTTCTTAACTGTTCAAAACTTTGTACACCAGGAACATTTAGAAGTAGTAATCATAACCAGAAACATTCAAGGTCTCTTGGACTTACAGTTTAAATTCTTGGGATTATTTTATTTCCACTACTTTTTTTGTTTTTGCCATAATCCATTAACGAAAACATAATAGTATGTAATGTCAATATATAACAATTCCCTTGCCTCTAAGTCAGTAGAATTTAATTGAAACCATGCAGTTAGTGTATTTTAGGGATGCTCACTTTGTGCCTAAGCATTTGTTTAATTTCCAACATGGAAATACACTAAATGTCTTTGTGGCAAATGTACAGCTAATCGATATACTGCATGTGAGCAATTGTGCATTTCAAATTTTTGAAGATGCCACATTGCTTCTGGCCCACTTCTATAGCGAGCATCTACATGAGATGCAAGTTCATCATGTACTAACTCATTGTGGCATTATTTTCAGCACTTTTGACCACTAGAGTAGCTGCATCATAGCCTTTGTAAATATATTTGTAGACATATTTAATGGATTTTATAGAAGTGCAAGCTTGCACATTAATGTGTGCATTATACTTCTTAAGTAAATGTGGATTTTATGGTACCACATATCTATTGTCTTCCTTTTTTCCACGAATAATGGAAATTTGTCCTTCTCTTCTTCTATATAATGGATAGCCATCACAATTACCATACGTTTTGTCTCTATAATCTTTTGGAAATTATTTTGTACATTTCTTATTTTCCATACATGGTGACTGTGGATTAATATCTCCACAGGGTCCATGAATCATACAATGAGTTACAATGTCATATAGTTTACCATGTAGTTCTGGATCTGGTAGTTCAGCAATAATTACTGAATCAACTTTGTCACCAGTATCCAATTTATCTTTCTCTTTAAGGATTATAAGAATATGTGCATGTGGAAGGCCTCTTTTTTGAAATGCGATGGTATAAACATAAGCCAGACATTTGCCAAATAACTGAGTTATGGTTATGTCAAGTATTAATTCATTTAATTTGATTTTAAAGACTCTTGCCACTAAATCTGGTCTATCTGAAGCAGTTCGTCTAATTAGCAGTTTGTGTGTAATCTCTGGCCATTGTGGATTACATGTAAATGTAATAAATAAATCTGGTTTTCCAAATTTAGTTACAATAGCCATGTCATCATTGTATCTTTCTCTCATAGGAGATCCCTGGAAAGAAGATGCTAAAATGCTCTCTGGTTGTAGCAACCTCAGCAACATAATCCATTAATCCACAATACTGTTCTACATGTAGTTTATATTGTTGATATTTGATGAAGTTTAAATTATTTGCCTCTACTTGCAAATATGATTCAATGATCCATTGTTGTGTCAGTTTTCCACCAAATAAAATGGAATTGAATTCATCTCGAATGCCAATTTGAGCGACTTTAAATTCAAGCATGGAAATATTGTTTCTCACACGTATTTTTGAATTTGGGTAACTCTGAAGAGTTAATATTAATGAAAGTTTGCTTCTCATTTCTGGGATATATTCTAATATCTCTCTGAAATGGTGGTTCTCCTTCGTCATTTTGAAAGGCCATTGCCACCTCATTTGATGTTGGCAAGTCATAATGGCATTTATCAGTATGGCGATCTCTTTTAAGCATCATATTGACCTTTGGGATTGGCAATTTATGTATTTCTGCATGAATTTTTTGTTCCTTTTCTACTTCTGCCAATTTTTTATAGACTTGAGAGTATGGGTTTTGAGCCATAATTTTATCAAGCTCTATAAAATCAATGGGTAAGCATTTTTTATTTTCTTGAAGCTGCATACGTAGGTCGACAGCTTCCATTGTATCTAGGACATATAGTTGAGCAAATTTTCTTTGCTCTCCGTCCTCTGGATGTAAATGAGAAGTACAATAGTAAATTTGTCATTGTACTTCAAAGCAGTAAGGGCCATGTCCTGGCACATTAGCAGCTAATGTTGCACCCATAGATACAAAGGATATGGCACTATTATAGGAACTTATGTTTGTTTTGAAATTTTTGTAGTTGGGGAAAGTAGGCTCAGTCCTAATGCTTTGTAAATATTTTGGGAATTGTTGTCTTTCTGGAAGTCTTACCCTGCCTTTTTGACAGCAACTAACAAACTCGCCATCTCTTGGTCTTTCCTGTTTGAAATGATAAGCCCCACAAAACTGACAGACAATATTCATATCACCACAATTATGAACCTCTACTGCTAAAGATTTAAGTAAAGGACAATTTTGAGAACATATATCTATGAGTCTCTAAATCATCATTAGAAATCTTATCTGACTGTTCAGCAACACTTTCTAAATGCTTTTATTTTTTAGTTGCCTTCTTAGCGATGGATTTTAGTTTTTCAGCCGATAGTCTTTTGCTTGCAAGTCTTTCGCATTCTTTTTGTCTTCGAATTTCCTTCTGCTCCGTCGTCTAATGCTCTGCCCATGTTTTTTGACGTTCTCTAGTTTGATGTCTTTTCTTTTCCTGTTTCTTGTCACTATCTGCCATATTAATCTGTAAATAAAAATATAATATAATTTGTTTTCTATTTATTGTAATATTTTTTTTAACAGCAATTTTTTTTTCTTACTATCCTGTTTTGTGTGCATTACTGTTTCAATTATGAGGCTAGCTTGATAAGGTTGGAGTTAGCAACATAGGGCCTCATTCAATGTCAATGTTTGCAATTGCATAAGGATGTATATAAGCAGTGAGTACAGTATATATTTTGTCTTTTAGTTTTCAGCTATTGAAGAGCTTATTTCTGGATATATGTTAATTTAGTACAAAGTTAAATAAATATGCTATGTGCTTATATAAATCTCTATTCAATTGGTCAATTTGCAATTGAATGAGAGTGTTAGTTAGATGGCAGTGTATTTTCTGAAAGTGGCACATGAAAGATGATAGTTCCTTCTATTTTCCATGGGGCTTATTCAATTGTGATTTTGTCAATTGAATAGGGCTCTAGATAAGCACATAGCATATGTTGTTATAAAAGTTTTTAGTTATTGAAGACCTTGCATTTGGATAGAAGTTCAGTAATTAAAATGTTTTTTCCAAAAATTATGTTCTGTACTTATATAGAGGCCTATTTAATTGGGAAAATTGCAATAGAATGAGGCCCCATGTGTTTTATATTAATGTTTGTGCGCTACTGTTGTCATTACGTGTTTAGGGTATGGAGTTGGGCGTAAATGTATGTGCAGGAAAAAGCGCATATATCTTTAAAGAGTGTGTATGTTAACCTTTTTTTTTTTGTAATTTTGTGTACAACATAGTTGGCATTAGGTCTTTTTGTTTTTTGTTGTTGCTCTCCTGTTTTGCATGTGGCAATGTTGTTATTAGTGTTTTCCGGTTATAGGGTTAGACTTATATTGTTAGTTAGGTTGCTGTAAGTTTGCAGAAAGTCAACCAAAAAGCAGGATAGGTCCTTCTATTTGATATGTGTAAATATCAGTATTTTATTTTCTGTTTAACATGTAATACTATACCTCTTTGCTTGAAATCTGTTGTGTGGAAATTGCTGTAGCGATGCAGAGAGTCTTCAGGCAGTGTCTGTTGAGACAGAAAGAGAGAGATGAAATGTTGCATTAAAATGTAAGTATTTTTTTTTTTTTAATAAGAGCATGTAAAACAGGATCTATATTTTTAATTAGTATCTATTGATTGAGGTTGAGGTTACGGTGTTAGGCTTAGAGACTGGTGCATATTTAAGAGGTTAGCTGGTTGGATGTGTTATGTTGTAAGAAAATTTGTTGTAGTATCTTGTTTTGTGTGCAGAACAGTTGGCATTAGAGGTTTAGGTTGTGGGTTTGGTCTTATAGGTTAGGGCAAACAAAACACCATTAATTTTTTTATTTTGTATCTGTTACCAATATTTCTTGTACTATGCTGTTTTGTGTACACCAGTGTTGTAATTATAAATTTAGACTATTAGTTAGACTTAGAGGTTGGTGCAGAGAAACATAATGTGTTCTTCCATTTTGTATGTGTTTTGAATGTTTGTTGTACTATCCTGTTTTGTGTACACCATTGTTAACCTGATATGTTGGGGTTCTGGTGTTGGCCTTATAGGTTAGGGCACATTAAACATATTTTGTAATTGTATTTTGGATCTTGTAACCACTGTTGTCATTAGAGGTTTAGGTTCTGGGTTTAGAATTATAGGTTCGGGCACAGAAAACAGGATTTATTGTTCAACTTTGTATGTATTACCAATATTTGTTGTACTATCCTGTTTTGTGTACACCACTGTTGCCATGAGAGGTTTAAGGTTCTGGTTTTAAGCTTATAGGTTAAGGCACAGAAAACAGGATTTAGTCTTAAATGTTGTATGTTTTACCAATATATTTTGTAGTATCCTGTTTTCTGTAAGCCACTTTTGGGATTATAGGTTTAGGTTATGGGTTAGGCTTAGAGTTTGGTGCAGACAAAACAGGACTCATTGTTCTATTTTATATGTGTTAACAACATTTGTTGGAGTATCCTGTTTTGTGTGCAGCATCATTGTTGGTAGGGGCTTATTTTATTTATTTATTTTTTTCATTTTGACATTGGCGCACAGCAAACAGGATAAGTGTTTCTTTTTTTTTACTTGTTATACTATACCTTGGTTGAATTATTAGTTGTGTATAAATGACAGAGGATCATTTGCTGCCAATGTTCCTGCGACAGTCTTCAAGCAGTGTCTGTTGAAAAAGATAAATGTTTTTTTTGTGTAATTTTTTTGTTATTTTTTTTTTAACAACAGCATCTTATATTTGTAAATTACCTGTTGTTCTTTCTTTGTCGTGAGTGAAATTGTGCAGATTTCACAGTGAGTGTGAAACCGCGCAGCGCTGCAAATTATTCAGTGACTTTGTTGAGGCAAAGTAAGTTGGAAATGTGAAGAGATGGAAAATATTAAAATGCAGCATAAATATATATGTGTGTATAATTTTTTGGTAAAAGGCAACTTTTTTTTTTAAATGTAGAAATTTCTGGAAAGTGTGCAGTATTTATAGACTTGGAGGTGAAGTAGAAACCGTTAGAAAGCAATACGCATGCGCTATTTGTGTTCCAGCCATCAATTTGCGTTCCATCCGCCATTTTGCGGATAGTAGTTATTTGTTGCATGTGAAATGGTGGGGATTTTGTGTGTGGTACTTCCCGCATAATTTGTGTTACGTGCCGGATGAAACGTTCTTGAGTGTTGGTTCAGTTCAGTTTCAGTACGTTTTGTAATTTTACGTCCTTAGCCTCGTTTTCGCTTTTTTCGTCAGCCATTCTTTCTGCCGCTTAGGGGATTATTCACTAAAATGTTAGAGAAATCGAGGTGTAACCTGACTTCCAGACATCCTGGGTGTCCCCCCCCTTGCTGGGTAATGTTTTTATTACATTTTTTGTGTTTAGTTTTGTGTTTTGAGTATTTTACGCTGTGCACGGTTTGTTAAGGACATTTTTTTGCGAGTCTGTAATGGTTTTACAGGTTTTAGTTTTTTTTATTGTAAGGCCGCAATTTTATTTTTTTCCTAAGTCCCGCGGGTCGTATTTTTTTTGTGTAAGTCCGTAGTTTGTCATTGCGTGTTTTGTTTTTGTTTTCAAACTCCCGCCTATGTGGGAGTTTGTAAGCAGTTGTGAGGCGCCGTAGAGCTTCCTCCTCCGGAAATGTGGCCCCTCGCTTTGCTTGGCAGTAGGACTGGGAGTTGAGCTTGATTCCATCCTCAACCCGAAAAGGCCCCACAAGCTCATCTTTGATGATACCAGCCCAAACCAGTACTCCGGACTGGAGCTCTCTGCCCTTTACCAATCCAGCCACGGGCCCATCCATCTGGCCCATCAAGACTCACTCTCATTTCATCAGTCCATAAAACCTTAGAAAAATCAGTCTTGAGATATTTCTTGGCCCAGTCTTGACGTTTCAGCTTGTGTGTCTTGTTCAGTGGTGGTCATCTTTCAGCCTTTCTTACCTTGGCCATGTCTCTGAGTATTGCACACCTTGTGCTTTTGGGCACTCCAGTGATGTTGCAGCTCTGAAATATGGACAAACTGGTGGCAAGTGGCATCATGGCAGCTGCACGCTTGACTTTTCTCAGTTCATGGGCAGTTATTTTGCGCCTTGGTTTTTCCACACGCTTCTTGCGACCCTGTTGACTATTTTGAATGAAACGCTTGATTGTTCGATGATCACGCTTCAGAAGCTTTGCAATTTTAAGAGTGCTGCATCCCTCTGCAAGATATCTCACTATTTTTGACTTTTCTGAGCCTGTCAAGTCCTTCTTTTGACCCATTTTGCCAAAGGAAAGGAAGTTGCCTAATAATTATGCACACCTGATATAGGGTGTTGATGTAATTAGACCACACCCCTTCTCATTACAGAGATGCACATCACCTAATATGCTTAATTGGTAGTAGGCTTTCGAGCCTATACAGCTTGGAGTAAGACAACATGCATAAAGAGGATGATGTGGTCAAAATACTCATTTGCCTAATAATTCTGCACTCCCTGTATATATATATATATATATATATATATATATATATATATATATATATATATATATATATATATATATATACACACACATTATATACAGTATATATATATATATATATATATATATATACATAATTTTATTTTTTTTGTTCTACCCTCATGTGATATATAACTGGCAGCTTAAAATACTGCCATGTCCATCTGTTTATTATGCTTTTTGCTATCCATATTATCTATTTATACCACTATAGATGTGTTCAAGCAATACATAACATAAAATATACATTAAAATAAGAATCCAAATTCCAGAGATGACTATTGAAATAACCTATTTAAAAATAAAATTATCACAGTATGAACGCTGCTTAACTTAACTACGTGTCATACAAAACAATATCAGCCTTCTTAAATTGCGATTTGCACAATTGAATATGGCTCTATATAAGCACAGAACATATTTTTTGACAGAAGTTTTTAGTTAGTGAAGACCTTGCTTTTGGATAGAAGTTCACTAACTAAAAACTTCTGTAAACAAATATGCTCTGTGCTTATATAGAGCCCTATATATATATATATATATATATATATATATATATATATATATATATATATACATATATATATATATATATATAGAGAGAGAGAGAGAGAGAGAGAAATATTATTTTGTTCAATACTTAAAAATATGATCATATGTAGATAAAGAATTAAATGTTAAATAAAACAATAAAATAGACAATCTGCCAACAATTTGCTAAATCTGTTAGTAGATTAATAAGCTTCTCCACATTAAAAATAATACAAACAACATGAACAATATGCTGTAGATGATTATTCATAAAAATAGAAACAGCATACTCCCTGTTCTATAAAGTAAACTATGGCTGATGAAAAAAAAAATAGCCCACATGACATGACTGAAATTCCTTAGTATACTCATAGGACAAGCTACGTACATACTAAATCAACACAATAAATATTAGAATAATAGAAAAAAAATAAAGATATCTATATAAAAAAAGTAATTACTGAAATGGCCACACATTGCCTTTGGAGTGATAGTGAGTCATAAATACTCAAGTATGCTCATGTATACATACAATGTTCTTTAATGCTTAGCCTAAAGTGACCTCTGAAGATGATACTGAGTTAATGCAGGATACAGACTGCAAAAAGGGCAGAAAGTAAACACTATTTTGGGACACAAGTAGCTCAAAATATGTTTATTAAAATTAATCAAAAACTGTACAGCCTCAGTGAAATACAGCAATTTTATTTGCACAATAAGAATTCAGAGTAAATTATACAAAAAAAGAGAGTAATTGGGAGTGTCTGTTAATCTCAGCTACATGCTACACCAACCCCTACCGAAAGTATAAAAACAATTTTTTTTTTACATTACCCACAGTGCACAAAAGGCATCCAAAACATTATTATTGTCATTATAACTATAATAACAGTAATACAAATAATAAGAAGAATTGTTATTATATAAAAGAATATCTCAGCAGAACATCAGAAGACAGAAATAATCCCTAATCTAGCACATCATAGGGATGTCTGCATGTTGTCACTATTTTCAGCATTAAAACTCCAATAATTGGTGGGTCTGACAATAATCCATGATAGGTCTTTGTATTTCACAAAATGTATTGGCTATTATTATTTATCATTTATTTTGTGCGTGATACATTTTTCTCTTGTTAGAAAATGAATTGTGAATTTTGTTTTTGGATATTTATATTTATTAGTAGCCAGCATTGTGATGCAGAACAGATATGTATAGACTGGCAGAATGTTGCTGTGGGGGCAGATGGGAAGACAGCTCTTCTCTAGAGCCACAGATGGGCCAGTTTGTTTAGTTTGTATAATATCTTCTTTTATCGTGACATGTAGCTTCTGTTGAACCCTGCAGACATACTTATTAAATTAATTTGCAAACATTAATTTAAAAAAACAAAAAAACGTTTTGAAGATAAACCAAGGTTTTTTCCTTCCACTTGTTCTTCCTTCAGGAAAGTGAGCTAGTTTCCTAACCCGCCTGGTGGTATGATAATGTTAGCATTTAGAATGTTAAAGTGGTATATTAAAAAATACTGACACAATCATACTGCCCTTTCCCCCTTATCCTCCTCCTTTTCCCCCTCCCCCCTTATCGTCCTCCTCCTCCCTTTCCCCCCTTATCCTCCTCCCTCCTTATCATCCTCACTTGCCCCCTTACCATCCTCCTCTTCCTCCTCCTTACCCCATGATCATCCTCCTACTTCCCCCTAACCTTCCCCCTCTCCAGTCCCTATCCCCTTCTTTCCTTACTTGTTATTGTAATCAGATGAGCTGCCTGCTCATCTCTCCCCCGCAGCATGTCTTCCAGCAGTGAAGTGACCGGCATATGCTAATAACGTGACATCACAAGCGCGTCACGTCATTAGCATATTCCGGTCACTTCACTGCTGAAGACATGCTGCGGGCAGAGAGATGAGCAGGCAGCTCATCTGATTACAATAACAAGTAAGGAGCGATGGTGATAGGGACTGGAGAGGGGGAAGTGAGGAGGAGGTTAGGGGGAAGGATTAGGATGATCAGGTGGGAGGAGGATGATAACGGGGGAAGGAGGATGAAGGAGGAGGAATGGTGTGCTGAGGGGGCCCAAGCAATTTTGGTAGCACCGGGCCCCCTGCAGTAACCCCGTGCGTTGCTCAGGGTTAACGATTTAGGAAGAGTAAATTAACCCTGAGCCACGCTCTGGATTACCGGCATAAGTGGTTAAAGGACTATCGTGGTATTTTTTGAATAACTAAACATGATAATAGAGAACCTATTTTCAGAAATAAAAAAGAAAAAAATTAAATTTTGCATATTTTACATACAATTATTCTTTAATGCAGGGTTCCCGTCTGCTGTTGTCTGTCAATTTCTCAGGAGTGTGTGTTCATGTAAACCAATGAGCTTTCATACTTAGAGCACTACCATATCCCCATTATGTAGACAGAAACTTCCTTTGTAATTTAGACAATGCATTATTTTTTACATTCTAAAAACATGTTGCCTCTTTTCAAGTGCAGATTTTAAAAAGGGTAACATTTTTAAAATTAGATCACAGTTCTCCTTTAAAGGGCCTTACAGTACATTCAGTTCTCCTTTAAAGAGCCTTACAATACATTAATGACAGTTACTTCCCTGGCAATTGAGAAGTTTCACGTTCTTGCACACAATTATAGAAAATACACTGGTAATTCCTTTTGTTAATTTGTAAATTAATATATACATTTGATTATTTATTAGGTACTTGTACCGCACAATGATGATTAAAACATAAAAAAAAAGGAAAGGGTGCAATAAAAACAATGCCTTCCATGAGGCCTAAACGGCCCAAGTTTATAGGATAATCAATATCTCAATAGCTTAAATAGCTAGTATCAATTTTATTTGAGTATGGGGTTAAAGCTTGCTTCTGTTCTTTATTTGGTGCTAAAAAAAGCCATTATAGCCATTTGTGTGTTACAAGTAAATCGCTTATTAAACCTCCTATATAAATCCCATCACTTTCACTGTTACTCTAAAATGTTGTATTTGATAGTTAGAAAGACGTCATTTGTGCGCCGAAGAGCGCATAATTAGTGAAATGATGTCCACCTGTGTGTAATCTAAGTGTCAAGTGATCTGTCATTACATATACACACTTTTTTTGAAAGGCCCCAGAGGCTGCAACCCCTAAGCAAGAGGTACCACAAACCAAACACTGCCATGAAGACCAAGGAACTCTCCAAACAAGTAAGGGACAATGTTGTGGAGAAGTCAGGGTTAGGCTATAAAAAAAATATCCAAAAATTTGATGATTCCCAGGAGCACCATCAAATCTGTCATAACCAAATGGAAAGAACATGGTTCAACAGCAAACCTGCCAAGAGACGGCCGTCCACCAAAAATCACAGACCGGGCAAGGAGGGCATTAATCAGAGAGGCAGCACAGAGACCTAAGGTAACACTGGAGGAGCTGCAGAGGTCCACAGAAGAGACTGGAGTATCTGTACATAGAACGACAATAAGCGCTACGCTCCACAGAGTTGGTCTTTATGACAGAGTGGCTAGAAGAAAGCCATTACTTTCAGCAAAAAACAAAATGGCACATTTTGAGTTTGCAAAAAGGCATGTGGGAGACTCCCAAAATGTATGGAGGAAGTTGCTCTTGTCTGATGAGACTAAAATTGAACTTTTCGGCCATCAAAGAAAACGCTATGTCTGGCGCAAACCTAACACATCCCATCACCCAAAGAACACCATCCCCACAGTAAAACATAATGGTGGCAGCATCATGCTGGTCAGAGTTGAGGGAAAGATGGATGGTGCTAAATACTACTCTGGGTGTGATTTGAGGCTAGGATGGAGGTTCACCTTCCAGCAGGACAATGACCCCAAACACACTGCTAAAGCAACACTTGAGTGATTTAAGGGGAAACATGTAAATGTATTGGAATAGCCTAGTCGAAATCTGTTATCAAACTTAAAGATTGCTGTTCACAAGAGCAAACCATTCAACTTGAAGAAGTTGGAGCATTTTTGCAAGGATGAATGGTAGGATGTGGCAAGGTCATAGAGACTTATCCAAAGCGACTTGGAGCTGGGATTGCCGCAAAAGGTGTCTCTACAAAGTTTTGACATTAGGGGGGGGGGAATAGTTATGCATATTTACTTTTTCTGTTATTTTTTCCTAATTGTTGTTTGCTTCACAATAAATAAATAAAAATCAAAAAAAACTTTTTTCAAAGTTGTGGGCATGTTCTGTAAATTAAATGATGCAAATCCTCAAACAATCCATGTTAATTCCAGGTTGTGAGGCAACAAAATATGAAAAATGCCAAGGGGGGTGAATACTTTTGCAAGACACTGTACATAAACGGATTAGCTCACAGCTTTGCTCCGTAGCTAGCCCTTAAAATCGCTACTCGGCTCTCAGGTGACAGTCCTTTTTTTAATCACACAGAGAGGTGGGGTCCTGGCCTGCCCACTCTCCGAGTACCCCAAACCTCCGGAGACCCTTGATATGCTTTTTACAGTAGAGGCTGGGAATTCTTACTTTACAACCTGCTCCCTGGAGTATATGAACTGTATCTTTAACTGTACTCTAATTCTTCAGGCACTCTCCAAACTCTGGTGTATCTCATACTTTGTAGCAACGTCTCTGCAAAGTCCTTTTATAACAATGTCTATGGTATACTCAGGCAGACTCTCTCTCTTCGGTCTCCCTCATGAAAAAAGCTTTCTCTCACAAGCTCTGCAGATTCCAAACACTTTCTTTCTGCAGTCCAACACTGGCAGCTCCTAGAAAACAATATTGTCTTCCAAGTCTGCTTTTCCAGTTTTCACAATGGTAGACTCACCCAGAGTCAGCAAACCGTCCTGTTATGCACTCACTGCTTAGGCCAACATAGCTTAATTGCAGGGCCCTCTCTTTTCCCTGTGTGTGTCTTTTAAAAGGCTTACCACACCTCCAGCTTCAATTAGCACTGCTCCAGGGAGTTAACTCCATATTCCCTGGAGAGAATTCCTCAATACTTTGCGTCTTGCACCATCCACTGGGGGGCAGTCCATCACAATATATATATATATATATATATATATATATATATATATATATATATATATATATATATATAAATATATTTGTACATAAATATATATATAAATATATTATATATATACATATCTATATATATTGTGATATAATCATACAAGGGGTGTATGTAAGTAGCAGACTTACCAGAGCCCTTTTTTCCCCATGGGAGTGAAAGAGTTAAGCCTCCTGCAACAGACTAATCAAGCCCAGCTGCATTCTGCCTTTAAAAGGACTACTGAGCACTCAGCAGGGTGGGTTCAGTCTGGACTGAGAGCCAGGAGAGAGAGCTCTGCATGCTGAAGTAAACCCACAGACTTTTGCAGCCGAAAACTTACAGGCCTGTATACGTGAGCACTTTATTTATGCATTAGTTGATGCTAGTGAGGAAAACTGATATTTATGTTTAGTTAGTGCTTCAAGGAAAGCTAGGCTTTGTTTTGTATTATTTTTGTTTGTACCTGCTGACAAAGTAATCAGTAAAGCTCCTTAAAGCTACAACGCCTCCTGAGATACTTCATTACAGAGACGGTCAACAGGGCATTGACCCTGGAAGTGGCAGCCAGCCTGTCACAATTTGGTGGCAGTGGTGGGATATACATTGTCTGCGCTTAAGAAGACAGCCCACAGTACAAAATGGAGGCGCTAGTGAAAGCCTTAATACAGACCACTACCCATCAGCAGGAGACTACACAACAGTTCCTAAGGCAACAGGCCCAGGCAACACAAGCACTGGCGGAACAACAAGCTAGAGCCACCCAGGTCCTGGCAGAACAACAGGCCCAAGCCATGGAAGAGGGAAAGCTGCAGCGGGAGACCAATCAAATACTGTTGGCCCAGCTACAGCAAATGACACCTCTCAAACCTGCTGTATCACCAGAGACCTGTATGAGGGGCAAGCCAAATCAGTTTCTACAAAAAATGAGTCCTGAAGACGATGTGGAAACATATCTATTGAGCTTTGAAAGAACTGCCGTCAGAGAAGCCTGGCCCCAAGGGCACTGGGCCAGCATAGTTGCACCATATTTATGTGGAGAGGCGCAAAAAGCATACCTCGACCTGGACAGTGAAAAAGCCCTGAATTATGCCACCTTGAAAGCAGAGATCCTGGCCAGATCCGGGGTTACCCGCAGTGTCAGAGCACAAAGGTTCCATTCATGGAAGTTTGGGGACAATAAGCCCCCTCGCCCACAGATGTTTGAGTTGCTGCACTTAGCCCAAAGGTGGCTACAGCCAGACAGCAATGGACCAGGGAGAATTGTAGAATTGCTGATCATGGACCGCTACTTGCGAAGCTTACCACCAGGCTTAAGAGAATGGGTGGGGCAAAACGAGCCAGAGACCCCAGACGAGTTTATCTCCCTAACAGAAAGATATCTCGCCATGAAGGAACTAACCCGTTTTTCAAAAGAGGAGACCTCTGGTGTTCAAAGGCGGCCTAACAACCCTAAGGTTCAAACTCCTAACTGGATGAGAACCAGACCAAGACTCATGAAGCCGGAAGTTGGAAGACACTCGTTACAAGGGAACCCAGAAAGGTTAGTACCTGAAGAAAACAAGCAAAGAGGGACCCCAGTAAGCAAGATCAAATGCTTTTACTGTGGGGAATTCGGACACCTAGCTGTCTATTGCCCAAATAAGGAGGAACCCATGCAGTGTAACCTGGGGGAACATACGTACCACTGCAATATGACCAACCTGGTAGGAGTGGCTGGAAAACTACATCAGTTCGTCAAAGCCATAAATGTGAATGGGAAGGAAACCATAGCTTTAATTGACTCTGGGAGTGCGGTGACCCTATTTTCGACCAAAGTTATAAAATCCAGCAAAATACAAAACTCAAGGAAGGTGGGCATCACCTGTGTACATGGGACAGTGAACCTGTACCCTACTGGTACCGCAGCACTGGAGGTTCAGGGGAAAAAGATGTTGCGCACCGCTCCTGTAATAGCCAATCTGCCCTACCCTGTTGTATTAGGCAGGGATTTTCCACAACTTGAAGACCTCCTCCAAACAGGAAAAGGTGAAAACCAAAGACAATCCGAACAGAGTGGCCCAGAGGCCAAGGAAACCCTGTGGTCACTCCCACCGTTTGTGGACCAGGATCTATTCTCCGGATCCGGGAAAACCCGCAAAACGAAGCAGGAGAGAAAGAAAGCTAAGCGCTTAGGCACAAAGATAAGAAGGAAAGCCGTTGAGGAGGCTTTAGCAGCCTGCCAGACAGGAGAAAGGAGGGAGACCGTCCAGAAAGGTCCCACGGCTCAATCTGATGAAGAAAGGGCCCAAACGGGAAAACATGTAGAAGGGGAACTTACTCCACTGCAGTGTTTCCCTGACAAGTATGACTTTGCTCGTGACCAAGCTGTGGATCCGATCCTACAGAACATACGTCGTCAGCTTGTGGAAGTGAACGGGACTCCGGTCACCGGGAGAGAGAGGAGACAGGGCCCTTATTTCATACTGCGGAATAACTTGCTGTACAGGGTCATTCCTTCGAAGGAAGAAACACTGGAGCAGCTCCTAGTTCCCCGAGCACAAAGGATGAACGTCCTTGATCTGGCACACCGTAACCTCCTTGGGGGCCACCTTGGGAAGGATAAAACCCTGGGAAAGATATTGAAACGGTTTTTCTGGCCTGGCATTTTTGCTGAAGTAGCCCAGTACTGTGCATCTTGCCCTGAATGCCAATTGGCAGCTCCCCGCTCCGACCTAAGAGCTCCACTGGTATCTTTACCCATAATCGAGGAGCCGTTTTCAAGAATAGCAATGGATCTGGTGGGTCCACTAGAAAAATCAGCACGAGGGCACCAATACATCCTCGTAATAATGGACTATGCCACCAGATACCCGGAGGCCATACCCTTACGCACTGCTACCTCGAAAAATATAGCAAAAGAGCTCGTTCAACTATACTCAAGGGTGGGGATACCCAAAGAAATCCTAACAGACCAAGGGACCCCTTTTGTGTCAAAGCTGATGAGGGACATGTGCCAGCTTTTACAGGTGAAATCACTCCGGACCTCGGTTTACCATCCGCAAACAGACGGACTGGTAGAACGGTTCAATAAAACTTTGAAGAGTATGCTAAGAAAAGTTGTAGCACGAGATGGGAAAAATTGGGACTTACTCCTACCCTATTTACTCTTTGCCATAAGAGAAGTCCTCCAAGCTTCCACAGGATTTTCTCCCTTCCAACTCCTCTACGGCCGCCATCCAAGAGGAATTCTGGACATATTAAAGGAAGAATGGGAAGAGCAAATAGTGCCGGGCGAAAATATTGTGGATTATGTGAGGAACATGAGAGAAAGAATTGCCAAAGTTATCCCTCTGGTGCGAGACCATATGGAACGAGCTCAAAGTAACCAGCAAACCTATTACAACAGCACGGCCCAGGTGAGGAAGTTTCAACCCGGAGACAGGGTTCTAGTGTTAGTGCCAACAACCGAAAGCAAATTACTGGCCCGATGGCAAGGCCCCTACGAAGTTATTGAAGCTATAGGTGAGGTGGATTACAAAGTCAGTCAACCTGAGCGTCGCAAGAGAGAACAAATATATCATGTAAACCTTCTAAAACCCTGGAAAGAGCAAACAAAAGTGATGGATGTCACTTGTCTGGCTGAGGAGTCAGAAGATGCCAGCGAGTCCAAAATCTGTATTGAACCTCCGAAAGCCTATGTATCACAAGAGTTGTCCCCTGCACAAACAGAGGAAACCTACAAAATGCTGAAGCGGAACGCGGATGTGTTTTCCACCAACCCAGGTCGCACCACTGCCATTTACCATAATGTTGTCACTAAACCAGGCGTGAGAATAAGGATTAAACCTTACCGCATACCTGAAGCAAAGAGAACCGAAATAAGGGCTGAGGTGAACAAAATGTTAGAACTTGGAGTAATCGAGGAGTCTCAAAGCGAATGGTGCAGCCCCATTGTCCTGGTTCCAAAACCTGATGGAACTGTCAGGTTTTGCAGCGATTTTCGCAAGCTAAACGCTGTATCCGAGTTTGATGCATACCCTATACCTAGAGTAGACGAACTAATCGAGCGACTCGGAAAAGCGAGGTTTCTAACAACGTTGGATTTGACTAAAGGGTACTGGCAAATACCCTTGACGCAAGCGGCCAAGGAGAAAACCGCCTTTTCAACACCTGACGGTCTTTTTCATTACAAGGTGCTACCTTTTGGATTGCACGGAGCACCGGCTACTTTTCAGAGACTCATGGATAAGCTGTTACGCCACCATTCAGAGTACGCAGCCGCTTACCTAGATGACATAATCATCTATACCGATGACTGGGAGACACATCTGCTGAAAGTGGAAGCAGTTTTGGAAGCCCTAAGGCGCGCACACCTTACAGTAAACCCCGGAAAGTGTGCCATCGGTCTGAGTGAGGCCAAATATTTGGGATATACGGTGGGGAGAGGAGTTGTTCGACCCCAGCTCAACAAGGTGAAGGCAATTCAGGACTGGCCACAACCTCTGAATAAGAAACAAGTAAGGGCCTTCTTGGGGATAGTAGGGTATTATAGGAGATTCATACCCCATTTCTCTACAAGAGCTGCCCCCCTGACAGACCTTACAAGAAACAGAGCGCCCAACATGGTTAAATGGAGTTCAGAGGCTGAAGCAGCGTTCACGGATCTAAAGTCGGTCCTATGTCGGAATCCTGTGCTAGTGACCCCAGATTTTGGAAAGGAATTCATCTTGCAAACGGATGCTTCGGGAGTGGGACTGGGCGCTGTGTTATCGCAAGTAGTGCAGGACGAGGAACATCCCATTTTATTCCTGAGCCGCAAACTGTTGCCACGAGAGCAGAAATATTCCATCGTGGAAAAGGAATGCCTGGCCATCAAATGGGCCACGGAGGCGCTTCGTTACTATCTCTTAGGGAGGAAGTTCACTCTGGTCTCTGACCATGCACCCCTGCAATGGATGCAGCAGAATAAGGAAAAGAACAGCCGGGTAACGAGATGGTTCCTGTCCCTGCAGCCCTACTATTTCCGTGTCCTCCATAGAGCCGGAAGCCTACATGCTAATGCGGATGCTTTGTCTCGAATTCATTGCCTCACGGCGTTGGCCGCTCCACCCAGTGGTGTCGAGCTGGGGAGGGGGATGTGTGATAGAATCATACAAGGGGTGTATGTAAGTAGCAGACTGACCAGAGCCCTTTTTTCCCCATGGGAGTGAAAGAGTTAAGCCTCCTGCAACAGACTAATCAAGCCCAGCTGCATTCTGCCTTTAAAAGGACTACTGAGCACTCAGCAGGGTGGGTTCAGTCTGGACTGAGAGCCAGGAGAGACAGCTCTGCATGCTGAAGTAAACCCACAGACTTTTGCAGCCGAAAACTTACAGGCCTGTATACGTGAGCACTTTATTTTTGCATTAGTTGATGCTAGTGAGGAAAACTGATATTTATGTTTAGTTAGTGCTTCAAGGAAAGCTAGGCTTTGTTTTGTATTATTTTTGTTTGTACCTGCTGACAAAGTAATCAGTAAAGCTCCTTAAACCTACAACGCCTCCTGAGATACTTCATTACAGAGACGGTCAACAGGGCATTGACCCTGGAAGTGGCAGCCAGCCTGTCACAATATATATATATATATATATATATATATATATATATATATATATATATATATTTATTTAAACATATTTCTGATATCTACTTTGCAATATAAATGAAAATTACAGAAAATATCTTCATAGGTAATGTTCAAAGTCTAACAATTATGCATAAAGCCATCCCCCAAATAATACATACTTTCATAAGACTATATAGCTTACACAAAGCATCATGTTTAGTATATGATTAAGGCAGTTGACCCCAAGGCAGTGTTAGACTCTTTTGAGAGCAATAGTGAAAATAAACAATTGTTATAAATAGCCAAGCAAATCTCTGAAATCTGTTAGCCAGTTCAGTAGCTTGAATGTCCGGCAGGAAAAAAATTTAAACAATCATTGCTTTGCATTATGTTTAAAACAATCTGGAAATGCACAAGACTGAAATTTAAATGAATTAAAATTTGAAAAAGATTTGTAGTAAACTGCATTTGGGGAATTGGTGATAGTTAACAGTATAAACACTTCAAAACAACTATAAAAAATTACTAAAATAATAAAAAGCCAATTGAAGTATTTTAATATTCTGTTGACTCAGGTATTTTTCATATTTTTTTTATATTATAATAGCTGTTTGTGTGGTGAGCTGTAATAGAAAAATTCTTAGTAAATACCACTCTGGTAATCATAGCTAATTATATATACTAGAATATTGCCCATCAAAAAATTACGGGAATCAAATTGTAAGTGAGCTAATGCTGTTTGGTGTATGGTAATGAACTAAATACATTAATAAAGGAATATACTTTACCTATTTTGAAGTAATAAATGCAGGAATCATTATGCTGAAGAGCTGAGAATCTGTTTTCTTGTTGCTGCAGCATACAATGTGTGTTTTAAGTGCTGCTGGCATGGAGCGCCTTTGGCCAGCTACATCTTTGGATAACCCGCAGTTATGACAACTATATATGTGATATATATATATATATATATATATATATATATATATATATTATATATATATATATATATAAAATACCATAAAACCCTAATCATAAATGTTTCTGAGAAGATGAGAGATGTTGACTATAATAAAAATGTTATTGAATACCACAAAGGCCTCAGTAGTTGTGAAGCTTGGTTTTGCCTCTTCAGAGCTATATTTGAACCTGCATAGGAAGCCAAACATTTTAACAGTAGTTAGTGAATATGAATAAGGGGGAGAAAAAAATTGTGTTACAGATATTCAATGATTAATAAAAATATATTATTCTGCTCCCCTTATAGAACACACAATTTTTCAGTCAAATAT
This sequence comes from Discoglossus pictus, assembly GCA_027410445.1. NCBI lineage: Eukaryota > Metazoa > Chordata > Amphibia > Anura > Alytidae > Discoglossus > Discoglossus pictus. The sequence continues at coordinate 192,067,981 of CM050166.1, read as the reverse complement.
GAGAGGCCATTTTCTATAAATTTTAAAATGTTTTTTTACTGGACTGATTTCCCAATATAAATGCAACTACACTTTAGAGACTTTAGACTAGGGGGAACAATTAAACATCACTTACAGTTGCTAGAATCACAATTCCTCTGATTTTTTTTGTAACATTTGCAAAATATTGTTTTAGACAGAAGCTATTTTGCACTAAATGATTGGGTACGCATATTTACTCTGAAGGTTTTATTATTTATTAGTATGAACTGGTAAAGGACAGTATGCAGAACCTTTCAATGTATTAGGTTTAATGAATGAATCGAGAAGAGTAGAGGTGCTCATCTGAGAACCAACATTACCTGAGTAGGCTTGCTCTAAAGGTCTGGTTACCTACTCAGAGAGCAGCCTCTTTTAGCTCACTTGTGCCTGTCACAGGGAGAAATATTTTGTAGTACATTCGTCTGATCTCACTCAAAAGAGTGATGCAACCCCTAAAATACTAGTCAATTCTAACCCTGAATAGAAGAAGCAGCAAACCCAGAGATAACAACAACGTAAAAAACGTAAACATACTGTATGTCTGTTACATAAACTCTGCGTTGTTACAATAAAACTTTTGTACATATCTACATCATCATTTACACTTTGTACAGAAACATCCAATTTTTGTGGTAAAACAGAAAACAAAGTATTCAGAAAACACAGAAGTCTTGTGTTCCAAGCCAGATGTCTAAGGCAGTAAAACATTCAGTTTAAAACACTCAGTTAAATATATAATTGTCTAGCACATTTTACATTTACATTTTCCATAACACGAGAAAAAAACACATGCCAACCACAAAAAAAAAACTATCCCTAACTCACCCTCCATCCACCCCTCACCAAATCCCTAGTGCTAATTGACTACAACACCCAAGCCCTACTACTAGGTATGCCCTCCCTACAGCTGTCCCTCTTCTTTCTCTCGATAGCTGTCCATTCTTGGTTGGCGTCTCTCGGAATCTCTATAAAGAAAGGAGAAAAAAACTATTATCTAATTGAATTTACACTCAATGTGACCACAATTATGGTTGCTATAAATTTACTCCTAGTACACAATCCTTATTTTTATCCACCAGAAAATATACAGTATCTCACAAAAGTGAGTACACCTCTAACATTTTGTAAATATTTTATTATATCTTTTCATGTGACAACACTGAAGAAATGAGACTCTGCTACAGTGTAAAGTAGTAAGTGTACAGCCTGTATAACTTTGTAAATTTGCTGTCCCCTAAAAATAATTCAACATACAGCCATTAATGTCTAAACCATTGGTGAGTACACTCCTTAGAGGAAATATCCAAATTGGGCCCAAAGTGTCAATATTTTGTGTGGCCACTATTATTTTGCAGCACTGCCTTCACTCTCATCGGCATGGAGATGACCAGAGCTTCACAGGTTGCCACTGGAGTCCTCTTCTTCACGGATGCCCCACAGATGCTCAATAGAGTTTAGGTCAGGTGACATGCTTGGCCAGTCCATCACCTTTACCTTTAGCTTCTTTAGCAAGGCAGTGGTCGTCTTGGAGGTGTGTTTGGGGTCATTATCATGTTTGAATACTGTCCTGTGGCATAGTCTCCAAAGGGAGGGGATCATTCTCTGCTTCAGTATGTTACAGTACATGTTGGCATTCATGTTCCCTCAATGAGCTGTAGCTCCCTTGTGCCGGCAGCACCCATGCAGGCCCAAACCAAACTTATACACATATGTCTATATGTTTATGTATGTTTTCTATAATATGTTGTGTTGATTCCCCCTATATGCATTTACCTGCTGATGTCAGATGCTGCCTCCACTCTCTCTGCATCGCTCTTTATGTTTAAAATGAGGGTTTCATCTCATATCAGTGTTTTGGGGATCTTTGTGCCTTATCTGTTTATCTGTCATTTAGAGATTATTTCAACTACCTTTCCTTAGTATAGATGTATACTTTTGGTGGTGGGAGTGTTATGGTCTTGGCCTGCATGAGTGCTGCCCACACTGGGGAGCTACAGTTCATTAAGGGAACCAATAAAGCCAACATGTACTGTGACATACTGAAGCAGAGCATGATCCCCTCTCATCGGAGACTGGGCTGCGGGGCAGTATCCAACATGATAACAACCTCCAGTTCCTAATATTTGTCATATTATTTTCCTTAGGGAGCAATACAATCAGACCTTTTTTTAAGTCTGCAGGGATAGCAGTACCAGACATACAAACGACACAGACTTCTATCAAGTCAGCTTTGCTAAGTTCCCCCCCAAAATTGTAAAACTCGAATGGGATCCCATCCATTCCAGGGGACTTATTATTTGCTCCGTTGAATATAACTTGTTTTATCTCAGATTATGTGACATTGACGATACTGATACAAATTCCTGCAGGCTATATGAATCAACAGGGGACACATCATACATTTGAGCATAACATTTTGTAGCCACTCTCAGAATACCTTTTGCTGAGGATTTCTGTTCCCCCTCCTGTGCCTGGTATTTCCCCCCCCCCCCCCCTTACCCACTTCCTCTATTTTTTTCTTGAACTCAGTCTTAATAGCTGTAATATCATTATCCACTAACAGGCCCTGATGTTTTAATCTTTAGAGTAATTGAAGTTTATTCTGTAAAAACGTATAATTATCTTTATTCTCCATAGCGCGTAATCATCCTAAATGTGGAAAAAAAAACTTTAATCTTAGTTTTCACCATAGACCACCAAAGACGATGAGAACTGTAAACATTTTTGGCAAATTGTAAGTCCTTATAGAATCTATAAAATGTATCCCTAACTCCAGAATTTGCTAACAAATATGTTTTCATCTTCCAATATACCCCGTCCACTTACCATAGACCCTGAGCTCTTTAATGATACCACAATGACTTATGGTCCGAGAACATGTTTACCTTGAACACTGCCTGTTTGGGAAGGAAAAAGGAGGAACAAAAAATGTAATCTATTCTAGACTGGGAAACAGAGTTTGACCACGTATAGCCAGGATAATTTGTATCTAACACATTCCACACATCCGTTAAGTGAAAATTGGCTATAATATCTTGGAGAACCGTTGAAGTGATGTCCTATTTACTATCACCTTTCTTTCTCTTCCTACTTTCCATCTGAACAATGGTGTTAAAATCACCCGCTAGGATCAATAATTTAGTCTTCGGGAAGAAGATACTAATGTTTTTTTTTAAACTCTGCACTATCCTGCTTATATGGAGATGCATAAATATTTACAATGGAAAAAAACTTGGATTTTTCACTCTCTTTTTCACCCTCACAGACAGCGCTCTACCAGGAACTATGTCTCTAACTAAATTCCCACTCCAATAGATTTGTTTTCACCCCCTCCCGACCACACGGAAGGGCCATGTTACTATTTCTTCTGTAATTGAGAAACATTGACATTAGAGGGCAAGGCACATTCCTGCAATAACACAATTTGCACACCTAAGGTGGCCACATAAGCAAACAACGCTTCTCTCTGTGCCTGTGTAGTGATACAGCTCGTATTTAATGACAACATTTTTAAATCAATCTAATTTTTCTTTGTTTTTACACCTTGATACAGCCAATACAGATATATCCCAACTGATTGATTCTTCATCAGATGAAATACTGTGGTAATGTCCAAATTACCCTTACCGGAAGAAATAGGTGAACGAACGTCCTCCAAAACATCCCCAGAATCTGACATTCATGTCCTCTCAGTAGTAAATTTCTTCTCCCTTCTCTTCCACACACAGGTTTCTTTTCACGCTTTCACTAGTGTCCATCTGTTCCAACAAGGCTTCGACACCAGACACGTTCGTTCCAATGGTCTCCGCCTCATACTCCCAGATAGACTGCTGTCCTAAAGGCACACCTGTCATGCATGAAGTCCAGGCACTTTCCTCGCCCAGCTGAGAGACTATGCTCTCCATATCTGGATTTGCATCAACCACATCCTCTATAAGAGGATCATGTACAACTGGAACATTCATTTCCACAACACTGCGTGACACTATTTCGGTGTCAGATGGGGCATCATCTCGGACTACTTGCTTTAGACTCCCTGCCTCGCATTTCTGCTGTGGCTTTGGGTCCGTTTTATTTAAGGCAACATGAGGAGGACCCCCCTATGGAGTCAACTCATTCCTGGTCCTCCAAAATAACAACCAGTATCTGCACTGGAACAACCTCAATGGGCATATCCAGGACTTCACTTAAATTATCAGCCCCTTTATCCTCAGAGTGTACCACAACCGAGGGTATATCCCCTGGATTTGGGGCTTTACTAATCTCCACTCTAGTGGCACTCTTTCATGGTGAAAAGCCTGCAGCTTCAGCATAAGATTGCTGCCATTTTCAAGCAATCTCTGAACAAATTATCTTTACTATTACAGCAATTACATGTTTTTTATTGAGCATTTACATGTATAATGCTCAGAACTGCCACAATTTATACACAGATTTTGTTGACAATCTATGGCCAGATGCCCATGGCTAAGGCAGGTATGACAAAACAAGGGCTGACCCCTAAAATAAGCTCTCCCTTTATATGGGCCTATCGAAAAATTGTCAGGAGGTTGTCCATGGCATGTATCATCTCTCATAAAGCGGACTATAAATTGCCACTCTCCATTCCATACATTTTGTGAATTCATTAGTTTTCTCACAAACCTCACATGAAAGCAATATTTATACAGAAAAGCCATGATATCCTCTTCTCTAATGTAAGGATTAAAAGCATGAATAGTTAACAATACTTCCTCTTCTATAAACAAGCATTCTGGCTTTATATCTGCTAACTTAGGGTTACCTATATTCTCCTGAAATCTCTGATGGAAATTCCTACAGAGATCAGTCGATTTGAAAGTCAAATCAGAAAACCCAAACTCCGGAATGTCCTGGGCACATGAGAAATCCTGCGTTCTAAATTTGAGCAGGCCCAACAGTATTTCTGCAAATAGAAAGGTCTCAGTAACCTTCACCCTCATTTGTTCTGTTATCTGTACACAGACAGTGTCCCTAAGTCATGAACCATGGGCTGACGAAAAATCATGATAGGTCATCACAACTGAATGTAAAGGGGAATGCCCCCCCCCCCCATTATCAGCAAGACCTAAACCCGAACGGAAGAGGCCAAGGCAGAGAGGGCGGGTCTCTTCACAAAAACCTCACTGATTGTTCTCTGCACCGTAGAGGGAATGCCCTATAGCCAATAGCAGCAAGAACCCCAACCCTTAGGAAGGAGTCCAAGGCCAACTATAGGAATCCTCATGAAAAAGCCTCCCACTCGCTAGACCTTGTTGGGCCTCACCAGTGAGGTGTAGCTGTACTCTCTAAGGCATAGTGAGCAAGGAGTCCATGTCTGATTCCCCCTATCACCAAGAAGGTGAGAAAATCACAGCAAAAAGAGTAGAGGTGCTCATATGAGAATGAACAATACCTAAGTAGGTTTGCTCTATAGGCCTTGTTACCTACACAGAAAGCAGTCTCTTTTAGCTCACTTGTGCCTTTTACAGGGATAAATATCCTGTAGTATATTAGTCTGATCTCACTCAAAAGAGTGATCCAGCCCTAAAATAATAGGCAATTCTAGCCAGAACAGGAGAAACAGCAAACCACAGATGTATGTTTCAGCCTCTGTAGGCCTTTTCAGTGATGTGTAGCCATACTCCCTAAGGCACAGTAAGCACGGAGTCCATGTCTGGCTCCCCCTATAACCAATATAATTAGAAAATCTAAGCAAAAAGAGTAAAGGTGCACACCTGAGAATGAACAATACCTAGGTTTGCTCTATATGTCTGGTTACCTACTCAGAGAGAAGCCTCTTTTAGCTCACTTGTGCCTTTCACAGGGAGAACTATCCTGTAGGAGATCAGTCCCCATCTGGTCCCCCAAATAACCCTTAAGGTGAGAAAATCTAAGCAAAAATTTGCTCCATAGCTCTGGGTACCTACTCAGAGGAGTAACTCTACTCTTTTTTCTCAACTAAGTGGGTGATAGGGGGAACCAGACGTGGACATGTTGCTCCCTGTTCTTAGGGAGAACAGCTGAACCTAACTGACGAGGCTCACAAAGGCCAAAATGTACGTCTGTTCACGGCGGAATTGCCTGGTATTTCAGGGCTGGGTCACTCTTTTGAGTGAGACCAGAATGATATACTACAGGATATTTCTCCCTGTGAAGGGCACAAGTGAGCTAAAAAAGGCTGCTTTCTGAGTAGGTGACCAGACCTAAAGAGCAAACCTACTTAGGTATTGTTCGTTCTCTATTTTGATTAATGAATTAATGTTAAAATCAGTAATAATGCTACTAAATATGCATTTATTTACTCCCACCTTAAGTATGCAAAGTACAGAATTTGTACAATATTTATGTTATCAGATTCCCAATATTCTTTGTTGTAATGTAATCAATGTAATAAAGGAGCAGGTTCTTGAGTTAGGGAGCAGGTTCTTGAGTCAGGGAGCAGGTTCTTGAGTAGGGAGTAGGTTCTTGAGTTTAGGGAGCAGGTTCTTGAGTACACTCAGGGATCATTATCTGGCCCAGGTAATACAAGAACCTACTAGAAATAGGGCCATCTTGGATTTAGTCATCACAAGTAATAGTGATATAATATCAAATGTTAAAATAAGGGAACCCTTGGGGAACAGTGATCACAACACAGTCTTATTTGTGATTGAATACAAAAAACAGAGTTGTAAGGGCCCAACAAAAATTAAAATTTTTAAATAACTTTAATGGGCTAAGGGCAGCAATAAAAAAACGTACAGGGAAAAATACTGAAAATAAGTGAACAACATTCAAATCCTTACTAAATATACATACACATTGGCATACCATGTGGAAATAAAATGAATAGGAGTAAATCACATCCCATGTGGCTTAACAATGACTAAAAGATCATGATAAGGAAAAAGAAAGATGCATTTAAATTATACAAGAAGGAGGGAACAGAGGCAGCTTTATGTGACTATATGGAAATCAAAAAGGCTTGCAAAAGGGTTATTAGACTGGCTAAAATAGAAAATGAGAAGTCAGTTGCAAAGAAAAGTAAGACTAACCCTAAAATATTTTTTAAATATATTAATTGAAAGAAGGCGAGGAAGGAAGCTATAGGAACATTACAATGTGACACAAGCCATCTGTTAATTAGTGACCAGGAAAAGGCAGATGAGCTAAATAGGTTCTTTTCTTCGCTATATAAAAGGGTGGTACCAGTGGTTGGGACACTGCAACAAAATGGGGCTACACTACTGTCATGATTTAATTGTTTAAGGACTCATATTGCCAGTAATTATGAATATGGCCAAGGGAGCATGACAATGTTGCATTGGGATTATGTATTAGTGTGTGTGGATATATGTTGCCTGTACATGATTGTTATGTATCCTAGTTATAATATATTATAAGGGAAAATGTGATATAGAACATATGTGAAATTAGTAAAAATGCTCTGCATAGAAGTTAGCTGTGGATCATTGCACCCTCACACATACAGACCTTAGGTCAAGACAGATGTATGTACTTCAAGTAGTTCTAAGCAAACACTTGAGTTTAACATCAATATTTTTTCACTGGCCAGCTATAGATATCTAGTGAATTTGATCTCAAAAGCTTTGATAGCCTAAGGTTGCAAGCCAGATGGGCTGACCTCACACATACACAAATGTACACAAGGGTGTGGTATTAGAGAGTATGAATATGTTGTTTTTATCATTCAATAAAGGTTGAAGGATAGTTTTCACATATCCACAGTGTGAGACTATTTCTGTGTTTTGTATCCTGACTTGGGGAGTGGTCTTGCCATGGGCAACTAGTAACCTGTATGCAGTATTCTCTGCCTGTACCTTTTGGGCCTTGCCCTCTTCAGAAGCCATCTTTTGTGCCACAGAGAACAGGAACTACATGATTCTGCTTGGTTTGAACTAGGTTCGTATCAAGCCACCTTGAAGAAACAGATCGTGACAACTACCATTACTAAATAATTGGTTAACGCAGGAAGAAATCCAAAAGAGATTGGAGAAAATAAATGTTAATAAAGCCCCAGGTCCTGAAGGAATACATCCAAGGGAACTGATGGAACTGAGTTCTGTAATAGCCAAACCATTATATCTAGTTTTTCAAGACTCACTCACCACAGGGTCGCTGCCAGATGACTGGAGAAAAGCAGATGTGATACTATATTTAAGAAGGGAGCAAGAGTAAATCTGGGGAATTATAGACCAGTGAGCCTCACATCTGTAGTTGGGAAGCTTTTACAAGGGTTAATAAGGGACAGTATACAAGAATATGTCTATTTGAACAAGATCATAAGTAGCAGTCAACACAGATTTATGAAGAATAGGTCATGTCAGACCAATCTAATTTGTTTCTATGAGGAGGTTAGTAAGAACTTGGATCAGGGCAACTCAGTGGATGTAGTCTTTTTTGATTTTGCATAGGCTTTTGATACAGTGCCACATGGGAGACTTTTGAGCAACCTAAGGGATATAGGAATTGCAGTAAATATCTTCTCATGGATCGTGAGCTGGCTAAAAGATAGGAAGCAACGGGTTGTTGTAAATGGAACATACTCCGATTGGACTAATGTGGTAAGTGGGGTTCCTCAAGGTTCAGTATTAGGTCCTCTCCTTTTTTACATATTTATTAATGATGTAGAAGTAGGACTCAAAAGTAGTGTCTCCATTTTTGCTGATGATACTAAGTTGTGCAAGGCAATTAAATCAGATAATTATGTACATTCCCTACAAAGGGATTTGCATAAATTAGAGAAATGAGTGGCTAAATGGCAGATGAGATTAATACAAATAAATGTAAGGTTATGCATTATGAAGGAAAAATAGCCATGCAATTTATAATCTTTATGGAGCAAATCTAAGGGCATCTGATATTGAAAGGGATTTGGGAGTACTTGTGGACAACCACCTAGGTAGCAGTGCTCAATGCCAAGCAGCAGCTGCAAAGGCAAGTAAAATATTAGCATGTATTAAGAAGGGTATAGAAGCAAGGGAAGCAAATATAATTCTGTCACTGTACAAATCCCTAGTATGCCCTCAGTTGGAATATGGAGTGCAATTTTGGGCACCACTTTGTAAAGAGGACATTTTAGAGCTGGAAAAAGTACAGATAAGGGCAACAAAACTAATAAGGGGAATGGAGGGGCTAACATGTCAAGATAGACTGACCAAATTAAACTTATTTTCCTTAGAAAAAAGGCATCTACGAGGGGATATGATTACTGTATGTGTTTGTTAAACTGTGGAATACTCTACCAAAAAAGGTGGTGACAGCAAATTCGATAGATAACTTTAAAATGGGGTTAGATATATTTTTGAATAAAGAGAGCATTTAAGGTTATCCAAGATAACTATCGAAGGAATATTGATCCAAAAATTTTGATCGCCAGTCTCTGGGGTCAGGAAGGAATTATTTTTTTTCCCTTATAAGACAATTTTCAAAGTTTCAATGGTGTTTTTTTCTGTTTGCCTTCCTCTGGATCAATTAACAATTATTAACAAATAGTCCACATATTAAAAGGATCAAAAGAGATCTAAAAAGGTTGAACTTGATGGACTTCCAGTCTTTATTTAACCTCAAATACTATCATCTGTTCTACTTTATAGTTCAGTAACATTAAATATGTCTTTAGAGTGGTATAATAATGTAATTTTAGAAAAAAGAAAGAGCAGTAAATTGAGAGGAATTGGCAATTTATCCAGAAGGTTCTTATTAATGTGTCAACTAAAAGAAAATTCCTTGATCATATAAGGTAATCAGCATGTCCCACCATTACACTGAAAACAGGATTCAAAACAGAAACAAGAACTGATGATATTTGCGTAAACCAAAGGTCAGCAATATATGGCACTCTTTCCCCCTTATGGTACACAGAGATTTTTCGTCACACACAGACAAGCACAGGAGCTGTTAACTGAGGATGTGGTGATAGGGTTAGTTTGATGAAATTAGATGTAATGTACATGATTTCATGATATGGGGATTCCATTAAGGTTATTTAATGGAATGGCAAATTAATGAAGGTTATTTTATTAAATGAAGATGAATGGAAAATTGATGTGTGGCTTGGGGGAGAAAGCATGAAAGAACTGAGAGCATGTGATTAAACATATTAGATGCTTTTAAATTGTGAAGTATTTTGAGGATTGGATGATATTATGCAATGATGTATGTGGTAAGGTTAATACGACAATGGTAGTTGCAATTTAATTAGATGTGAAAGGGGAGCATTTGAAAATCATGTATACTGCCTAAAATATCCAAGTAATGTTACTCACTGAAAACCACAATGCAGAAATGTAAAGACAAGAAACCAAAACAATGTTAAGATATACATTTTAATCTCTTTTATACAGTAGTAATGCTATTAAACACTGTGATAACATGAAAAACCCCTTAAACTTAAAGGAACACATTTGGAATCTGTGATAGTATTCCATTTCTTACAGATCTTCAATGTTATGATTTAATGTATTTTTTAAATATTACTGTTCATATAGTGCAATTCACAGTAGAACATATGACATTATTTACATTAATCAATCATGTTTTGTAGTGTAAACACCAATAAAAATATAATACAAATACCATCCAAAAAGACAATATGGATGATTACTGGGCATGGTGTTGCAACCCTCCAACTTCATAAAGTGTTTTTGTTTCTTAAAGTGTTTATGTGAGGTGAAAATGCTACTATTGTTTGTAACTGTTTAGAGGATTGGTGAACTAATCAATGTGACTGGTCAGGGCTAGCTAATTAAATACTTTAGACTGCAAGACCACTCACTTGCTAACTTGATGATTGGCCCGTGATGAGAGCCAAAGGTGTTCATCTCAAGGCCAGTAAAGTAGAGATGGAGAGGCACCCATTGTGTGGCAAACAGCATTGCTAGGCTTCACTTTTTATTGACGTCATTTTTGAGGGGCAAGTTGCTAGTATATATATATATAGTTGTGCTCAAAAGTTTGCATACCCTTGGCAAATTGGTAATATATATACCATTTTTAAAGAAAACACATTTCTTTTATTACTTATGGGATTCATATTCAACTGTAGGTTATAGCGGAATGGCACATTCATAAAACAAAACATGGCAACAAAGAAAAAATGAAATGACTTTGATCAGAAGTTTGAACACCCTTAGTTCTTAATACTGTTCTTAATACTGTTTATTGCCCCCTTAGCATCAATGACACTGTGTAGTCTTTTGTAATAGTTGTCTATGAGGCCCATAATTCTTGCAAGTGGTATAGCTGCCCATTCGTCTTGGCAAAATGCCTCCAGGTCATGCAAAGTCTTTGGTCGTCTTGCATGAACCACTTCTTTGAGATCTCCCTAGAGTGGCTCGATGATATTAAGGTCAGAAGACTGTGATGGCCACTCCACAAACATCACCTTTTTCTGCTTTAACCACTGGAGGGTCAACTTGGCCTTGTGTTTAGGGTCATTGTCATGCTGGAAAGTCCAAGAGCGTCCCATGCGCAGCCTTCATGCAGAAGAATGCAAATTGTCTGACAGTAATTATCTTGCCATCAATTTTTACAAGATTCACTGTGCCTTTAGAGTTCACATACCCCTAAAACATCAGTGAGCCACGACTATGCTTCACGGTGGGGATGGCATTCTTTTCACTATAGGCCTTGTTTACTCCTCTCCATACATAACGTGTATGGTTGTGACCATACAGCTCTATTTTGGTCTCGTCACTTCAAATTACAGTGTGCCAGAAGCTGTGAGATGTGTCAAGGTGCTGTAACCATATTGTAACAGAGCTTTTTTTGTGGCATTAGCGAAGTAAAGGCTTCTTTCTGGCAGCTCAGTTATGTTCAAGTATCGCTGTATTGTGCTCCTTGAAACAAGCACACAGGTTTTTCCAGAGCAGCCTGTATTTATCCTGAGGTTACCTGTGGGTTTTTCTTTGTATTCCAAACAATTTGGCAGTTGTGGCTGAGTATCTAGCCTGCACAGTGCACCCACATGAGAGCTAACACACTCACATACACAGACACTAATTGCAATTTAAAAAGCTACAGGTGTTGAAAATGAACCTTTAATTTCATTTTTAACCTGTGTTTTTCACCTTGTGCGTCTGTATCATGGCCAAACATTAAAGGCTATGTACACTTTTGATCAGGGCCATTTTTGTGATTTCTGTTATTATTATGATTTCAAAAGTAGCCAAACAACTATGTGATAATAAATGGCTTCATGTGATCACTATCCTTCAATAAAATATGTTTTTTGCATGATCATTCATATTTTTGAAATAAATGCAAAAATGTCACAACTTCTGCCAGGGCATGCAAACTTTTGAGCACAACTGTATATACATTAACAAATAGTACATTTGTGTGTCTAAAATAAGTTAAAAAACGTATTTCCTGCTCAGAATTTCAAGAAATACAGTTATGCCACTGCATTCTGGGAATCTGGGCATGGACATGCAAATGTGCCCACAAAGGCTTCTCTCTTGTAATCAAATACCATTTTAAACATAGCTTCCTTTAAGCATATGCCTGCTGTATTACAGAGCATTAAGCAAAGCTCAGGACAGATTATACTCAAGCCAGGAAACCCACCCATGTACATCTGTTTCAAGGTTACTGCCTCTCATTAGCATGGGGCTGGTTCCTAGCTTGTGTAGTAGATTTTGTTGGAAGGTAATATACTACAAATATAATTTAATTTGTGGTGGGCAAAAAAGCAATAGATGCCCTCCACTGTACATTAGTACAGTAAATAATAATATATATATATTTTTTGATTTTTTTTAATTAAAGATATAAATAACAATACAACAAAAACATATACATAACATCAAAAGGAGAAAAAAAACTATATAAACCTCACACATCCTCACCTACAAAACTGGGCAATATTCTATTGAGACCTACTAAAAATAGAAAAAAACAAATACTTTTCTTTATTCTTTATCCTTCATATAACAATCCCAAACCTGCCATTTTAGAACTAAGTTCTTTGACAAATTATTCAAATGTTTACTTGGAAGTTCTATGTAGGTAACTTTATCTTCTTCCAATTTCTAATCAATAACCATTTGGCCACAAGCAGACCAACTGTAACTAACAGTCTATGTGATACTGGAATATTGAAATCAAACATGTGAAATAGAATCATCCTTAGGTCCAAAGGCAAAATCACACCCAAAATGTTACTTAATTTCTGTACAAATCTGCATTCCCACCAAATGTGGACATGGGTACCTGAGTTACTGCAACCCCTCCAACAATTTGACAGGTAGGCCCTATCGATTTTATACAGTTCTGCAGGCACCCAGTATCATAAAAGCCTTTTTAACCAGGATAAAAGCACCCCACTACTTATTTTCAGGCCATTCCATGCCCAGTTATAATTCCCATTTAACTATTCTATCCATTTTACATCTTTGGTGAATCAGTTTCAAAATATTATGGCATTTAGTGACTTTATGTCATAAGTTTTCTTCAATAGTCAAAGCTTCAAATTCCGACAATACTTGATGGCAATTACTTAAATATCCCAAAGATGACAATCTGCCATGTAATATGTGTAAATCTAACCATGAGAGGGACTTCAACTGAGAATCGTTCTTAATTAGATCTTGAGATATTCTGTCTTCCCTATAATAAAGGTTTTTACATAATTTTTCCCCTTACTTTTTAAGTAAGGGACAAGGGTAATTTCCTCCTTATCTATTAACCCCTCTCTATAGGAGAGGCTAACAGGGGAATATTTCAGTCTATGAACATACCAACATTTTAATAATGAGAAATTGTCCTCAGGGAGAGCTTTTAGTAACTTTAAGTTACTTCTGGTAACCATAGATAAAGTTACTTGCTTGTATTTGGAATCATCCTTTACGGTAGACCACCCAACATTAGTTGTTTTACTATTCCACCCTAGTAAATGGGACAGAGCTACAGATTCATGAAGATCAAAAACTGAATAAAAACTGAATACCTACCTTCTTGTACTTTCCTTATTCTTGATTTCTTTTTATGATATATACATTTATTTATAAATATCTGAAGATTTTGTAAAAGATATTTAGGAACTACTTGTGGTATCCACCTTAGCAGATTTGAAATTGTTGGTATTATAATAATATTTACGGCCAATATTCTCCCTGACGTTGACATACATGTATAATTCCAAGCGGACAGTAATTTCCTAAATTTGTAACATGAAACTCTCCAAATTATTTTTCATTAAATATTTTATATTGTATGAAATATCTATACCCATATGTGTGATACATTTATTCTCCCAATCAAAGAATATACCTGCTGAAGTTGTATTACTTGTTCTCAAATCATACCACAATAGATCACCCTTGATTTTTTTAATATTGATCTTAAAGTATGACACCAGGCTATACATCTCTAACACTTTTTGAAGTTCGGAAATAGATATATCTGGCTACGTAAGAAATATGACAACATCATCCCGAACAAAGATATCTTATGAGATTGTTCACCTATTACAGCTCTGTCTAATCCCATTCGCCAAAGAGAATATTTATGTTTCCACTCCCATACCACTAATTAAAGCCATTGAGTTTCTATACAGGGCCTTGATTGCCTTGGACCCAAATTGTCCAAATCCAAATTTATTCAAGATTTCATCTATGAATTCCCAGCTCACCCTGTCGAACACTTTCTCCATGTCCAAAGACAGGGTGAGCAAGGAAACCCAGGTTTATTGGACCAGGATAACAAATCAATAAGTTTCCTGACATTGTCAGAGCCCTGTCTCCCTTTCACGAACCTAGTTTGATCTATTTTTATTAATTTTGGAATTAAATTGCTTAATTTACTTGCTAATAAAGTTGCATAAAGTTTAATATCTACATTGATTAATGGGATAGGTCTATAATACATAAAGAGACCAATTAACTATAAATTAATCTACAATAGTGTACTAAGCAAGATTACACTACTTTTTAATTAGACAAATAAAAACCCATATAATCTACCCCAAACAAATTATTTCTAGTAATAATAATATCCCTATATGCCAAAGTGTAACTTTCAACTCATACATTTCTATTTCCTCGTTTACTCAATTAGTTCTCAAAGTGCAATTCGGCTCTTGTCAAATGGTTCCCTTCCATCCACCTCCCCCTCCATACAAACCACAACTATTCTAGCTTATTTTAAGCCTTAGTCAACCTTCCATTCCGAGAGGAGTCTTTCTCCCTCCTTAACTGAATTAACTGTAAACAAAGAACAACCTATTTTAATGAAAAGTTTCAATGGAAATCCCCATTAATAAAATAGGCTCTTACGTCTACAGATTTTTGTAATTTCCAAAAATTCTCTTCTCTTACTAAAAGTAGCTAGAGAAATATCTGAATACAACTCAATATTAGCATAAGGGGCATCTAACTTTCTAACTTGATAAATGGCTTTCATTAAAGCTTCTTTATATGATATAGAATAGCATTTGACCATCACAACTCTCGGGCTGTTTGAATGAAGCCTAGCAGGACTCGGTAATCTATGAATAACATTTAGATAACTTTCTACTGTAAACCTAATTTAACCAGCTCATTGAAAATGTTTAACACATAAGGTCTCAGTTCATTATTTGTAATTGATTCTGGGATTCCACGCAATCTCAGATTATATCTTTGTGAATAATCTTCTGATTTGATTACTTTCAAGTTCAAGGTTTAGATTTTTATCCTCTAGCTTGATCAAGTGTAAGGTTAGAGCTGAGTAGTCTGCTTCAACCTGCTTCAATTTAACCAATTACTCATCCATATCTTCAATCTTGACTTAAAAATGTCTTATATCGTTACTGTTTTCATTGATATGATGTTTGAATTCCAGAGTCATATCATCCTTAAAGACAGCAAGCAAATCCTTTATCTTGGACAACATTAATCCATCCTCCATATTAAAATATATGTCGTTGGAGCTATCTTTTTGGCTAGCTACACTTCTCTTCAGTGAGTGATCAAAATCTGAAATTTCAGATTGCGAGGATTCCCCATCCCCCTCTTTCCGATTAGGCTGAAAAAAACTGGAGCGAGATTTTGGTGCAGAACGATTTTTATCTTTAGTTGTTTTTTTTATTTATTTTAGTGAGTAACCAACTACAACAGCTATTGCCTGCTATTACTAGACCTCAAGGCTGATTGAATACTTTTCTGTTGTAAAAACTATAATGTTTTTTGGAATATCCCCCAAAAGAGAATTGGCAATATATTTGCACAGATAGCTATCCAAAGGGCAAAATATAGATTTTATGATAAAGGCAATGCTTTTTAGCCCTTTATAGTTCTGCTCACAGTGATATGCACTGAAGAAAATTATGTATAAGCATTCTCAATTTTCCTTATAGGAAATGATCCTAAAACCAGCTGAGTATTTCACAGGCTTCCATGTGTCAGAGAGCATCAATAATTTTGTAAGTCCCAGTAGAATAGACCAGGTTAGCTCACTTTGGATATCATATGTATTGCTTATCACAGTAAAGCTATAATGTTGTTCTGATTTTGATGCTTACAGCTTGAAAATCCAGAATAAATATACAGGGATGGATCTTGTTACTCTGCCAGTAGGTTTATATAACATATACACCAATCCTCACTTAGCCAGGCAAAAGATTTTATAATTTAACCCTCTTCTAAAATCCTTTAATCCTTTTTCCTTATTAACCAGTTTCAGAAGTAGAAGTCTCTTATAGATATAAAGTCCATTACAACAGAATACACTCTATTTCATCTGTATGCTGCTTTGTTTGCAGGAGGGAGATTAGACACAGTATTAATTAATATTTCCACTTCATAATGATCTGCACATTTAACCATTTAACCATCGAGAGTGATAATAGGCAAGTTATTGAGGAGGAGGGGGGTCTTTTGATATAGATATACACTTTGTGAATGTTTATTATTAGCTCTCCAGAAGCTTTTAAATGTGCTCCGGATGCCTTCTTCCTCCAGATTGTATCTATCCTTAGTACAATATTGCTATATTGCATTTTTTTCTTTTATTAGTTGATGCCACCTTAAGCCTATATCACAGAAAGAACAGAGGGCCCTTGATATCCATAGGATAGGATCTTCTTGATATATCTCCACTGAGTGAGCTAATTATTTCCCATTAGCTAAATTTATAGTCATCGAAATTGAGAGGATCTTACCTCATGCTTCCTGTTCTTCATACAGTGGGGAATCTTCTTTTCTCCTTTTTCCTTCTTTTTCCCTAACAGGGATAACAAAAGATCCTCTCTGGTGTTTTCCGCAGTGTCCACCAAAACTCCCTGCTGCAGCAGCAACCCTTGGGTATCAGATGCTTCTCATCATCTCAACCATGCTGCAAACTCTCTCCTGCACCTCCCGATGCTATCAGCTTCTTAATCAGGGTCACATCCGGACAGCCATTCCATCTACCAGGATATCTTTTTTTTTCATATGCCCCCGTTTGTGTTCACATTTGAAAGTAAAACATATGTTAAAAAACATATTTTCTGCGCAGAATTCTGAGAAATACAGTTATTACACTGCATTCTGGGAACCTGGGTAGGGACATGCAAATTTGCCCTCACAAAGACTTTGCTCTTGTAATCTAATACTATTTTGAATATGGCTTTCTTTAAGCATATGCCTGGTATATTACACAGCACTAAGAAAAGTTCAGAATGGATAATACACGTATATATATACATATATAAATATACTTAATTAATTCTTATGATGGCCGCAAAATGTCCGCAATGCTACGATCCATTATGGGGTGCTGCGGCCCCTTAGCTACTTTGCTATTCAAAGGAAAGGGGCTGCAGCACATCCCTTCCTACGGCCGATCGCAAGACAGGTGATTGACAGTTAGCTTTAGCGGTTTTGAAACTAATCGCGGGTGTTAGCCTGCAGATCAGAGTGCAAGCCTGCCAAACTAAAAAGTTAAAAATAAATTCAATGCAGCACTGTACAGCACTGTAATTGATAGGGCACACATTGAGGGACACACGGATTACATGTAGTACATTGGCTAGCTGGCACATCGCCACTAGCCAGTACTGTCATTTATGGCCACAGTCCACCGGGCTTGGAGAATGAGTTGCTGCCTTCTAGGTCATAGAAGCCCAGGACTATGGCTTGGATGACTCTTAAGGCAGTAATCTGTTCTCCCCAGCGGACTTGTGGCCACAAATTACAGTATTGGCTAGCGGCGATGTGCCAGCTAGCCAATGTACTACATGTCAACCCCATGGCCCCCCTATCAATTACAGCACTGTACAGTGCTGCATTGAATATATATTTACCCCTAAAGATCTGCTGTGGCTCCTTAAAGGGTCCGCGGCACTCTAATGGTTACCCCAAGCCGCTGGGGTACTGTAAGTACCCCCGCAGCAATTAACATGAACCACCCATAGTGCGGGGTCCCCACCAGGACCATTGGAGGGGCCCCACATTAACCTTTGCAGTGGGGTCCCTGTCCGGGCCCCCATTGCATTAAAAATTCAAGTTTCCTTTCCCGCGCACGTCCTGGAAGGACCCACGATCAAAAAAACGATTAACCCCTTCCACGGGGGTACTATAAGTAAGTACCGGGGTGTTAATGTAATGTAGATCGGGGGTGATGTTTTATAGATAGGGGATAATGTAGAGATAGGGGGTGGTGTTATATAGATAGGCAGTAATGTATAGATAGGGGTAATGTCTAGATAGGGGTTAATTTCTAGATATGGGTTAATGTATATATAGGGGATAATGTTTTAAAGATAGGGGTAAGGTATAGACAGGGGTAATGTTTTATAGATAGGGGTAATGTTTTATAGATAGGGGTAATATTGTATAGATAGGGGTAATGTATAGATAGGGGGTCATTTATAGATAGGGGGTAATGTTTTATAGATAGAGGTAATGTTTTAGAGATGGGGTGATGTATAGAAAAGGGCTAATGTTGTATAGATAGGGGGTAATGTATAGATTGGGGGTTGTGTTTTATAGATAGGGAGTCATGTATTGTAGTTAGGGGTATATTTGTAATGTACATATTACTGTATTGTAATGTTATGTAGATATGTGTATGTATTTTCTTTGCAGGTGTGTAATTATTTTTTATTTTTTGTAGTGGGGGTTGTGAAATGTTCTCTTTTTATTTTTTTTGTATTGGGGTTTGTGTAATAATTTATTTTTTATTTTGTGGAATTATGGGGGTGGGGGGTTTAATAGGGGTTAGGTAGGTAGTATTAGGTAGGTAGGGGTTAATAGGTTAGGGTAGAGGGGGGTAGTTTAGATGTAGTGGTTTCTTGTAGTGTTTTTTCTTAGTGCCATGAGGGTCATGGAGGAGCTCATGGCACTTATGGGGTTAATATTAAGGTTCTCTTTGTCCCATGAGGGTCTTCATCTGTATAGACCCCATAAGTGATGGGGTTAGATGGGGTTAGATGGACCCCCATTAGAGATAGGGTTAAATAGGCTGAGAAAAGTTTAAATAGGCCCAAATAGGGTTAAATAGGCCTAGAAGGGGTTAACTAGGCATAGTTAAGGATAAATAGGTATAGAAGGGGTTAAGTATGCCCAGTTAGGATTAGGTAGGCCTAGTTAAGCTTATATAGGCCCAGTTAGGGTTAGATAGACCCAGTTAGGGTTATTAGTTACAGATCGGGTTAAATAGGCCAAGTTAGGGTTAAATAGGCCCCATTAGGGTTAGATAGGCCCAGTTAGGGTTAAATAGGTCTAGAAGGGGATAAATAGGCCGAGTTAGGGTTAAATAGTTCTAGAAGGGATTAAATAGCCCCAGTTAGGGTTAAATAGGCATAGTTCGGGTTAGATAGGCCCAGTTAGGGTTTAATAGGTCTAGAATGGGTTAAATAGGCCAGATGGTGTTAAATAGGGCCAGTTTAGCTTATGATGTACAGTTAGGGTTAAATAGGGGCCAGTTAGGGTAAATAGGCCTAGTTAGGGTTAAATAGGCCCAGTTAAGGATAGAAGGTTAAATAAGTAGTCTTGTTGAGTTTTATTCATTTTTTTACTCTCAATAATTTTTTATTAACTCACATTGAGAAATATCAACATACAATTGGAACTATAATTTTACTCTTCAAGGAGAACTTGAAAAGGTAAACAAAATAAAGTATGTGTTAAGGATTTAAATAAAAATTTCAAGTGAGTGATACCACCTTACATTTTCTTTTTTAAAAAGGGAAGACTAATAATGGGAAGGTACATAGGGAAGGGGGGGAGGGAATAGGGAAGGTGCTCATTTTGGTATTTTAAGCATTGTTTCCATTAATAAAAGCGGGTAAATGAAAAGATAATAAAGTGAAGACTCACAATCTTGTCCGGTCTCCAGGGTCCCCACCACGATCACGTCCCTCCAGCCAGCCCCAACCCGATTTATGAATAGAATAGAGGTATTGAAAGCTCTTGTTATTTGAATGCAATGCTATGCGAGGAAATCACTCATGTATCCCAGGTTGAGAGGAAGGTGGGAAAGGTATCGGAAATAATATGTGAAAGTCTTTCATTTATCATGATAAAATTAATTTTGTTGATTATTTTCTGTAAGATAAGATTTGTATCTTTCCATTTCTTGGCAATATGGCTTTTGGTTGCTAACATAATAAACTGAAGTAAATTGTTTTGAGAGTTTGGCAGAGTACGGAGGTGAATTCCTAAAATGTATAATTCTATAGAAGGTGTAATCTGTGTTTTAAAAAGATTTGACGTTAGTTGGGTTATTTTAGTCGAAATAGCTTGGGCTTTAGGGCATGTACACCAGGTGTGTATAAAGGTATCCAATTCTGGGCAGCCTCTAAAGCAGTTAGCTGATTCTTGGGGTTTCATTTTCTTTAGCCTATCTGGAGTAATATATGCTCTGTGTAGGGCTTTTAATGAGGTTTCCAGAATGAGCCCATAATTAATCTGCTGCAAACCCTTTTCCATTTGTGTATATCCAATTTCTGAGCTAAATCTTCTTCCTATTTAAGCATGAATTTTGGCTTATGTATATATTGAGGGGTATTGAAAGTTTCATACAGTAAACCAAGGATTCACTGGGTCAATGGGGTATTTTTACATACTCTTGTTAAGAAGGTCATTCTTGGAGGACCAAAGATCCTCTTTTTAGTGATTATATATTGTCTGAGCCTGCAAAAATGAATCTGTTCTTCTAGTGCTAGATTGTATGTGTCTATAATTTGTTTGAAAGTGAGGATTTGGTCATCATTAAGCAATGTGTCTAGTATGTCTAGGCCTCTCAAGATCCACCATGTAATTGACTCTATTGTAAAATCTCTCAAAAAGTGGGGGAAGCGAAGATAGATGAAAGAGGGGAGAGATCTGGAATTAGTTAGCATCTAGATTTAGCCCATCTCCAGTTTGTAAGAGAGAGCATGATTATTGGGTTAGGGTATTTAAGATATGTTTGTTGGGTTTTAGAGAACCAGGCTATCTTATCCCATGAAAGAGGGTTCAATTGTTAATTCTCTATAAGCACCCACATGGGTTAATGAGTTGTCAAATATGCTAGAGGATTAAAATAATTTGAGCATTATATATTTTGCGATTCTAGGCAGTTTATAGTGCCAGATGAACCTGAAAATTTGCTTTTGAAAGTCATCTAAATCTTTCATGTCCACTTTTGTAAGTAGAGATCTAAAGTAGTATACAATTCTGGGGAGAATATTCATTTTTTAAGTGATGATTCTACCAGTCCACGAGATTTGGAAATTTGGAAATTTGGAAAGATCTGAAGCTAATTCTTTAGATAAAAGAAGTTAATTAGATTTGTATAAATCTGATATGTTTGCAAATAATTTAGTTCAGATCTACGGATGCGTGACTCAAAGGCCTCAGAATCGTCTAGATTGACATTCAGATATTTGTCTAAAACTCTCTAGCACATTCATGAGGGAGGGATGGAGGAGGTTGTCTGCAAAGAGACAGCATTTGTAATTATCATTACCTATTATCAAAAAAGATATGTCTGGGGTAGACTTGATAATTTGAGAGTCAATGGTTTAATTGCCAGAGCAAAGAGCAGGGGAGATAAAGAGCATTACTACCTAGTACCTCTTTGGATATCCATGAATTTTTTATTGGGGCCTGGTAACTTTAAATAGGCTATGGGAGAGTGGTAATAAGTCTGTAAGATATTTAAGAAGTTTCCCTTGAATCCAAATTTTGAAAGAACTTTAAAAATGTACAGCCATTCAAGAGAATCAAATGCCTTCACAATGTCAAGTGCTAAAGTACAGAGTGGGATATTGGAGCGTTAAGGACCCTTCTAATATTGTTTCTAGCCTGTCTGTGGGGAACAAAGCCTACCTGGTCTTTGTGGATAAGTCTGGGAAGGAGAAGTGAAATTCTATTGGCAATAATCTTGGCTAATAATTTTATATCTACATTAAGAAGGGAGATTGGGTGGTAATTTTTAACATCCAAGGGGTTCCTCCCTGTTTTAGGGAAAAATACAAAATGTGCCTAGTTTCAATTATTTAATAATATCTCTAATTCATACGAAATGTTAGCATTTAATTTCTCTAATTCGGAAACATCTAACACAGGAAGATTTAGTTGAGTTTTCTAATGACAGTATGAAGTTCATCCCATACAGCCTGCTGGTTGTTTTGTGGATTTTAGTTTTTTTGTGTTTTGTGGATTTGGTACTAGCATTAAGACTAGTTGGCATCAAAGAAACTCCTTTACATGGGCCATGTGGTTATACCAGACCTTCTTTTTAGCTTGGGGTGGCAAATAAATGCTCCTTAGTCTAGTCATGGTTTCCAGTATTTCTCTGAAACTTAGCACATATTTCCCCATGGGTAAATCATTAATATGGTACCCCCCTTCCTAAAAGTAGATCTAAGGTTCTCCTTACCCAGACAACCATACAAGAATTTTAACAGGGATAACCCATTTAACTCCTGCAGGACTTTACAAAAGGCAAAGAGCAGGAGCAGAAGAAGTTTTTCCAAATCCCTCTATGTACCCTGGAAAACCCTAATCATTGTCTAAAGGGTACATTTCAAATTCTTTTAAATACTATTCATTTGGGGTGGTACAGGGTAGAGCAATGTTCAACCCTGCAATGTTGCCATATTTGATAAAACAGTTTGAAAAAAACTGGGTCCCTACATAGGGTAGGATCTCACTCGGGAACTCAACCCAGGTAAAGATCATAACTAATGAATCATCCACGTCTTCTGCAATAATTTTAGACAAGGCTACTGCTTCCGGGTAGCATAGTCTAACATTGTAATTAAGTATCACTTGCCAGAACAACTGTGTTTAGCAAGTGGAACCACAATGTTTAGGGTCACACACTAAAAATGTGTTTCTATAATCATCAAGGATTATTATTATCCTTTATTTGTAACTCCTCAATACATTCCGTAGCACTGTACAGAGGTTTTGTACAAGGCAAAGATAATTTTAATTTACAATTTAAAGGATATTAGTACAATACAAAAATGTGATAGATGTGTTGTGCATATTAAGGCTGAAAGTGATAGGCTTCTTTAAACAGACATGTTTTTAGTGAGGTTTTGAGGTTTTTTTTATCAGTTGCAGGGCCAAAAAAGTCCATAGTTGATGTGGAATTGGTGAAGGGTAAAGACTGGGTTCGGTCTGTTTGTTGAGAAGAGGTTGTATTAGAGCCATATTGAGAGAAGAGTAAATTTTGGATGTTTTCCCCTTTTTTTAAGTGGCTGGCAAAGTCTTCAGCTGTGGGGCAAGAATGGCCAGGAGATGGGGGTGGGCAGAGGATAATGTAGAAGGTGGCCAGCAAATTTTTGGGATTGAAGGATAGATTTGATATTAACGACGAGAATTAATGCTGTTTGGAAAAGTGAGGGTAGAGACGTAGGAGCACAAAATAAACTTTTTATGGAGGTAGTCTGGCGAGGTGCAAGATTTCCTCAATAGTTGTCAAACAGTGTGGCAGCACCTCTGGATGTAGCGTGTTTGTGTAGTGTGCATTGGTTGTGGATGAGAGCAAGGGCATTTGCCTGCGGTTATGGGGGCAAGTGTGTCAAGGATGGAAGATAGAATCATGTTGTGGATCAAGTGCTTGAAGGATTCTGTGGGTTCTGGTCGTTAGGAGTGAAGAATGACATTTAGTGGATGGTGAAGATGCAGGTTAGGTCGTCAGATAGAGGGAGTGCTGTGATGAAAAGGTTGGAGGTTTTGTCCTTCACATTGAGTTGGCGATTCTGTCCATTGTGAGAGGCCAAGGGAAGAAGTAAGTAAAAGTAATTTTACAGCTGTGAGAGTAAGTTGAAGGACAGAAAATGAGTGAGTCAAGCAGCAAATTGGTCAAGAAATTAAGATGGTGGTCCAGGCAGGCAATAGATAACAGCTACTCGCAGGGGTAAGAAGTGGATAGTGTGAATATCAAAAGAATGGAATGGGAGGGAGGGAAGGGACCATGGGTTTGCAGTGTAAAGTACAGCAGGAAGAAAGTTATATACACACACCACCACCTTGCTTGTTCTTAGGTCTATAAGTGTGACTGAAGTGTAAGCAACCATATGAGAGTGCCACAGGGGTGGCAGAGGCAGATGGAGTGATCCAGGTTTCATTGATAGTCAGTAAAGTGATTGAGTTGGAAATAAATAGGGTTAGGCAATAGATCTCCATCAGAAATCAGAAGAAGCAGTGTGAGTGACAAGAGATGGGAGTGGGACTTACATAATTATTTCTGCTTTTGAGCTTTAGAAGAGGGAGGGGACTGTGAATGGAGGAAGGAGAAGAGCTCATGGGCACATAGAAGAGGAGAGGAGAGTAGGTAAGGTGAGAGGTAATGTTGTTGGAGATGTGATGTGTAGAAACTAAAGAAAATAAACTGAGAAGGAAGCAAGAGGTTATAAGGTAGAAGAAAGTATGAAGAAACACTGTGATATAATGTATAAGCAGAAAAAATAGAATATATGAAAAGAAAATATACAGTTTGCTTGCCTAGATGTTCCTGTCAGGCGTCATTTACAATATAAGTTTGTTGAATACTAGTGATGTTGCAAACATAACATTTTTGGTTCGCGAACCGCGAACGCGAACCGCCGCAAATGTTCGCGAACCGGAGAACCCGGCGAACCGCCATAGACTTCAATGGGCAGGCGGATTTTAAAACCCACAGGTACTCTTTCTGGCCACAATAGTGATGGGAACGTTCTTTTAAGGGGACTAAAACCTGGACTGTGGCATGCCGGAGGGGGATCCATGGCAAAACTCCCACGGAAAATTACATAGTTGATGCAGAGTCTGGTTTTAAGCCATAAAGGGCATAAATTACCTAACATTCCTAAATGGTTTGGAATAACGTGCTTTAAAACATCAGGTATGATGTTGTATCGATCAGGTAGTGTAAGGGTTAGGCTCGCTTCACAGTGACAGACCAAACCAAACTCCCTGTATAACGCACAGCAAACAACCACAAACAGTCCATTTGCACAACCGCAAACTCCCCATTTGCACAAGGTTGGATACCAAGCTAGCCATGTCCCGTTCCTTGTCCTCACTGATGTCATTGAAGGTCTCTTCCTCCACCCAGCCATCAAGGGTCCCCGAAAGGTGACAACAATCCCCCTGGGACGCCTGCTGTCTTCCACCTCATCAAAGCCACCTTCCTCCTCTGACTCCTCTTCTTCAGACTCCTCTCACTGCGTTGCCTCTCTCTGTATTATTATAAGGTGTGTTAAGTAGTACTACTCTTATCAGTTTAATGCCTGTTACAGCACATATCAGGGGGCGTGTATAATGCCTGGATTTTTGGAACCAAGAGATGGAAAAAGATGCTTTGTTGGTCGTATCACTTCAATTTTGGGGCACGGCACGTGCAGTCAAAGGTGCCACCAGATAGGAGTGGCGTGTTTGTAAGTACTACTCTTATCAGTTTAATACTTGTTACGTCACCTATCAGGGGGCGTGTATAAGGCCATGATTTTTAGAACCGGGAGATGGAAAAAGATGCTTTGTTGGTCGAATCACTTCAATTTTGGGGCACGGCACGTGCAGTCAAAGGTGCCACCAGATAGGAGTGGCGTGTTTGTAAGTACTACTCTTATCAGTTTAATACTTGTTACGTCACCTATCAGGGGGCGTGTATAAGGCCTGGATTTTTAGAACCGGGAGATGGAAAAAGATGCTTTGTTGGTCGTATCACTTCAATTTTGGGGTCAAAGGTGCTACCAGATCGCACTGGCGTGTTTGTAAGTACTACTCTTATCAGTTTAATTCTTGTTACGTCACCTATCAGGGGGCGTGTATAAGGCCAGAATTTTTGGAACCGGGAGATGGAAAAAGATACTTGGTTGGTCGTATCACTTCAATGTTGGGGCACTTTGTGACATTAGCTTCTTACGCTCAAACACGTACTTTACAGGCACCTGACTATGGGCAGATGAGCAGGAATTGCTCAAGGCGAGAGACGGAGTGGCGGATGGTTGAGAGGGGGCAAGGAGGACAGCAGTGGTTGATGTGGCTTATGATGCTGGACCAGGAGGAGGATGGCGGCTTTGAGTTTGTGTGCTGCTTGTCCTCATGTGTTGGTCTGGAGTCACCCAAACATTAGGTCTTAACCTGTAGAGGATAAGGGAACCAGGCTACTCTAGACCTCATTCATCATTACAGGTTTTGACAGATCGGTACTATGCGTGCAAGCTACTGTGACAACAGATATGAGTGGCACTGTGCACTTGCAGAAGTTGGCAGAGTAGACGCTGTAGGTCTGACACACACACTTGCAGACAACTAACTGCTATGCAATCTATTACAGTAGAATTTTTTTTTGTTTGAAATGTACACTACTGTTACACCAGATATGAGAAGTGTGTTAAGTAGTACTACTCCTATCAGTTTAATCCCTGTTATGTGCCTTTTTTGGGGGTTTGGTTGTTGAAGCCACAGTGCTGCACCAGAGGCCAGAAAAATTAGGCATGTACACATGCCTGAAAAATTAGGTATTGTTGATCTTGCAGCGAGCAGAGAAGAAGGTAGGCCTGATTCAACGCCCCATCCCCGCATATCCACACTCAGAGATTCAGGGGGCAACCCTTACAAGGCCACGGGCCAGAGATATAAAGGGGGGCCATCCCAAATAAGCACACAAGTGGGGACAAAGGTAGTGAAAGGGACATAGAGGCCCATGGACTGACGGTCGCCATCTTGGCAGGAAAAGGGCCCAGCAATTAAGCCAAACTGACCCAGCACAGGCAGCTACTTGAGTCAAACGCTGTATAATTACACCTTAATAAAGCTGAAACATGCAGCAGCAGGGATTCTAAATGGCCACACGTGGACAAGGAGGCTAACAGCCACAACAGTCTCTGCACCACTCTTTTTAACAGATAACCCAAGGGGCTAACCAGGGACCTTGCCCACAAAAAAAAAAGCAGAATTTTATTGGAGGAATTATTAGTGTCTTTACCCCCCAAGAGAGGACATAATATACGGTATTTTTAGACTACCTGATGGCCAAACCTCCTTTAGCCCCAATGCTATCCAAGAAACATTTCAAAACTTCTATCAGACCATATATTCATCCCAATCCCGCTGCAGCGGATCTGACATAGAGTCCTTCCTACTACAGCAAGAAGTCCATTAAATACCTGTACCTCAATTGGACAGCTTGAACCTAGACATATCCCAAGAGAAAGTTAAATCTACAATCCAAGATCTTAAATTTGGCAAGTCCCCAGGGCCAGATGGTTTTACTTGTCTGTACTATAAGAAATTTGAGCCCCTGCTTACCCCCGCATCTAACATCTTTGTTTAACGCTATACTAAATGGAGAACCTATGCCCCCTTAATGGAATCAGGCCGACCACATAGTATTTCCAAAAGAGGGTAGGGACCCTTTAGAGGTTAAAAATTATCACCCCATACCCCTGATAAATGCGGATTTCAAGATCCTAGCTAAAATTATGGCCAAACGAATATCTAACTTTTTACTGGACTAAATACACAAGGACCAAACGGGGTTCATTCCTTTCAGAGAGGCAGGAGATAATGTTAGGAGGGTTCTGAACGACCAGTTCTTGGCTCAACACTATACCAAACCAGTTTGCCCTCTAGCCCTAGACATAGAGAAGGCTTTTGATACGGTGGAATGGCCATATATGTACAAAATGCTAGATAAGTTTGGATTTGAGGGACGCTTTCTCAACCTGCTCAGAAGGTACTACGACTCACCAGTAGCTAACTTAAAGATACCAGGGGACCATAAGGCCAAAATCCAAGTACAGAGAGGGACCAGGCAGGGATTCCCACTCTCCCCACTGCTCTTTGCTCTTGCCATTGAACCCCTAGCGCAGGCAATCAGAACCAACCATGCCATCCAGGGGTTTGAAGTAGGACACCATCAGTTTAAGTGTTCACTTTTTGCGGACGATATGCTTTGCATCCTGACCAAGCCCCTTCTCTATACCAGCATTTATGTCCACTATAAAAGACTTCAGCAAAATCTCAGGCCTCCAATCCTTGCAAAAGGATATTTCTCTTTCAATGGAATCCTGCTTACTGGGGATACACATACATTTTTTTTATCTCAATCCTAGAACAAGCTATTCCAATTACTGGCTTTAGCATTCAAAATACACATAGCTACCCGGGCCCGGATGGATTTACAAATCTCTATTACCAAACTTTTATAGACTTGTTATTACCCCACTTACCCACACTTTGCAATCAAATTTTAGAAGGCTCCCCCATGCCACAAGAACTAAACCATGCAAATATGATATGTTTCCGAAAGAACGACAAAACCCATTAGAACTTAAAAATTACTGCCCCATATCACTCCTAAACGGGGATATAAAAATTCTGTCCAAATTAATGGCAAACAGGATTTTGCGATTTCTCCCCTCCATAATCCATAAAGACCAAACAGGGTTTATCCCCCATAGACAAACGGGGGACAATATCAGACGGACACAAAATGTAATCTCATGGTCATCCCAACATCGAATACCCACATGCCTTCAAAGGCCTTTGATACGTTGGAATGGCCTTATTTAAAAGCAGTATTACAGAAATTTGGGTTTGCAGGCAAATTTATAAACTTGAGAGATACATACTACAAATCCCCGTCAGCCAGATTAAAACTCCCGGGAGATCGCTTATAACACATAAAGATTCAAAGGGGAAAAAACTAATTTTTAGATTTATTTGGAATCATAAAGCCCAGAGGATCTCAAAAAATAATATGTATAGAACAAAAGGGAAAGGGGGCCTATCGTGCCCGAATCTCAAACTGTATTACAAGGCAGCGCAGCCTCTCTGGGTATTTATGGAAAATGTAAGCATGTCACCTTATACATGGGATACAGTAATATGGATTCCAGGCCTGTATACTTTTTTGAGAAACTTGAAAAACCCATTGATTAAGCACTCATTAAAAATATGGACGGAGATGAACTGGACACAAAAACTGGACACTCGGGTATCAGATCTTACCCCTATCGTACCCAATCCCCACTTTAAGATACATCTTCCGGAAAGCTCTCTCAGTTGGTGGAAGTCTCAGAACCTACTAAGGGTTGGTCCATGGTGGCATGACGACAAAATAATGACCTTTGAGCGGGTGAGAGATAGATACAATTTACCCCTAGCTGAACACTATCATTTTTGCAGGATACATCATTGTATATATACAATAAGTGGTAGGGGAACCCACAAAGAAACAACTGGCTACTCAAAAAATGTAGGGATTCCCCCTTTCAGCCTGGTATTATTGGCCTCATGTATGAACTATTTAGTGAAAACTCATGGGCAAACAAACCATACTATACCAAAGCCTGGGAGAAGGATTTGGGCACCGAGTTGGCAGACAGCACATGGGGTAAAAGTTGGCAAGGCTTAAGTAGGGGATCTTTAAATTATAGTCTGCTTGAGACTTCAATAAAGGTCCTACACAGGACATATATTACTCCTTTTAAGCTAAATAAATGGGATCCAAAATGGAGCAGCTCATGTTTTAGGAACAGTGGTAATGAGGCTACATTTATTCATGTCTGGTGGGAGTGTTCAGCAGTCATAAGACTATGGGAAGAAACATGCCTACTAGCTTCTAAAATGTTTAAGATTCAGATTTCTACTAATATAGAAAACTGCATGCTGGGTGTTCCGCATGTCTGTCTCTGGCCCGCTCAAAATAGGCTATTAAAGTTCATCATGTTGGCCACAAAGAACCATATAGCCAGACAATGGAAATCGGATACCCTACACTTTCAGGTGGTTAAAAATAAATTAAACTTTATCCTTATAAATGAACGCCTTACCCATTTAGTAGACAATTCCATGGATACATTTTGAGATATATGGTCTCCGTGGCTGCAATTAAGGGATAGCATATCATCTGGAGACAATTAAAGAAATTTAGGTCCGGAATAGGGGCTCCACTAAATGGGAGAGGATATTCTCAAGAGAACGGGATGGATGGAGGTGTGCGTGGATCCTTAGAGGGGCGGAGGACGGAGGTAAGTGCTATATTTTACATCATATTTATGTAAAAAAGGAGGATGTTTGTGGACCTTTCCCTTTCCCAACATGTTAAATGTTAAAACTAGTTATTTTTTTTTCCCAATTATAGTCGGATTCAAGACTTAAAGGGAATCAACTTAAAACAAACTGAATTAAAGCTATATTAATAATTGAAAAGTAAAAAAAATATATATATTTTTAGGCTACAGGTACAACCAAATCCAGATAACATACTAGCCCTGGATATGGTATAAGCTCCAAGATTATGGAATGGAAAGGGGTAAACTGAGTATTAATAGAGATAAGGTAACTCAGTGATGTATTAACATGTATGGATATATATGTAACATGGAAATGGTTGTTTGAATATGATATATTAACTGACCTAATAAAATATTTTTTGAAAGAAAAAATACACATAGCTAGTAGTCGGAAAACCCCAAATTAAAACTTTTAGGAATTAAGAAAAAAAATCAACTATTTACTGCTCAACGAGAGATTTAACCATGTAGTCTTGGATAGAATCACCCAGTTCCAGACAATTTGGGATCCCTGGATAACATCCCCATTTAGTGCCCCCCTAATATAATAAAACATTTTTTAATGGTTGAAGCGACTCGGGGGGAAGGACCGGAGTGGGGGAGCCCTGGAGGAGACCCTTCAGAAGCAACCGGCGGCAAAATCATCCGAGGAAAGGAGAGGTCGCCTACTGAAGCCTGCCCTAGGGTAACCCAAGGGCAATTGAGCAGGTTAGATATTGTAAATAATAAGCTACTGCTGGAGTGATGATAGATAATAGGACTTTGGTGTTAACTGCTGATATACTCTTTACTATTGTCTGTTTTACCATGTCTTAGGTTTCTCTTAAAAATTGCAATCACAGTAAAAAAAAAGAAAATGTATTAACCAAAAAAGTAAAAATAAGAAGGCCTAGCCAGCTAATTTTAACAAAATGTCTTCATTGTAAATATGTATTTTTGCACAACTGTTGTGTTATGCAAGACTGTTCAATATGCTTTCTTTTTCATTACATGCCGTACGCCTTCTGACATAAAAATGTAAATTAAAAAATTAGGTATTGTTGCAGCCGCTGCTGTTGCAGCGGCCAAATTTTTTTACCTTTGTTCCCCAGGCAGAAAGTGCCATAAAACAGTGTGTCTTCTTGAACCCTAGTTGGTGGCGGATAAGTCACGCAAGTCATCCTGCATTCACAGATAACATACAGCAGCGTGTGGACCATTTTTAGCCGAAGGCAGCTCATCTCATCAGGCCTTTTTCAGTCGAATGCATCGCCCAGTGTCAGTCCCTTCGGGATCCATCCCTCATTCATCTTTATAAAGGTGAGGCAATCTAGACTTTTTTGCCCTAGGCGACTTCTCTTCTCGGTGACAAAACCTCCTGCTGCACTGAAGGTCCTTTCTGACAGGACACTTGAAGCGGGCCAGGCCAGAAGTTCAATTGCAAATTGGGATAGCTCAGGCCACAGGTCTAGCCTGCATATCCAGTAGTCAAGGGGTTCATCGCTCCTCAGAGTGTCGATATCTGCAGTTAAGGCGAGGTAGTCTGCTACCTGTCGGTCAAGTCGTTCTCTGAGGGTCGATCCCGAAGGGCTGATGCGATGCGTAGGACTGAAAAAGGTCCGCATGTTCTCCATCAACAACACGTCTTTTAAACATCCTGTCCTTGCCGGCGTGGTCGTGGGAGGTGGATTACTTTCACCTCTTCCCCTGTTATATTGCCCTTGTGCTGTGACATCACCTTTATATGCTGTGTAAAGCATACTTGTTAATTTGTTTTGGACCTGCTGCATCCTTTCTGACTTGCGGTAATTTGGTAACAAATCAGGCACTTTCTGCTTATACCGGGGGTCTAGTAGAGTACACACCCAGTACAGGTCGTTCCCCTTCAGCCTTTTTATACGAGGGTCCTGCGACAGGCACGACAGCATGAAAGACCCCATTTGCACAAGGTTGGATGCCGAGCTACCCATGTCCCGTTCCTCGTCCTCAGTGATCTCGCTGAAGATATGTTCTTCCCCCCAGCCACATACAACACCACGGGTACCAGATAGGTGACAACGAGCACCCTGGGATGCCTGTTGTGATTGGTCTTCCTCCTCCCCCTCAAAGCCACATTCCTCCTCTGACTCCTCACAATCCACTTCCAGCGTTGCCGCAGGTCCAGCAAGCGATGCTGATAAGGCTGTTTCTGGTGGTGATGGTGACCACAACTCTTCCTCGTCACGCTCATTACGGCCTGATCCAGCACTCTTCGCAGGGCAAGCTCCAGGAATAAAGCAAATGGTATGATGTCGCTGATGGTGCCTTCGGTGCGACTGACAAGGTTTGTCACCTCCTCAAAAGGACGCATGAGCCTACAGGCATTGCGCATGAGCGTCCAGCAACGTGGCAAAAAAATCCCCAGCTCCGCAGAGGCTGTCCTAGCACCCCGGTCATACAAATACTCGTTAATGGCTTTTTCTTGTTGGAGCAGGCGGTCGAACATTAGGAGTGTTGAATTCCAACGTGTGTGGCTGTCACAAATGAAGCGCCTCACTGGCATGTTGTTTCGCCGCTGGATATCTGAAAAGTGCGCCATGGCCGTGTAGGAACGCCTGAAATGGCCACACACCTTTCTGGCCTGCTTCAGGACGTCCTGTAAGCCTGGATACTTATGGACAAAGCGTTGTACGATCAGATGACACACATGTGCCATGCACGGCACATGCGTCAACTTGCCCAAATTCAATGCCGCCAACAAATTTCTTCCGTTGTCACAAACCACTTTGCCAATCTCCAGTTGGTGCGGAGTCAGCCATTGATCCACCTGTGCGTTCAGGGCGGACAGGAGTGCTGGCCCGGTGTGACTCTCTGCTTTGAGGCAAGTCAACCCCAAGACTGCATGACACTGCCGTATCCGGGATGTGGAATAGTACCTGTGGAGCTGGGGGGGTGCTGTTGATGCGGAGCAAGACATAGCAGCAGCAGAAGAGGACTCAGCTGAGGAGGTTATGGAAGAGGATGGAGTAGGAGGAGTAGAGGAGGTGGCAGCAGGCCTGCCTGCAAGTCGTGGCTGTGTCACCAACTCCTCTGCAGAGCCACGCATTCCATGCTTGGCAGGCGTCAGCAGGTTTACCCAATGCACAGTGTAGGTGATATACCTGCCCTGACCATGCTTTGCAGACCAGGTATCAGTGGTCAGATGGACACTTGCCCCAACACTGTGTGCCAGAGATGCCATTACTTCCTTTTGCACAATTGAGTACATGTTGGGGATTGCCTTTTCGGCAAAGAAATTTCGGCCGGGTACCTTCCACTGCGGTATCCCACTAGCTCATTGCGATGACCTCCCTCTGCTTCCAAATCGTCTCCTCCTCCTCTCTGTTTCCCCATCTAAACTTTCCCCCTGTTCTTCTTCTCTTCTAGCGGGCACCCACGTGACATCCACGGACGCATCGTCATCATCATCATCACCCGACTCACTTGTATATGACAACTGAACAAAGGAAGCTGCAGCGGGTACATCATCATCATCATCACATCGTACGTACATGTGTGTAATGCTGCCTGACTGAGACATATCCCTGTTTTCTACATCCTCTGGCAATAATGGTTGCGCATCACTCATTTCTTCAAACTGATGTGTAAATAACTCTTCTGACTGATCAATTGAATTGGCTGTGGTACTAGTGTTGGTGGTGGCAGGCGGGTGAGTGGTAACTTGAGAGGTGCCCGAAGCTAAGCTGGAGGAGGATGGTGCGTCAATGTTCCAAGCGGAAGCTGTAGATTGGATGTCCTGTGTTAGCCAGTCAACTACGTCTTCTGAACTTTTCAAGTTCAGGGTAACTGGCCTCTGAACACTGGGCATTATTGTAGGGCCAAAGGGAATCACAGCACCACGACCACGACGGCCTCTGCGGGGTGTCCTGCCTCTGCCTGTCATTTTTTTTTAAAGGTAGACTGCTGGTACCCCAACTAGATTGGATTTTTTGAACTTGGCACAGTGTATTTTAAAATTATGAGAAAAACATGATCTGTAAACTAAATAAAAATCATTTTAGGAGGTGGAGAGAAAAAGAAACCGGATGGGGGGATACCGAGCAGAGCACACCATCTACAGCCCACTGGGAGACAAACTCATCCATTCCCCCAGTGGACAAAGCCAGGTGGTACTCTGCCCGGATACGGGAGCGCACCAGCACCCGGAACATGGCCTCAGGTGACAAGGGAACCCCCCCTATCAAACACTGCTTCCTGGACTTATATATAGCCAATTTGGCTAATGCCAGGAGCAGGTTGACGAGGAGGTCCCTGGCCTTATTGCCCCGGGACACTGGGCGCCCAAAAATAAAAATGTGAGGGGAGAAATGCAGCCAGAACTGCAGGAGGAGGCCCCTCAAGAGTGACAAGAGGGGCTGCAGTCTGGTGCAACTAAAATAAATATGATACACGGACTCTCCCTTGCCACAGAATGGACAAGTGGAGGGAGAGTCCGTGAATTTAGCTAAGTACTCTCCCGTGCTCAGTGCACCATGGAGCACTCTCCAACTCAAGGTGGGTCTTGGAACTAAATCAGAATAAAGTTCCCTCCACCGGGGCCTCTTGCCCTCGTCAGCTGGTAGGACCCGCCTCCAGATGGTATCGGGACGGGTCACGAGGGCAAGGAAGTGCACTGTATGGAGCACGAGAGAATATAAGCTCTTCCTCGGCATGCCGTGAAAGCATGCTGAGGGTATGTCCCTCAACTTCGAGAGGTTGGGGACAGGAGGAGCCTGAGGGGAAACACGGGGCTTGTGTCCAAGGCAAACAGCCAGAGCAGGGGTGTTGAAAGGTGCATGTGGCACTCCGGCCTGCAAAGCCCCGCGAAGGAAGGTGCGCGAGTCGGGGGAGATGGCATCCCTAATCTCCTGGAGCAAGCGCCCTGAGACTTTGGGCGTCACATATCCCAAACGGAGCGCAAGCTCCTGGGGTGACACCCAATCAGAACGCCCGTATTCCAAGAGATCCCCGACTCGGGTCATCCATGCATGACTAAGGCGGCGGATGATACTGGGGGACTGTAACATTGGAGCCCCCACTGCTGGATTAAATAGCAGGGGCTCCGTGAATATTTCATCCCCCAAAGGCACGCCCTGCCTGGTCACGGAGACCATGCTCCAGGCCTTGAGGGTTTCCTGGTAGTATGCCGGCAACACAGAGAGGTCTTTTCCAAACCCCTCGGGCCTGATCAGAAATAATTGCCGGTCATACCCCAGGTTGCGCAACTGGCGATAAAAGCTGGATGCCAGTGCGCACCACTGCGGAGAGGGATCTGCATATAGGTATCTCTGCAGGTACTGAAGGCGGAAGGTGGACAACTGGGAGCACACACAAACTACTCCCTGTCCACCCTCCACCAAAGGCAGACTTGCCACGCCTGCAGAGACCCAATGCCTTCCCATCCAGAGGAAATCTAACAAATTCCTCTGGATATTGGTGACAAACTCGGGGGGTCGGACTCAGACAAATCGCCGGTGCCAGATCTGAGAAGCCACCTGCTGATTCACCACTAGAGTCCGCCCCCTAAGGGAAAGCATTTTTGCTAGACCCCTCCATCGTCCCAGACGAGAGAGGACACTGCCCTCTAACTCCCTCCAGTTGTCTGGGACGGAAGCGTCCGCAGCGGACAGGTAGACCCCCAGATATTTAATGACATCTGCCTCCCACGTGATGTCACGAAACGTGGGAGGCAAAGAGTCTACCAGTAAATTACCCTCTAAAAGGCCTGTGCATTTGGACCAGTTGATCTGAGCGGAGGAGGCAGCTGAATATACCTCCTGGCACTGTTTTGCCAGCTCAAGATCAACTGGATCCTGGGCCACGAGGAGCACATCGTCAGCATAAGCTGAAAGGACAATTCGCATGTCTGGATCTTTTAGCACCAGCCCTGTGAGCCTTTTCCTCAGTAGGCAGAGGAAAGGCTCGATGGCCAGTGCATATAACTGTCAAGACAAGGGACATCCTTGACGCACCCCTCGTCCAAATACCAAAGGTGCTGTTAGGGACCAATTGATTTTAAGTAAACACTCTGCAGAGGCGTACAGCATTCTTATAAAGCCCACAAACTGTGGGCCAAAGCCGTACGCTTGCAGAGTGGCTATGAGGTAACCATGGTCCACCCTGTCAAACGCCTTCTCTTGATCTAAAGAGAGAAAGGCGAGTGACAGACCAGTCCTGCGAGAATAATGCAATAGATCCCGGACCAGAAAGATACTATCAAAGATAGTCCGGCCCGGGATCGCATAGGACTGGTCAGAGTGAACCAATTCTGCCAGCACAGACCCAAGTCTAAGCGAGATGGCTTTAGCTACAATCTTGTAGTCTGTGCTGAGCAGAGAGACCGGTCGCCAGTTCTTAATAAGCCGGAGATCCCCCTTTTTGGGCAGCAGGGCAAGTACTGCCCTGCGACAAGACAGGGCCATCTCCCCGGTCTCCAGGGCTTCCCCAAGGACCAGATGAAAATCAGGTCCCAGAGTCTCCCAGAAAAATTGGAAAAACTCTACAGTCAGTCCGTCCAGTCCTGGAGACTTCTCACAGGACATGGCACGGAGGGCTTCAGAGAGCTCTTGAAAAGATAGTGGTATATCAAGCCGCTCTCTTACACCCGCACTGACTGTGGGGAGCCCCTCCCATAGCACCCTGCAGGCGTCTGGAGAAATGGGATCCGGAGAGTACAGATCTTTATAAAAGTTCCGGGCTCTATCCCGGATACTCTCCGGATCTGTAAGGGGGGCACTGTCTTCATCTAGAAGACAGGTGATGTGCCTACTGTTACCCCCCTTTTTCTCCAGTGAGTAGAAGAGGCGCGAGCCGCGGTCTAGATCTTTGAGAAAACCTAAGCGGCTGCGCACGTATGCCCCCTTGGCCTGGTGTTGTTCCAGGTCACAGAGGACACCCTTCCTCTCTACATACTCGCTCTGCAGGGATTGGTCCCTACAAGTGAACAGCCTCTGCTCCAGATGGAGTACCTCCCCCGGAGTGACTCCAACTCAGCTTCGCGCTGCCCACTCGCACCCTTGGTATATTCCTGACACAGAAGTCGCAAATGAACCTTGCCCACGTCCCACCACAGTTTTAACGTGGCAAAGTCCCCCTTGCAACCCCTCCAGTCCGTCCAAAACTCCCGGATCAATGTCACGAGCCCCTGGTCCTTCAACAAAGCATTGTTGAAGTGCCAATAGGCGGCTCGTGGCGCTATTGGCGTTAGCGCCACCGTCACAGACACACAGTTGTGGTCTGTGAACGGAGCCAGCCTAATGGCACAAGAACCGACTCGTGACATATAGTGACTAGATATATATATAGTCTGTCGATCCGGGAGTGGGACACCAGACCGGCTCTCACCCTGACGTAGGTGAAACCGTCTGATGCCCCTGGGTTCTGCTCTCGCCAGATGTCCTCCAGGGAGAAGCGGGCGATGATCTCCCGCAGCGCTGATGCAGAAGGCGGGTACGGCTCTGGACTATTCCGGTCCAGAGCGTCGAGGGTGCAATTGAAATCACCCCCGAGTGCCAAACACTCATCTGCGTCAACCGTCTCCAAAAACTGGGACAGTCTGGCGAGGAACCTCACTCTCTCGGGCCCTCCAGCAGGGGCATATATATTAACTAGGTTAATGATGCTACCCTGCTCTCGGACCCGGAGGTGGATTAGACGGCCTGGGATAACAGCTTTCACAAGCAGCAGCTCTGGCTGAAAAGACTCTGAGAACAGGGTCACCACTCCACATGACGCCGATGTGAAGTGGCTGAAGAAGACCCTGCCTCTCCACTCCAGTTGCCACGAGGCCTCAGCCTCTGGAGTGGTGTGAGTTTCCTGCAGGAAGCTCACAGAGTACCCTCCCTGATATAAATAGGAGAGTACCTGGAATCTGCGGAAACTGTCTTGACAGCCATTGGTATTTAGCGTGCTGATGTGCAAAGCCATTACTGCGTGTCAGGAATTGTGCGTTCCTCAGACCCTTGAGACTGCTGATAGGACACGCACATTTTATAGAATTTCCGGACGCGGAGATGCTCCGCAGTCCCAGAATTCTTGGCCCTAGTGCTGACCACTAGATATTGCTAAAGAGAGAGTGGAGAATAAACAACATATTCTTCCACCTCTCCAAGGCCAGCCGCACCTTCCTTTTCTTTTGTCCATGAAGGGTGCTCTCAAGGAATAGATCTATTTCCTTGAAAGGGATAACCCACCCAGAATCTGATGTTCCTTCTAGTGGGTCACCCCTGGGCTCCTCTTGGCTGAGGGCTTTTACTCCATCCTCCCCGGCTGGAGTCAGTTTCCTCAGCTTTATTCTCAGGGACCCCCTCTTAGATGATACAGAAGGAGTCCCTTTAGCACCCTTCAAGGTAAATAATGGACCCTTGGATTGCTGCTGCACCCCTGTAGCTTCAGGAGTGCATTCAGGGGTAGCTGGCTGGACAGCAGTGGCTGGCATGGCTTCCTTAATGGAAGCCTTGGAGGCTTTATATGCCTCCTCTGCCAGTTCCACCGCTGCTTGCTCAGCTTGGATGGCACCGATGTTAGGGTCAGTGGACGGCTGAGGAGGGTAGACAGGCTCTCCCATGATGTTAACAGGAAAACCTGTTTTATCACCCTCCCCCATTTCAACTTCCCCTTGTGCCACATCCCCCCTGACAGACAAATCCATGGGGTCCTGAATGGGGGTCATGCCTATATTCCCCCCCTCCAGTAGTGACTCGGCCTGGGGCTCTAACAAAGCCCGAGGTATGTCACTAGAGAGTGACACTGGAGGAGGAGACTGAGTGGTGCTCTTGAAGCTCAGCACCTCAGGGACACTGACTACCCATTCAGCAGGGGCTTTGTTGGGACCCCCTCAAAGGCCAGAGGCAGAACCTGATCTTTCTTGTCTACCCCTGCCTCACTTGGGAGACCCTCTTGCCCCTGCTTTTCCTCCAGACCCTTTTCCACATTAACCCCTATAGGGTCTGGAGAGAGAGATGTGTGGTCTGGCACCGGCTGGCTGAGCTTAATAACCGGGCCAGACAATGTCACCGGATGAGGAGGAGATGTTTTGTTCCTCTTCTTGCTTTTAGAGGGAGGTGCTCCACTATAGAGCACTTCCCACTTATCAGCAACCTCCCTGTTGGTTTTATGCTTCCTCTTCCTGGGGACGTCACTCCTGGAAGAGGAGCTGCCACTAGCTGCCTCCCCTGCAGAGGGCTTATTATCCCTCTGCTTACACTGTGCCCCCACACTAACTGATGTAATTATGGTGGGGGCAGATTGGGACTTGGGAGATGCAGCTGTGACACTGGGAGGACCGGTGACATTCTTCCCCTTTTTCCCCGTGTCTGCAGTCTTACTAGAGACCACAGACACAGATGGCTTTTTTGGGGAAGAAGGGGGTTTGGAGGCTGTGGTGGTGGCTTGAGGAACGGCCTCCTTGCCTGAGCTCTGTGGGGGGGCTATGACCCTTGAGGTCCCCGCTGTTATGGGCTCAGCGGGGATGGGTGCTGTACTGATGGAGGTGCCATTTGCTGGGGCTGTGGCATGATGCTTTACATTAGGACAATTCCTAGGTGTATGCCAAAACCCCTTGCAATGATAGCACTGCACCTCCGTAGTGCTGTAAAAAATCCTGTAGAGCACCCCCTCAAATGGAACCCCAAAAGACCCCTCTATGTTTTCTGCGCCCTGAGGCAGGCACATTTGTACCTGCCTCTTGAAAGAGAACACATGACGAAGTGCTCTCTCTCTGCACCCCAGGGGGGAATTTTAATAAATGGTGTTTTTACTTCCCCTAGGGTTAGCAGGTGGGGGCGCAGGAGGGAGTCTGGTAGGAAGGGGGGCACATTAGAGAGTGTTACTTTTGTGCCCAACCCTTCCAGGGGTTCTATTGGGACATATAATCCCCCCACTGTGATGCCTCTCTGTATAAGTATGTGAGAAGCAGCCAGCGTACGGGTAAAGAAAACTGCTTTCCCGTACATTTTGCTGGCTGCTACTATAACAGAGGGGCTGATGACATTAGCTGCAGCACGCAGATAGATATCAATGCTGGAGACCCCAGACATCTGACATTTAACCCCATGCTTCCTGGTGATCTGCCCCTCAGCCCCAGCGGTGGTATTACTGGGGCCAGCAGAAACTACCTGTGACCAGGTATTAGCCACAGGGGTAGGTCTGCTGGCAGAACCACCAGGAGCTGGGGCTGCCTTATCTGCCTGGGGCCGATGCTGTGCAGTGCTGCAGCCAGGATTTTCAGGGGCCATTATTCCCCCTTTTGACCCCTGAGGCTTCTTAGTGGTCTTATCCCTCATGTTTAGACCCTTTTTTTAGATTATTTGTTTTATTTATTTTTATTTTTTGTTTTATGATTTTTTACTGTTTTCTTTTTTTAAAAATATAAAAGTGTGAAAAAGAAACAAAAAGACAAAACTAAGGGAGACAAAACTAAGGGAGAGAGAGAGAGATGATGCTTGGCAGTGGAAGGGTTAATGGCCTGTTGCAAGGTGTTGCTAATTGCAACAACACAGAGAACACAGAGGCTTTTTAACCCCTCTGTGTCTCTGTGTCAGATGTGAAAAAAAGCCTTTTTAAACAAAATTTCAAATTGTTTTCCCCCCCACTGCCTACAAAGATGTTACTTGTCTTCTCTCCCCCAAAAACATAAAACCCAACACCAAACAAACAAAACTTTAACAAAACCTAAAAAAACTAAAAAAAAAAAAAAAAAAAAGTCAAAGTAAAAAAAGTTTCAGGAGTGAAGGTAAAGTGCTAAGGGAGGGGTGTGGCAAAGTTTCCAGGAGACAGCTCACTCTCCTGGGATAGAGAGTTGAGCCTGACCCCCAGAAAACTAAAACTTAAATTAAACTAAGAAAAAAAACCACAAAAACTCCCAAAAATGAACAACACTGTGCACAAAGTGCTTATTAACAGAAAGGTGTTAAAATAAAACTTGTATTTGAGGGACTAAGACCCTAAAAAGCCTTTTGTTTGGAGCTCAAGCATGCACACAACATGCTCTCTGGCACAGTACTTGTAAGCAGGAAAAACACACACTGGCTAGCGGTCAAGCAAATGAACTTTGTTTGGAGGTCAGGCAAATTCACTTAGATTTAAGAAAATAAAATTATTGTTTTTTTAAATGTGGACTGTTAGTACCCCAAATAGATTGGATTGGTTAAAATTGGCACAGTACTTGTAAGCCTGACCCACACACTGGCTAGCGGTCAAGCAAATGAACTTTGATTGGCGGTCAGTCAAATGCACTTAAATTTAAGAAAATAAAATTATTGTTTTTTTAAATGTGGACTGTTGGTACCCCAACTAGATTGGATTGGTTGAAATTGGCACAGTACTTGTAAGCCTGACACACACACTGGCTAGCGGTCAAGCAAATGAACTTTGATTGGCAGTCAGGCAAATGCACGTAGATTTAAGAAAATAAAATTATAGTTTTTTTAAATGTGGACTGTTGGCACCCCAAATAGATTGGATTGGTTGAAATTGGCACAGTATTTGTAAGCCTGACACACACACTGGCTAGAGGTCAAGCAAATGAACTTTGATTGGCGGTCAGGCAAATGCACTTAGATTTAAGAAAATAAAATTATTGTTTTTTTTAAATGTGGACTGTTGGTACCCCAAATAGATTGGATTGGTTGAAATTGGCACAGCACTTGTAAGCCTGACACACACACTGGCTAGCGGTCAAGCAAATGAACTTTGATTGGCGGTCAGTCAAATGCACTTAGATTTAAGAAAATAAAATTATTGTTTTTTTAAATGTGGACTATTGGTACCCCAAATAGATTGGATTGGTTGAAATTGGCACAGTGTATTTTAAAATGATGAGAAAAACATGTTCTGTAAACTAAATAAAAATCATTTTAGGAGGTTGAGAGAAAAAGAAACCGAATGGGGGGATACCGAGCAGAGCACACCATCTACAGCCCACTGGGAGACAAACTCATCCATTCCCCCAGTGGACAAAGCCAGGTGGTACTCTGCCCGGATACGGGAGCGCACCAGCACCCGGAACATGGCCTCAGGTGACAAGGGAACCCCCCCTATCAAACACTGCTTCCTGGACTTATATATAGCCAATTTGGCTAATGCCAGGAGCAGGTTGATGAGGAGGTCCCTGGCCTTATTGCCCCGGGACACTGGGCGCCCAAAAATAAAAATGTGAGGGGAGAAATGCAGCCAGAACTGCAGGAGGAGGCCCCTCAAGAGTGACAAGAGGGGCTGCAGTCTGGCGCAACTAAAATAAATATGATACACGGACTCTCCCTTGCCACAGAATGGACAAGTGGAGGGAGAGTCCGTGAATTTAGCTAAGTACTCTCCCGTGCTCAGTGCACCATGGAGCACTCTCCAACTCAAGTCCCCGGTGGGTCTCTTGCCCTCGTCAGCTGGTAGGACCCGCCTCCAGATGGTATCGGGACGGGTCACGAGGGCAAGGAAGTGCACTGTATGGAGCACGAGAGAATATAAGCTCTTCCTCGGCATGCCGCGAAAGCATGCCGAGGGTATGTCCCTCAACCTCGAGAGGTTGGGGACAGGAGGAGCCTGAGGGGAAACACGGGGCTTGTGTCCAATGCAAACAGCCGGAGAAGGGGTGTTGAAAGGTGCGTGTGGCACTCCGGCCTGCAAAGCCCCGCGAAGGAAGGTGCGCGAGTCGGGGGAGATGGCATCTCTAATCTCCTGGAGCAAGCGCCCTGAGACTTTGGGCGTCACATATCCCAAACGGAGCGCAAGCTCCTGGGGTGACACCCAATCAGATCGCCCGTATTCCAGGAGATCCCCGACTCGGGTCAACCGTGCATGACTAAGGCGGCGGATGATACTGGGGGACTGTAACATTGGAGCCCCCACTGCTGCATTAAATAGCAGGGGCTCCGTGAATATTTCATCCCCCAAAGGCACGCCCTGCCTGGTCACGGAGACCATGCTCCAGGCCTTGAGGGTTTCCTGGTAGTATGCCGGCAACACAGAGAAGTCTCTCCCAAACCCCTCGGGTCTGATCAGAAATAATTGCCGGTCATACCCCAGGTTGCGCAACTGGCGATAAAAGCTGGATGCCAGTGCGCACCACTGCGGAGAGGGATCTGCATATAGGTATCTCTGCAGGTACTGAAGGCGGAAGGTGGACAACTGGGAGCACACACAAACTACTCCCTGTCCACCCTCCACCAAAGGCAGACTTGCCACCCCTGCAGAGACCCAATGCCTTCCCATCCAGAGGAAATCTAACAAATTCCTCTGGATATTGGTGACAAACTCGGGGGTCGGACTCAGACAAATCAGCCGGTGCCAGATCTGAGAAGCCACCAGCTGATTCACCACTAGAGTCCGCCCCCTAAGGGAAAGCATTTTTGCTAGACCCCTCCATCGTCCCAGACGAGAGAGGACACTGCCCTCTAACTCCCTCCAGTTGTCTGGGACGGAAGCGTCCGCAGCGGACAGGTAGACCCCCAGATATTTAATGACATCTGCCTCCCACGTGATATCACGAAACGTGGGAGGCAAAGAGTCCACCTGTAAATTACCCTCTAAAAGGCCTGTGCATTTGGACCAGTTGATCTGAGCGGAGGAGGCAGCTGAATATACCTCCTGGCACTGTTTTGCCAGCTCAAGATCAACTGGATCCTGGGCCACGAGGAGCACATCGTCAGCATAAGCTGAAAGGACAATCCGCATGTCTGGATCTTTTAGCACCAGCCCTGTGAGCCTTTTCCTCAGTAGGCAGAGGAAAGGCTCAATGGCCAGTGCATATAACTGTCCAGACAAGGGACATCCTTGACGCACCCCTCGTCCAAATACCAAAGGTGCTGTTAGGGACCAATTGATTTTAAGTAAACACTCTGCAGAGGCGTACAGCGTTCTTATAAAGCCCACAAACTGTGGGCCAAAGCCGTACGCTTGCAGAGTGGCTATGAGGTAACCATGGTCCACCCTGTCAAACGCCTTCTCTTGATCTAAAGAGAGAAAGGCGAGTGACAGACCAGTCCTGCGAGAATAATGCAATAGATCCCGGACCAGAAAGATACTATCAAAGATAGCCCGGCCCGGGATCGCATAGGACTGGTCAGGGTGAACCAATTCTGCCAGCACAGACCCAAGTCTAAGCGAGATGGCTTTAGCTACAATCTTGTAGTCCGTGCTGAGCAGAGAGACCGGTTGCCAGTTCTTAATAAGCCGGAGATCCCCCTTTTTGGGCAGCAGGGCAAGTACTGCCCTGCGACAAGACAGGGGCATCTCCCCGGTCTCCAGGGCTTCCCCAAGGACCAGATGGAAATCAGGTCCCAGAGTCTCCCAGAAAAATTGGAAAAACTCTACAGTCAGTCCGTCCAGTCCTGGAGACTTCTCACAGGACATGGCACGGAGGGCTTCAGAGAGCTCTTGAAA
The DNA here is from genome assembly GCA_027410445.1 of Discoglossus pictus. Taxonomy (NCBI): domain Eukaryota; kingdom Metazoa; phylum Chordata; class Amphibia; order Anura; family Alytidae; genus Discoglossus; species Discoglossus pictus. The sequence continues at coordinate 192,023,118 of CM050166.1, read as the reverse complement.
AGATAGTGGTATATCAAGCCGCTCTCTTACACCCTCACTGACTGTGGGGAGCCCCTCCCATAGCACCCTGCAGACGTCTGGAGAAATGGGATCCGGAGAGTAAAGATCTTTATAAAAGTTCCGGGCTCTATCCCGGATACTCTCCGGATCTGTAAGGGGGGCACCGTCTTCATCTAGAAGATAGGTGATGTGCCTACTGTTACCCCCCTTTTTCTCCAGTGAGTAGAAGAGGCGCGAGCCGCGGTCTAGATCTTTGAGAAAACCTAAGCGGCTGCGCACGTATGCCCCCTTGGCCTGGTGTCGTTCCAGGTCACAGAGGACACCCTTCCTCTCTACATACTCGCTCTGCAGGGATTGGTCCCTACAAGTGAACAGCCTCTGCTCCAGATGGAGTACCTCCCCCCGGAGTGACTCCAACTCAGCTTCGCGCTGCCCACTCGCACCCTTGGTATATTCCTGACACAGAAGTCGCAAATGAACCTTGCCCACGTCCCACCACAGTTTTAACGTGGCAAAGTCCCCCTTGCAACCCCTCCAGTCCGTCCAAAACTCCCGGATCAATGTCACGAGCCCCTGGTCCTTCAACAAAGCATTGTTGAAGTGCCAATAGGCGGCTCGTGGCGCTGTTGGCGTTAGCGCCACTGTCACAGACACACAGTTGTGGTCTGTGAACGGAGCCAGCCTAATGGCACAAGAACCGACTCGTGACATATAGTGACTAGATATATATAGTCTGTCGATCCGGGAGTGGGACACCAGACCGGCTCTCACCCTCACGTAGGTGAAACCGTCTGATGCCCCTGGGTTCTGCTCTCGCCAGATGTCCTCCAGGGAGAAGCGGGCGATGATCTCCCGCAGGGCTGACGCAGAAGGCGGGTACGGCTCTGGACTATTCCGGTCCAGAGCGTCGAGGGTGCAGTTGAAATCACCCCCGAGTACCAAACACTCATCTGCGTCAACCGTCTCCAAAAACTGGGACAGTCTGGCGAGGAACCTCACTCTCTCGAGCCCTCCAGCAGGGGCATATATATTAACTAGGTTAATGATGCTACCCTGCTCTCGGACCCGGAGGTGGATTAGACGGCCTGGGATAACAGCTTTCACAAGCAGCAGCTCTGGCTGAAAAGACTCTGAGAACAGGGTCACCACTCCACATGACGCCGATGTGAAGTGGCTGAAGAAGACCCTGCCTCTCCACTCCAGTTGCCACGAGGCCTCAGCCTCTGGAGTGGTGTGAGTTTCCTGCAGGAAGCTCACAGAGTACCCTCCCTGATATAAATAGGAGAGTACCTGGAACCTGCGGAAACTGTCTTGACAGCCATTGGTATTTAGCGTGCTGATGTGCAAAGCCATTACTGCGTGTCAGGAATTGTGCGTTCCTCAGACCCTTGAGACTGCTGATAGGACACGCACATTTTATAGAATTTCCGGACGCGGAGATGCTCCGCAGTCCCAGAATTCTTGGCCCTAGTGCTGACCACTAGATATTGCTGGAGAGAGTGGAGAATAAACGACATATTCTTCCACCTCTCCAAGGCCAGCCGCACCTTCCTTTTCTTTTGTCCATGAAGGGTGCTCTCAAGGAATAAATCTATTTCCTTGACAGGGATAACCCACCCAGAATCTGATGTTCCTTCTAGTGGGTCACCCCTGGGCTCCTCTTGGCTGAGGGCTTTTACTCCATCCTCCCCGGCTGGAGTCAGTTTCCTCAGCTTTATTCTCAGGGTCCCCCTCTTAGATGATACAGAAGGAGTCCCTTTAGCACCCTTCAAGGTAAATAATGGACCCTTGGATTGCTGCTGCACCCCTGTAGCTTCAGGAGTGCATTCAGGGGTAGCTGGCTGGACAGCAGTGGCTGGCATGGCTTCCTTAATGGAAGCCTTGGATGCTTTATATGCCTCCTCTGCCAGTTCCACAGCTGCTTGCTCAGCTTGGATGGCACCGATGTTAGGGTCGGTGGACGGCTGAGGAGGGTAGACAGGCTCTCCCATGATGTTAACAGGAAAACCTGTTTTATCACCCTCCCCCATTTCCACTTCCCCTTGTGCCACATCCCCCCTGACAGACAAATCCATGGGGTCCTGAATGGGGGTCATGCCTATATTCCCCCCCTCCAGTAGTGACTCGGCCTGGGGCTCTAACAAAGCCCGAGGTACGTCACTAGAGAGTGACACTGGAGGAGGAGACTGACTGGTGCCCTTGAAGCTCAGCACCTCAGGGACACTGACTACCCATTCAGCAGGGGCTTTGTTGGGACCACCCTCAAAGGCCAGAGGCAGAACCTGATCTTTCTTGTCTACCCCTGGCTCACTTGGGAGACCCTCTTGCCCCTGCTTTTCCTCCAGACCCTTTTCCACATTAACCCCTATAGGGTCTGGAGAGAGAGATGTGTGGTCTGGCACCGGCTGGCTGAGCTTAATAACCGGGCCAGACAATGTCACCGGATGAGGAGGAGATGTTTTGTTCCTCTTCTTGCTTTTAGAGGGAGGTGCTCCACTATAGAGCACTTCCCACTTATCAGCAACCTCCCTGTTGGTTTTATGCTTCCTCTTCCTGGGGACGTCACTCCTGGAAGAGGAGCTGCCACTAGCTGCCTCCCCTGCAGAGGGCTTATTATCCCTCTGCTTACACTGTGCCCCCACACTAACTGATGTAATTATGGTGGGGGCAGATTGGGACTTGGGAGATGCAGCTGTGACACTGGGAGGACCGGTGACATTCTTCCCCTTTTTCCCCGTGTCTGCAGTCTTGCTGGAGACCACAGACACAGATGGCTTTTTTGGGGAAGAAGGGGGTTTGGAGGCCGTGGTGGTGGCTTGAGGAACGGCCTCCTTGCCTGAGCTCTGTGGGGGGGCTATGACCCTTGAGGTCCCCGCTGTTATGGGCTCAGCGGGGATGGGTGCCGTACTGACGGAGGTGCCATTTGCTGGGGCTGGGGCATGATGCTTTACATTAGGACAATTCCTACGTGTATGTTCCAACCCTTTGCAATGATTGCACTGCACCTCCGTAGTGCTGTAAAAAATCCTGTACAGCACCCCCTCAAATGGAACCCCAAAAGACCCCTCTATGTTTTCTGCGCCCTGAGGCAGGCACATTTGTACCTGCCTCTTGAAAGAGAGCACATGACGAAGTGCTCTCTCTCTGCACCCCAGGGGAATTTTAATAAATGGTGTTTTTACTTCCCCTAGGGTTAGCAGGTGGGGGCGCAGGAGGGAGTCTGGTAGGAAGGGGGGCACATTAGAGAGTGTTACTTTTGTGCCCAACCCTTCCAGGGGTTCTATTGGGACATATAATCCCCCCACTGTGATGCCTCTCTGTATAAGAATGTGTGCAGCAGCCAGAGTACGGGTAAAAAAAAACTGCTTTCCCGTACATTTTGCTGGCTGCTACTATAACAGAGGGGCTGATGACATTAGCTGCAGCACGCAGATAGATATCAATGCTGTAGACCCCAGACATCTGACATTTAACCCCATGCTTCCTGGTGATCTGCCCCTCAGCCCCAGCGGTGGTATTACTGGGGCCAGCAGAAACCACCTGTGACCAGGTATTAGCCACAGGGGTAGGTCTGCTGGCAGAACCACCAGGAGCTGGGGCTGCCTTATCTGCCTGGGGCCTATGCTGTGCAGTGCTGCAGCTAGGATTTTCAGGGGCCATTATTCCCCCTTTTGACCCCTGAGGCTTCTTAATGGTCTTATCCCTCATGTTTAGACCCTTTTTTTTTTTAGTTTATTTGTTTTATTTATTTTTATTTTTTGTTTTATGATTTTCTACTGTTTTCTTTTTTTTTTTAAAATATAAAAGTGTGAAAAAGAAACAAAAAGACAAAACTAAGGGAGACAAAAACTAAGGGAGAGAGAGAGATGATGTTTGGCAGTGGAAGGGTTAATGGCCTGTTGCAAGATGTTACTAAATGCAACAACACAGAGAACACAGTGGCTTTTTAACCCCTCTGTGTCTCTGTGTCAGATGTTAAAAAAAAAGCCTTAACAACAAAAAATCTAATTGTTTTCCCCCCCACTGCCTACAAAGATGTTACTTTTCTTCTCTCCCCCAAAACATAAAACCCAACACCAAACAAACAAAACTTCAACAAAACCTAATAAACTTTTTAAAAGAAAAAAAGTCAAAGTAACAAAGCTCCAGGAGTGAAGGTGTAGTGCTAAGGGAGGGGTGTGGCAAAGTATCCAGGAGACAGCTCACTCTCCTGGGATAGAGACTTGAGCCTGACTCCCAGAAAACTAAAACTTAAATTAAACTAAGAAAAACACCACAAAAACTCCCAAAAAAGAACAACACCGTGCACAAAGTGCTTATAAACAGAAAGGTGTTAAAATAAAACTTGTATTTGAGGGACTAAGACCCTAAAAAGCCTTTTGTTTGGAGCTCAAGCATGCACACAACATGCTCTCTTGCACAGTACTTGTAAGCCTGACACACACACTGGCTAGCGGTCAAGCAAATGAACTTTGATTGGCGGTCAGGCAAATGCACTTAGATTTAACAAAATAAATAATTGTTTTTTTTAAATGTGGACTGTTGGTACCCCAAATAGATTGGATTGGTTGAACTTGGCACAGTACTTGTAAGCCTGACACACACACTGGCTAGAGGTCAAGCAAATGAACTTTGATTGGCGGTCAGTCAAATGCACTTAGACTTAAGAAAATAAAATTATTGTTTTTTTAAATGTGGACTGTTGGAACCCCAAATAGATTGGATTGGTTGAAATTGGCACAGTACTTGTAAGCCTGACACACACACTGGCTAGAGGTCAAGCAAATGAACTTTGATTGGCGGTCAGGCAAATGCACTTAGACTTAATAAAATAAAATTATTGTTTTTTTAAATGTGGACTGTTGGAACCCCAAATAGATTGGATTGGTTGAAATTGGCACAGTACTTGTAAGCCTGACACACACACTGGCTAGAGGTCAAGCAAATGAACTTTGATTGGCGGTCAGGCAAATGAACTAAGATTTAACAAAATAAAAGTTTTGTTTTTTTAAAAGTAGACAACTAGTAAACAAGATTGTATTGGTGGCACTGTGCACACACAGTATAAGCTGTGGGCCTGACACACACACTTGCTAGCAGGGGCTAGCAGGGAGACAGGCAAATGAAGTTATATTACACAGAAAAAAAAAAAGAAAAAAAAAGATGTTATAGCCCTAAAAAGGGCGTTTTGGGGTGCTGTGTTTACAGCAGAGATCTGATGAGTCCTTCAGCACTGCACTGCACACTGAATAAACTTGCCTAGCTATTGATTTCCCCTTTTCAATCAGCAGCACCTACACTCTCCCTCCTCTCAGTAAGACTGCAAGTTAGTTATGATTCCAAAATGGCTGCTGTCCATGAGTTAGAAGGCTCTGGAAGGGAGTGTATGCTGCTGATTGGCTGGAATGTGTCTGCTGACTGTGACATGCAGGGTCAAAGTTTGCTCAATGATAAAGTATTAAGGGCGGGTCGAATCTCGCATATGTTCGCTGTTCGCCGCGAACGCGAACATGCTATGTTCGCCGGGAACAATGCGCAACATCTCTATTGAATACCTATTCAATTCATGTAATTCCAATCACAGGAGGAAATGAGTGAGGGAAAATTGATCATGGTTACCATAATGGGTGAGTTAGTAGTAATGTACTGGGTGATGTGTTACCAAATGCGTGTAATTTGAGTGACTCAAAAAATACAAACCAGGGGCAGCTGGGTGAGAAACAGGGAGAAACGGGAGAGAGCCTAAAGAAAAATGGCTCCATAAATAAGAAGGTAATAAAACAAGTGGTTGGGAAAAACTAATGCAAAACAAAATAAATATTCAAAGTAATGCCATAAGTACACAATGTACCATTTTTCAATCTCTTCAGTTTTAATAACAAATATACATTCATACTTATATTAATAATAAAGTACAGATGATAAAACATAATAGTAGGGATGCCTCCTCCACTGTCAGCAATACCTTCAGTAGTTGTGCAGATATTTTTGTAGTAGTTCCAATAGCAAAGAGCGAGAGAGAGGGCCTGAATTAAGAAGACTCATGAAAGACAGAAGAATGTTATGCAGAGATAAGAAGGTGATAAAACCTGGGGAAAAGGAATGCAAAAAAAAATAATGGGGGGGGACTCAAATAATACCACATGTGCACAATCTACCAAGAGAAAGTGTTAATTCCATCAGTTATAATAACATAGATTGTTATTTTTTGTTGTTTAGTCGTTCAGACTTTTCGTGACCCTATAGAACGCTGCATGCCAAGCACATCTCTCAGTTACTGCCTTTCTGAGCTCCATCAAGTTAATTATCATTGCTTCAATGACTTCATCTATCCATCTCCACCTCTGTCACCCCCTTCTTCTTGTGCCTTCAACCTTTCCCAGCATCAGAGTCCTCTCTGTGGAATCCTGTTGTCAAAATATTTGAGCTTCAGCCTCATGATCATACCTTCTAATTAATACTTTGCCGTAATTTCCTGTAGTACTGATTTATTGGATCTTCTTGCAGTCCAAGGGACACTAATTAGTTTTCACCAACATAACAATTCAAAGGCATCAACTGTACAATGCTCAGACTTCTTTATGGTCCAGCTCTCATATCCGTATGTTACTATTGGGAATACCATAATTCTAACTATGTGGAACATTGTTGGTAGTTTAATATATTTACTTTTTACTAGCTTGCTCAAGCTTGCCATATAATTGCTCCCCAGAAGTAAAAGTCTTGTAATTTAATGACTACAGTCACCATCTGCAAAAATCTTCAAAATAAAATCTGTCACTGCCTTAACTTCTTCCCCATCTGAGATTGCAGTTTGCAATGGTCTTCGTCTTTTTAATTTTGAGCAGCACTCTCTTCTTTTAACCTCATCAACAGGTCGTTTAGTTCCTCCTCACTTTAAGCCATCAAAGTAGTATCATTGGAGGGGCGTTACCGGATATGCACACGTGAGCTGCTGCTCGTGTAGTCTGATGGAGGAGCCCACGCTGGACTTCTGTATCCCCTAACCCACTCCCTAAGCCCTTCTCAATGCACAATGCTCCTATGCCAGAATCATACTGCAGGCATGGGGATAGCGGCATGAAGAGCACAGCCTTTCAGCAGTTTTTGTGCAAGTAAGGGCAATTAGCTGGCGTCTCTAGACTCTGCTTCATCCCCCAGCTCTCCCTACCTGGATGGATACCGCTCAGGATATCAGCGCATAGAGGCTGGTTACACCTTTGCCATCTTACATCCGGGTCCAGCGTCTGCCCCTGCTTCTGGGGTCCCGCGGGCGGTGAGTGCGCATGAAAAGGTTAAAACAAGACCTGGTGAGGATACAGGAAGCGGGTAAAACCAAGCACAGCAAGGAGATTGGAGAAAGCCGGCGCTTGGACCTGTAGAAGGGAGCCCTTTTTGCTCAGAGCACTGGACAGCCCAGGCCTCTTTCCATCATCGGTGTAGCTACATGCAGATAACATCTTGAGGTCCGGTAAGGCTCTAATAGAGCACCCTTTAAGTATAAATACTGACTTCTAACTGAATGGACTAAGGGTATTTATATCTAAACACATATACAAAGTCCTACAAAGGATATAAGGCCACGGCTATTAAGAAATGAGGAGGTCTATACCAGTATATAAAGGAGCTGAACTATAACTCTATGGGGTTAATAAACTTCACTAGAAGGAGAAGAAATACTGGGGTCTCTGTCTTAAAAAGGGAGTGCAATACTATAACCTAAAATGTTCCTTGGTCGACCTCATCTAGAGGCTGTATATTGAATGGGGAAAATTGTATTGAACAATATTACCCAGGGTGTATTAATATTAAGGTTATAAGGAAAAAAGGATAAGAGCAGGTTATACATCGTGACTAAAGGTGGGCCAAATATTAAAAGAAAAAGGAAGAAAAAAAAGGAAAAAGGGTGACTTAGCTTCAAAGCCCTTTTCTACCCACAATTGGAAAATAAGCTCTTACATATAGGAAAGTATAAAATATCCTCAATTAAAAGACCTTGATCAGGATTATACTCATTCACAAGTGGAACTGGAAATTCCCCTTTTTTCTTTTTTTTTTTTTCTTTCTTCTTCTTTTTCCCTTTGGAACGTCTCAGGAACTTGATTCTTGATATATCCCTACACAATGCCTCCGAAAAAAAATAAAAAAAGATAAAATAAGATCACCTCCTAAACCCAAATTATTTTTCTCTCCTAAAATGGATCAAAAATCTACGGAGATGTCTCTTTTGGCTTCCCCAATAGGGGATAAATCTACAGAGGCATATGTAGATAATACTGTAGATACCTCTTCTGATATAAATACAGAGAATTTGGAGGATGAAATTCTTACTGTTGGAAAATTGGAAAATATTTTGGAGAAGTTCCAAAATAAATTTCTTGATGAATTTAAAAACCTAGGGCCCTATTAAATTCCAGCCTCGTAAATAAGAGGCTTCTACTTAAGCCCTACATACTGCAAAGTTTCTCTAAGTTCCAATGCTATTAAATTAGCCCTGCTGCGAGCAACGTATGAGCTACGCAGCAGGGCCGTACGTATCTACACTGCGTAAATGTACATGAGGAGTGACAGCCTGCGAGATGATATCGCAGGCTCCCACTCCTCATCAATTGCTGCGGGGGTCCTAAAAGGGACCTCCGCGGCAGTCCCCCACATAAGCCCTGCCGTGGGGGTACTCCGAATACCCCCCCCGGCACCTAAAATTAACCCCCCCTCAATGCGGGGGTCCCCGTCGGGACCCCCGAAGTGTCCTCACATGAACACCTTGCTACAGGGGTCCATAGGAACCCCCGCAGCCCCCACACATTAACCCCTTGCAGCGGGGGTCCTCGATCGGCACCGATCAGGCCCTCCGCTGCATTTAAAACTTTTAAATTCCCCGCCGCGGCTCCTTAAAGGGGCCGCGGCTCCTTAAAGGGGCCGCGGCACACTATTACCCAATCCCGGCCGCGGCACTTAAAATTAACCCCCCTCTATGCTGGGGGTCCCCATCGGGACCCCCGAAGTGTCCCCACATAAACCCCCTGCAGCGGGGGGCCCCGATCGGCACCGATCGTGACCCTGCTGCAATTCATTTTTTAATTTCCCGCCTCGCGGGTCCTCAAAGGAACGTAAAGGTCCTGAAAGGACTCGCACTAAAAATATTAACCCCAGGCAACTATAATTACCCCATTAACTCATGGTGGTCAATACAGACCACCATAAGGCCTAAATTAACCCATTAACTCATGATGGTCAATACAGACCACCATAAGGCCTAAATTAAGCCATTAACTCATGATGGTCAATACAGACCACCATAAGGCCTAAATTAAGCCATTAACTCATGATGGTCAATACAGACCACCATAAGGCCTAAATAACCCATTAACTCATGATGGTCAATACAGACCACCATAAGGCCTAAATTAACCCATTAACTCATGATGGTCAATACAGACCACCATAAGGCTCTATTTAACCCCATCAGTCCCATAAGGGTATATTATTACCATTATGGGCCTGTTACAACCCAACATTAACCACATAAGTGCCATGATGGTCCTCAAGGACCATCATGACACTAACTACAAACATTACACTATAACCCCCAATAAACCATTTAATCCAAACTAACCCCCCTCTACACTAATCTATTAACACTTACACTACCTACCTACACTACCTACCCCCTAATAAACCTCCCCAACACTCTAATTACAAAAAACAAAAAACCTACAGTACAGAAAAAAAAACTAATTACAACCCCACCCCCCACTACAGAAAACAAAAAAATACATTACAACCCCACCCCCCACTACATAAAATAAAAAAATTACACACCTGAAAAGGAAAGACAGATAAACACAATACAATACATACATATAATACATTACATACATTACATACAATACATGACATTACATATAATATATTAAATATAATATATTACATATAATATATTACATATAATATATTAAATATAATACATTACATACATTACATACAATACATGACATTACATACATTACATATAATATATTACATATAATATATTACATATAATATATTAAATATAATAGCCGCCAATGCCAATTTCCTCCCGGAAACGACTCCGGGAGGTTCATTAGCTTCGGGGAGGTCTGCTGAAGGAGAGAAGGCCGGGGACATCGCGGGGAGGTAAGTTAAATGTATATTTAGATGTTTATTTGTGTATTTTATTTATTGTTTATATATTGTATTAATGTATTCATGTATTGTGTTTTTTTTTAACAGGGCCACGCCGGAAGAGCTAAACAGTGACGGGACATGCTGTAAAGGTGAGTTGAATATTTAGAATGTATAGAATGTTTATTTATTGGATGTTAATGTTTTGTACTAATTTTTTTGTTTTGTTTGACCCATAGGTTAGTGATCTGAAGCAACATCTTAAAGGTAAGTGGTCTTAATTTATTGATTTTAGCTTAGAATTAGGGTTTGTGTAGTTAGGACTGTAATTATTTTATTTTAGTTTAGAATAAGGGTCTGTGTATGTAGTTAGGACTGTAATTATTTTATTTTATTTTAGAATAAGGGTCTGTGTATGTAGTTAGGACTGTAATTATTTTATTTTAGTTTAGAATAAGGGTCTGTGTATGTAGTTAGGATTTTTTGTATATTAGATAGATAGGGGGATGTATTTGATATAGTTAGGATTTATTTTAAATTAAATAGATTGTATGTTAGATAGATAGGGGGTATTTGATTTGGACTATATGTAATATATTATATGTAATATATTATATTTAATATATTATATGTAATATATTATATGTAATATATTATATGTAATATATTATATGTAATGTATGTAATGTCATGTATTGTATGTAATGTATGTAATGTATTATATGTATGTATTGTATTGTGTTTATCTGTCTTTCCTTTTCAGGTGTGTAATTTTTTTATTTTCTGTAGTGGGGGGTGGGGTTGTAATGTATTTTTTTGTTTTCTGTAGTGGGGGGTGGGGTTGTAATTAGTTTTTTTTTTCTGTACTGTAGGTTTTTTGTTTTTTGTAATTAGAGTGTTGGGGAGGTTTATTAGGGGGTAGGTAGTGTAGGTAGGTAGTGTAAGTGTTAATAGATTAGTGTAGAGGGGGGTTAGTTTAGATTAAATGGTTTATTGGGGGTTATAGTGTAGTGTTTGTAGTTAGTGTCATGATGGTCCTTGAGGACCATCATGTCACTTATGTGGTTAATGTTGGGTTGTAACAGGCCCATAATGGTAATAATATACCCTTATGGGACTGATGGGGTTAAATAGAGCCTTATGGTGGTCTGTATTGACCATCATGAGTTAATGGGTTAATTTAGGCCTTATGGTGGTCTGTATTGACCATCATGAGTTAATGGGTTATTTAGGCCTTATGGTGGTCTGTATTGTCCATCATGAGTTAATGGCTTAATTTAGGCCTTATGGTGGTCTGTATTGACCATCATGAGTTAATGGCTTAATTTAAGCCTTATGGTGGTCTGTATTGACCATCATGAGTTAATGGGTTAATTTAGGCCTTATGGTGGTCTGTATTGACCATCATGAGTTAATGGGGTAATTATAGTTGCCTGGGGTTAATATTTTTAGTGCGAGTCCTTTCAGGACCTTTACGGTCCTTTGAGGACCCGCGAGGCGGGAAATTTAAAATTGAATTGCAGCAGGGTCACGATCGGTGCCGATCGGGGCCCCCCGCTGCAGGGGGTTTATGTGGGGACACTTCGGGGGTCTTTTAAGTGCCGCGGCCGGGATTGGGTAATAGTGTGCCGCGGCCCCTTTAAGGAGCCGCGGCGGGGAATTTAAAAGTTTTAAATGCAGCGGGGGGCCTGATCTATGCAGATCGGGGACCCCCCTGCAATGGGTTTATGTGGGGACACTTCGGGGGTCCCGATGGGGACCCCCAGCATAGAGGGGGGTTAATTTTAAGTGCCGCGGCCGGGATTGGGTAATAGTGTGCCGCGGCCCCTTTAAGGAGCCGCGGCGGGGAATTTAAAAGTTTTAAATGCAGCGGGGGGCCTGATCTATGCAGATCGGGGACCCCCCTGCAATGGGTTTATGTGGGGACACTTCGGGGGTCCCGATGGGGACCCCCAGCATAGAGGTGGGTTAATTTTAAGATCCGCGGCCGGGATTGGGTAATAGTGTGCCGCGGCCCCTTTAAGGAGCCGCAGCGGGAAATTTAAAAGTTTTAAATGCAGCGGGGGGCCTGATCTATGCAGATCGGGGACCCCCGCTGCAAGGGGTTAATGTGGGGGTGCTGCAGGGGTCCTGATAGAGACCCCTGCAGCATGGGGATGTGTATAGGGTGCAGGGGGGAGCCTCACACTGCTGTCTCGGGCTGTTCCGAGGCAGCACGTAGAGGCTTTCGGCTCCCTTGCGTGGACTTTTTGTCCACGTAGGGATTCTTACGATATGCGAGACTCGTGCATAGATTTAAGGCTACGTAGCTCTCTCCGAGCCTATTCTCTGCCATTTTCTCGCACTCATATCGCAAAGCAGGCTGCGAGAGATTCGGTTCTCACAAACAGCAGGAAAACTGCCTTTTGCGAGCACCGAGAGAACTACGAGGGAGAATTTAATAGGGCCCCAAATCCTGTTAAATAGCAAGGCAATTCAAGAAAACACAGCTAAAATCGCAGTATTGGAATGTACCTGTGAATCAATTAAAAAGGAACAAACCCTTTGCAAAGAAAACATCAAAATAATGGATGGAAAAATAAAATCATTAGAAAACAAGGTGGACTTACTTGAAGACAGATCAAGAATTAACAATTTGAAAATACGAGGGATTGATGAAAAAATATCCAAGGAGGAACTGGATGAATACCTCACTAAATTCTTTTCATATCTAGTGCCGGACTTTGTGGATATAAAGTTCAAGTTTGATGCTGCTCATAGGCTCCCTAAGCCCAAAAATATTGATATAGAGTCTCCCAGAGACATAATGGTAAAAATTCACCATTTGCCATTGAAAAATCAAATAATAAAAGCTAGCTATGGAATTACAACCTTTGACCCTCCTTACTCGAACATTAAAATATTTTCGGACATTTCTACTTCTACGAGAAATAAAAGAAAGCAATTTGTTTCCATCACGCAGAAACTGAGGGCAAAAGAAATTCCATATAAATGGGTTTTCCCCATAGGTCTTTCAATATTAAGAGACTCCAGATGGCATAAAATTACTAAACTCAAAGAGGGAGAAGACCTTATTAGTAACTGGGGACTCTAGATGTAAATGTTATTTTTCTCTCTGTTGTCGCCCGATTTCCATAATTGGGAATCGATCTCCCTCCCCCTCATACCCCCCCCCCTTTTTTTTTTTTGCCCTATTGGGCACTATATCTTTAAACTCATAGATTGATAGATTGCTATATTTCAAGGTGATTGGGATTGTATAATGCCTCTCCTTTTAGGAAATTGCACAGCACATTTGTTATGAATGCATTTTAAGTTCATTATGTAATGACGAGGGTTAATTGATGCAACATGTTTAATAGTTAGGCATTTTTTTTTATTTTTTTTTGAAGAATTTGCAAAGTGGCAAATAATTCAAGGTGCAGGATTGAAGTAAACACTCACATTGTAATGATTGTTATGGAATTTATCGATTTTTTTTGGAATTTATTTAGGACACATAAAATTAATTAGATGTAGAGTAGCAATCGATTGTATTAAAAGCACAAAGGGGCTATGTAGAATCATTCTAGTCAACACATGAATTAATATGAGCGATAATGCTAGAATAAGGGAAGAATTGGAATATTTACACATTTAACTTCATGGTAATTTGCACATTTATGATTTATAGGTTTATTAACAAGTTGACTTAAAGGAATTCATTTATTTGCACACCAAAAAGGATTTAATATATTTTTTGTTTGATATATTTAAAACTTCAAAAGGATCCACGAATAATATAAAAGAGATTAAGGATAGAAGTATATAATGTAGGGGATAATAGAAGGAAAGGAGAGAAGGGGAAAAGGGAAGTAAGGGAGGAGAGAAGAGAGGGGAGGGAGAGAGGAAAGGAAGAGTAAAAGTATGTGAATGGGAAAGAAGAAAGGGGAGAAAGGTGTAGGGGGAAGTAAAAGGGGAAAGAGGGAAGGAAAAGGAGATAAAGGAAGGAATAAGGGAAGGACGAGAGAAGGAAAAGGAAGAAGAGAGGAGAAAGAGGAACGGGGAAACAAGGGAAGGAAAAAAGAAAAGGGGGAGAAAAAGGAAAAGAGAGAGCGAAAGGGGAACTAAAACAGATTAGAACAAAGAGAAGGGGGCTAGTGCTTCCCTTCACATTTAATACTATGGGAGTTCACAGGCTTGAGCTTTGTAAGTTCGTAAGATCATGATACTGGGGGGAAGAGTATAGTTACATTAAAAGAATTTTGAAAGACTAATAGCCAATAGAAATGGCAAGGCAAGGAGAGATTATTCCGGGCTAAAGCTCGGATAGAGTAAAATAAAGAAGCATAATTGGGGAGGGAAGAGGGTTGGGTTGGAACAAAAAAGGGGGAAACAAGAAAAAATTAAGACATATAGGCATGGGAAGAACCTCCATGGAGGACTTTACATATTCTTTCATCACTTACGCCCACTGGTTTACAAGAGGAGTTGGTTGGAATTGCAACCCCCTCTGAAGGTTTGAGGATTGAATGGGTAGACTGGATCAAATCATTTTAAAGAGAGAATGTAGTAAGTCTGGTAGTGTGGATGTAGCCAGGGGGGGTGGGGGGGTGGGAGGGGGGTAGGAGCCAGACAAAGGAGAGAAATGTCGGGTTTAAAGATAGTGAGCTACAATGTAAGGGGTCTAAATTCTCCATCAAAGAGAGCCTCTATTGCTAGAATGCTGATTAAATCTAACCCAGACATTGTATTAATTCAGGAATTCCATTGGGATAAGGGAAACACATTTCACATGGCTAAACATAAATTCCCACAAGTTTATAATGCGTGCCAAAAAAAAAACTCAGGAGGGGTTTTAATGATGTTTAACAAAAATTTTAAATTAAAAGAAGAATTAGTGGTTTTAGATGTAAATGGTCGTTATATTATTTGGGTAGGGGAGATAAATGGCGAACAAATGTCAGTAGTAAATGTATATGCCCGAAATAATAAACAAAATATATTTTTGAAGGGAGTATTAAAGAAACTGGACAAGGTTGCCATAGGAGGGCGAATTTTGGGTGGAGACTTTAATATGACTCCGGACCCTAGAATGGACAGAAGTTATACAAAGACTCCTAAAAACTATAAACAAATAGAGAAAGTATCTCAGGATTTCTCCAAATTACTTGTGAGAAACCATTTGTATGACATGTGGCGCCTCATAAATACAACTGAGAGAGATTACACATATTATTCTGTATCTCATAAGATGTATTCACGAATTGACAACATTATAGTGAATGAGTCCTTGTTAAATACAATTCAATCAGTTAAAATTGGATTAATAACCATTTCGGACCACTCTCCAAATACACTCCAATTACAGAAAAAAAAAGCAGCTAATTCTAGGAGG
Source organism: Discoglossus pictus (assembly GCA_027410445.1). Classification (NCBI taxonomy): domain Eukaryota; kingdom Metazoa; phylum Chordata; class Amphibia; order Anura; family Alytidae; genus Discoglossus; species Discoglossus pictus. Next base: position 192,007,595 of record CM050166.1, on the reverse strand, counting down.
GCCTGGAGATTGGACGATAGAATTTTTAAAGATAAGGAAAGACTAAACGTTATTAAAACAGAAATTAAAACTTTTTTGGAAACTAACCTGGGGTCAGTTCCATCAAATATAACAATTTGGAACACATTAAAAGCATATATAAGAGGTATTTTAATTCAGATAAAAAGCATTTGGGTTAAACAGAGAGGCTTGTCCCTACGACTCCTACATGTAAAACTTTATCAATTGGACCAAGAAAACAAAACAAAAGTAAATGACATCCTCACCCGAGAGATAAAAGCGATTCGAAATGAAATTAATAAAATAAATCAAAAACGCTCAGATAAGTGTTTGTGGCGTTTACAACAAAAATCATTTCATCTCGATAATACAGGGAGTGCAGAATTATTAGGCAAGTTGTATTTTTGAGGATTAATTTTATTATTGAACAACAACCATGTTCTCAATGAACCCAAAAAACTCATTAATATCAAAGCTGAATATTTTTGGGAGTAGTTTTTAGTTTGTTTTTAGTTTTAGCTATTTTAGGGGGATATCTGTGTGTGCAGGTGACTATTACTGTGCATAATTATTAGGCAACTTAACAAAAAACAAATATATACCCATTTCAATTATTTATTTTTACCAGTGAAACCAATATAACATCTCAACATTCACAAATATACATTTCTGACATTCAAAAACAAAACAAAAACAAACCAGTGACCAATATAGCCACCTTTCTTTGCAAGGACACCTTAAAAGCCTGCCATCCATGGATTCTGTCAGTGTTTTGATCTGTTCACCATCAACATTGCGTGCAGCAGCAACCACAGCCTCCCAGACAATGTTCAGAGAGGTGTACTGTTTTCCCTCCTTGTAAATCTCACATTTGATGATGGACCACAGGTTCTCAATGGGGTTCAGATCAGGTGAACAAGGAGGCCATGTCATTAGATTCTCTTCTTTTATACCCTTTCTTGCCAGCCACGCTGTGGAGTACTTGGACGTGTGTGATGGAGCATTATCCTGCATGAAAATCATGTTTTTCTTGAAGGATGCAGACTTCTTCCTGTACAACTGCTTGAAGAAGGTGTCTTCCAGGAACTGGCAGTTGGACTGGGAGTTGAGCTTGACTCCATCCTCAACCCGAAAAGGCCCCACAAGCTCATCTTTGATGATACCAGCCCAAACCAGTACTCCACCTCCACCTTGCTGGCGTCTGAGTCGGACTGGAGCTCTCTGCCCTTTACCAATCCAGCCACGGGCCCATCCATCTGGCCCATCAAGACTCACTCTCATTTCATCAGTCCATAAAACCTTAGAAAAATCAGTCTTGAGATATTTCTTGGCCCAGTCTTGACGTTTCAGCTTGTGTGTCTTGTTCAGTGGTGGTCGTCTTTCAGCCTTTCTTACCATGGCCATGTCTCTGAGTATTGCACACCTTGTGCTTTTGGGCACTCCAGTGATGTTGCAGCTCTGAAATATGGCCAAACTGGTGGCAAGTGGCATCGTGGCAGCTGCACGCTTGACTTTTCTCAGGTCATGGGCAGTTATTTTGCGCCTTGGTTTTTCCACACGCTTCTTGCGACCCTGTTGACTATTTTGAATGAAACGATTGATTGTTCGATGATCACGCTTCAGAAGCTTTGCAATTTTAAGAGTGCTGCATCCCTCTGCAAGATATCTCAGTCATTTTTGACTTTTCTGAGCCTGTCAAGTCCTTCTTTTGACCCATTTTGCCAAAGGAAAGGAAGTTGCCTAATAATTATGCACACCTGATATAGGGTGTTGATGTCATTAGACCACACCCCTTCTCATTACAGAGATGCACATCACCTAATATGCTTAATTGGTAGTAGGCTTTCGAGCCTATACAGCTTGGAGTAAGACAACATGCATAAAGAGGATGATGTGGTCAAAATACTCATTTGCCTAATAATTCTGCACTCCCTGTAGAATAGGGAAAGACTTTGCGAGCAAAATTAAAAAGCAAAATTATCAAAAAAATAATACCCACTACCTGGACAAACAGGGAATACAATTTTTTAAGCCTAAAGAAATTGTGGATCAATTTGCTAAATTCTATCAATCACTTTATAATTTAAGCTCAGACGAAAATTTTATAACACCAAATAGAAATGATATAACACTCTTCCTAGATCAGATTGATTTTCCAGTAATCTCAAGGGAGGAAAAGGAAGCATTAAACAGCCCGATAACGGAACTAGAAATTAGCCGTGTCATTAAAAATTTAAAAAATCACACGGCACCAGGCCCAGATGGTTTTTCTACAGTTTACTACAAAACTTTTGGGGAAGTGCTAATGCCAACTATAGTATCCTCATTTAATGAAATTAAAACCACAGGAACGTTTCCACCAGAGATGCTTAGAGCCAATATAATAACTATACCAAAACAAAATAAAGATGCATATACTTGTAAAGATTTCAGACCAATTTCGGTCATGAATATAGACACTAAAATATATGCCAAGGTTTTAGCTTTAAGACTTACAGAAATCTCTAAAACATTAATATTGGCTGATCAAACAGGCTTTGTCCCAGGGAGGCAGGGCTCTGATAATTCCCATAAACTGATTCATTTAATAACCTTTGTTGGAAATAAAGGTATTCCCACCCTATTCCTGTCAATGGATGCGGAAAAAGCATTCGACAGGGTAGGGTGGGATTTTATGATGCAGACCCTCCACAGATATGGGTTCGACGCTTTCGCATCTAAAGCTATAGCTGCCTTATATAATGCTCCATCTGCATCGGTATTGGGAAAAGGAGTACAATCAGATTATTTTATGGTAACAAATGGAACTAGTCAGGGTTGTCCCCTATCCCCCATTTTATTTGCCCTGATCTTAGAACCTCTTGCTATTGCTATTAGGGCTTCATCGGGGTTCAAAGGAATTAGACTAGGCAAAAAGGAATATAAGATCTCTCTCTTTGCGGACGATGTAGTCGTCTGTATGGAGCAGCCACAATCATCTATGATGGCGCTAATGGAAGTTATTGCTAATTATAGTAAGGTGTCTAATTATAAATTAAATATAGAAAAATCTGAAGCCTTGAGTATTAACATTCCAGAGAACGATAGAGAGCGCCTATTTAACATGTACCAGTTGGCTTATACAAATGGATTTACACATTTGGGAATTCAGTTTAGTCCGGATCTACAATGCATCCAGGATTCCAACTTGAATAACTTATACAAAACATCTAAAGAGCTCATTGAGAAATGGCCGGTCAACCAAATCTCTTTCTCTGGTAGAATTGCATCAGTAAAGATGTCCCTTCTTCCTAAGCTCAACTATGTACTAAGATCCTTCCCTTTCCCAATTACAAGCCTCTGGTTAGCTAAATTTCAGAGGTTGATTGATAGATATATTAACAAGGGACAGATAAGAGTTAAAAAAGAAATAATGAGTAGAAAATTTATGAAAGGCGGCATTGCATACCCAGTGGTTTCTCACTATCAGGAAGCAATTAAGCTAGCTCAATATATAAAGTGGAGTCAACCTCTTTCTAATTATCCTGAGAATCAGGTGTTAAGTGATATGCTTAATATCATTGATCTTAATGCTCTATTCTTTATCCCAAAACTAGCAATATCCTTTATTGATCCTAAAGCAACTCTCTTGACTGCAATGGAAAAAGAGTGGATACAAATTAATAAAAAAATTAAATTTCTAGAGAAATTTAGTGAGCTCACTCCCCTGTTAACGTTGGCACGATTAAATCATATTCATCTAGAACCAGAATGGAAAGATAAGGGAATATTCTTATTGGGTCATATTATAGATAAAGGTAAAATATTAGACTATAATATGTTAAAGAAGAAATATATTTAACTAAACTTTGGTTTATGTCATATAAACTGGCACAAGTTTTGAAAGACAGATTTGGAGACACCAACCAACATAGTTTAAATAATTTCGAAACACTGTCCCAAAATACTAGACATCTAATATCAAAGTGTAGTGAGATTCTTTACAAGCAAACACAGAGGGACACAATTAAACCTATGGATCTCTGGGCAAAAGACATGCAGTTAAAGATTTCTAAAGAGACATGGCATCAAGCTCTAAAAACTTTAAATAGGTTTGTGAAAAATGTAAACCAGAGAGAAATTCAATTTAAATTACTTAACAGATGGTATTGGGTTCCCTCTAAGCTGTACTTCTTATCATTCAACCCAGAAGCCAAATTATGTTGAAGGAATTGTGGGAAACCAGCTAATATGTTCCATATATGGTGGGATTGCCCTACATCCCTTTTACTCTGGGAGGAATGTTTTGAATATATATCTAATACACTTAAGATAGATTAACCCTTGCGGAGGTATCTCAATACTAAACTCTTTCTCCCCGGCAGTATATTCCCCCCTCTGCCCCTTTTTTCAGCCCTCTCACTCCTTCCTGGCTAGAATGTATGAGGGATGAAAGTATTGTGTATTGGGTGAATGGAAAGGCAATCATGAGGCGAAACATTAGTCGGATGAGATCTTATTAGGGTTAATATTCTCTACTCAATATTTATCAGATAATCATAAAATTATAGTCTAGGTTATATAATCTAACATAGAGACCTATTTAATTTCTCACTCTAGCAATAAATATAATAAAGCCTAAAATAAAGACTAAGGTCCTTCTCATACATCTACCACTTCACAAAGCCAATTAAGGTCTAGGTAGATATATTGATCTAATAATGGTTTGGCAGGTCAGATGTGGACAGAAGTGAACTATCTGTCGGGCTCCTCTACATAAAGTAGCGGTTAGGGGAATAAGAAGTTGAGAATTAAATTAAATAAAGAGTTAGGATATTGTCAAATCCAGCTACAACACTCTAAGACTTATCCTATTATGCCTAATAAGTAAATAGGGCATGATTTATGTGTAAGTTATTAAGCTAACAATTTGAATCTTAATGTATGCCATATGTACCTTTGTATAATATGTATATTTGTAAAATAAACAATTTAAAAAAAACAAAAAAAAAACAAAGTAGTATCATTGGCGTATATGAGGTTTTTGATATTTCTTCCAGCAATATTGATTCAGGCTTAGGATTCATCCAGTCCGGCCTTACGCATGATGTACTCGGCATATAAGTTGAATAAATAAGGTGACAGAAATAAAACCTTGTTGGACTCCTTTTTTTATTTTGAATCATTCTGTTGTTCTATGTTCCAGTCTGATCATTGCTTCTTGGTACACATATAGATTTGTTAGGAGGAGGAGGAGTTTATCTGGTACTCCCATCTCTATAAGAACATGCCACATTTTGTTATGATTATCACATTCAAAGACTTTAGAATAGTCTATGAACAGAAGTAAATGCTTTCCTGGAAGTCTCTTGTTTTTTCTATTATCCATTGGACATTGTCAATTTGATCTCTTGTGCCTCTTCATCTGCAGAACCCGGCTTGCACATCGGATAGTTCCCGGTCCATATATTGTTAGAGTCAATCTCCTTCCTGGCAAGTAAAATTAGTGCAATTGTTTGGTAATTGGAGCACTTTTTTTGGCACTGCCTTTTATTGGGATTGAGATGTAGACTGACCTTTTCCAGTCTATTTGCCATTGTTGAGTTTTTCAAATATGTTGGCATAAGGGATTGGGGCCCATCACCTCCTGCATCCTTATTATCAGCGAGACATTCTAGGGCCCATCTCTATTTGCTCTCCAAGATTTCTGGCTCTAGCTCATTGGCAAACTATTGAGTTCATCACTGTGGTTAAGGTCCTTCCTGTATAGATCTTCAGTGTATTCCTGCCACCTCTTCTTTTATCTGATCGTCTTCTGTTAAGTGCATACCATTTATGTCTTTTATCACACCCACTTTGGCATGAATGGTGCATTTGAGATCCCCAATTTTCTTGAAGAGATCTCTTGATTTACCCATTTTGTTATCTTCTTTGATATCTTTACATTGCTCATTGTAGAATGTCTCCTTGTCTCTTCTTGATATCCTCTTGAATTCAACATGCAGTTTGACAAATCTTGTCCTATATACAATGCTTTTCACTTCCCTTCTTTCCCATGCTACTTTCAAAGCCTAATTAGAAAGCCAGGTTGCATTCTTAATTTTCTTTCTTTTAGGGATATTCTTTGTTGCTGTTTAATGGATAATCTTGCAAACTTCTGTCTAAAGTTCTTCAGGCATTACATTTTCCATGTCTAGTCCCTTTACTCTATTCTTTACTTCCACTGCATATTCACAAGGGATAATATTTATTTCATATCTATTTGGTCCGATCATTTTCCCTCTATTCTTCAGTTTATTTGTGAACTTTGCAATAAGAAGCTCATGATCTAAGCCCCAGTCAACTTTTTTTCTGATTATATAGAGTTCCTCCAACTTTGGCTGCGAAGTATATAGTCAATCTGATTTATATGTTGTTCATCTGGTGATGTCCTTCTGTAGAGTCATTTCAGAGGCTGTTGGAAGATGGTGTTTGCTATGACCAGAGAATTATCTTGACAGATTTCTACTAATCTCTAACCTGACAGTTATTCCAGGTGTCTTTTGGTTCCCTACTTTAGCATTCAAATGATGATAGTAACATATTTTCTTGGTGTGATATCTATGATGTGTTTAATATATTTGTAGCGCTGGACAACGTCAGCCTCTTCAGCATCCATGGTTGGAGCATAGACTTGGATCAGTGTGATGTTAAATGACTTGAATTCAAATTGAAATAATTTATTGGGTTATAACTGAACACTGCTTTGTCCACCCTTTGATTGTCTATGTGGGCTATTCCATTTATTCTGTGGAATTCCTGACCACAGTAGAAGATCTGGTGGTAGTCTGATGTGAAATGTCCCATTTCAGTCCATTCACTAATTACTAGGATATCAATGTTTAAACTTGTTATCTCATTCTTGACCATATCTAGTTTGCCTTGATTCATAGTTCTAACATTCCAGATTCCAATGCTAATTTGTACTTTGCAGCAGTGGACTTTCTTTTCTCCTCCAGACACATCCGCAGCTGGGTGTACTTACGACTTTGACCCAACCACTTAATTAGAACTGTTGTTGCTTGTACTTGCCCTCGGCTCTTCCTGCTAAGCACCTTCTGACATGAGGGTCTCATCTTCCGGTGCCATATCGTTATGTGTCTAGTTTTGCCAGTCCATAAATTTTTCTTAGCAACGTTTCTGGAGTGGGTTGCAGTTTCCTTCTCCAGTGGACCTTGATTTATCTTACCTCTCAGTCCATTTTGGCTAACTCTACATGGTATAGCTCACAGCTTCATTAAAGTACACAAGCCCCTTGGCCAAGCAATCCAGAAGGGGAATAACAGAGATGCAGTCATATTAATATTAAAAATAAAATGCAGATAGTAAAAAATTACAGTAATGATGCTTCATCTAGTGAGAGATGGTACAGTGGCTCCAATAGCAGAGAGTGAAAGAGAGGGCCTGATGGACGATTACACCTTCAATGGTCATACAGATAAAATGTGTAGTAGTCCCAATAGCAGAGAGTGAGAGAGAGGGCCTAAGGGATTGGAAAGTGGCCATTACAAACCACTATTTGTTGGGCATTAAAAGGCCAAGAAGACCAGGGCTACATGCAGGTTGCATAGATTATGTATAGCCACACACAGGACAGCTAAACCGAAGGCTAAGACAAGTTGTCGATTATCTAGACCAAGTTGCAGAGGTTCTGGACAAGTTACCGGGTACCAGGATAAGTTGAGAAAATTAATTTCTGATTTAAAAAATAATAACTGCCTTCTCTCTAAATGAAACCCACTATGCATATTTGCAGAGCATGAACTTTATTCTTCAGGTAACATTTTCATGCAGTCATTGCACCAATCACCAATGGGCCATTTCCATTGGTAAACCTAAATCTTACACCAAATGGGCCAGGTCTGTCTCCAAGTGCATGGTACTAGCCTGTCTCCTTCCCCACCTAGGTTCTGAGGGGTCTACAGCCCCAGGTATCAACTACCTCTGGGCAAGATCTGGTCACAGTAGTAGTTGATTAGTTAGTGCAACTGCAGGAGCAGTGAGGAGTATGCGTTTAATCCATCAGTTGAACTATGTGAGAGATTTAGATTATCAAGGTCCTTTATTGATTTGGAGCGGAGTGGTCTCAGGATATTGAGGTGGTGTCCGGGGTGTATTCACTTTTTGGGGCCAACCAGGACTTCCATGGTCATTTTAGTCATGTGGGCTCCCTATTAGATTGAATGGGGGTCACAAACAATGGTCAAGTATTTCTTAGTTTGTAGTTAGCCACAACACAAAGGACCAAATGTGTATCACTTGCAGAGCACTTGACACCATTAAACTTTTGTCTATTGGCACTAGTGTTTCACTTGCTGTTTTGACAGCCTTGTGAACTATACTTGATGACTTAATTAGGTTCTTGAATCTCCCATAGAAGTCTATGGAGTCTAATCAATGACTTAAAACCAGTTTGAATCAAGCCAATACCATAGCCCGGTCCTGGGACTCAGAGCGAACTGGGTATCACAGTTAGCCACTGGAAGCATCCAGTGGTACTAACCCTAAAATATATATATTAGTCCAATGTAACAGATACATCTCAAAACATATTCTGCACATAAAGTAACTAATCAAAAACTAAAAAATGACCAGAGCCCTTTAGGCTTAAAAGCATTGGTAAAAGGGGACTTAGACACCCAGAGCATACAATCAGAGCTTGGGAAGCAACATCATACAAAACATAAATCAACAAGGGACATACAGCCTCATTAAATTAGACCTCTTAGTTCCCTCGGCCCTTGCTAAAGCCCTCGAAGAGCTGTTTGCGAGGGCTGATTCCTCAATCTGTATAGAGCCCCATGAGCCCTTAAGTAACCCTGACACTCATGGGGCTCTATATGGAGCCCATTGAGCCCCTAATGACCCCTATAACTCACTGGGCTCTATAAAGAGCCCCATGAGCCCTTAATTAACCCTATCACTCATGGGGATCTATCTAGAACCCCATGAGCCCTTAATTAACCCTATTAGTCTCATAATGGTCTATACTGACCCTTATGGGACACTAAGTAACCCCATTAGGCCAATAGGGGTCTATATAGACATCTATAGGACACTAATTAACCACTATAATAACACTATAAGTGCCATGGGGGTCCTCCAGGACCCTCATGACACAAAGTCTAAGCACTACACTACACTATTAACCCTAACTATATCCCATTAACCCCTTAACCCTAACTATATCCCGTTAACCCTATTTGGAGCCAATAACCATAACTGGGCCTTTTTAATCCTAATTGGGACTATCTAACCCTTACTCGACCTATTTAACCCAATCTGGATCGATTTAACCCTGTCTAGTCGTATGTAAGCCCATCTATTCCTATTTAACCTTAACTGGGCCTATTTAACCCTGAATGTACCCAGTAAACCCTATCCTACCCTACACTATTAACCCCCCTCTACCCTGTCAAACCCTACACTACCTACCTACCACCCCAATAAAACCCCTATTACCCCACTAATTACAGAAAATAAACTAATTTATAGAACATAATAAAATCTAGAATTACAGAAAAAAAAGACATTACAGAAAAAATGACACTACAGAAAAAAAGGACATTACAGAAAATAAAAAGGGACATTACAGAAAAAAGTTACCTTTTTTTTTTTGGTAACTTACGTTTTTTTAATTTTGGTAATGTAGGTTTTCTTTATTTTAATAATGTCCTTTTTTCTTTTGTGTAATGTCCTTTTTTTATTTTGTGTAATGTACTTTTTTATTTTCTGTAATTCTATGTTTTATTATTTTCTGTATTTAGGTGGATTTTTTGTTTTTCTGTAATTAGTTGGCTAATAGGGATCTTATTAGGGTGGTAGGTAGTGTAGGGTTTAACAGAGTAAAAGAGGCCCAGCTAAGGTTAATTAAGACTAGATAGGCCTACATAGGACTAAACAGGGTTAAATAGGTCCAGATGAGGTTAGATAGGCTGAGTTAGGATAGGCCCGGTTAAAGTCATTGGGTCAAAATCAGGTTAGATAGGCCCAGTTAGGGTTAGATAGGCCCAGTTAGGGTTATTGGGTCCAGAAAGGGTTAACAGGGTATAGTTAGGGTTAAAGGGTTTATGGGGTATACTTAGGGTTAATAGTGTAGTGTTTAGACTTTGTGTCATGAAGGTCCTGGAGGACCCTCATGGCACTTATAGTGTACTTATAGGGGTTAATTAGTGTCATATATGGGTCTATATAGACCCCTATTCACCCTTGTGTTACTAATATGTTTAATTATAGGCTCATTGGGGCTCTGTATGGAGCCCCATGAGTCATAGGCTTTATTAGGGGCTCTTGGGGCACTGTATAGAGCCCCATGAGTGACAGGGTTAATTAAGGGCTCATGGGGCTCTGTATGGAGCCCCACGAGTGATGGGGTTCATTTTAGGTGCCTGGGGTTTTTAACATATAGTATCCCCATGGCAGCGAATAATATTTTTTTAGAGCAGGTCTTTTTAGGACCTTTACGGTCCTTTAAGGACCCTCGAAGCAGAACATTTTTAATTTTGAATGCAGCTGGTGTCACAATCGATGCCGATCAGGGACCCCACTGCAAGGGTTAATGTGGGGAAACTTTGGGGGTCCCGATGGCACCTCTAGCATGGAGGGGGGTTAATGTTAGGTGGCGCAGCAGTAGTTATAGTACCCCCGCGAGCGGGATTGGTTAATAGTGTGCTGTGGGCCTTTGAGGATCCCCGATGGGAATTGTGAATATTTTAAATGCAGCGGCTGCAAGGGTTAATGTAAGGACACTCCGGGGGTCCTGATAGGGACCCCCAGCAAAGGGGGGATAATTTTAGGTGCCAGGGGAGTACCCCCTACGGCAGGGCTTATGATTAGATCTGCCGCAGAGGTCTTAATAGGGCCCCCAGTGGCAAGTAATGAGGTGTGAAGCCTGCAAGATCATCTCACAGACTTTTCACTTCTCCTGTCAGTTTGTCATTGTGGAACGGCTGTGCTGCAAGCTCATATGTTGCTATCCGCAGGTCTTATTTAATATTTTCAGCTCGCAGCCCTAACATTCAAACCTTGTTAGAACATTTTTTCTAATTTAATGGGGCTGATAGTCTTTTAGAAGCTTTTAAGGCAATCAGCCCATGGTCAGGTAAACACATGTCTAGTGTCCATCAATATCCAGTTGCCATCTCAAATAAAGACATGGGTCCATGGGCTCATGACAAGGGCCCCTTCCTTTCGGCATCCACATGGTTCTGACAAGTATCACAAGTGTTACCATAGTTTAACATATTTAGATACTCCTGGTCAGTAGAAGGTCTGAGTGAAATGAACAATCTTCAATGGCTGATCTTCCCGATGGGGATCAGTCACCCAGTACAGCAACTCTTGTTCCACAAATGCCTTTAGGTCCATCTTCCCCGGTTAGCAGCATGTAAGTCCTCGCTGCATGTGAAAATGGTTACATCGGGCTGAAAAATATTTCGATCCCACCAACATCTTTGTAGCCCCAGCCCCAATCAATAGGTACCTTGGTTACCATTATACAAGGCTTCTAACCACCAGTGACAACAACATCCACTTTCTTATCCAATAAGACAGAGGGGTTGATGATATAGGGATAAATGAGTGTAAGTCCCAAAAGCTTTCAGCTGCTCTTCCATCCACAACTGTATTGTGTAGACAAGATGAGGTTTCCCCTAACCAGCCCTCAAACTCTTGGCAATCATGGAACTGATCTCCTTCTTCTACTTGGTTCTTCTCCACTCAGTTATAAAGGTAACAGATTGGGCAATAATCAGAGGGGGTCTGACTGTTGTAGTTTTCAGGGCAGTCCCTCCTTTTTGTCCACTACTCTGACAGCCAAAATAGCTACCTTCATTAGAGTCTCACTCCATTTCTTCTAGGCTTTGCAGTAGGCACAGGAGAGGACCAACGGAATGCAAAGTTAGGGTATGTTGTCCATGGCCGGTTGAGCCATGTTGAGCTTCATGGGGAGGGCCTTGAGACTCCAGATATTGGTCTGCAATGCATCCTGGTGCTTCTGCTGAGTCAGGAATAATGATCCAAAATCCTTGCTTGTGTAGTTGAGGAGTACAACTGGAGGGATTGCTCCATGACCACCAGTTCAGCAGAATCTTCAACAGACCTCACCACTTTACCTGTCCACAATCCATTTAGAGCATACCTAACCTTCTATACCACCTTTCAAACTCAAGGAACTGCTGGCAATAGGTTTCTGGAGTAATGTCATATCAGCCTAGCAGGGCCTGCTTCACCTGCTTTGAATCCTCAGAATCCTCTGCCAGGGTGGCATGGTATGCATGCTTGGTCATCTGTTCAACAGTCTAACCAAGGTCCAAACCTATTCCACAATTTGTTAGAGTGCCTGGACCATAGCAGTAGGATTCCAGGGCCCCATCATCTTGATTCCTTAGTCTAGACCAGCTCATGTAGTTTGGGCATCATGAGTTCATCATACTCTGCCATCACTTCTTAGGAACAGTATAGTTTTACTGGGAATTTGCCAGCAGTTTGTCATTATACTGGACTAGCATGACCAGAATGCTCTTGAACTCTCATTGGTTAGATCAAGGTACGTCTAATCTCAGGCCTGGTACATCTAATCTCAGTGACCCTGTGAGTACAGATATTCCCTTCTTAAAGTAGAGTAATTGTCGCACAAAGTAACTACGGCTCTCATTTTTATAATCATTATCCAGAAACACACATTATATTTGAAGAGGGGTGAATATTTGATATAGAATAGAATAGGCAAGTCAAGAGAGAGAGGAGCGGAGGAGAGTGAGGAAAGCTAGAGGTATGGTGAGAGGAAGAACAAGGTCAGAGAGGTCAGGTGGAGGAGAGCATATGTGCCCACAGATGTAGGCACACAAGGAGAAGGGCCAGATGGCCCTGCTGCCATCGCTTCCGGACCTAATGCCGAAACCTCCGGCCCAATGCCGACACCTCCAGTCCCACTGCCATCAAAATCAGCCACAATGCCACCAACACCACCACCCCTGACATTGAGGGAACTCATGGCCCATTTCACCACGGAGGTCATGGCAATCAAGAAGCAACAGAATGAGAGTATCCATTTGCTCAGAAGGCAGTGTAGGCACACGCACACCATCCTGGCAAGCACTCGATCACTCCATTCTGAGGTGAGGAGGCACAACCGAAGGATGGGGAGAAATGAGGACCTGGTGATTCAGGACAGACAGCTAGTGACCGACTTAGCCGTACGCCAGCTCATACACCTCCAACCTTCGGTTGTACAACTGTTACCCGGAACTTCGGCCTCCTCATCTCAGACCTCACCACCATCTCAACCTGATCCCCAGCCACCCAACATAGTTGCACCCCACGTGGAAGAGTGAGACAGGGCGTGGGCATGGAAGGTGGGTCCCAGTGCTGTGGAAGAGGAGGTCTTAGGACCATCTAGGAAGTCCTTGTCTTAATCATTCCTCACTGAAGCCTGATTCGTATAGGTGTTGACATACTTTTTGCTGGCTACAGAGTGTGTACATCTCTGGTTATGTTTTGATGTTCAATGTGGATTGACCTTGAGATGAGGTGTTATAGTTAAACAGAATATTGTTATGATTGATATCTTGCTCTTGTATCTGTAGGTGTTAATAGCCAAATCTCATGATCATGAAGGCATGTTCTTTATATTTGAGCAGTACAATACCATCATGTGAGTGAACACTCAACCCAGTTCCCAACAGGCAATCAATCAGTGTCATTCACCACTAGATGGATCTTAAATGTAATATATGACTACATATTTCTTCACTAATGAACATGACTGGTGTGAGTTTCAATTATAATTAATAGTGTCCCGGCTTTAGAGTTGTACGGTCCCAATAGGATCTGCTAACCGAAAGCAGTAGTTATACATGCGTTTTTGCTGCATTTCATCCAGTTAACAGTACAAACAAAATGGATTAATGTATTTCATGTCATCCAATCAAAATGTATGATTTCCTTGGTTTGACATCAGGATCAATGTGCATGTGTTTAGGGGTAATGTGCTCAGTGTAATCTGTCTGGCCTTGGTACCACCCATATACCAGTGAGATATGATATCAGCATGACACAACGATTCCATGTAGATAGTTGCTGAAAAGATTATGTTCACAGTGAAGCATGCCTTGTTGTATTACACATCCTCAACATATTCTGGGAAGGCTGATTGAACAGGACAGAATCAATAAGGTTATTACTGCTCGTAGATGACGTTCATGTTAATTGGTTTATTGTAGTGTCCAGAGCAAAAACAATTATACCAATGTATGTTTGTTCTAACATCTCCTCTTTCTGCTTTCCAGATTCCTATCATCTATTTGGGAATCAGCAGTAATGTATGAAACACACAATGTGTGGAATTGATTAATATCACATGATCCATGATTTCTAACATCTGTTTAATATGGCAGATGGAGACCATATGGTTGCTGTGTGCGCATTAATGGTTATTTCTATGAAATGGAGTGTTATATGATGTTCCTATGTCACATCCGATTATGATTACTGTGGTGTCCTCACCACATGTAACCCTAGTAGATGCTATGCAGTATCCTTATGATGTTGTCTAACAGTTAACACTTTAGGTGTCCTTTGATTGCCCACAGCCTCTTGCCCTTCCGGTATCCGCCCACACTGGCACCAGGCTATGTAGTGCGTGTGAGATACGCGCCAGCGTCAGCTCAAAGATGTAAATCATCGACAATTGCTGGTTGGATAGAATTTTGCACTGACAAAAGAGCTCAATGCAGCAACTATAACAGTAACCAGTGACTATTCTTAAATACTGCTCACAGCATTCTCATATACTGTACCCAGTGATTATACATATACTTTGTCAGTGCCAGCTTCTACACTGTACCCAATGACAAGCCATATAACCTACTTTGTGCCAGCTCCTATACTATACCCAGGTCTATCCTTATAAATTGTCAGTGCCAGCTCCTATATTGTGTCCAGAGAATATCCGTAAATACTGCTCTGTACCATCTCCTATAATCTACAGTGACTATCCCTATACATTTTCAGTGCCTGATCTATACTGCACCCATTACCTATCTCTATACACTGATCTTTTGTCAGCTGATGCATGACCATTACAACATATGCTGAAATAAAACATTTTATTATTTAATGCCTATTTATTATTGGGGGATTATTGTGCAAGTAATTGTAATGCCTTTCCATGCTTCCCCCATGCTTTAAAGTCCACTGTTGTGTTTATATTGTCTTTTACAGTGTTGAGAACTTGTCTGTAAACCCTTTGTGGGTCCTATTTGGAGGCCATAATGTTTTTGCCTCCATTTGCGGGTTAAGGGCTTGAATGCCAGGGCGTCTTTGGAAAATCATTGCAATTTAATAGCATGATTGGAACATAACAGTTGACAGAACAAAGGATTTGTGGGGTTCAAATTTCAACATCCTTTAGGTTGTTTTTGCCCTTAACTCACAAGACGTTTGCAAGTTGCTTTGAGAGGCCAATTTAATAGCCGTAAGCCTTGAGCTCTATGTTACAGGATACGGTTTTACACGTTGGGGGAATTTAATAGGGCTGCTGGTCCCTTATCTCAAACCCCAGCACATGTAGAATGCATGTACGCAGAACACCCTAACAGGGTGTAAAAAAGTAGGGGACAAAGTAAGAGGAACAATTCCTGAAAGAGGTTTGACAGAGCTTGGGCACGCTGGCACAGAGAAGAGGATTAGGTGCTTTGTCACAACCATCAATTAGAATACTTGAATGAAGAGTTGTCTTTCATTTCTAAAAAGTATTATACAGCAACAACCCACTAGTAAGGAACTTTATTACGCATTATGTGAAACAGAATACAATAAATACTTAATGTAAGCTTTAAATGTGTGCTAATAAGGAAATGCAACTTAATCTACAAATAACCCCTTTGAGGATAACTTGGGAATGGGCAAACTGAAGAATAAATGACTTCTCTTTTAAAGGCAAATGTTATTCTAGCAACTAAAACATAATATTGTATTTGTATAATAGGGTTGTGTGTCTCCAGCTTCTGTTAAAGCACTGTTTTAATGCTGAATGTTTATATATTTGCTCAGTGTTTATGTTATGTGTCTGATGGGATGCTGTAGATATATATTGTGCTTTTAAGAAAAAAAGCCAAAATAAAGTGAATTTCTATAAAGGTGCTCACAGCTTTGTTGTAGCGCAAAAGTCATAATATTTTATTTGTCACACAGTCATTGTAAAACATTGAGATACATACATAGATTGACCTAAATGCACACTGAGGGAAATGCAACAAAATATATTGATATTCATTGTTGTGTACACTTCATTCCTATGTGTTGTGATTGTTGTGTCAAAAAAACAGATGAGCAAAACCAAAGTTAAAGATTATGCACAGCTTCTCTTTTTTAGTGTGTTTAAATGCATTACAATCTTACATTATAATAAGCTAGCTCTATCTATTTTTTCTTTGAGTATTATGATATGTTAAAAATCTTTTTCAGCTTGACAAAAATGACCAATCCTCTGGTATCATTTATATTATACAGTTAGGTTTATTTGGTTTAGAAAACAATGTGTAGTATGTTTTTTCATTATCATTAAACAAAATTCAGAAATGAAAATTAATTTTAATTATAAATGAGATATGTTGTATGCTAGACTCATTATTTTCCTTGAACCTCAATAGAAAAGCAAACTTCAGAAGGTTTGTATTTCAAATTTGATGATTTTCATAAAAGCAAAACTGGAAACTAACATGGGCCAAAGTTATTATATTAAATAATACCATATGACTAAATAGAAAATGTCATCCTTAATTTAAGTGTCCATCTGAATAGATATTTGCTGGTTAAACAAGATAGCTTTGCAGTTACAATATAACTGAATAAAAAACTATAAAAATATAAAGATAAGATTTTATGGTGCTTGGCTTGTGTGCATTCTAGTGGCTGACAAACTCGCAAATACACTCATTGAAATAAACAATAATACATATCTTAATTTACGGAGTGTTTTCTCAAATGAGCTTGAGCTCACTAGTGCTCCTACAGAGGAGACATGTCCTGTACATTATCAGCCTGACTGCTGGCAGGGTCAGGTCAGCATCAAAATATACATAGATAAGATAAGATAAGAAATAGCCCATCTAGTCTGCCCATTGCATCTACCAAAACAAATTGACAGCCTCAGGTTAGCCTTGTTCCTATCACAGGCATGCTGAACTTCCTTAACTACATTTGACTCTACCTCTGGAAGAGACTTCTACTTACCTAGGGCCCTATTAAATTTTCCCTCGTAGTTCTCTCGGTGCTCGCAAAAGGCAGTTTTCCTGCTGTTTGCGAGTACCGAATCTCTCGCAGCCTGCTTTGCGATATGACTGCGAGAAAATAGCAGAGAATAGGCTCTGAGAGAGCTACATAGCCTTAAATCTACGCATGATTCTCGCATATCGTAAGAATCCCTACGTGGACAAAAAGTGCACGCAAGGGATCCGAAGCCTCTACGTGCTGCCTCGGAACAGCCCGAGACAGCAGTGTGAGGCTCCCCCCTGCACCCTATACACATCCCCATGCTGCAGGGGTCTCTATCAGGACCCCTGCAGCACCCCCACATTAACCCCTTGCAGCGGGGGTCCCCGATCTGCATAGATCAGGCCCCCCGCTGCATTTAAAACTTTTAAATTCCCTGCCGCGGCTCCTTAAAGGGGCCGCGGCACACTATTACCCAATCCCGGCGGCGGCACCTAAAATTAACCCCCCTCTATGCTGGGGGTCCCCATTGAGACCCCCGAAGTGTCCCCACATAAACCCATTGCAGGGTGGGTCCCCGATCTGCATAGATCAGGCCCCCCGCTGCATTTAAAACTTTTAAATTCCCTGCCGCGGCTCCTTAAAGGGGCCGCGGCACACTATTACCCAATCCCGGCCGCGGCACCTAAAATTAACCCCCCTCTATGCTGGGGGTCCCCATAGGGACCCCCGAAGTGTCCCCACATAAACCCCCTGCAGCGGGGGTCCCCGATCGTCACCGACCGTGACCCTGCTGCAATTCAATTTTAATTTTCCTGCCTCGCAGGTCCTTAAAGGACCGTAAAGGTCCTGAAAGGACTTGCACTAAAAATATTAACCCCAACTATAATTAACCCATTAACTCATGGTAGTCAATACAGACCACCATAAGGCCTTAATTAACCCATTAACTCATGGTGGTCAATACAGACCGCCATAGGGCCTAAATTAACCCATTAACTCATGGTAGTCAATACAAACCACCATAAGGCTCTATTTGCCCCATCAGTCCCATAAGGGTATATTATTACCATTATGGGCCTGTTACAACCCAACATTAACCACATAAGTGCCATGACGGTCCTCAAGGACCATCATGACACTAACTACAAACACTAAACTATAACCCCCAATAAACCATTTAATCTAAACTAACCCCCCTCTACACTAATCTATTAACACTTACACTTCCTACCTACACTACCTACCCACTAATAAACCTCCCCAACACTCTAATTACAAAAAATAAAAAAACCTACCTTACAGAACACAAAAAAACCTACCTTACAGAAAACAAAAACACCTACCTTACAGAAAAAAAAAACCTACAGTACAGAAAACAAAAAAACCTACAGTACAGAAAAAAAAAAACTACAGTACAGAAAAAAAAAACATTACAACCCCACTCCCCACTACAGAAAAAAAAATTACACACCTGAAAAGGAAAGACAGATAAACACAATACAATACATACATATAATACATTACATACATTACATACAATACATGACAATATATTACATATAATATATTACATATAATATATTACATTACACACATTACATATACTATATTACATATAATACAAATCAAATACCCCCTATCTATCTAACATACAATCTATTTAATTTAAAATAAATCCTAACTATATCAAATACATCCCCCTATCTATCTAATATACAATAAATCCTAACTACATACACAGACCCTTATTCTAAAATAAAATAAAATAATTACAGTCCTAACTACACAGACCCTAATTCTAAGCTTAAATAAAATAATTAAGACCACTTACCTTTCAGATGTTGCTTCAGAGCACTAACCTATGGGTCAAACAAAACAAAATAATTAGTACAAAACATTAACATCAAATAAATAAACATTATATACATTCTAAATAATATACTCACCTTTACATCATGTCCCGTCATTGTTTAGCTCTTCCTGAGCGGCCCTGTTAAAAAAAAACACAAGGAGCCGCGGCGGGGAATTTAAAAGTTTGAAATGCAGCGGTGGGCCTGATCTTTGCAGATCGGGGACCCCCCCTGCAATGGGTTTATGTGTGGACACTTCGTGGGTCCCGATGGGGACCCCCAGCATAGAGGGGGGTTCATTTTTTGGGCCGCGGCCGGCATTGGGTAATAGTGTGCCGTGGCCCCTTCAAGGAGCCGCGGCGGGGAATTTAAAAGTTTGAAATGCAGCGGGGGGCCTGATCTCTGCAGATCGGGGACCTCCCCTGCAATGGGTTTATGTGGGGACACTTCGGGGGTCCCGATGGGGACCCCCAGCATAGAGGGGGATTCATTTTTTGGGCCGCGGCCGGGATTGGGTAATAGTGTGCCGCGGCCCCTTTAAGGAGCCGCGGCGGGGAATTTAAAAGTTTGAAATGCAGCGGGGGGCGTGATCTATGCAGATCGGGGACCCCCCCTGCAAATGGGTTTATGTTAGGACACTTCGGGGGTCCCGACGGGGACCCCCGCATTGGGGGGGTTAATTTTAGGTGCCGGGGGGGTATTTGGAGTACCCCCACGGCAGGGCTTATGTGGGGGACTGCTGCGGAGGTCCCTTTTAGGACCCCCGCAGCAATTGATGAGGAGTGGGAGCCTGCGATATCATCTCGCAGGCTGTCACTCCTCATGTACATTTACGCAGTGTAGATACGCACGGCCCTGCTGCGTAGCTCATACGTTGCTCGCAGCAGGGCTAATTTAATAGCATTGTAAATTGGAGAAACTTTGCAGTACGTAGGGCTTAAGTAGAAGCCTCTTATTTACGAGGCTGGAATTTAATGAGGCCCCTAATATCCTTTCTGTAAAGTAGAACCTTTAATGACAGCAAATCCCCCTGCATGGGAAAAAACTAACAGCCTTATTATAGTCCAGCTTTGTGGATAAGAGGCTTGTACTTGAATCCTACGTACTGCAAATTTCTAAAAGTTACGACGTTATTAAATTAGCCCTGCTGCAAGCAACGTGTAAACTATGCAGCAGGGCCGTCCATATCAACAAAGAGAAAATTTACATGGGGAGTGACAGCCTGCAAAATGATCTTGCAGGCTCCCACACCTCATCAATTGCTGCAGTCCCATACATAAGCTCCAACTACCCCCCCGGCACCTAAAATGAACCCCCCTCTATGCGGGGGTCCCCATCGGGACCCCTGAAGTGTCCCCACATTAACCCCTTGCTGCAGGTGTCCATAGACACCACTGCAGCTCCCCACATTAACCCCTTGCAGCAGGGGCCCACGATCGACACCAATCGTGACCCCGCTGCATTTAAATTTTTCAATTTACCGCCTCGTGGGTCCTTAAAGGACTCACGCTAAAAAATATTAACCCCAGGCAACTAATATTAACCCCATAACTCATGGGGGTCAATACAGACCCCCATAATACATTTATTAATCCTGTCACTCATGAGGGTCAATACAGACCCCCATAAGCCTCTATTTAACCTCATCAGTCCCATAAGGGTATATTTTGACCCTTATGGGGCTGTTTAACCCCTAACATTAACCACATAAGTGCCATGACGGTACTCAAGGACCATCATGACACTAACTACAAACACTACACTGCACTATAACACACAATAAACCCTTAAATCTAAACTAACCCCCCTCTACTCAAATCTATTAACACCTATACTACCTACCTACACTACCTACCTACCCCCTAATAAACCCCCCAGCGCTCTAATGACACAAATTTAAAAACCTAAGTCACAAAAAATAAAAAATCTACATTACAGAAAATAAAAAACATGTCACAAAAAATAAAAAAGGAACATTACAGAAAATAAAAAAATACATTACAACCCCCCCTTCCCCACTACAGAAAAAAAAATACACACCTGAAAAGGAAAGACATACACAATACAATACATACAATACAATACATACCATACAATACAATACATACAATACATACAGAAACCCTATTTCTAAGCTAAAATAAAATAATTAAGACCACTTACCTTTGCAGATCTCCCTTCAGATCACCAACCTACGGAAGAAACAAAAATAAATAGTGCAACACATTAACATAAAATAAATAAACATTATAAACATTCTACATATTCTTCTCACCTTTCCAGCATGTCCCCATCCTTCTACTTTTCTTCTCCGGTGCGGCCCCTGTTAAAAAAAACACATTACATTAATACAACATATACAAACAAAATAAAGTAAAATAAACATAATATACTGTACATTCAACTTACCTCCCCGTGATGTCCCCGGCCTCCTCCTCTTCTTCCTCAGCTGGGCCCTGGAACAGTCGGCGGCCTAAAAAAAAACTAAAAAAACTAACGGAGGTCCGCACTCGCAGACCTCCCTAATGCTAATGAGCCTCCTAGAGCCTTTTCCGGAAGGAAATTGACAATGGGGGCTTCTGATTGGCTGAAAACGCTGTCTATCAAATTCAGCCAATCAGAAGACGCCAATGTGTGAGCCAATGAGAAAGGGATACACCCCTAAATTCCACTCTGATTGGATAATGTACCTGTCAATACTTATTTAAACCAATCAGAAGGCTTTATTGCCATCAGCCAATCACAATGGGATGATTGGCTGAAGACATTTGCGCCTTCTCATTGGCTGTTATACTGATTGACATTGACAACAGCCAATCACAAAGTGCAGATGCCTTCAGCCAATCACAATGGGATACACCCCCACGGAGTGATTGGCTATTTTTCGGAGTCATCTCGCAAAGCAGGCTGCGAGGGACGTATTTGGGAATCGGTCCTCGCAAACAGCAAAAAACTGCCTTTTGCGAGGACAGAGAGAACTAAGAGGGCTAATTTAATAAGTCCCTAAATGTTTGTTCATTACCAAAGTGTATAATCTACTTATGGTCACAGAACATGTGACTCATATTTGTACATAATAATATTTTTACAAAGATCGGACAAAGTGTAGTTTGTTCTAGGATAAACAACACTGAGGTTAATATTTTAGGAAATGATGGACAGTCTATACACTCTATCACAGGCACATTACACATTCTGTTTTCATTGTATTTCCCCACTTCAATATCTGCTTAACCTTTATTTGCTCATCATTAAAATATCTTATTCATCTTTCACAATATATTTCTCAACTAAAGGAATATGTTGTTTTTTTCCCCAGCATAATATTTAGATGCTCCATTACCTTACCTATATTTTATCAAAATTAACAGCTTTGCTTTTTCCACAATGTTGTGTTTGACTTACTATTCCCTCACCCACCAAATATAAATAAACTTGTATTGTAGAAATATAATTGCATGATAGAGATACATAACTCCGGAGGTACAAATATAGCATTTCCAGTTACACTGCTTCAGTAAGAAACAAGATATTTTAGCTGATACACAGCCTTATTAAATTGCAATTCGGCCATTTGAAAAGGGCTCTGTATAAGCACAGGGCATATTTTCATTACAGAAGTTTTTAGTCAGTGAAGACCATGCTTTTGGATAGAAGTTCACTAACTAAAAACTTCTGTAAATATGCTCTGTGCTTATATAGAGTCCTTTTTAATTGGCCCTTTTTAATATGGCTGACAATGTCCAGCTCTGCTGCATTTATCAACTGAGCCTGCTAGCTTGGCTCTAGAAGCCTTAGGTCTCGATTACATTGCTTGCATAGGAATATGTAGATGGTAAATCCCCCACAAACTAATGCTAAGTCAGAAATGACCAGCACCTTAGGGGTTAACCCAAATACATTTACAATTCCATACACAATAACCCTGTCTAAGCATGCAATGTATGCCATATAATACCATGCAGTAGGTAGTGGAAATGAGAACAGGTTTCCAGTGGATAACAAGAAGAGAAAAGAAGATGTGCTTTAATGAGCAATGCAAAAAAGATAGAAGAAGATAACAGAGTGGAAAAGTCAAGAGATCTCTTCAAGAAAATTGGGGAATTTAAAGTGTGACTGATAAAAGATAAAAATGGTAGGTACTTAACAGAAGCAGGCGCCACCAGATAGGAGAGGTGTATTCAGTTTTAATACTCATTCCTATCAGTTTAATACCTGTTACGTTACCTATCAGGGGACGTGTATATGGCATGGATTTTTGGAACAGGGAGATGGAAAAAGATGCTTGGTCGGACCTCCTACTTCGAATTTGGGGCACTGCACGTGCAATCTAAGATGCCACTAGATAGGAGTGGGGTATTAAGTTGTACTATTCATTACTATCAGTTTAATACCTGTTCCGTCACCTATCTTTCCTCCCAATAGCACATTCTATATGTCATCAACCGGCCTGTGTGTATTTAGAGAACACACTTTAAGGCCCTTAACCTGGGACAAGGTGGCTTGGCTATCAGAAGTGCCTCAGAGCTTTAAAAACTCGCCAAACCCCCTAATCAGACACTCACTATCATACTGGAAATGGGCCAAGAAACACACTGGTTTGTTCCCTGGATCCACCCAAATGACCCCAATTTTTGACCACCTTCAGGCCCCGAAACACATGAGCACAACATCACAACACTGGTGGAGGTCAAGGAAACTAGATAGACTGGGAGACTGGTTAGTAAAGGGACAGATGTTCATCTAGGAGGAACTGAGGGACAAGCATGAGCTACCACTGTCAGAACATTACAATTACTGTAGGGTGAGGCATTTCACACACTCCCTGACCCAGAAACAGGGGACACCGGTCTTAAATTGGTACTCCAAAATTTGTAAAGATAAACCTCTATCAAGGGGGATCATTGGGTCGCTTTACAAATATAAAAAATGTGTTACTGGTTGAAGCAACACTGGGGGAAGGACCGGAGTGGGGGAGCCCTGGAGACCCTTCAGAAGCAACCGGGGGCAAAATCATCCCAGGAAAGGAGAGGTCGCTTACTGAAGTCTGGCCTAGGGTAACCCAAGGGTGATTGCCCAGGTTAGATATTGTAAATAATAAGCTAATACTGCTGGAGGGATGATAGCTAATAGAACTTTGGTGTTTCCTGCAGATATACTCTTTACTATTGTCTGTTTTACCATGTTTTAGGTATCTCTTAAATTGCAATCACAGTAAAAAATAAGAAAAATTATTAACCTAAAAAGTAAAAATAAGAAGGAATAGAAAGCTAACTTTCACAAAATGTCTCTATTGTAAATATGTATTTTTGCACAACTGTTATGCAAGACTGTTCAAAAATGCTTTATTTTTCATTACATGCTGTACGCCTTCTAAAATAAAATAATTTAAATGCAAAAATTAGGTATTGTTGCAGCGACCAGAAAAATTTATGTTAGTTTGCCAGGCAGAAAGTGCCCTAAAACATTGTGTCTTGAACCCTAGTTGGTGGCGGATAAGCCACTCAAGTCATGCGGCATTCAGGGATAAAATACAGCAGCGTGTGGACCATTATTAGCTCAAGGCAGCTCATCTATCAGGCCTTTTTTAATCGAATTTATCGCCCACTGTCAGTCCCTTCGGGATCCATCCCTCATTCATCTTAATAAAGGTGAGGTAATCTAGACTTTTTTGACCTAGGCGACTTCTCTTATCAGTGACAAAACCTCCTGCTGCACTGAAGTTCCTTTTTGACAGGACACTTGAAGCGGGGCAGGACAGAAGTTCTATGGCAAATTGGGATAGCTCAGGCCAAAGGTCAAGCGTGCACACCCAGTAGTCAAGGGGTTCATCGCTCCTCATAGTGTAGATATCTGCAGTTAAGGCGAGGTAGTCTGTTACCTGACGGTCGAGTCATTCGCTGAGGGTGGACCCTAAAGGGCTGTAGCGAAGCATAGGACTTAAAAGCTCAGGCCAAAGGTCAAGCGTGCACACCCAGTAGTCAAGGGGTTCATCGCTCCTCATAGTGTCGATATCTGTAGTTATGGCGAGGTTGTCTGTTACCTGACGGTCGAGTGGTTTTCTGAGGGTGGACCCCGAAGGGCTGTGGCGATGCATAGGACTTAAATAGCTCTGCATGTCCTCCATTAACAACACGTCTGTAAAGCGTCCTCTCCTTGCCGGCGTGGTCATGGGAGGAGGAGGATTATGTTCACCTCTTCCGCTGATAGATTGCTTTTGTGCTGTGACATCACCCTTAAACGCTGTGTAAAGCATACTTTTTAATTTATTGTGGTAGTGCTGCATCCTTTCCGACTTGTGGTAATTCGGTAACATTTCAGGCACTTTCTGCTTATACCCGGGGTCTAGTAACGTGGACACCCAGTACAGGTCGTTCTCCTTCATCCTTTTTATATGAGGGTCCCTCAATAGGCACGACAGCATGAAAGACCCCATTTGCACAAGGTTGGATGCCGAGCTAGTCATGTCCCATTCCTCGTCCACAGTGATCTCACTGAAGGTATGTTCTTCCCCCCAGCCACATACAACACCACTGGTACCAGATAGGTGACAACGAGCACCCTGGGATGCCTATTGTGGTTGTCTTCCTCCTCCTCCTCAATGCCACATTCCTCCTCTGACTCCTCTTCCTCACAATCCTCTTCCAGCGTTGCCGCAGATTCAGGAAGCGATGCTGATAAGGCTGTTTCTGGCGGTGATGGTGACCACAACTCTTCCTCTTCAAGCTCATCTACGGCCTGATTCAGCACTCTTCGCAGGGCACGCTCCAGGAAGAAAACAAATTGTATGATGTCACTGATGGTGCCCTGGGTGCGACTGACCAGGTTTGTCACCTCCTCAAAAGGTTGCATAAGCCTACAGGCATTGCGCATGAGCGTCCAGTAACGTGGCAAAAAAATCCCCAGCTCCGCAGAGGCTGTCCTAGCACCCCGGTCATACAAATACTCGTTAATGGCCTTTTCTTGTTGGAGCAGGCGGTCGAACATTAGGAGTGTTGAATTCCATTGTGTCGGGCTGTCTAAAATCAAGCGCCTCGCTGACATGTTGTTTCGCCGCTGGATATCTGTAATGTGCGCCATGGCCATGTAGGAACACCTGAAATTGGCACACACCTTCCTGGCCTGCTTCAGGACGTCCTGTAAGCCTGGGTGCTTATGTACAAAGCGTTGTACAATCAGATTACACATATGTGCCATGCACGGCACATGTGTCAACTAGCCCAAATTCAATGCCGCCAACAAATTTCTTCCGTTGTCACAAACCACTTTGCCGATCTCCAGTTGGTGCGGAGTCAGCCACTGATCCACCTGTGTATTCAGGGCGGACAGGAGTGCTGGTCCGGTGTGACTCTCTGCTTTCAGGGAAGTCAACCCCAAGACGGCGTGACACTGCCGTATACGGGATGTGGAATAGTACCTGTGGAGCTGGGGGGGGGGGGGTGCCCTTGATTTGGAGCAAGACATAGCAGCAGCAGAAGAGGACTCAGCCGAGGAGGTTATGGTAGAGGATGGAGTAGGAGGAGTAGAGGAGGTGGCAGCAGGCCTGCCTGCAAGTTATGGCGGTGTCACCAACTCCTCTGCAGAGCCACGTATTCCATGCTTGGCAGCCGTCACCAGGTTTACACGATGCGCAGTGTAGGTGATATACCTGCCCTGACCATGCTTTGCAGACCAGGTATCCGTGGTCAGATGGATCCTTGCCCCAACACTGTGTGCCAGAGATGCCATTACTTCCTTTTGCACAATCGAGTACAGGTTGGGGATTGCCTTTTGTGCAAAGAAATTTCGGCCGGGTACCTTCCACTGCGGTGTCCCAATAGCTACAAATTTCGTTTCAACGTCTCAAAATCCACCAGCTTGTATGGTAAAGCTGGCGGGCTAAGAGTTCAGACAAGCCAGCTGTCAGTTGCCGGGCAAGGGGGTGGCTTTGTGACATTGGCTTCTTACGCTCAAACATGTCCTTGACAGACACCTGACTGTGGGCAGATGAGCAGGGACTGCTCAGGGCGAGAAACAGAGTGGTGGATGGTTGAGAGGGGGCAAGCAGGGCAGCAGTGGTTGACATGGCTGAAGATGCTGGACCAGGAGGAGGATGGCGGCTTTGACTTTGTGTGCTGCTTTTACTGATGTGTTGATCCCATAGGCATTTGTGATGTGACATCATGTACCTTCACAAAGAAGTTGTACCTAGGTGGGTGTTGGACTTCCCACGACTCTTTTTGCACATTTTGCAAATGGCATCACTGTTGTCACAGGCAGAAACACAAAACAATTGCCACACTGCTGAGCTCTGCAATGACGGCATTCTGGTGGTGGCAAAAGCATGCATTGACTGGCGTGCTGTCTGGCTGACCCCGGGTGCCGATGCATGCTGTCTGACTGTGCCACTAGCTACTTTCGATGACCTCCCACTTCTTCCAACTCGTCTCCTCTTCCTCTCTGTCTCCCAATCTGAACTTTCCTCCTGTTCTTCTTCTCTTATAGCGGGCACCCACGTGACATCCACGGACACATCATCATCATCAACCGCTTCACTTGTATCTGACAACTCAACAAAGGAAGCAGCACCGAGTACAACATCATCATCATCATCATCAGACCGTACGTTCATGTGTGTAATGCTGCCTGACTGGGACATATCCCTGTTATCTACATCCTCTGGAACTAATGTTTGTGCATCACTCATTTCTTCCAACTGATCTGTAAATAACTCTGCTGACGGATCAAGTGAAGCGGCTGTGGTGCTAGTGTTGGTGGTGGCGGCAGGCGGGCGAGTGGTAACTGGAGAGGTGCCCGAAGCTAAGCTGGAGGAGGATGGTGCGTCTAGGTTCTGAGCGGAAGCTGTAGAAGATTGGGTGTCCTGTGTTAGCCAGTCAACCATGTCCTCAAAACTGTTCAAGTTATGGGTACGTTGCCTCTGAAAACTGGCCATTATTCTAGGGCCAAAGGGAATCACAGCACCACGACCACGACGGCCCCTGCGGGGTTGCCTGCCTCTGCCTGTCATTTTTTTTATGATTAGTGGTACTATGCGTGCAAGCTACTGTGACACCAGAAATGAGTGTCACTGCGCACTGGCAAAAGTTGGCAGACTAGATGCAATAGGCCTCACACACACGCCTGTAGGCAGGCTACTGATATTCAATCGATTACAGTAAAAAAAAGGTTGTTTTATTTCACTGCACACCACAGTGGCACTAGATATGAGTGTCACTGCTCACTGGCAAAAGTTGGCAGACTAGATGCAATAGGCCTCACAGACACGCCTTTAGGCAGGCTACTGATATTCAATCGATTACAGTAAAATAAGAGTTGTTTTATTTCACTGAACACTACGGTGGCACTAGATATGAGTGTCACTGCGCACTGGCAAAAGTTGGCAGACTAGATGCAATAAGCCTCACACACACGCCTTTAGGCAGGCTACTGACATTCAATCGATTACAGTAAAAAAAGGGTTGTTTTATTTCACTGAACACTACGGTGGCACTAGATATGAGTGTCACTGCGCACTGGCAAAAGTTGGCAGACTAGATGCAATAGGCCTCACACACACGTCTTTAGGCAGGCTACTGATATTCAATCGATTACAGTAAAAAAAGGGATGTTTTATTTCACTGCACACTACGGTTACACTAGATATTAGTGTCACTGCGCACTGGCAAAAGTTGGCTGACTAGATGCAATAGGCCTCACACACACACACCTATAGGCAGGCTACTGATATTCAATCGATTACAGTAAAAAAAGGGTTGTTTTATTTCACTGCACACTACAGTGGCACTAGATATGAGTGTCACTGCGCACTGGCAAAAGTTGGCAGACTAGATGCAATATTCCTAACACACACGCCTTTAGGCAGGCTACTGATATTCAATCGATTACAGTAAAAAAAGGGTTGTTTTATTTCACTGCACACTACGGTTGCACTAGATATGAGTGTCACTGTGCAATGGCAAAAGTTGGCAGACTAGATGCAATAGGCCTCACACACACACCTTTAGGCAGGCTTCTGATATTCAATTTATTACAGTAAAAAAAAAGTTTTTTTTTATTTCATTGCACACTACGGTGGCACTAGATATGAGTGTCACTGTGCACTGGCAAAAGTTGTCAGACTAGATGCAATAGGCCTCACACACACGCTAGCAGGCTGGCATATGCAATTAGATTACACAGAAAAAAGTAATAAGATAAAATAAAAAGGGCTTTTTGGGTTGCTGTCCTTGCAGCAGATATCAAAGGACTCCTTCAGGTGTGTAGTTAAAGCTAAATACACAGCCTGGCTATCTATTTCCCTATTAAATCAGCAGAAAAAAATAATAAAATAAAATAAATGATGTTATAGCCCTAAAAAGGGCTTTTTGGGTTGCTGTCCTTGCAGCAGATATCAAAGGAGTCCTTTAGATGTGTAGTTAAAGATAAATACACAGCCTGGCTATCTATTTCCTTATAAAATCAAGAGCAGGTAGAATATATCTCCTCTCTCCACGAATGCAGCTACAGAATGATTCTAAAATGGAGGCTGTCATACAGATGGAAGGCTCTGGAAGGGAGTGTATGCTGCTGATTGGCTGGAATGTGTCTGCTGACTGTAAGGTGCAGGGTCAAAGTTTCCTCAATTATAAAGAATAGGGGGCGGACCGAAAAACGCATATGTGAACATGCGAAAATCGCCGCGAATAGTTCTCCGGCGAACTGTTCGGGACATCACTACCTGGAATGCATCATGCATAATGCAGGACTGGACGAATACAAAAACATAATTAATATTGTTGGAAGAAATATGAATCATTTCAGATACCCGAATGATTCTACTCTGATGGCTTAAAGTGAGGAGGAAATAAAGGGCCTATTGATGAGGGTGAAAGAAGGGAGTGCAAAAGCTGGCCTGCTGCTCAACAATAAAAAGCACTAAGAGACTGCACATTACCTGTCAATAATATATAAATATTTCTACTGTTTATGTGCATTTATTTCATGACTTTGTCATGTGTCATCTGAAGGGAATAGGATGATATTTGACAAGAAGCTGCACATGGATAAGTGAAGTGGGTATTAAGTCTTTATCGCAGTGATCATTATTAGGCCATTACTATTTCAAAGATTATTCTTGCAAAGAAGCTGTAGTGAGGTTCCGCCGTCTTGCCAAGTTCCTGGTGAGGCCAATGAGCCCCCTCAACATACCAGGCATTTTTTGCATTGGTTCCTTTATATTTCTACAGCCATCTGTCTGTGGTGCCACCTATTATCTCAATTTGATATTCCAGCATTGGAAGAAAACTTGTTAAAATATTAATATTGAATACAATTTGTAATCTCTTCTTTGTAAATTACTCTGCAACTATATAAGCAAAACAATACAAAAAGCAGAATAAATCAATCACAGGATTGTTTTCAAAAGGTAATAAAGTGTATCTCATAAATTATTGCTTTGAACCGATAGGGCTTAATGTGTACAAATAATGTGACAGAAAGAAAATTAACATATATTGTAACAAATTGTAGCCATAATTGTTGTTGTTTAGTCATTCAGTCCTTTAGGCATTTCCTGTGACCCTATGAACAGCTGCGTGCCAGGTACATCTGTCAGCCTTCAATGTTTCCCCGCAACAGACTTTTCTAGGGAATTCTCATGATACAGCTAAAATATTTTAGCTTTAGACCCATGGTCATACTTCACAGTTATCAGTTTGGCTTGAATTCCTGCTGGATTGATTGGTTGGATCTACTTGCAGTCCAAGGGACTCTCATCAATATATTTTTTAGTTCCTCTTCACACCCAGCCATCAGAGTATTATCATCCCCGTATCTGAGGTTATTGATATTTATCCCAGCAATATTAATGCTGGCTTTGGAATTATCCATTAGGCATGATCTATTTTTCATATAAGTTAAAAAATTAAGGTGACAATATACAACCTTGTTGCACTCTTTTCCCAATCTTGTAAGTAGCTTTTGGTGAAAGAATCTACACTGTTAGTTTGATGCATGAAAAATTATTGATCTGAAATAATATTACATTATAATATATCATTACTTGTTGGGCATTGGATGAATTGGATGCTAGTTCTATTTTCTGTTAAAGCATCTACATCAAGAGGTATAACACCAGGCACAACACAAAATCACAATGTTCAGTAACAACTATCAGCCCTATTAAATTCAAAGCCCATAAGTGCAAGGTGAGACCCGCAATGGCAGCGGGCTTGAAATTTGGCCGAGTTACAGAGCTATTAAATTTGAGCAGGGTACGAGTTACGGGCTTGAGATTTAGATTCAGCCAATGGCAACAGAGATCGTCATCATAACGCCACTGAAAAATAGAGGTGGGATTTCAAAGTCTTACTAGTTTCAATTACGAGTTACGATCGTACCCACATTCCAGTAATGATGCAATATTGATAAAGCCGTAAATATGATATTCGAGGCCATGCGAGTTCCATTATATGTATTAACACATTGATTGCCGGGATCAATATAACACTGAAATGAAAGTGAAAATAAAGTATGTTATATTGCCCATTTGCGAGCTTGAGAATGTTGTGCTATTAATTCTGAGACCTAACATCACTTTCCCTTTCATTATATGTACAGTAGTGTGTATATTTGCATTTACAGTGTTATGGATTGGACTTTACCCCCTTGTGGGTCCTCTCTAGTACCCGTTGGCTGCTTGGCTCCATTTGCGTATTGCGGGGTTGAACGCCAGTGAATTTGTTGCAATTTAATAGTTAAATTGGAACATAGCAGTTACTGGCTTGAAAGAACAAAGGATTTGCAGCCGTGAAGATCCACGTTCCACGTCCCGTAGGCTTTTTTCGATCCAACCCCGCAGATTGGCAGCGGATTGCTTTACAGGGCCAATTTAATAGCTGTAAGTCTTATGGGCTACATTACTGGCTACGGTTTTACACATTAGGGGAATTTAATAGTGCTGTATGTCTTGTTGTTTACTGTTTATGCCACAAAATAAGTCTTTTTTATCTCATTTTTTTAAATATATTCTTTAAAACAAGTCATTTTAACTATCATTTATCATATGCATATCCTGAAAACTCTATACTTAGTGTTTTCAAATTATTAATAAAAGTACAACTAATATATATGTATATTTTAATTCTGTTGCAACTTGTGCCAATTTTCCAGCTTATTAAAATTAATTTTATTAAATCAGTGGTTGTCTGTGGATGAAAAATGTCATTGTTTTTAATATGTACTTAGGATTTTAATCAGGATGTTGAATATTTGCATAAATGTCATGAAGCTAATCACAAGAAAAGGTGACAAAAAGAAATTCAATGTTGTTTAAATAATTATCTTAAGTAAGGAAAATTAAACAAAGTCAGTAGAGAATATTTTTATTTGCAGCAACACTGTTTACAGATGATCTGATAGTACTCTAAATATTTAATCTAAAATATATATATTTTGAAATGATTGTAAATAAACTTCTCAGTATTACTCTCAAATCCCTTCTGTGCCCAGGCACTGACCGGAGATATCTGACACTGATAGCCATAGAGTCATTGCACCTAGATGGGGAGATATAAAGGCTGGCGCTGTGCCCTTTTTTGAAAGTTCCTACCCTACTTGGGGCAATTCAGAGTGCAAAATTGTGATGGTTGGGTTTATGGTCCATTGTTGTGTTATGAGAAGAACTGTATAGAAAGGTGAACTATTATTCTTTTATTATTATTATTATTCTTATACAAATAATTAATTAATTAACTAATAATCTATACAAATATATTTTTAAACTAGACCCAGTTGTTATGACCCACTAGCCCTTCATGGACCCTTTGAACTGGCAACCAGACTTTGATTGACACTAGCAATGTGGCTACCTGACCAAAGGGCTATTGTAATGGCTGTAAGGACAATGTAAAAGGCTATGCCACTTGTTGAGTTGTAATATTGTATGATGTGTTTCTCTAAGCCCCATTCTACCATGTCATTTGCACCTAGAGGGCTCTGGGTTAATTTTTCCATTTTAAGGGCATTGTTTTGTGTATAGAGTGTGTCTTAAGTGTCAACTATTGCATTAAGCTAAATAAAATGATTCCACTACTCAGTTTGCACCCCCCATCCAGACATTCTATTTCCATGGCTCAAATTATCCTATCAACCCCTGCTGTGCCCAGATGCTGGCTGGAGGTAGCTGATAGCAGAGGTCATAGACTCCTTTACACCTAGCCCTAGTCCACATGGGTTGCAATTAAGGCATTTCAAAAGGGTTAGATTCAGATTTGCTAAAGCAATTGTTCTTTGATGTTTTGTATGTAAGAATGGTATAAAAAGAGGTGAACTGACAAAGGTGTGCTATTTTTTGGGATACATATGCATGCAGGAAAGGATTTTTATTTATTCTGAAATTAATTTCTGCAACTTGTCCTGGAACCTGGTAATTTCTCCTGAACCATCGTTTGTGTGGAGATACAGAACTCATGCAACTTACGGGTAGGATCAGTCTAGTGACCCCTTCATGCCCAACTATTGCCATAGCAAATCTGAATCTAACCCTTTGGAATGCCTTAATTGCAACCCATGTGGCCCAGGTTGTACAAGAGCCTACTAGAAATGAAGCTATCTTAGATTTACTCATCACAAATAATATTGATATAGGATCAAATGTTGGAATAGGGCAACCCTTGGGAAACAGTGATCACAACACAGTCTCGTTTGAGATTGAATTAAAAAAAAAAATTTTGAAGGGGCCAACGAAAACTCTTAATTTTAAAAGGGCAGATTTTAACGGTCTAAGGGCAGCAATACAAAGTATAGACTAGGACAGAGAACAGGCAGGTAAAAATACTGAACATAAATTGACAACATTTAAATCCTTACTAAATATACATACACATCGACATATACTGTGTGGGAATAAAATTAAAAGGAGTAAATCCCATCCAATGTGGCTTAACAATGATTTAAAGATCAAGATACGGAGTAAAAAACAGGCATTTAAATTATACAAACAAGAGGGGACAGAGACTGCTTTACAGGAATACAAGGAAATCAACAAGGCTTGCAAAAGGGCGATTAGACTGGCTAAAATAGAAAATTAAAAATTAATTGCAAAAGAGAGTAAGACTAACCCTAAAATATTTTTTAAGTATATTAATGGGAAGAAGGCGAGGAAGGAAGCTATAGGAACATTATAATGTGACACAGGCCGTCTGATAATGAGTGACCAAGAAAAGGCAGATGAGCTAAATAGGTTCTTTTCTTCAATATACACAAGGGAGGTACCAGTGGTTGGGACATGGCAGCATAATGGGGCTACATTACCTTTGCCAAATAAATGGTTAACACAGGAAGTAATCCAAAAGAGGTGGGAAAAATAAATGTTAATAAAGCCCCGGGTTTTGATGGATCCAAGGGTACTAAGGGAACTGGGTTCTGTAATAGCCAAACCCTTATATTTAATTTTTCAAGATTCATTCAACACAGGGTCTCTACCAGATGACTGGAGAAAAGCTGATGTGATACCTATATTTAAAAAGGGAGCAAGAGCAAATCCGGGGAATTATAGACCAGTGAGCCTCACTTCTGTAGTGGGGAAGCTTTTAGAAGGGTTAATAAGGGATAATATACAAGATTATGTCTATTTGAACAGGATTATAAGTAGGAGTCAATATGGATTTATGAGGGATAGGTCATGTCAAACAAATCAAATTAGTTTCTCTGAGGAGGTTAGTAGGAACCTGGATCAAGCAGCTCAGTGGATGTAGTCTTTTTGGATTTTGCAAAGGCTTTTGATACAGTGCCACATGGGAGACTATTGTGCAAACTAAGAGATACAGGAGTAGCAGTAAATATCTGCTCATGGATTGAGAGCTGGCTAAAAGACAGGAAGCAAAGGGTTGTTGTAAATGGAACATACTCCGATTGGACTAATGTGGTAAGTGGGGTTCCTCAGGGTTCAGTATTAGGTCCTCTCCTTTTTAACATATTTATTAATGACTTAGAGGTAGGATTGGAGTGTGGTGTCTCCATTTTCGCTGATGACACGAAGTTGTGCAAGGTAATTAAATCAGATAGTGATGTGCTTTCCCTCCAAAGGGATTTACATAAAATTGAGGAATGGGCATCTAAATGGCAGATGAGATTTAATATGAATAAATGTAAAGTTATGCATCTGGGAAGGAAAAATAGCCATGCAATTTATAATCTTAATGGAGCAAATCTAGGTGTATCAGATATTGAAAGGGATTTGGGAGTGCTTGTGGACAACCACCTAGGTAACAGTGCTCAAAGCCAAACAGCAGCTGCAAAGGCAAATAAAATATTTGCATGTATTAAGAAGGTTATAGAAGCAAGGGAAGCAAATATAATTCTGCCACTATACAAATCTCTAGTATGCCCTCATTTGGAATATGGAGTAACATTTTGGGCACCACTTCATAAAGAGGACATTTTAGAGCTGTAAAAGGTACAGAGGAGGGCAACAAAGCTAATAAGGGGAATGGAGGGGCTAAGTTGTGAAGAAAGACTAACCAAATTAAACTTATTTTCTCTAGAAAAAAGGCATCTAAGAGGAGATATGATTACCTTATATAAATACATCCAGGGTCAGTATAAAGATTTGTCAAGGGAGCTTTTTGTGCCAAGAGGTTTTCAACTGACAAGAGGACATCCCTTGATTTTAGAAGTAAAAAGATTCTACCTTAAATAAAGAAAAGGGTTCTCACAGTAAGGGTGGTTAATCTGTGGAATTCTCTACCAGAGGAGGTGGTGACAGCGGATTCGATGGATAACTTTAAAAGGGGACAGGATTTATTTCTAACTAAAAAGGGAATACAGGGTTATCATGGATAATTAGAGAGGCAGTATTGATCCAGGGCGAAGTCTGGTCGCCAGTCTGGGATCAGGAGGGAATTGATTTATATATATATATATATATATATATATATATATATATATATATATATATATATATTTTTTTTTTATACAACTAATTAATTAATAGTTTTTCCGCGTATTGCAGATCAGAGGAGATCTTAAAAGGTTGAACTTGATGTACTGAAAGCCTTTTTTCAACCTTAAATACTATGGAACTATGTAACTATGTAACTAAGAGGTGGATTGTGACATTGATAACTTGGCCTGAGAATCTGCAACTTGTCTGTGAAATCTGCTCAACTATCATGTTTGAGGGGATACAGAACCATGACAACCTGTGGGTAGGATCCGTCTAATTTTATTTTAAAGCCCAACAAAGAGCCATCTGTGACAGATATCATCACTCTGCATCATGGAAATGTGAATAAAGAGATGCTTACTTCTTCAAAGGAACAGGCATTGAAGTCCTTTCACTGTATCTGTGAATCAAATAAACAATGTGTTCCAGTTGATACCAATAAATAGTTTTATATTTGATTTTAAAGTTTGTAGAGTGCTTTTTGGGTTTTAGGAAATACACAATATATAACAGTTTAATAATATGCAAACATTATTTCTTTGGAATTTTATTGAACAAAGGGAAAAGTAGCCAACCAGTGGGTTTAATTACTGAATGCAAGACTTTCAATACCTATCAACACAAGCATGACCAGCAACATCTCATATAGTGTAACTAGTGCCCTTCATGAGTTAAGTAGAAATGCACTCATTACAAGATGTGAGAAAGAAAGAGTAAAAAAAAGGATGGGGATGAATGAAGTGGAAGGAGAGAAGTAAGGTTAATGGAGAGAAGAAGAGAAGAGCATGGAAAAATAAGTAAGACGGTGTGGAAAAATATTAAGATAGTGGTTGGGTGAGGATAGATAGGAATGAAGTGTAATGAGAGAGAGAGATCGAATGATGAATGGGACAAGAAAAGCAACAATTAATACAAGGGAATGGAGAGATAGAAAAATACTAAAAAAACAGAAAACCGAATTAAAGCAGACAATGTTGTTTTTCCTACGTATGTTACTATATGTTACAATAATTAGTTATTTCTCTAATAGCTAACAAACACAAAGACAGAGAATGTCAGGGCATTAGTGCTTAGAACATGAATTTCAAAAGCATTCTATAAAAACAAATCAATAGTACATAATAGCATCATATCCCACAGTATAAAATCACTATACTTTATAAAATACTACAATGAGAATACTGTTTTGCAGATATTCAATAAACCACTGTATTATGGGAGAAGGGGTTAACTTCCTTGAAAGACAATAATAAGTTGGCAACTCTTTTTCAAATATTCAGCAATAATTTCTCTTAAAGACTCTGCATCTTATATAAAAAGGTGAAGGTATCTTGTGTTAAATCTTAAAACAAGAGGCACATTTTAAGACAACTGTTATTACACATGTTATTCTAAAATTATGGAAACAGATAAATAAATGGTCTAGTGAACTCTTTGGTATGTTCAAGGAGTCTAATGGCATTTCACATATTTGTAATTAAGATATGTGTTTTCCTCTAATGTGAATGTAGACTTTCTCACTGAATATTGTCACATCCATTGGCATTAAACCTGTCACCTCCATCTGTCACATTCTCTCTGTTCATTTACCTTGATGTGCTCCTTTGTTGAAATCTTGCCACAAAGAAACTAGCCTTTTATTTGTACTGAGAGAAACATTTTTTTCTTTCATTATTGGAAATATTACTTTTTAGACAATGAATGTGTGCCAGTTTCTGATATTAATATGCTTACTGCACCTTTTAGCAAACAACTCTTCAAATTTTCTGACATTGGGAAAATTCCAGAGTTTATACTCATGGTAAGGGCACTTCTAGTGCATACAACAAAATAATAAAATCCTGCAAACAAATGTGGTGGTCTTCTGTAACGGTCTATATATTAAACAAATATACTCAACCCTGAGTGTATACAGCACCTCTCTGTCAGTCACTCCACTGGTTTCCCATAGCTTCCAGAATAACATTTAAAACCATGACCCTAATATATAAAGCCCTCAACAACAGTCTTCACCCTTAACAACATACTCTATAAAATGACTCACATTCACAAACTTAGAGTGTAACATACAATATCAGCGTACTGGACTATTCATTGCCATCTTGTATGTGTCACACTCCTGCATCACACCCCAACCTTACCTTCTATATTGTAAGGTATTTGGAGTAGGGACCTCACTTCTGTTGCACCAAGTTGTCTGCGGACCCAAATTTTCTAATCCTTTGTATTTTGCTAATTGTATTGCAGTTTTGTTCTTTTATATTCTACTATATAATATTTTAAACTTAATCCTTGATTGCACATATTTACAGATTACACATAATTGTAATACACATAATTTAAAGGACACACATAGAGACATATAGAGCTAGGTAACTCCATACACCACCCATCCCATCCTACACACCCCATCCCCCAACAGTTATCAATTACACATAATGCACACATTTTTTCCTTATATATGAACAGTTACACTTATTTTTATTTATTGTTCTATTATTTGGGATTGAGATTGAGGGAGGAGGGAAGAGGAGTGGAGAAGTGTGGAGGAGGAGAGGTAAAAAGGAGAGAGAGGAGAGAGAGGTGGCATGCAGAGTAGTGGTGGGAAGGAGGAGAGGAGTGGTGGTGAGTAATAAAGGACTGGTGGAGGAGAGGAGGTGGAGGAGATAGAGGAAGTGGAAGAGGTGGAGGAGGTGGAGAAGGAGGCAGAGGAGGAGGAGGATGGGAGTTTAGAGGAGGAGGTGGGTGGTGGTGGCAGGGTGGCCCTAGCACCACTCACATTTAGGAGAGGGACAGAGGGGAAGGGGCCTGATCCCAGGGGGATTGTAGTTCGAGGAAGGGTCAGGCCTCAGAAACAGGTCAAGGAGGCAAGGGCCCTGTCCACAGTCAGGAGGGCAAAAGGCTAAGGGCAAGCACAGGGCCTACAATTATCCCTGGCCGTTCCGTGTTTTTTGCAGGGTGGAGGGGAGTTAGGCCAGGGCATAGAAGGAGGTAGCGGCTGAGATTACAGCGGTAGGAACAGTGCCAAGGGATGTGAAGTCCATCAAGCACCGGTTTGACGTAATCTGGGCCAAGGTGAGGAGGATGATGGCCAAGGAGGACAAGAACCAGACTGTGACTTATAATGAGTGGGAGAGGGTCACCAAAGACCTTCTGAGACAGGTGTCCGCCACTGGAGCTTCAAGCCTGGGGGCCCAGCATGACCCAGCCTCCATGTCAAGTGAATATCACATACACCAACATGCCACCACATGTGCATCACACACACTACACATGTACATGATGATCAACAAGGACTCTGACATGTCAGCTGCATGGAATTAACCAGGGTTAGATGGATGCATCATTAAATACGTAATTCCTGGGCACAACAACAGTAATCAAGCAATAGAGAGTCCATTTATTGGTGTGCCAACTGTAGCCTATACAGTTACAGAACAGAGCCGGAATCAAGATAGCATTAGGAGCCATGAACTATCAAGACCACGAACCAAAGAATAGATCACATCTAGCAAATGATAGCTCATCTGAGTTGCAATTAGGAGTATCATCCAGTTTCAACCCTAAATTTCAGATAGTTAGGAATGCACACAAATAATTTGTATTCATCATACTAATGACATATACCTCTCTTTCTCTCTCTTTCAACATCAAAGAAGTCTGGGTCCAGTGGAGAGACAGAGGCGGGGGCATCAGCACCATCAGAGCAGGAAGTGGAGGAGCAAGCCCCTGCCCAGAGAGAACTGGTGCAGGGGGAGAATGAAGAAAGAGGACCCGAGGGCCCTGTCTCGGAGTAGGATGTTATATGGCTAGTGTGGTCACAGTAGGACCACCGGCAAAACCGCCAAGTTTTAACCCCACTATCCCCCTTGTCCAAAGACTGAGCATCTTGCCAGAGCCCACCAACTGGAGCTATGATAATGCCAGCAGGCAGCCACCCCCCCCATACAGCAGTGAGCTGGACTGGCTGCCACCAACATCAGAGCCCACCCACACCACTGTCTGTTTATCCCCAGGCTTAAGCCGGGCCCCAAACCCTCCCCGCTCAGACACCGCCATCCTCCTCACCTGGCCATACCCCATGGGCCTCCATCACCTACATAAGACCAGGCTGCGCAGGCGAAGATGCTGGCCCTCTTGCGACAGCAGGGGGAGTTGCTTTGGGGGATCCAGGCCAGCAACTCTGCCAATTATGCGAAGGTCATGCATAGCCTGGAAAGTTCGAAGAGGAAGCATCTGATTACTGAATCCTACCTGGCCAGGCTGCTCAGGATTGGGGTGGACCAGACCGCATTCCAAGGAGTTACCTCAGAGGCCTTGCAATGCACTCTGGTCTCCAGCCCCGCCTCCTCAACTCCGGAGGCATCCCCCAGCCACCCGCAACCCTGCCCTTCCTGTCCTTCCACCATGCCTCCACCGCTGCCATTGCAGGTTCTGCTGCCTCCCAAAGGGTTGGTTCCTGCTGCACCCCCCCCCCCACCACCACCACCACCACTACCAGCAGGGAGACGGCGGCCGGCCACAGGGTATTGGGGCCCTGTGCCTCGGTGGAGGAGGATGGATGACATATGTTTGTGCCTTTTCACACAACAGTCAATGACGATCTATTGGTCCCAATGTTCACCTAATCTAGCCTGGCTATAGAGTCTTGGATGTCTCTATGTGATGGTGATATTTTTTATGCAGATGGCCACCTCCCATCACATGGTCCCTAATCCTCTTCTCTGTGGTCACATAGGGTTCTGTTGAACATGTCACCAATTGATGGTCACTGAGGAATGCTATTGAGAAAAGATGCTGCAGTCCCTATGATTTTTAAGGCCTCTCAGGTAGACATTCCTTTAATAACAGCCCCCCTTATAATATAGCTCCCACAATCTTAAAGCTATCATACCGCCAGATACCTAAGTTATGATTGTTGTTAGTTGAAATGTAGACTAATACTGCTATGGCAGTGGACTTGCAAAGTCTCACAATGGCATGTTAATGACAGCCAGCATTAATAGCACCTCAATAGCAGTCTTAAAACAGATCATAGGGTCTGATGTAAGTAACAGTGAATCTGGCTGCTGACCTTTATGTCCTCTCTGTATTAATGGGTATTTTCCCATATTTCCGATTATCCAGAGACCTAGCTAATAGTAATGCTTGCAGAAGGAAATCAGGTGAGTTACTATATTGTTACAGTTACAGTATTTAGCACTGTACTGTACATGCATGTTTCTCCTCCTCTGCCTGTTTTTAGTTGACCACTTTTTTTCAGATGTTTTTTTTTCACCACACTGTATGTCTGAAACAGTATTGATTACACAGTCCAGAGGTTGAATCATCTCTTTCATTGAGCAGATCTAGACAAGTTGTAAGTGCTATGCACATTAATGGTTTCTTCAATAAAAAGGAGTGATTTCTGATGATCCTTTTTTTCATTGGGTTCCAGTTGCAGTGGTGTAGTGACCACATATGACCCTGGTAGGTGCTATGCATCATGCCTATTCTAGACTATTACATTACCCCCTGTAGGTATCCCCTTTTTCGCACAAGCCTCTTAGTCTCTCGGGATCTGCCCACACCACACCAATGATATTAATGCAAAGTCTTGACCATTTCTGATTGTGCTTTGTGTATGAAATAATGCTTTGTTATGCCGTTCTATCCGTGTTAGCGTGTTTTCAATGGTTGGGGTTATGGGACATCCACATACATCACATATGTGTCACATTCCTATATATAAAAAAAAAGAAAAGTTCTCTGGGTAGTCCAATGGAGAGATTGAGTGAGGTCCTCAAATGTAATTATATGTTTAATATTAATACTGGTAATCTTAATAGCTATAATTGATAGTTTTCTCTGTGGTCTGTCCAATAAAGCATATACTGACTATTATGGCAGCAATAGACTTAGTGTCTGACTACAAATTAAGGACCAACAAACGTTTTGAAGAGGTAGAACGTGCGTTTTACAAAATGTGCCCATGATGACTTTAGACATATATATATATATCTATCACATATATAGTTGTGAGCAGGCGGGTTGTTGCTAAGGCTTGCGTAGCAATCCTGCGGCCCTCTCGAAGCGAGGGCCTCAGTTGCTGGCATGGTGCGCCGAAGGTGCTCCTTGCCAGCAACTGCGGACCTCGCTCAATTTACAGACTTACGACAAACAAATACAAGACGCGTTACGACCCATTACGACCTCGCAAAAATACGACCTTACCGCCCGAAACCTGCGCACATGAAAACATGAAAAACACAATAAATACACACAACAAACACATAAAAAGCTTACCCACAGCAAGGGGGCACCCAGGACCGCTGCAAGTGAAGTTACAGAGTTTAGACACCCGAAAATCACCTAAGTGAGAG
Organism: Discoglossus pictus; assembly: GCA_027410445.1. Lineage (NCBI taxonomy): Eukaryota > Metazoa > Chordata > Amphibia > Anura > Alytidae > Discoglossus > Discoglossus pictus. The sequence continues at coordinate 191,965,224 of CM050166.1, read as the reverse complement.
AGAAAATGGCTGCTTAACAAAACGAAAACGAGGCTAAAGGACCCTAAACACGCAAAACACCACCAAACACCGACGGATTTTCCACAGCCGCATACCACACATTAGGCACCATTTCACAACACTAACTTATACATTCCAGAAGTACACAGCTACCCTAACAGATTTGCCTTGCGCACGCACACTATTACACTACACACTGCACACATTCATGACACTTACACAGCAGCTACACAGCAATGATGCTGCAGCAACATGAAAACAGATTGCCAGCTCTTCCACACAATGCTGCATATATTACTTCACAATAGGTAAAGTATATTAATTTCTTATTTTATTCATCATTCACTGTCATACCAAAAAAAAACACAATGCTGCTCATAGCACAGAAACAACCAAGAGCCTCGCAATGAGCAGCGAAAATTAATTTTGCACACAAACCTTACACATTACCTGCCTTACAATCTTATTGCCGTCATTTTTTGACAGGCAAGTCGTTAGTGTATATATATATAAATATATATATATCATTTTTATTTATTTTTTATTTTTTTTACTTTCATTTCTTATTGAGAAAACAACAGGAGATTAAAAGAATTTCACGGATATGATGTAGAAAAAAAATCTTCCATTTGGATGCATTACAAAATGTAATAGTTATATAATAGAATAAAAACAGTATATGATAACATATCTGTTTGAGTTTATGTATTCCAACTCCTGAGCTTTCAAATTTTTTAATTGTATAGGGGAAAAGGGAGAAGGAAAAATAGGAAAGTCATCATATAGGCAGCCTCATATTGATTTCTAATCAGACTGCTATGCAACAAACAAACCAAGGGGATACTAGATGTGTGTCTAAAATAACAGTACAGCCAACCCTGTTGGAGTTCTGAAGCATACAGCTGGTAACTGCATCTCTGCTGACAAGGGTTCATTGTCAGAAACAGCTTCAATTTGCATGAAAGTACTAATGGCTTCAATTTGCAGGACAGTTGTTTTCTCTGAGCGACATGTTTTCTGCTCCATCAACTAGATGGCCGTTGGTGTGTGAGGCAAACACTCTGCAACCATTTTTGGAAGAACACAAGCTGGTGGTTGCAGTGTTGTGGTCTTGGGAATGTTTTCTTGGCATTGTCTTTGTCCACTTTTACCTCTGGAAGGCACACTAAACAGATTGAGTAATTGATCCATCCTTGCAAATCAAGTACATCTATATATAATGACTGTCTTCCTTGGAGAAGATGGGATCTTCCAGCAGTACAATGCAATATATGCCCAGCATTGTCCAGGAGTGGTTGGAGGAGCATGACGAAGACTTACAAGTACTTACCTAGCCTCAAAATCCTGCAGACTTGAACCCCATTGAGCACCTGTAAGACCACCTTGATCGCCATGTTTGACATATGGTTCCTCCACCTTGTGCTCTTCAGCAGCTGTCAGATGCACTGCAGTCTGTATGGCTCAAGATACCCTTGCCAAACATGCCATCTAGCTGTTATCCATGCTGCACATGTTTGTTATTAGCTGTTGCTCATAATAATGCAACTCGACTGTAGATATATATATATATATATATATATATAATGTATATTTTTTTCTATTTAATTTTATCTTTATTAAATGCCCCTAGGGAAACCCCACTCTAAAACCTCTTGCAGTAGTTTTACCCTTGAGCCCACAAGAATCCCATTCTCTCTGTTAAATGAGATACTAGCGACTTGGCCTTCAAAAATGACGGCAATAAAATTTGAAGCCATGGCAATGCTGTTTGCCACACAATGTAAGGCTTTTGTTCCTCTGAGGACCTTCGGGACTCATTGCAAGCCTCTCCCCTCATGTACTTCAAGTTTCCTCCTTTGCAACGATCATCTTCGGCGCTCATCGCGAAGATGTAAGTACAGTGTAAAATATACAATTTTTTAGTACAGTGAATTAATTAATATGCATTAATAAATTAATATACTTTACCTATTTATATTTAATATGCAGCAATCAATATCCTGAAGAGCTAACAATCTGTTTGGATTTTCCTGCTTCAGAAAATGTACAGTTTGACTGTTGATCACCTGAGGAGAAATTGTCAGCAATGTGCCGAATGTGCAGTGTAAATAGGCTGCATGCGCGAAGCCAAACCGTTTGTGTAGGAGTGAAAAGTGCCATTTTAGAATCATAATGTTCTTATTTGCAAGTTAGTGTTGTAAAATGGCATCTTTTTCTATGTGTTACTTGGCTTGTGAGCATTTTCCCTCTGTTGTAATGGTATATTTTGTATCTCCAACATTTCTGGCTAACTCGTACGTGCCTGGCAATGATTCGGCTTAAATTTGCGTGCAACCTCACTCCCAGGCGTCCTGGTGTCACCCCCGTGCTGTGTGTGAGTGTTCTTTATTTTAATTTTTTTCTTGTTTTTCGTGCTTTTTGATTTCCGCGGTTCGGCCGTTAAAGTCGTTTTAGTCATTTTTGCGAGGTCGTATTTTTTTGCCGGCAAGATTCCAAGGTTGGAATTTTTTTTTTCTAAGTGCTGCGTTCCTCAACTGCTTGCAGCCTAAGTAAGTCCCACATTTTTTAACTGCTTGCAGGCTAAGTCCCGCTTGCTTCAATACCTCAACTGCTTGCAGAAGCGCCTTCTGCTACAAATGTTTTAAGTCCCACGTGTTTAAAAGCCTCAACTGCTTGCCTTGCTTTGCAAGGCTCGCAGGATAATGAGCGCCTTTGGCAGTCATTACCTAAGTGCTCCGAGCTTGGAAAGCTTCTATGCGTCAACGGCTCGCCTCACTACGCAAGGTTTTGCAAGTGTGACGACGAATTGCAGTTTGGCACATACATAATAATGCTTTATTTCTACAAATATTACAGTATATGTGACTATGATGGGGTAATACAATTTTATGCCATGGCAATGCTGTTTGACACAATTTAAAGCTTTTTGTACTCTGAGGACCTTCGGCGCTCATTGAGAACCTCTCCTCTCATGTACTTTTCCTACTCTTAGCACCTTCGTCACTCATCAGAACGAGAGATATATATTTATCTATATTTAGTTAACTAATAATGAATGAATTAGTTACTGAATAAATTAATATACTTTACCTATTTGTAATTAATATATCCAGCAATCAATAGCCTGAAGAGATAACAATCTGTTGTATTTTGGGCAGCATAAAATGTACAGTTTGAGTGTTGGTGCCCTGATGATAAAGTGTAAGGCTTTGTGAGGCTCGCAAGTGATGAGCTCCTTTGGTGCTCATCGACTAACTCGGACGCAACACTCACAGCGTGACAACGTCTCGAAGTTTGACAACTATTATATGTGATGATATGTGAGCTCATACCTCGGTACCTTCTGTGATACATACTAATGCTTTATTTCTACAAGTTTGCTCTAAAAGAAAAGTGTATTGGATCCTTCCACAGAATAGGTTAGGCATGGGAAACAGAAAATGAGTTGCTTCAAAGTTTAAGGCAGTATAGAACTGTCAAGTATGCAAAATTAATGGCAGTTTCTTAAAGAAAAATTATTTTTTCATGCATCTAAAAAGGCATATTTTAAACATTACCATTTTTTTTTTTTTTTATCTTTAGATTTAATTGACTGGCATACAACGAGGTTAGCTTTAACCTGCAATAGAGGCTAAGCATTAAAGAAAAAAAAAGTATTCACCCCCCTGGCATTTTTCGTGTTTTGTTGCCTCACAACATGGAATTAACATGGATTGTTTGAGGATCTGCATAATTTAATTTACAGAACATGCCCACAACTTAGAAGATGTTTTTTTTTTTTTATTATTGTGAAGCAAACGACAAATAGGACAAAATAACAGAAAAAGTCAATGTGGATAACTATTCACCCCCCCCCCCTACAAAGTCAATACTTTGTAGAGACATCTTTTGCGGCCATCACAGCTCCTAGTCGATTTGGATAAGTCTCTATGAGCTTGCCACATCTTAACACTGGGACTTTTGATCATTCCTCCTTACAAAACTGCTCCAGCTCCTTCAAGTTGTATGCTTTGCGCTTGTGAACAGCAATCTTTAAGTCTGACCACAGATTTTCTATTGGATTGAGATCTGGCCTTTGACAAGGCCATACCAACACATTTACATGTTTCCCCTTAAACCACTCAAGTGCTGCTTTAGCGGTGTGTTTGTGGTCATTGTCCTGCGGGAAGGTGAACCTCCACCCTAGCCTCAAATCGCACACAGAGTGGTACAGCTTTTACTCAAGAATATCCCTGTATTTATCACCATCCATCTTTCCCTCATTCTCAGTCCCGGCTGCTGAAAAACATCCCCAAAGCATGATGCTGCTACCAACATGTTTCACTGTGGGGATGGTGTTCTTTGGGAAATGTGATGTATTGGGTTTGCGCCAGACATAGCATTTTCTTTAATGGACGAAAAGTTCAGTTTAAGTCTCATCAGACCGGAGCACCTTCCTCCATACATTTTGGGAGTATCCCACATGCCTTTTTGCAAACTCAAAATGTGCTTTCTTCTGGCCACTTTGCCATAAAGCTCAACTCTATAAAGCGTACGTCTTATTGTCATCCTATGTACAGATACTCCAGTCTCTGCTGTGGAAATCTGCAGCTCCCCCAGGGTTACCTTAGGTCTCTGCGCTGCCTCTCTGATTAATGCCCTCCTTGCCAAGTCCATGAGTTTTGGTGGGTGGCAGTCTCTTGGCTGGTGTGCTGTTGTGCCATGTTCTTTCCATTTGGTTATGACAGATTTGATGGTGCTCCTGGGGATCATCAAATAGTTGGACATTTTTTTATAACCTAACCCTGACTTGTACTCAACAACATTGTCCCTTACTTGTTTGGAGAGTTCCTTGTTCTTCATGGCAGTGTTTGGTTAGTGGTGCATCTTGCTTAGGTGTTGCAGCCTCTGGGGCTTTTCAAAAAAGGTATATGTATATGTAATGACAGATCACGTGACACTTAGATTGCACACAGGTGGTCATCATTTCACTAATTATGTGACTTCTGAAGGTAATTGGTTGCATCAGAGCTTTTTATGGCTTCATAACAAAGGGGGTGAATACATACGCACGTCAATTTTCTGTTTTCTATTTCTAAAAAAAATGTATGTATATATTTTTCTCATTTCACTTCACCAACTTAGACTATTGTGTTTTGATCCATCACATAAAATTCAGATTAACAAAACATTGATCTGGCTGTAATGTAACAAAATATGTAAAATGTCAAGGGGGGTAAATACTTTTGCAAGACACTGTAGGTCACTGAAAGGCAAACTTCAAACATTTCAAGTAGTCAAAGAGGGATAAATATTTTTTGAAAACAGATGGAATTATTTTTCATTGCTATATATGATATGACTATTGTACTATAAAAAAATGGCTGTACACGCATAAATATATTTTATCTAAATGATCAAGCTTTGCAATGCTAGTAGAATATATAGCTCTTATTTCTATAGGTTTCTTTTTGACGTTTTTTGTCGCTTAGCAGCAACCATTAATAGAGAAGGGCCAATGTCAGACTTCCTTCTGTGTGTTCCATTGTCTGACTGGCGTAGATCTGAGGTCAGACACTGGAACACTTATAGATGCTGCATCGAAACATTTCCCTTTAGCCAATTAATGAAGTTCTATTTGTGTGACATAACTGCATGCTGCATTGTACAGTAAGTAATATGGAACACAGACTTAAAAATAAAATAGCATTTTCTTCCAATTGCCATAGATGTTGATTTATGACTGGATCCAGAAACTGTATAACTTGGAAGCAGATCGAGATCTTCCGCTGAGACTTGGTATTCATAGGGAATTACATTTTGCCGTGTGTTGTTAACTGAATTCCTTAGTTTAACTGACGTATGTATAATATAGAAAGAAAAGATTGGATTCAGATTATGAATAAGGCTCACTGGTGGTTATACAGAGCACAATGAAATGTTGTATTTTCCACTATGATTGACTTCAGTCAAGAGTACACTAAGAAAACCTTTGTGAAGCTGTGCATTTTTTTAGAAATGCTTTTAGTAATGTTTCTAGTATTTTAAAAGCATTAGTGAGAACTTAATTTCAACTTAAACTCAACTAAAATGATCTGAATCACATATAAATATAGTATATATCACCAGGTTATCACACCTGGGTTTGTGGAGGGTGCCCTTTCTGTTACACCCCAAACACACACCTACCTGTGCACATGTCCTCCAGTGCTCTTACGTCTGCTGCTGCACTGCGTGTGCTCCTGCTTCTTGTGGTCCCTGTTTTCCCTTATGAATGCTCTACCTGCTTCCTCCATTTTATGTCTTCCCTTCCTTGCCTCTCTCGTTCACGCTTTCCCTCCTGGCTTGGCCCCTCTGCTCCTTCCCTTCTCCCTTCTGTCTTCCGTCTCTCCTCCCTTCCCTCTTCTGCCGTGTTTTTGACTTTTCTGCTGCCCCCTGTCATCCCCCCATTATTCCTGCCTCTTGCCCACCTGTCTTGCTGCTCTTAGGGCTTCTCCCATGCTCCTCCAGCCTCCCTGTCTCCTGTCCATGTTTCTCCATTCAATTCCCTTCCTGTCAGCACCTCCTGCCCGAAATCTCATGAGATTTTGATCTCTGACTCTACTGCAGCTCCCTTCTGTATCCTGCTTGCTCTTGAAGGGGCACACACACAGGAAATCTTTATTCATTCAAACTGTATATACTGGGTTTCTCTCTATGTATAGTGCCACCTATGCATTTATTATACTGTTTAAGTGTCTCAATATTTCTTTTTAGGAGCGTTATGCCAACATTACTCACCTCTAATAAAATCTTCCTTCAACTTAAGCACCCCCATAGGATTAAATCACACCATCACTCCTACACCTAACGATCCACCCTCACTCCTATTTATCCCACTCCTCTGCGCTGCTCCCTAATTTTACCCTCTACTCATTTGCACCCTCTCCATCCATGCACACCTATTCACTTCCTTCTCATGTCTCAGTTCACTTCTCATTTTTAACCTTCCCTTCTCACGCATTCCTTACGTTATGCCTATACCCAGCGTAATCATCTGCCACTCACGCACATGCCATCAGGTTTGCCACCTTACTCCAACTGTTTGCTCTCCATCATTACCCTTCTAACTGTTATCGATCAGTACCGCCTTAGTGCCCATCGAGGGCTCTTCTCCTAAATGTCACTGACGACACCTTCTTCATTTCAACCCAGGTTTATAACTTTTTCCTTAGCCCCTTCTGACTTTTCCATGTCGCATCCAGGTGCAACATAATAGACCCTGTGCAATCAGATGCCGAATCAATCCTTTTGGTCGCTGCATCTTCTCTGGCTAGACCTTCATCTGCTCCACCAAGCCCTGCTTTTCCCAGGCATTGGACAGTCCCACGGCTTATGTAGTAGCTTTCAAGCCCAGGAATTGCATACCCTGCATCAGCGAGGAAATTGGAGTTATCAAATCTGCTTCAATCATTCCTAAGAGTCCAATCTGCGCCTGTCATCCCGCAAGTCGATCAATACCAGCAACTCCACCATATGATAACGGATCAGACGCTGCAAAATAGGATGTCCAACTACGAAAATCCACCAACTGATTTGGTGCTCCTGGCCCTTCCTGCTCCACCTACCTATCGAGGGGAGACTTTGCAGAGTCCTCCAACTATTAAACCCTCCCAATTAATCTCTCCTCATCTCAAGAGGGACATTATTGAGGGGAAGGAGGTGAACTTGGTCTCCATCCTTCTATCAACTGCTGATTTGTCCAAGCCTTGTACATTTAACCAGAGAGACATATCGGTCAGCATCAAATCAAAAGATCCTCATTTAAACCGCAAGCTCACTGTGACGGAGTTCGTCTTGGCATTCAAATCCACCCTGAAATACTCTGCTCTGTGCACCCCCACAGGTGCCATGAACTTGACGAATACCTCCATCTTGTGGTGGACTTCACATACCGTTACAGAGGATTTCTCATATTTTGATTATCATCAGTCCTTTGCCGCCAAGGCGGCCGCAGCTTTCGCCCAATTCAATTATCACACCAACTGGTCCGTTCTGGACCATGACCTCTTCTGCCACCACTTCACTGGCATGTGCTCTCCAGTTGTCGATTTGCCAATCCCCTTTGCATAACTCAACATTCTGCCCAAACATCACTCCCCAACCTAGCCTTCCGTCACCAACACCTTCTGTGTCACTTAGCGAATCACAGCCCCTCACACGCCCATCTAGGGACTGCCTAGGCCACCCGGTGCACTACTTAGGAACCACGCCCATCTGCAACAATTTTAACACTCGCAGGTGTAATTTCTCTCCATGTCGACTACTACACGTCTGTTCCGTATGCCACAAGGTGCACTCCAAACCTATTTGTTCCTCGATCACTAAACCCCAACAATTAGCCCTTAATCTGCCATTATTCTTACAGTATCTTCATGATTACCCATCTAGCCACTTCAAATCCTAACTCTTCAACGGATTCACCAGAGGGTTTCACACCCGGGTGCAAGCACTTCCTCAGGTTACCTATACATGCGATAATTTGCTTTCCGCAGGTCAGGAACCTGGGGTAGTGAAAGACCTCCTAGCATCTGAGGTCTCCAATGGCTAAATACTGGGTCCATACAATACTCCTCCATTCCCAATATGGATGATCAATCCTCTTGGAGTCACTACAAGAAAGTACTCACTCAAGAAAAGGTTCATCATAGACCAGTCAGCTCTCCATGGCTGTCTTGTACCAAGCATCAATTTGTTAATCCCATCCGAGGAGCATTCACTCCGATACGCATGTTTCAACCATGTCATCGCCACCATTCTGTCCTACGGTTCCAGATGCTGGCTCTCTAAAGCTGATATCAAAGATGCCTTTAAACAATTACCAATTGGCCCGACCTGTGGCGTCAAGTGGGACAATGCGTACTACTTTGCAGTCAGACTCACTTTTGGTTCCAAAAGCAGCCCGAAAATATTTGACTGTTTCGTGAGGCACTTTGCTGGATATTCCTAAATAAGATCAGATGTCCAAACGTCATACACTATCTTGATGACTTCTTGTTCATTGAGCCACCCAACGCTTCATGTTCCAGCCTCTCCAAGGTTACGCGCCTAAACATCCCTTACGCTTCGGACAAGAACGAAGGATCGACCTACCAACTTGAATTCCTAGGTATAATCCTAAACACAGAGTTAATGGAGTCCAAGTTACCCGAAAATAAACTAAACAACGCTAAAATACGTAATCCCTTTTCTCACAGCTTCCAATTCCTGGAAACAGTCCTGGAATGACCATCCGATCAAGTACGCTACTACCTCTTCACGAACATATGACATGATCAGACAACTCAAGTCCTCCGACCTTTTGACCATGTCCCTCCTCAGAGAAGTAGCACTACATTCCTTGACCTCTAACTTTTTTTCTGTACTTCTTCGAACTCTCACTTACACGCTATACTTCCTTCGATCCCCAGAATTTCGATTCATCACCTCCGAACTTTCAAGCATCAATCCTGATGAACATCTACCACGAATCCCAGGAAGAGACGCTCTTCTAGTTCAAGGCTGCCAAACTATGGAAAACGGACTTGCCCCAAACACCAAAGCAATATATATCCGTGCTTGGCACCTCTTTTCCCTGTTTATGGCAAACTACTGCATTTCACCTCCTATCACACTTACCGAATATCTTGCATTCACTAGCCACTGTCACCATAGTCCTTACCTTTGTGACTCAGTGGTCCTTGAATTTGTTTGAATTTGTTTGTTTGGTCTTTCTATATGAAAATGGTTCCCATCTGCAAGAATACAGCTTCTACCCTGAAGCTTTGGACATTTTATGCCTGAAGTCCACATACTCAAACTTTCCTTTCCCTGCAAGTTCTAAGTGGAATACTTTTCCTAACATGTAACTATTATTTATGACTTTCATGCTCAGAATTGTATATTTTTTTACACTGTTTTTTTCTAGCAACATCTTCTTTTTCTGTACTCTGAGTGCCTAGTGTCTAGTTGCTCCTATGCTTCAAGCACTCACTTCCTTTAACATCTAATTTTCAAGCTATTTCTTTAATTTGCCATGTTAACCTATACACCTCATTCTTAAAAGTCATTTTCAATTAAACAACTCTGGCCTCCATTTAAATCAAGTGCTCTAACTTAGGGCACTGCCGTAAATTGGATGAAGGAGCTTTTTCTTCTCAAAAGTTATACACTAATTTAAATATTTTGCTCCCCTAGGTTAGGTCACTCAGTGCACATCCATAAATTGTGCTGTAGCCGCAACAGATTTCGGTATAGGCTTTACGGATGACACACAGCTCTAGGAGCCAATAGAAAGGAAATGGGAATGCCATGAATATTATAATGAGCCAAAAGTGTTGTAACAAGTGTCGTGACTGCTGCACTAAGGACACATTATATATATATATATATATATATATATATATATATATATATATATAATAGCGACTTGACCAATACAATTTGAAGCCTGGCAGTGCTGTTTGCCATATGATACAAGGCTATGGTCCCTCTGAGCACCTTCGGAGCTCATTGTAAGCCTCAACTTTTCTGCTTTGCAATGATCACCTTCGGTGCTCATCGCGAGCCCAACAACGAGCGCCTTTGGCACTCATTGCGTTGCTCGCAATGAGCACCTTTGGTGCTCATTGCAAGCCTCTCCCCCTGTCTACTTTATAGTCCTTGTGCTTGAGAACCTTCCCCAGTCATTGTGAGCCTGTCCCCCCTGTGTAGTTTAGGGGCCTTGGGTTAAGTGTTACAGCCTTGGTGTAAGAGTTACTGGCTTGCGTTAAGTCTTACTGCTTAGGGCTTGTTTTTACATCCTCCGGCCTCAGCGTTTTTTCTGCAGCCATTTTTTTTCTCGCTTAGGCGATTTGCAATCTTAAAAAAACACCAAATATGACTCAAATTAACTTGCAACCTCACTCACAGGCTCCCTGGCTCTCCCCCTGTTAATTGGAGGCATAGTTGTTTGTTTTTTTTGTTTGATTTTCTATTTTCGCGGTTCAGAAGTTAAATTTGTAATTATAGCGAAATCCTGCAATTTTTCCGAGGTCCGCAACTTTTGCAAGTCCCATGGGGCTCGCGATGAGCGCCTACGGCACTCATCTTCACCCCTGCAATGAGCTCCTTTGGTGCTCATAGCAGCTAAGTCCCGTGGGTATTGCGATGAGCGCCTGCGATGTTCACAGAGACCCACGGGCCTATACACCCTGTAACTGCGTCAATCGCTTTGAGAGGGACGCAGTTTTGGTGCTCACTACATAAGCCCAGCAATGGCACGACAACTCGCAGTACGACAACTATATTAGTGATATATATATATATATATATATATATTATATTAAGTAATATGTTTTGCTATTAAAAAGATGTGACAATTGTATGTATATCTTCAATAGCTACATTTTGTGTTTCAATATTATATATTTATAGACAAATGCATTAGAGCATTTGTTTCTAGGCAATGTGGTTTCCTGGTATGTATTACCCCATTGGGTATTGAGTTGTATGTTACCCTGGATATTGTATAATAAAACGGGCATACTAATAACATATAATATTTTTTAATCACATACTGTATATATTATTATCGGACTGTTAAGTGTCAAATAATGTTGACATTTCGGAATTTTTTTTGTGTTTTTTTGTGTTATTCTGTCACTTTAACTGCTGCAAAGGTTTTAAAAGCCACTGTGAGTGGCCTTTGGTACCAATAATATATTGTTCTTTTTTTTGGCTGATATGGCACTGCCTTGATTTGTGAGTGATCTGAACATCTTATTAGTATAGGGTTTGGGTGTGAAAGTCTCCCGCAATAACTTAATTATAGTCTAATTACAGTCTATCGAAATCTATAGTCAATGTCAAAAATCAGTGGAAAATTGTGCTGCAATTTTCAACTCCGGCTTGCCACAGTGACTCGTATCAGTTCTCTCTCACTGTTTAGGGATGGGTTATTAGTATAGCTAGGTAGAAATTTCTGTACAGTTACAGCACTCACAATTTATTTGGCCAGGATGATCATAGGGCCTTCTCTTGGCAAACCTGTAACCTCATTAAATGATGTTTTACATCTATGGTATGTTTTGCCATGGCCAAGATACCAAGATATGGCATTGCTGTTTCACAAGTAAATTAAATCTGTAAAAGGACAATCTATTGAACAAATGTAGTTTCTTATTTAAATACAGGTATTTTAACAATAAGTTTGTCTTCTAAATTATCCACTTTCTCATATTTAAGAACAAAAATAGTCACTAAGTGTAAAAAGTCTGATGGATACGGTTTTGACACTATAATCCTTGCAACTGCAACTCCAAGTGCTTCACTCTTTCTCCAGAATACAAGGAGTAATTCGGAGTGATTTGCAGAATTATTGAGTAATTTTTTATGGCACTTGCGCATGGTCTGCTTGTATACAAATATCTTCATTCAATTGCATGCTTATATTAACATAACATATAAATGGCACAAATTAAATTATAACAATATCTTGTTCATTTTTAGGGCTGACTAGTCTAAAGCTTTAATAAAGATAAGTTGTCCTGAAGTAAGTGCAGGTAACTCTTTTCTGATATCAAAAACTCTGATAAAGAAATCTTGTTACGGAGAAGAAGTCATTACTCTACTGAGGTGGGCTTCTCACTGAAAAATCAATTAACTTTATTTCAGAAAAACATAATTAGCATGTATTAAGAAGGGTATAGAAGCAAGGGAAGCAATTATAATTCTCCCACTATACAAATCCCTAGTACGCCCTCATTTGGATTATGGAGTATAATTTTGGGCACCACTCCATAAAAAGGACATTTAAGAGCTGGAAAAAGTTCAGACAAGGGCAACAAAGCTAATAAAGGGAATTGAGGGGATAAATTATGAAGAAAGACTAACCAAATTAAACTTATTTACTCTAGAAAAAAGGCGTCTAAGAGGTGATATGATTACCTTATATAAATATATCCAGGATCAATACAAGGTTTTGTCAAGGGAGCTTTTTTGTGCCAAGAGGTTTTCAACTGACAAGGGGACATCCTTTGAAATTAGAAGTAAAAAGATTTCACCTTAAAGAAAGAAAAGGGTTCTTCACAGTAAGGGTGGTAATCTGTGGAATTCTCTACCAAAGTAGGTGGTGACAGCAGATTCGATAGATAACTTTAAAAAGGGCTGGGATATATTTTAAATAAAAAGGGCATTTAGGGGTATCCTGGATAAATATTGAGGGAGTATTGATCCAGGGATGAATCCGATCGCCAGTATCTGGGATCAGAAAGAAATTCAGACAATTGGCAAAGTTTCAATGTGTTTTTTTTTTCTGTTTGCCTTCCTCTGGATCAATTAACAATAAATCCACGTATTACAGATCAGAGGAGATGTAAAAAGGTTGAACTTGATGGACTAAAGTCTTTTTTCAACCTAAATTACTATGTAACTATGTAATAATTCATCTGTTTCTTAAATGTGTTTATTCTGCATGGCACTCAATAGCTAGATTACATGTCATTTAATAAGATACAATAGACATTTTCTTTTTTCAGAAGGGGAAAATTAAAATGTGTATTAAACTAAAATGTAATATTAATTTACATATGATTAAAGCAACAATGATATAAAGAATAATAATAATAATGATTCAAAAACATATCGCCAGATAACATGTAAGTGGATGTGCTATCTGAATGCAATGCCTTAAAATTCTCAATAATTCAACTGGGGTTTTTCTAATTTGGTTGTTTATTAAGCAAAATGTCTACTAAAGACTTAATGAATTTCAGTTGTAGTATTTAGCTTTGTATTTTACTTTAATTTACACCATGAGTCATATAAATTATTTTCACATTTAAACTATGCCTATATATACATATGTGCTTTTATGCTGAAACCTTGGCCACATTGTAATTGTGTGCTTTTTACAGGGTTTTAGAATGATGAAGAGAGAACCAAAGGAATAGAAGTTCTGTTTTTTTCTCTCTCTGTTGTTTATTTTTTTTACCTCTGGTAAGTACAAGAAAACAATTCCTATTGACTCTACAAGACACAAAAAAAATGGTATCGGACTAGAAGTAGATGTGTTCACCTTTTATAGCATGTATCAATTGTTGTGAATAGAGATGTCCCGGACAGTTCGCCCGCGGACTATTCGCGGCGATTTTGGCTCTTTCGCGCTCGCAGCGGACGGCAGACACATGCGCTTTTCGGTCCGCCCCCTGTTCTTTATCATTGAGGAAACTTTGACCATGCACCTCACAGTCAGCAGACACATTCCAGCCAATCAGCAGCATACACTCCCTTCCAGAGCCTTCCATCTGAAGGACAGCATCCATTTTAGAATCATTCTGAAGATGCATTCGTTGTGAGAGGACAGATAGTGTAGCTGCTGGAGATTTAATAGGGAAATAGATAGACAGGCTGTGTATTTAGCTTCCACTACAGACCTGAAGGACTCATCTGATATCTGCTGCAAAGTCAGCAACCCAAAAAGCCCTTTTTAGGGCTAGAACATCATTTATTTTATTTTATATTTTTGTTCTGTGTAATCTAATTGCATATGCCTGCCTGCCAGCGTGTGTATGTGACAGGCTAACACCTAACAGCTTATATTGTGCTTATTTTTACTACTCATACCTGGTGGTGTACCATACATTGAAAACAACAATTTTTTTACTGTAATCTAATTTCAGTTGCCTCCCTGTGTCAGGCTCACAGCTAATATTCTGCTCTGTTTCACCAGTCATAGTTGGTGTACCATACATTGAAAAAAAAACAACTCTTTTTTCCTTTAATCTAATTTCAGTTGCCTGCCTGTGCCAGGCTCACAGCTTATATTGTGCTCAGTGAAATACAACACTTTTTTGACTGTAATCGATTAAATATCAGTTGCCAGCCTACAGGCGTGTGTGTGAGTCCTATTGCGTCTACTGTGCCAACTTTTGCCAGTGCACAGTGCCACTCATATCTGGTGTCACAGTAGCTTGCATGCATAGTACCACTAATCGAGAAAAAAAATGACAGGCAGAGGCAGGCCACCCCGCAGGGGCCGTCGTGGTTGTGTTGCTGTGATTCCCTTTGGCCCAAGAATAATGCCCAGTTTTCAGAGGCCACGTACCCTGAACTTGAAAAGTTCTGAGAACATGGTTGACTGGCTAACACAGGACACCCAATCTTCTACAGCTTCCGCTCGGAACCTAGACGCACCATCCTCCTCCAGCTTAGCTTCGGGCACCTCTCCAGTTACCACTCGCCCGCCTGCCGCCACCAACAACACTAGCACCACAGCCGCTTCACTTGATCGGTCAGCAGAGTTATTTACACATCCGTTGGAAGAAATGAGTGATGCGCAAATATTAGTGCCAGAGGATGTAGGTAACAGGGATATGTCCCAGTCAGGCAGCATTACACACATGAACATACGGTCTGATGATGATGATGTTGTACCCAGTGCTGCTTCCTTTGTTGAGTTGTCAGATACAAGTGAAGTGGTTGATGATGACGATGTGTCCGTGGATGTCACGTGGGTGCCCGCTATAAGAGAAGAAGAACAGGAGGAAATTTCAGATGGGGAGACAGAGAAGAGGAGGAGATGAGTTGGAAGCAGGGGGAGGTCGTCGCAAATACCTAGTGGCACAGTCAGACAGCATGCATCAGCACCCGGGGTCAGCCAGACAGCTCGCCAGTCAACGCATGCTGTTGCCACCACCAAAATGCCGTCATTGCAGAGCACAGCAGTGTTGCAATTTTTTTGTGTGTCTGCCTGTGACAACAGCAATGCCATGTGCAACCTGTGCGAAAAGAAACTGAGTCGTGGGAAGTCCAACACACACCTAGGTACAACTTCTTTGCGAAGGCACATGATGTCACATCACAAACGCCTATGGGATCAACACATGAGTACAAGCAGCACACAAAGTCAAAGCCGCCATCCTCCTCCTGGTCCAGCATCTTCAGCCACGTCAACCACTGCTGCCCTGCTTGCCCCCTCTCAACCATCCGCCACTCCGTGTCTCGCCCTGAGCAGTCCCTGCTCATCTGCCCACAGTCAGGTGTCTGTCAAGGACATGTTTGAGTGTAAGAAGCCAATGTCACAAAGTCACTCCCTCACCCGGCAACTGACAGCTGGCTTGTCTGAACTCTTAGCCTGCTAGCTTTTACCATACAAGCTGGTGGAGTCCGAGGCGTTCAAAAAATTTGTAGCTATTGGGACACCGCAGTGGAAGGTACCCAGCCAAAAGGCAATCCCCAACCTGTACTCGATTGTGCAAAAGGACATCTCTGACACACAATGTTGGGGCAAGGGTCCATCTAACCACTGATACCTGGTCTGCAAAGCATGGTCAGGGCAGGTATATCACCTACACTGCACATTGGGTAAACCTGGTGACGGCTGCCAAGCATGGAATACGTGGCTCTGCAGAGTAGTTGGTGACACCACCATGACTTGCAGGCAGGCCTGCTGCCACCTCCTCTACTCCTCCTACTCCATCCTCTTCCATAACCTCCTCGGCTGAGTCCTCTTCTGCTGCTGCTATGTCTTGCTCCACATCAACGGCACCCCCCCAGCTCCACAGGTACTATTCCACATCCCGGATATGGCACTGTCAAGCAGTCTTGGGGTTGACTTCCCTGAAAGCAGAGAGTCCGACTGGACCAGCACTCCTGTCCGCCCTGAACGCACAGTGCGATCAGTGGCTGACTTCACACCAACTGGAGATCGGCAAAGTAATTTGTGACAATGGAAGCAATTTGTTGGCGGCATTGAATTTGTGCAAGTTGACACATGTGCCGTGCATGGCACATGTGTGTAATCTGATTGTACAACGCTTTGTGCATAAGCACACAGGCTTACAAGTCATCCTGAAGCAGGTCTGGAAGGTGTGTGGCAATTTCAGGCGTTCCTACACAGCCATGGCGCACTTTACTGATATCCAGCGGCGAAACAACATGCCAGTGAGGCGCTTGATTTTAGACAGCCCGACACGTTGGAATTCAACACTCCTAATGTTCGACCGCCTGCTCCAACAAGAAAAGGCCGTTAACGAGTATTTGTATGACCGGGGTGCTAGGACAGCCTCTGCGGAGCTGGGGATTTTTTTGCCACGTTACTGGACGCTCATGCGCAATGCCTGTAGGCTTATGCGTCTTTTTGAGGAGGTGACAAACCTGGTCAGTCGCATCAAGGGCACCATCAGCGACATCATACCATTTGTTTTCTTCCTGGAGCGTGCCCTGCATAGAGTGCTGGATCAGGCCATAGATGAGCATGAAGAGGAAGAGGAAGAGTTTTGGTCACCATCACCACCAGAAACAGCCTTATCAGCATCTCTTGCTGGACCTGCGGCAATGCTGGAAGAGGATTGTGAGGAAGAGGAGTCAGTTGAGAAATGTGGCTTTGAGGAGGAGGAGGAAGACCAACCACAACAGGCATCACAGGGTGCTCGTTGTCACCTATCTGGTACCAGTGGTGTTGTACGTGGCTGGGGGGAAGAACATACCTTCAGTGAGATCACTGAGGATGAGGAACGGGAGGACGAGGAACGGTACATGACTAGCTCGGCATCCAACCTTGTGCAAATGGGGTCTTTCATGCTGTCGTGCCTGTTGAGGTACCCTTGTATAAAAAGGATGAAGGAGAACGACCTGTACTGGGTGTCCACCCTACTAGACCCCGGGTATAAGCATAAAGTGCCTGAAATGTTACTGAATTACCACAAGTCGGAAAGGATGCAGCACTTCCAAAATAAATTAAAAAGTATGCTTTACACAGCGTTTAAGGGTGATGTCACAGCACAAAGGCAATCTACCAGTGGAAGAGGTGCACATAATCCTCCTCCTCACACGACCACGCCGGCAATGAGAGGACGCTTTAGAGACGTGTTGTTGATGGAGGACATGCAGAGCTTTTTAAGTCCTATGTATCGCTACAGCCCTTCGGGGTCCACCCTCAGAGAATGACTCGACCGTCAGTTAACAGACTACGTCGCCTTAACTGCAGATATCGACACTATGAGGAACGATGAACCCCTTGACTACTGGGTGTGCACGCTTGACCTTTGGCCTGAGCTATCCCAATTTGCCATAGAACTTCTGTCCTGCCCCGCTTCAAGTGTCCTGTCAAAATTGACCTTCAGTGCAGCAGGAGCTATTTTTGTCACTGATAAGAGAAATCGCCTAGGTCAAAAAAGTCTCGATTACCTCACCTTTATTAAGATGAATGAGGGATGGATCCCGAAGGGACTGACAGTGGGCAATACATTTGATTAAAAAAGGCCTGATAGATGAGCTGCCTTGAGCTAATAATATTTTACACGCTGCTGTATTTTATCCCTGAATGCCGGATGACTTGCGTGACTTCTCCGACACCAACAAGGGTTCAAGACGCAATGTTTTAGGGCACTTTCTGCCTGGCAAACTAACAACACTTTTTCTGGTCGCTGCAACAATACCAAATTTTTGCATTTAAATTATTTTATTGTCAGAAGGAGTACAGCATGTAATGAAAAATAAAGCATTTTTGAACAGTCTTGCATAACAGTTGTGCAAAAATACATATTTACAATAAAGAAATTTTGTGAAAGTTAGCTGGCTAGTCCTTCTTATTTTTACTTTTTAGGTTAATAATTTTTCTTATTTTTTACTGTGATTGCAATTTAAGAGATACCTAAAACATGGTAAAACAGACAATAGTAAAGAGTATATCTGCAGGAAACACCAAAGTCCTATTAGCTATCATCCCTCCAGCAGTATTAGCTTATTATTTACAATATCTAACCTGGGCAATCACCCTTGGGTTACCCTAGGGCAGGCTTCAGTAAGCGACCTCTCCTTTCCTGGGATGATTTTGCCCCTGGTTGCTTCTGAAGGGTCTCCCCCACTCCGGTCCTTCCCCCAGTGTCGCTTCAACCAGTAACAAATGTTTTATATTTGTAAAGCGACCCAATGATCCCCCTTGATAGAGGTTTATCTTTACAAATTTTGGAGAACCAATTTAAGACCGGTGTCCCCTGTTTCTGAGTTAGGGAGTGTGTGAAATGCCTCAGCCTACAGTAATTGTAATGTTCTGACAGCGGTAGCTCATGCTTGTCCCTCAGTTCCTCATAGGTGAGCATCTGGGTCTTTACTAACCAGTCTCCCAGTCTATCTAGTTTCCTTGACCTCCACCAGTGTTGTGATGTTGTGCTCATGTGTTTCGGGGCCTGAGGGTGGTCAAGAATTGGGGTCATTTGGTGGATCCAGGGAACAAACCTGTGTTTTTTACTTGGCCCATTTCCAGTATGATAGTGAGTGTCTGATTAGGGGGTTTGGCAAGTTTTTAAGGCTCTGAGGCAATTCTGATAGCCAAGCTACCTTGTCCCAGGTTAAGGGCCTTAAAGTGTGGTTCTCTAAATACACCCAGGCTGGTTGATGCCCTATAGAATGTGCTATTGGGAGGAAAGATAACTGAGCTGCCTTGTGGTAATATTTAAAGTTTGGACACGATAGTCTCCCCTCTGACTTATGAAGGTACATAATTTTCTTTGTGATGCGTGAGGGAGAGTGGTTCCAGATAAACTGAAATATTTTCCTTTGAATATTTTCTAATTCTTTTTATTTAATCGGGATCTGGAGTGTTCGAAATATGTAGAGCAACCTAGGAAGGACATTCTTTTTTATCATATTTATTCTACCAAGCCATTATAACCTATACTTTGTCCATTTACTCAGGTCATTAATTATTGTTTTATAAAGTTTGGAGTGGTTGGCTTTGTACAAGTCCTCTAGCTTAGTGGTTAGTCGGATTCCCAGGTAGTTTATGTGGTTCTTATCCCACTTAATATTAAACTTCTCTTGGAGACCCTGCTTCTCTACTGCTGTTAAGTCATTCGATAGTGCTTCCGTCATCTCTATGTACAGTTTAAGGCCAGAAAACTGACCAAACTTACCAGGTTTGAGGTTCTGGACTGCTTTTCTCACTTCCTCTAGGGTCACTTTGGCATTTAAAGTCTCTAAGTCATTTTCTTTTATTAAGCAGAGATCACAGGAATTAAGAAATCCCCTCATTTTGTGTAGATCTATGTGTTTTGTTGCCATATAAAGGGTATTGTAAAATTTTGTAAAAATCTTCTGAATCTTATTTGGGTTTATTGTTTTTTCTCCCTTCGAGGTCTTAATTTGAAGTATCCTATTTTGTGTTGTTGTGGTTTGTAGTTTCCTGGCTAGTAACGGGCCAGGTTTATTGGCTTTATTGAATCTGATAGGAATAAATAGTACAACTGAACACACCACTCCTATCTGGTGGCACCTTAGATTGCATGCGCAGTGCCCCAAATTTGAAGTGGGAGGACCAACCAAGCATCTTTTTCCATCTCCCTGTTCCAAAAATCCATGCCATATACACGTCCCCTGATAGGTGACGTAACAGGTATCAAACTGATAGGAATAAATAGTACAACTGAACACACCACTCCTATCTGGTGGCACCTTAGATTGCACGCGCAGTGCCCCAAATTTGAAGTGGGAGGACCTACCAAGCATCTTTTTCCATCTCCCGCTACCAAAAATCAATGCCATATACACGTCCCCTAATAGTGGACATAACAGGGATTAAACCGATAGGAATAGTACTACTTAACAGTACACACCTTATAATAATGCAGACAGAGGCAATGCACAGAGAGGAGTCTGAAGAAGAGGAGTCAGAGGAGGAAGGTGGCTTTGAGGAGGTGGAAGACCAAACACAGCAGGTGTCCCAGGGGGCTTGTTGTCACCTTTCGGGGACCCTTGGTGGCTGGTGGAGGAAGAGACCTTCAATGAAATCAGTGAGGACAAAGAACGGGACATGGCTAGCTTGATATCCAACCTTGTGCAAATGGGGAGTTTGCGGTTGTGCAAAGGGACTGTTTGCGGTTGTTTGCGGTGCATTAAACGGGGAGATTGGTCTGTTACTGTGAAGCGGGTGTAACCCTTACACTACCTGATCGATACAACCTCATACCTGATGTTTTAAAGCATGTTATTCCAAACAATTTAGGAATGTTAGGTGATTTATGCCCTTTATGGCTTTAAACCAGACTCTGCATCAACTATGTAATTTTCAGTGGGAGTTTTGCCATGGATCCCCCTCCGGCATGCCATAATCCAGGTGTTAGTCCCCTTGAAACAACTTTCCCATCACTATTGTAGCCAGAAAGAGTCCCTGTGGGTTTTGAAATTTGCCTGCCCATTGAAGTCTATGGCGGATCGCCCGTTCGTGAACATTTGATGAAATTCGCGTCCGCGGTTCGCGAACCGAAAATTTTATGTTCGCGACATCTCTAGTTGTGAACCTTATTAATCACTAGGAGAAAAACATTTAAGAATACTTTAAAAACAGAACATAATTTCAAGGAAACCTACCACTATACTAGGTGCCTCATTCAATTTGAAGGCCACATCCTGCGGCATATGAGCCGTATGTCTGTGGGCCTGCTGTGGGATTGCAGTCTCCTACAATTCCGATTCTATTCAGTTAAGCAAGGGCTCAAGTTACAGGCCAAGGCCTCAAGCCCGTAAACCCTGGTTTCACATGTAATGCTTCCAAGTATCTGATCTGGTGAAGCGAGCCAAAATCGAGCAAGGCCAGAATTTGCAATCTTGGCATAGGTCAATTAACCAGGGTCTGGACAACGCCAAGCAACACCATGGAAATGGGTTTAAAAGGTTGCAAAAACCATAAGTCCTTTACTGTACTGTAGCTAAGAATGTCAACACACAGGTCTAGTTGTTGGTGGGTTTTTGAGAGAGATATAGATAGAGAGAGACAGAGAGACAGAAAAAGAGAGAGTCTGAGAGAGAGATAGAGTGAGAGAGATATAGACTGAGAAAGATATAGAGAGTGCTAGAGAGAGAGATAGAGAGTGCTAGAGAGAGTGAGTTAGAGCGACTTGGAGAAGGAGATAGATGGATCGGGTGAGAGATAGAGAGACAAAGAGAGATCGAGAGTGCCAGAGAGCGCGATAGAGAGATAGAGAGACAGATAGAGAGACAGTTGGTGAGGACAGAGAAGTGTACTCCAGAGGAGGAGAGGAGGAGAGTGAGGAGAAACCAGGAGAGGTAGAGGTGTAGTAGAGCAGTAGGGGGGAGGGATGTGCCCCCAGATGTAGGCACACAAGGTGTAGGAGCAGAGGGTCTGGGGCCTTATCCCGGCGGGGGGGGATTAGAGGCAAACCGCAGGGAACCCCAGGCACAGCTGGGAGGGCAAGAAGTTGGGCCAAAGCAGAAATCCACCTCAGGGAAATCTGTGTCCGCCATAGCATCATACTGTACATGGTGGGAGGGAAGTGAGGGCTAGTAGAATGAGGTTGCCGCAGTCATCAGGGGATGTGAAGTCTTGGAAACATTGATATGGTGACTGCTGGATGTAGGTGAAGAAGATGATGGCAGTGGAGGCCAGAGCAGCTGGTGCAACGTGTGGTTGCCCACCATTCAACATCACATACTTTGGATGGGAGTGGACTCTGAAGGAGCAGTAGTAGTGGGCCTACCAGGATAGTTGGACACTGGCTTTCAGGAAACCCTGCAATGTGAGTATCATATACACCATCACACCATCATATGCACATACTGTACATGAACCCCACGTACATAGATAACTGACATACAATAGCACTGTAAGATCTCTGGATATGACTACAGATATATGGAGCAAAAATAACATGTACATCCAGGAAGCAAACATATTATTATCATAAGTGTTATCAATGAAATGTCTGTCCAATACCTGCAATTAAAACAGATTCTGATTACAGATGCTTTAAATAGTCAGATAACGGAACTAGAAATTAGACGAGTTATTAAAAACCTAAAAAACTACACGGCACCAGGCCCAGATGGATTTTCTACAACATACTATAAAATATTTGAGAAAGAGTTAATGCAAATCTTAGTAGCTACATTTAATGACATTAAAACCACAGGTACATTCCCACCAGAGATGCTTAGAGCCAATATAATCACTATACCAAAATCAGATAAGGAAGCACACTCTTGCAAAGAATTTAGACCAATTTCGGTTATGAATATAGATACCAAAATATATGCGAAAGTTTTGGCTCTAAGACTTACAGAAATATCTAAATCATTAATAGCGTCCGACCAAACAGGATTTGTCCCAGGGAGGCAGGGCGCCGATAATTCCCATAAAGTGATTCATTTAATAACTTATGCGAAGAAAAAAGACACCCCCACCCTATTCCTATCCATGGATGCTGAAAAAGCTTTTGATAGGGTAGGGTGGGATTTTATGATGCAGACCCTCCATAGATATGGGTTTGACTCATTTGCATCGAAAGCTATAGCTGCCCTATATAAGGCTCCCTCGGCATCGGTTTTGGGGAAAGAGGTACAATCAGATTATTTTATGGTAACAAATGGAACCCGTCAGGGTTGTCCGCTGTCTCCCATTTTATTCGCATTGACCCTAGAACCCCTCGCTATAGCTATTAGGGCTTCGTCGGACTTTAAGGGGATTAAAGTAGGCAAAAGGGAATACAAGATCTCCCTCTTCGCGGATGATGTAGTAGTATATATGGATCATCCTCATATATCTATGAAGGCGCTGATGGAAATCATTGCAAACTACAGTATGGTGTCGAATTATAAATTAAACATAGAGAAATCTGAAGCACTAAGTGTTAATATTCCAGAGGAAGACGAAGAGCGCCTGACTAGTAGGTATCAGCTGGCCCACACGAAGGGATTTACACACCTGGGAATTAACTTTAGTGATGATATAAGAAGTATTCAAACCTCCAATTTGAACAATTTATATAAATCATCTAAAGAGCTTATTGAGAACTGGCCGGTCAATCAAATATCCTTCTCTGGTAGAATTGCATCAATCAAGATGTCTCTCCTTCCTAAACTTAACTATGTATTTAGATATTTCCCTTTTTCAATCTTAAGCCAATGGACAGCTAAATTCCAGAAGATGATCGATAGATATATTAATAAGAACGGTCAGATCAGAGTTAAAAAAGCAATAATGAGTCGAAAATTTATAAATGGTGGCATTGCATACCCAATGGTTTTTCACTATCAGGAAGCAATTAAATTGGCGCAATATATAAAGTGGAGTCAAACTCTTTCCACTCACCTGGAGAACCAGATTTTAAGTGATATGCTACACAATATCGACCTTATTTGCTCTATTGTTCACTCCAAAACTAGCATTAGCATACATTGACCCGAGAGCAACTATTTTGACTATAATGGTAAAAGAGTGGATAAAAATGAACAAAAAATTTAAATTCATAGAGCAATATAGTGAACTTACTCCTTTGACAACATTAGCACGCATGAATTATATCTACTTAGAACCAGAATGGAAAGACAAAGGAATATATCTACTGGGGCACATTATAGATAAGGAAAAAGGAGAAATTTTAGATTATAACATGCTAAAGTTGAAATATAATATATCAACTAAACTTTGGTTCACTTCACATCAAATTTCACGAGTTTTGAAGAATATAAATAAAAACATTACTCAACAAAGCTTAAACAACGTTGAAATTTTAATAAAGTCCCAAAATACTAGACACTTGATTTCTAAGTGTAGTGAGTTCATTTATAAGCAAATACAGACGGATACAACTAGACCTATGGACCTCTGGGCTAAAGATATGCAGCTAAGGATACCTAAAGAGTTATGGCAACAAGCCTTAAAATCTCTAAATAGGTTTGTTAAAAATACAAACCAGAGAGAAATTCAATTTAAATTACTTAATAGATGGCACTGGGTTCCCTCCAAAATCTACTTTAAAACATTTAAACCAGAAATTAAATTATGCTGGAGGAACTGTGGGAAATCTGCAGATATGTTCCATATATGGTGGGAATGCCCTATAACCCTTCATCTTTGGAAGGAATGTTCTGAATACTTATCTATTATATTTAAGACAGAAATGATAGTAAAACCGCAGATGGCCTTGTTTAATATTTTTCCCCCTAAGATGGAAATAAAAAATAAAGCGTTTATGACTCAAATTTTTCAGGTAGTAAAAACTGCAATTAAACGAAAAAGGAAGAAAGAGGATCTTCCAAAACTAACTGAAATATTGGCCATGATGGGATACAATAGGGAACTAGAGAGGGATTTTAATATGGCATTTCAGCTAAAACAAGACCCTGTAAAATGGGTAGTTTGGGACTCCATTTTTAAGTAACCTCTACGGGGTAATCTCACGAAGACACCATATCTTCCCTGGCAGATCGATCCCTCCCTGGCTCTTCCTCCCTACCTTCACCAAGCTGGCTAGAATATGAGTGGAATGAAAGGGTGTGATAGGATATGTAAGTAATTTAAGAGAGAAGTTTAACTGGTTAATCTCTCCATTAGGTTGAAGAATATTCAACCAAATATTAAAGTTTGGATTTCATTCATAGCCATATGTAAGTTTAATACAATGATACACTTAAAGTCTATTAATAGCAATAAACATGAAAGAACAGTTACACTCTTATGATTATTGTTATAATGTCAGGGCACAAATGTATGCCTTCCGTATTTTTGTCTAGCTGTGTATATAATATGTAAGGTATTATTTATGTAAATGGAGATTTTAAATTTGAAAATAAAAATAATAAATCTAAAAAAAAATAAAAAAATAAAAAAAAACAGAATAGCAGTTGCCAAAGCAGTTTATAATAGTGTTATGTTTGCTGTTTGTTCAAAGTTCATATTAAACAAAACAATTTCAATTTCAATTGCAATTGTGTATTTTTGTCATGAATTCCCCTATCCATATCTTCCCCATGTTAAACTGCACCATTTCGAGCTGTTTCACTTAATACTCCTACTGATTCGAACTTATCCCAAGCATTAAACGAGGTATCGCTGTAGATCAAGATTGATTTTAAATCCAAAAGAGCGCACATTTATGGGTGTGCAGACTGCAGCATATGTGCCGGACGCCCATGTCATCACTTTCCAACCTTCGGGTTCCACAGGCTCCACCACCACTGCAACCAGAGCCTGCAGCCTCCTCATCTCACTCCTTACTGCCTGATGTAACACAGCAACCCCAGTTTGACGCACCCAAGTGCTCAAAAAGAGGAAGTATGTGAGAACATCCCCTAGGTCAGTGGTTGTTAAACCTCTCCCCACGAGCCACCAGACAGACCATAATTTAGGTGAAGCACTGTGTGAATACACATGTGAAGCAATTTGAGGCTCCACAATCTGTTGAATACTAGTTGACTCAATTTTGGGTCCCAAATTGCACATACATCATGACCTGTCTGATGGCCCCTGAGGAGAGGATTGAGAACCACTGCCCTAAGTCCTCCACATCCACACTCCTCAATTAATATTATTTGTATTAATGTTGACATACTATTGGCTGGCTATAGAGTGTGTACATGTATGGTTATGTTAAATATTACAGTAATTGGTATTATTATTATTATTATTATTATACTTATTTATAACACGCCGACATATTCCGTAGCGCTGTACATAAGTTAAGTGGATAAATACATTTTCCAGTGGTAGCAGGTCGTGAGGGGGAGAGGACGCTTCTTTATGGCGGCAGGGACAACTAGTCTTTATGTCTAGATTGCTGGCTTGGGCTTCCAGCGGATGGAGAGTGGTGACGGCGGAGACCTGGAGCCATGCTGGAAGGGCTGAGGTAGAGCAGCTGTGAGTGCACCTTATTTGGTGGAACACCAAAGCAGATTGGAGATAACGCTGTGTGCAGTCAGCACGACTTCTGGTGTCCTGTGTCTCTGTCCCCAAGCGGATCATGCTATCCTCTGCAGAGGGAGAGAGAGGCAAAGGTAGAATGGCCAAGCTAAGATCTTCAGGAGAATTTAAAGCAACATAACCCATTTTTTAGCTCACAGTTCTGCATCGTTTGGTGTGGGTCAGTAATCCCTAAGGTAAAGATCAGTGGAGGTGGGTGGATAAACCCTTTCCCACAGTGGTGCCTGAATATAAGATATCCTGATACAGATGTAAGCTCTGGCCTCTGGATATCCACAAGGAGACAACTATAATTTTGGCTGAAGACTACTAAAGCTAAGTATCCGATAAGGATTAAGGATCTATCTAAGTAACAAACTTTTAGACTTTTAGAACTCTAAGACTCTGGTTTATGGACTGTAATTATATAATGCAAGTAGTTCATATGTGATAATATTCCAGGTCAATTTTAGGGTGTTCAGATTAGTATTAATTGCTGGCAAACTTACCCGGAAGGGGGTTGGAGATACAGAGGGTTTATGCATCTTATGAAAACTAATTTAAAGTGATACTGAACTGTGATAACTGAACAAGTGGTTATTAACCACTCTTGAGAGATAAATAGTTCAGGATCATAGGAAAATTACCCCAACCTGTTCCGAATTTACATATTTGAATAAGTAGTTACAAACCATATAGGTGATGTAAAGGATTAATGCTCCCTAGAAAAACTATTTGTAACTACATTGAGGTAACTCATCTGGACAAGTGGTTATTAATCATATAAATACCTTAAATGGCTTATGTTTGTGACAAAATAATTTCAATGTTTCATTGAACTGATATAACTGATCAAGTGGTTTTAATACATATATGCTCTGTAAAGGGTTTATGTTTTTTAGAAAACTATACTGAATAGATTCAACTAATAAGTGGTTAAAAACTCTACAGGTGCTGTTAAAGGATTGGCTCTTTTTGGGAGACCTGTTCCTAAGTATACTGGTCTGTCACTATTAACCAACAGCTAAAAAACACATAGCTCATGATTCCTGAGAGAATTATTCCTGAACCACATTAAATTGATACAACTGAATAAGTGGTGGGATAACCAAGTTGTGTAACATTCCTAAGTTAAACTGACCAGATTAAATTGACAAGCGGTTATAAACAGTATATATTAAAAGATTGCAGAGAATGTGGCTCAGAAAATTTGCTAAAATATAACACAAGCAGATGGAAGTGCGAATTAGACTTGTAGCAGCATTAACTATTAAAACAAAAATTTCCGCCCTACCCTAACATACTGGTGGTTAAAGATGACCTTATACTAGATGGGCTAACTTATAACCAGCATTGCTTTTGAATTATTGAATAACTGTATTAGTCCTTTCTACCTGGGGCCTTGGTATGTGCAAGAAAATAGACTATTAGTACAGTCTAATTCCTAATCATATAATTATTTTCTACTCTGATTGTGGAAAACATCTCTTATTCTAAATCACATTGGTTTGCAGTATGTCTAACATGTCTAAACCTAAAAAGATTGTGATTGGGAAATCTAATAATAGAGGAAAAAAGAATAATGCACAAAAATCAGCATAGTTTTTTTGGGCAAAAATAAAGATAATGATAAGAGGCTCTACTTATGGAATCATCTCAGGGAGAGAAAACTACAGACTCAAATTCAACAATGATATCTGATAATTCTATGAATAATGACACTGACCCACAAGTTGAAGACCTACTTACGGTAACCAAGATGGAGAAACCTTTTCCAGATTTAAAGAATAATTTTATGTCCGACATCAAAGCTCAGATAATGGAAAACTCCAAAGCAATTAAAGAAGTAAATAATAAAACCCTTGATCTAGAAATCAAATTTGACAAGTTGGTCTCGGATCACAATACATTACTGTCACACACCACAAAATGAGAAGTAAAAATGAATCAGCTGTCTAACAAAATGTGCAACATGGAAGACAGATCGAGAAGATGTAACTTAAGAATTAAAGGGATAACAGAATCCATTGCGGAAGAGGAGTTAAAAACATATCTTTCCAAGTTATTTTCATCACTGGCTCCTACTTTATCACAAGATGAAATCAGATTAGATGTATTCTATTGGATTAACAAACCTTCTTATATTGATAAGAGTGCCCCCAGAGATGTTATAGTCAAATGTCATCATCTTTTATTTAGAGAGGCTACTGTATAATAAAAAAATGTTTTAAAGTAAAGATCTTGGATGCTCCGTACCAACATATTAAGATCTATACAGATCTATCTGCTTTCCAGAAGGAAAAAATATGTCAGGATTACTCAACCATTAAGGAAGGAAGGATTAAGCTATATATGGTTATTTCAAGTGGGTCTGTTAGTGCTGAAAGACACACAATGGCATAAAATCAGCTTGGTGGGTCAAGGAGAAGAGTTGTTAAAGACTTGGAGCTTTTCATTCGATAATGACGACAGAGTCCCTTGAGTATTAAGTTCATCCAAACCAGAATGGCAACAGAAATAACATGGGAAAGTGTGAACATTATGATATAACTATTGACTGGTTAACCTTTTCATACATTTTCTTCAGTTTAATTCATTCAGGGATATGTGTTTTTTGGTGCTAAAAGTTTTAGCTAATGATCGTAATTATAACAGGAAAAGAGAAGTCTATAGGTATATGAATAGTTATTTTCAGAGCTGAATGTTTTAGATGCTAAATATTAACATATGGGGTCATAAATTAGAGCTTTAACAATTAATAGAAATATAGATTAGGATTAGTCACTTGTTTTACAGTAAAATAGAAATAATCCTTAAAGGATTAATAAGGAGAAAGAAGGTGGGAAGGTGGAAAGGGAAAAAGGAGAAAAGAGGAAGGAAAGATAGCAGTAAGTTTCAAAATTCATTGCTAGTTGCAATAAGGAAATAATTATAACAACACTTTCACTTAAGGAAATATGGAATTGATATTAACACAGTGTTAGATGTATAGAGAGAATGGCAATAAGGAAATATTTATAAAATATTTACACAATTTTTTTTTTTTACGCATTTAAAATTTTTACAAGTACACTGTACAGAATGTATAGGATTACATATAAAAGTTTGGACACTTATGGTTGCTTAAACACAAATATTTTAGGTTCTTGATAATTAAACACGTAGAAATAGACACGAGAATTAATGGTTTTTAATTAGTTGAATTAGTGGCTTTTTGATTTTGACTTCCTGAATAAGTTCACAATAGTAGGAGAAATCTGCATATGAGATAATCGATATCTGAAATTGACAAAATACCGCCTAGGAACTAGCTAGAGAAAGATAAGTAAATGTCAGTAAACCTCTTGAGTTTTAATGTTAGAGGCCTAAACCCACCTTTTAAAAGAAGTGCTATTTTTAGATTAATTAAACAGGAAAAGGCAGAGATAATTCTTTTGCAGGAAACCCATTGGGCTAAAACCAGAATTTATAATTTTGGGCAGAATACATTTGAGTATAGATATAGTTCTATGTTCAAGAAAAACTCCAGAGGGGTCTCCACTTTTTGGGGAAAAAAGTTGAGAATTAAGGAAGAATTTGTAGAAATTGACTCTGATGGTAGATACATCTTATGGGTGGGAGAAGTTAATGAGCAGAAATTCACGATACTCAATATTTATGCTCCAAATAAAAAATAGTTGCACTTTCTTAAACGTATGTTTAATAAGACAAAAAGCAATGCACACGGCACTGTAATAATGGCAGGGGAATAGAAATTTGATCATTAACCCCAATCTTGAAAATCTCAAAGAACACTTACAAATAAGACACAAATATTGAAAAATTCTCAAAATTTTTCGAGATTAATAAAACACAGTAAAATATATGATATTTGGAGACTATTGCATCCGGACCAGAGGGATTATTCCTGTTTTTTCCCTACTTATAATGTATATTCAAGAATAGATCTGGTACTTGTGGATACTATGGGTATTAACAAGGTAAATAAAGCTGAATTAGGACTGATTACAATATTAGATCATGCTCATATTACAGTGGAAATAAAATTAGATAATCCTCAATACAGTAGACCTGTCTGGAAATTGGATGATACATTGGTGGAGGATGAGAAAACTAAATTATCCCTTGAAAAGGAAATGTATAAATTCTTTGAGATTAACGACCAAGTGGGTATAAGTAGTAGCACGCTGTGGGGAACTTTTAAAGCATTTATTCAGGGCATTTTGATTAAAATAAAAATACAACGGACAAAACAAAGAGATCTGCCTCTGCGAAAATTGTTAGTTCAAATATATAAATTAGAGCAGCGTAATAAAATAAATCCAAATAATAGCACCGCTATAGAAATCAAGAAAATTCAAAACCAGATAAATAAAATTAACCAAGGCATTTCGGATAAAATAGTTTGGAAGGAGACAACAGAATTACTATTACCACGACAACAAAATTAGCAAAATTCTTGCAAATAAAATGAAAAAACAAAATGTAAGCACTAGAATTGAATGTTTGCGCAGTGAAGGCAAATATCTATAAACCAAATGAGATAACTAAAACTTTTGCAAAATATTATCAAAAGCTGTACAATTTAGCAAATGACTCGACCTTTAGAAAACCAACAAAGGAAGATATAGAAACATTTTTGGAGAAAAGTCAGTTACCAAAAATATCATGCAGAGAGATGGATGAATTGAATAGGCCAATTACTGAGATTGGAATTGTAGAAGTTGTAAAGAATTTGAAACCTTATATGTCAACTGGTTTAGATGGATAAACTAATGCTTTCTACAAAATATTTTACCCAATTATAAGTATATATGAAAACACGTTTCAATGACTTTGCTACTGAAAGTTTAATTCCAGAGGAGATGTTGAAGGTAAAGATAATCATGATATCGAAAAATAAACAGCTTTGTGAAAATTACAGACCAATTTATTTAATGAATATTGATCTGAAAGTGTATGCAAACATTTTGGCAAATAGAATTAAAAGTTTGCTAGATAAACTGATTCTGAATGACCAAACTGGTTTTATTTTGGGAAGATATGGACAAGATAATGTACGGAAAATTAATGAATTTGTTGATAAAGGCATAATCATTGGGTGCTCCCACCCTATTAAAGTCATTAGATGCTGAAAAGGAGTGTGACAGAGTAGGGTGGGAGTACATGATGGCCACGTTAAACAAGATGGGCTTTGGAAAATTCGGCTCACATACCTTAGGGGCCTTATATTCAGCACCATCTGCTGCAGTCAGTAGTAACGGCTTTATGTTGGACTTCTTTTCAGTTAGCAATGGCACAAGACAGGGGTGCCCTCTCTCCCCCACCCTGCTCATGTTGCTTATGGAGCCGCTTGCGGAAGCCATTAGGGGATCTAGGGGTGTAGAGAGCATAAGGGTGGGGGTGAGAGAACACAAGATTACCATGTTTGCTGATGATACAGTATTGACTCTGTCTAGAGCGATAGATTCTCTACCATATGTAGTGAGAATACCTAACTATAAACTGAATGCTCAAAAAAACGAAACCATGATCTTTAATATCTCAACTAAAAATATAAATCTGCTGCAAGATCAATATAAATAAAATGGGATTCTAATACTATAAACCACTTGGGAATCACCTTTAAAGACTAGGGCCCTCATTCAATTGCAGTTTGGCCAATTGAATAGGGGTCTAAATAAAATGGTGATACTACAAAGGGTTAACTTTATTTATAGGTGTATCCCAAGTAAATTACCAAATTATTGGGTTAAAAAAATGCAGACTACCATTGATTAATGTATTCATTTGAAAAAGTACATTAGAGTGAAGAGAGAAATTATGGCACGTCAGTTCCCTCAAGATGGGATTTCATATCCTCTGATAAGATTGTATCAAGACGCAGTACTGTTGACGCACGCTTTAAAATGGTTATACCCTTTGAATAATTATCCATGGTACCAGATAGAAAAATCCTTAGTTAAAAATGAGGAATTAAGAGCTTTAATATATATTCAGAACTACCCGTTAGGTTATATAGAAAAAGATCCCATATAATAGTTGTCAAACTATGAATCGTCATCCCGCAAAGTGAGGGACGCAGTTCAAGCCGCAAATGTGGCCCCTCATTTGTGGAAGGTGGAGGCTTCAAAGTTGGCTTCAATGAGCCAAAGGCTCATTGAAGACCTCAAATGTGAGGGGCCACATTTGTGGAGGTGGAGGCTCTACGGCGTCTCACAAGCGGTTACAAACGACCCCACAAGCGAGACTTTGATAAAAAAGAATAAACACACAATGACTAACTACGGTTTTTCACAAAAAAATATATGAGCTGTGGAACTTCGAAAAAAAAACATTACGAACTCGCAAAAATACGCCCTTAACGGCCGATCCGCGTGCACCTGAAAAAATTAAAAACACAATAAATACACACAAAAATGCCACAAAAAGCTTACACACAGCAAGGGCAAAGACCTCTGCAAGTGAAGTTACACCTCAATTTAAGTCAAAATTTTCGAGTTTACACACACGAAAATCCCCTAAGCGAGAGAAAAATGTCAGCCGAAAAAAATGAAAACGAGGCTACAGGACCCTTACGCTGCTAAACACCACCAAGCACATACAGCATTTCCAAAAAGCTGTACAAGGTACAAGACACACTTTTAGCAAGGACGCTAAATCATCCACAACCGCGTACCACATACACATTCGCCGCCATTTTACCACAGTAACGTGTATTGTTTCAATATGGAAAAAAATAAACCCACCATTATGGAACGAAGTACTATGGAAAGTAGATCGATGCAGGGAGTTAGAGAGACATTTTATGTTGGTTGGATTAACATCGCAACCCCAAAATAAATGGTTAATTTGGGACTCTTTAAAACTATTTTGAGGCAAGCTATGGTTGATTTAGGAAGTGTCCTTTGATAAGTTCCTTGTAGATTACCTTTTTTGCTTTTTGTTTTATTTTTATTTTCTTACCATTTAACTGGATTATGTATTTGATTCCCTGCAAAGGTTTAAGGAATACAATTTGGAGTGGATGTGTGTGTGGATCAATTTGGACATTAGATAGATAAATTTGTTTTATGATATAATTATGTTTAAATTAACAGATGATATGCTAATTTGTATGATTTATTTTTATATGTTATATACTACAATAAAAATGAATATAAAAAAAAAATACAAATTAACAAATAGCAAAGCAAGAAGGTCCCTGTCTTTGAGCTAAGAATCCAATGTCCACGGTGCATTACCAAAGTACTTAGGATAGAAACTCGCAGACTTACAATCTGATGTTCAATGTGGATTGCCATATAGATGAGGTGTTGCAGTCAATCCAAATAATGTTTTGATTGATATCTTGTTCTTATCTCTGTAGGGCTTATTAGCCCAATCTCACGACCATGAAGGCATGTTCTTCAAACTCCTGTTTCTGTGTCATAGATTCTGCTCATAAATCTCTGATTATTCCTTAATATCTGAAAACACACTGGGCCTCATTCTATTACCGGCCGAAGGAGATGCGAGGCCGCAAGGACCGGCCGCAAGCTATTCTGCTATTCTATTCCCCTCCGGCCGGGGATTCCGGCAGGCTTGCGGCTGGCGCCTTGCTATCCCTTGCGGCCGCACGCGCCGCAGGAAAGCCTTTCATGTAAAACGGCCGCAAGAGTTTCGGCCGCAAGAAAAGCCCGGTTGCTATTCTATTGCTCCGGGAACCATCTCTGCAAGGCTAAAAGCAAGCCGCAGCTTACTTGCAGGAAAAAGGTCCCGCTAGCACCAATTAAGCACATTATAAAGCCAAAATAAAGCCATCCTGCACTCTGAGGAGACTAAAAAGTGATTGTAGGTGTTAGCAAAAATGGCACAACATTCCCCTACACTTTTTAAATTTATGTCAAAAATCCATGTAAAAAGTCCAGAGTGCTTGGAGCACCTCAGACCCGGCCACGCTGCGGACGGAAAATAACAGTTAATGTAAACTCGGATTTGGGCTGATGTGCAAGCTTAAGAGTGGATTACTATTAATCCTCATGTCCCCCAATATGATCCCTAGCATTTACAGAGCTTTACAGTGCTGTCTTGAATTTATTTTTGACTTTAAAGATTTCTGAGCTTACGGCCGGTTGCAAGATATACGGCCGGCCGTAAGAGGAGAATTAATAGAATTGCGAGGTAACGGAACCCCCCCAAGGAATCGCAGCCTTGCGGCCATTTTACGGCCGATAATAGAATGAGGCCCACTGTGTGTGGAATAGATCTGTATGACATTATCCATGATTATGTTCATCTGTTTAATTGAGCAGATATAGACAAGTTGTAAGTGTTATGCACATGACTGGTTTCTTCATATGAATGGAGTGATTTCTGATGATCCTTTTTTTCAGCAGATTCAAGTTGCAGTGGTGTAGTGACCATATGTTATCCTAGTAGGTGCCATGCATCATGCTTATTCTAGACTATGACATTACCCCTTTTAGGTATCACCCTTTTCCCTAAAACAAGTCTCTTGCCCTCCTGGAATCTGCCCCCACCACACCCATGATATTAATACACAGTCTTGTACATTTCTGATTGTGCTCTCTGTATGAAATAAAGCATTGCTATACAGTGCCTTACAAAAATATTCACCCCCTTGGCATTTTTTATGTTTTGTTGCCTCACAACCTGGAATTAGCATGGATTGTTTGAGGATTTGGATCATTTAATTTACAGAACATGCCCACAACTTTGAAGATGTTTTTTTTTATTGTGAAGCAAACAACAAATAGGACAAAATAACAAAAAAGTCAATGTGCATATCTATTCACCCCCCTAAACTCAATACTTTGTAGAGCCACCTTTTGCAGCAATCACAGCTTCAAGACACTTTGGATAAGTCTCTATGAGCTTGCTACATCTTACCACTG
Source organism: Discoglossus pictus (assembly GCA_027410445.1). Taxonomy (NCBI): domain Eukaryota; kingdom Metazoa; phylum Chordata; class Amphibia; order Anura; family Alytidae; genus Discoglossus; species Discoglossus pictus. The sequence continues at coordinate 191,929,656 of CM050166.1, read as the reverse complement.
GGACTTTTGACCATTCCTCCTTGCAAAACTGCTCCAGCTCCTTCAAGTTGGATGGTTTGCACTTGTGAACAGCAATTTTTAAGTCTGACCATGGATTTTCTATTGGCTTGAGGTCTGGGCTTTGACTAGGTCATTCCAGCACATTTACATGTTTACCCTTAAACCACTCAAGTGCTTTAGCAGTGTGTTTGGGGTCATTGTCCTGCTGAATAGGTGAACCCCCGTCCTAGCCTCAAATCACGCACAGAGTGGTACAGGTTTGCTCAAGAATATCCCTGTATTTAGCACCATCCATCTTTCCCTCAAATCTGACCAGTTTCCGAGTCCTGGCTGCTGAAAAACATCCAAACAGCATGATGCTGCCACCACCATGTTTCACTGTGGGGATGGTGTTCATTGGGTGATGTGATGTGTTTGGTTTGCACCAGACATAACGTTTTCTTTGATGGCCAAAAAGTTAAATTTTAGTCTCATCAGACCAGAGCACCTTCCTCCTTATATTTTGGGAGTCTCCACATGCCTTTTCGCAATCTCAAAACGTGCCATTTTGTTTTTTTGCTGAAAGTAATGGCTTTCTTCTGGCCACTCTGACATAAAGCCCAACTCTATGGAGCACACAGCTCATTGTCGTCCTATGTACAGAAACTCCAGTCTCGGCTGTGGAACTCTGTAGCTCCCCCAGGGTTACCTTAGGTCTCTGTGCTGCCTCTCTGATTAATTCCCTCCTTGACTGGTCCGTGGGTTTTGGTGGGCGTCCGTCTCTTGGCAGGTTTGTTGTCGTGTCATGTTCTTTCCATTTGGTTATGATAGATTTGATGGTGCTCCTGGGGATCATCAAAGATTTTGATTTTTTTTTATAATCTAACCCTGACTTGTACTTCTCAACAACATTGTCCCTTACTTGTTTGGAGAGCTCCTTGGTCTTCATGGTTGTGTTTGATTAGTGGTGCCTCTTGCTTAGTTGTGCCGCCTCTGGGGGCTTTAAAAAAGGAGTGTATATGTAATGACAGATCATGTGACACTTAGATTGCACACAGGTGGACATCATTTCACTAATTATGTGACTTCTGAATCTAATTGGTTGCACCAGAGCTTTTTATGAGCTTCATAACAAAGGGGTCAATACATATGCACTTGCCAAGTTTTCTATTTTTTAAAAATAGTTTTATGTATATATTTTTCTCATTTCACTTCAGCAACTTAGACTATTGTGTTCTGATCCATAACATAAAATTCAAATTAACAAAACATTGAACGTAAGACTGTAATGTGACAAAATAGGTAAAAAGTCCAGGGGTGAATACTTTTGCAAGGATCTATATGGTTCTCACTGTGTCAGTGTATTTTCAATGGTTGGGGTTTTGGGACATCCACATACATCACATTTGTGTCACATTCATATATCTGTAAACTAATTAGCCCTAGTTACTATGCAATAGATTAATACATACTATACTAATAATAATAATATCATAAGATATCATATAATAATATATATAATATATAATATATAATAATAAAGGGTTAGTACAAATGCAAAGTCAAATTTGTGATACTGTGCTGTATCAACATTCCCCTGAAGGCCTGATAACAATATGACAGGTGATAATGGGAATTGATTTATAGCAAAATACTTAATGGGATGTCATCAAATTATAATGGGTATACATCTTGGCACATGGCCACCATCAATGGTGTGGGACTTTCCAGGATGGGCATAGTGGAGATTATGCCTAATGGAGGTGAGTTGGCTGTTGCTCCTTGAGCCTCTGCACAGCCTCTATATGTTTTTTGCAGCCCTTACTGATGGGCTAGAGTAGATTAGTGTGGTGTATGTTCCCCTGGTCCCCTTCTGGATTGCTAAGTTGTGGTGGTGAAGGGACTTCTGTACCTCAATGGGCAGGTCATAACAGAGGGGTCAAACAAATCACAGTCATCTGGAGAAGGAACCTGCAATCCACCCCAGTATGTTTTCCATGCAAACCTTGTGGATACGCACAGACAGATACATAAGTAAGTGTGCTGCGGTCCATAGGGTCACAGAGAATAGGAGACAACAGAGTGACTTAACAACCATAAATAAAATGTTCCCCTGGTCCTTGATATATGTGATGTGGCTGTGTCATTTGGCCAGTTTTTGTTTTCCCAATGTAGATGTGATGAGTGAGATGTATATCAGATGATCTTTGTAGTTTTATGGTCCACATTAGAGGTTCTGTGAGTGAGAAATGGTTAATATGGAAGCCATTTTCATGTATTTCTGTTGCAATGTATTGTATTTTTTACTATTTAATACTTGTGAGTTGTTGTGCAATTCATTTGAATGCCTTCCATTGCTTTGGTCATATTTTAAAGTGCATTGGTGTGATCTTAATGTGTTTTGCAGTGTTCCAAACTAGTCTGTCAACCCTTTGTGGGTTGTATTTGGAACCCGTAACAGTTGGGCCGCCATTTGCCATTTGTGGGCTTGACTGCAGGTGCGGTCTTGAGGAATTTTTGCAATTGAATAGCGAATTACGATTTTACCTATGGTAACTCTTGCGGATGTGAAAGATAAAAGTCTTCGTACGGCTGTAAATTCCCCTAACATGTAAGCTATTTTTGGCTTGCAAAAAAATGCCAATTGAATAGCAAATTAGCTTACGGGCTCCAGTAACTTACAATTGCTCAATTGGATGAGACTCTATACCTCACACACACTCACATATATATATATATATATATATATATTTATATGCACATTTATATTCTTTTGCAAAAGAAGATAGTATAAAAAAACAGAACAGTAGTGAGTTCAAAAACGAATTAAAATTGGTGTCATCATGAGGAAATTAAATTGCCAATAACCTGTCATATTGCAAAAATCATGTCTGACATTAGTTGAAGGTGCCTGTCATCTGTAGTATAAGATAAAAAGTAAGATGGAAAGATTGCAGCATTCAAGATTCTAAGGTATCAGTGGTTTTAGATCATTAACCATCAAATAAGTTAAAACAGATTATTTAAAGAATATATCCAGAATAAAATGCTTGTTAAAGAGAAATAATATTCCAAACAACAGATTATGGGCCCTATTTAAATCTTTTTTGGTGAAGTTCACTGCACACATCACCGCAACTTAGTAATATACCATTCAATATCACTGTTTTTTAACAGAGCTGCACAATAGCACCACACAATACTCTAAAACAACCAATCCTACTAAGTTATGATATGCTTTTCAATTCATTTTCACTCAAAGGCAATCAATATCACATTTTACGATGCTCACACAACTTACTGAAGCTGTGTAAAGCCTTAATGTAGCAGATTTTTCAAGAACAAAATATGTGCACTGAATACCACCTGTAAGTGGTTTTAAAAGCCTTGCTGAAACCTGTCAAAAGCAGTTAAAGAGACAGTAGAAAATTAAAAAATTGTGAAAAAGCAAGTAAGTGCATTAGAAATTAATACTCAATATTCCCATAGGCATATATGTTGAATTCAAAAATATAATTAATAATCAATACATTTGAGTAAATTATACATCTAGGAACATCAACTATTGGCGTTAATACGTCTCCACATAAAATATATGAACTACAACGGTAATGTACACCCCAGTACTCAAGAGGTTAATACAAATCAGGAAACTCACATGGCCTTCAGGTACTGTAATACATTTCCTAATAAAGGGCTAGACACAAAACCAAAACAAAGGTCATCAACAGCATTAATACTGAACACATCACAGTACTGAGAAGTGTCATGTATGTCACATGGGAAGTTATGTCATCTAAACAATAACATTGGGTGTTTTAAGCTTGGGTTTGAGAATTGTCATCATGGGCAGCCTGAGGCCTTAAAGAGAGGAAAGGTTGGCACCGATTGTGGCTAAATGTGGGCCAGAAATCCATTCTGGAGGTATGTTAATGAATAGTACAGACCATGCACTGGATTGTCTTACTGGGTATGTAAGTGCCAGGGTGTTATAGGCATATGGACAGGGGGATATAGGGCCAAATCATGACAATCATATTGCATCAGTGTATACTAGGTATTGAGGAAGGTCAGCAAAAGCACAAGGAGGGTGTGGAGAGGCAGATGGAGCCCCAGGAAAATCCTCTCTTTCAAAGGGAATCTTGGGTACACCTGATCTTTTAGGTCCTACAACATTGCGATTGGCCATGTGACAAGATTTATACCAATAATAAATATGTTAAACAATATAAAAAATATGTTATTGCATTACTAATTTTGCTATTGCAAGTGATTTGTTTAACAGCCCTTCACTGGAATAGTGATCCAGAACAGTGTTGATCCAGAAGAGGTAAGCTGAAACAATGCTAAATATTTGAGACAAAATATGCACATAGTCTAATTTCTTCTGAATAATATAAACATTATCCTAAGGGATTTTGAACATGAACACTGATCAGTTGTAGTAGATAACTGTCCTCATTAGAAATTTTTTTGCTAGGTTAAGGTAAAATTTTGTATACTAAGCTATATTATGCCTTTCAGTGTTTAACACTAATGCCAAGACTTCTAAACATAAAAAGAGAAACTTTACTTTGCTTTAGTTAAAAACCAGAAAGCTGCACATACATTAGATTTGTTAACGTGCAAACTGTGATTGAAAAATACATCTAAACATTGGCTTAAACCTTTAAATTGAGCATTTCAATGTGGTAGATGTAAAGCATGCCACTTCATACAACATACAAATACATTTGTATACCCTTGTTGTGACATCTATTAGTCTACAACATTAATCAATTCTATAATTGCAGATCTACCGGTGTGGTGTATATTGTAACAGAATTTATGTTGGTAATTCAGTGCCAAGTAAGAAGACGCATTCTACAACATATATACACTATAAACAAAGAAATAGACATGCCAGTAGCCAGACATGTGCGAAGGTTCCACAACAATGTCATTACATTCTTGTGCTATTGATAGTGTGGCATTGGGCCGTAGGAAAGCAGACCTTGACAGATTATTATTACAAAAAGAATCTATGTGGATCTATTATTTGAAATCTCAAAGTCTAGAACGATTGAATGAAGGCTTTTCCTTTTCTACATATATTTAATAGGTCCATTATCATGAATTCACGCTTCATCTTCTATAACCTTGTGTATGTCAAACATACTGGCATTAAAATAGTTAATTACATTTTTTCCATATATCAGAGTATAGAATATTTCCACTTTTTATCTAAAGCTTTTCCAGTTGTGACATGGATTTTGATCACAAATATTTTTCACACTTTTCCAATACTCATATTCATCACCATTTCATTTTATTAATCTCATATCAAATTTCACTTTATTAGTTAAATTGGGGATTAGATAAGAGTATTTACTGTATATTATAACTTTGGAAGCATAATGTAAGGGTAGAGGAAGCAGAGATATATTTTAGGCTTCATACAAAATCTACTATTAATGTGGAAGTCTGTTAGCAGTAATGGATGACCATATACTAATAGGTTATGGATGAAGGGATAGGTCCAAATATTTCTGGTTCCAAATTATAGAAGCCCAATTTAGAATCAACAACTATACTTGATTAAGCCAACATAGGTTAGTATATTTACATTATGACATTTTTATACAAATCCTATATTCATTGATGGCTGTGTAAAGTATGATAGTCAATTGTATCTTTTCTAAATAGATAAACTAAACTCAATATATATTTACTATTTTGTTGGCACACATTTGTGGAGTTTGTTTAGATTACACAGGATTTAACAAGATTGAGACAGGAATGCAATTTCATAATTCTGATATTCATTAAGATATTGGAATTGGCCTACCATGGATAGACTTTCTATTGACAATAATAAGTATATTGATGATAGTAAGGTCATATGCAGCATTTCTATCTTAGATAACTTTGGTTGCAACTTCATTGCAACACTTTATTTTCATTTGTTTGATGCAGAGGCATTGTCATATCATCCATTTAATATCTGTTACACAGTTGTGATTAATTCTAACAGTGATATATGTACTCTTTTGAATAATAGGAATATTAGTATTCAATACATATAGATGTCCATATGCTACAGGATTTCCGTTCTTCACTGCGTAGTGTGTTGCCAATTGTTTTCTTAGTAACTATGGTCCCAGCAGCCTTTAGATCCCTAACAAGATCCTCATGTGTATTTCTGGGCTGATTCCTCACCATTTTCATGATCATTGAAACTCCACGAGGTAAGATCTTGCATGGAGCACCAGACCGGGGGAGATTGGCATTTATTTTGTGTTTCTACCATTTGCAAAAAAACGCAACTGTTGTCACCTTCTCACCAAGCTGCTTGGCGATGGTCTTGTAGCTCATTCCAGCTTTGTGTTGGTCTACAATCTTGACCCTGACATCCTTGGACAGCTCTTTGGTCTTGGCCATGGTGGAGAGTTTGGAATCTGATTGATTGATTGCTTTTGTGGACAGGTGTCTTTTAAACAGGTAACAAAAGAGTGCTCCTAATCTCAGTTCGTTATCTGTATAAAAGACACCTGGGAGCCAGAAATCTTGCTGATTGATAGTGGATCAAAAACTTATTTCCCTCACTGACCTGGAAATCAATTTATAACTTTTTTGACATGCGTATTTCTTGTTTTCTTTTGGGTTTTTTTTTTTGTTATTCTGTCTCTCACTGTTAAAATACACCTACCATTAAAATTATAGACTGGTCATTTCTTTGTCAGTGGACAACCGTTCAAAATCAGCAGGGGATCAAATACTTTTCCCCCCACTGTATGCACATATAACAGTAATTAATTAAGGTTTGGGACTAGCCTTTCATTGATTTGGTTCCCATCACACATTTTTTGTATATAGAAGGTTACATGCAATACCGTTACCGTAGACAACTTTATTTGCAATTTGTTGCAATTTTTTCTACACAATTATATATATATGAAAAATTTACACATATCGATATGCAGAGATATTGTTATACAATGTATTTTATCTCAGGATAAGGTTGTGATCAGAGAAACAGTTTTATAAGTGCACAAATGACTATTAGGTAGGAAATTTATATTTGCTTAAGGATACCTTTAGGCAAAAATAAAAAAATTTATTATGCAGTTAAAATCTGATTTTACAGTACAAAAAGGATTCATTTAAAAGGCAGCTTCAGTACTGGTCCCTGTGCGTAGCTAGTCTTAAGTACAGACATGTTTGCATTCATTGCAATTCATCCTGAAAGGGTCATCACAGTCTGGTTCAGTATTGAGATCTTAGCACCACCCTTGTCAATTTGGATGTAATTTGGTATATGAGATACATATACACCTGCAATCAGTTACATCTGTTTGCATTTGATTGGTGGAATGCATTAAGGCTTACAATCTGATTTTTTGTGAGGTCATTTATCTCAGCACGACCTATAGCAAGACATGAATATTTATGTATACTATTGTCAATATTTCTTTTCACTTACTTTAGATTTTGTAGAATAGCAAAAGTAGACATGCACATTATTGGCAGTTAAGCATAGATTTCTTGTGCAGAGATGCGCATATTTAAACAAGGGTGTTTTGATCAGGTTAAATAATTTATATTCTAATATTTCTGTAATTTATGTGCACATACTATGAGCAGGTATACAATGGATATTATGCATTATGATGTCTAGGTGCATCATGTACATTATTTATGGTCTGTGCAATCAGATATATGCATATACATATATGGTGGAGATAAAGTTATTTTGTGTACTTTATCACTTATTCTAGTAAGGTTGTTTTTGTGACCTGCTACATAGAATTGTATCAGTACAACATAGTTACATAGTTACATAGTTACATAGTATTTAAGGTTGAAAAAAGACTTTCAGTGCATCAAGTTCAACCTTTTAAGATAGTTAGTTGTATAAAAAATAAAAAATAAATAAATAAACATGATGAAAAAATGTAAATGCCTAGCTAATAGCCTCCTCCTGCAATATGAAGCGCTGACAGGGGAAGGATATCCAGCCTCTGACTAATGGTAACCAGACCACGGACCACAGTGCTCAAGTAAGAGGGCTGGGCTGCTGGGGGACTAAATGGTGCTGCTGGGGGAGCTGAATGGATCTACTTGAGGGAATTATGAGGCTGCAGGGGGTTGAATTGGGCTGCTGGGTGGGCTGCTGGTGGGCTGAAGCGGGGTGTTGTTGAGCTGAATGGGGCTGCTGGGGGGCTATGGTGCTGCTAAGGGACTGAATGGGGCTGTTGGGGGATTATGGGGCTGAATAGAGCTGCTGGGGGGTTGTGGAGCTGAATGGAGGGCTGAATGGGTCTGCTTGGGGTTGGGGGGCTGCTGTGGGCCTAAATGAACCTGCTGGGGTGTTAGGTGGCTGTTGGAGGCTGAATGGGGCTACTGGGAGGTTAACTGCTGAATTGGGCTGCTGGGGGCTGAATGGAGCTGTTGTGTGTAATGGGGCTGCTGACGGATGAATGCAACTGCTGGGGGGCTATGGGGCTGCTGGGGGGCTGGGGACTGATGGGGCTGCTCAAGGATATGGGGCTGTTGGGGGAGTTGTGGGGCTAAATGGGGCTACTGGGGGTAAATGGGTCTACTAAGAGGGGGTTGTGGGGCTGCTGAAATGCTGAATGGGGTTGCTGGGGGGTTGTGATGCTGAAGGGGCTGCTGGGGCAATGAATAAGGCTACTGGGGGTAAATGGTTCTGCTAGGGGGCTGAATGGGGCTGCTGGGGGAGTTGTGAGACTGAAGGGGGCTGCTGAGGGTCTTGTGAGGCTGAATAGGACTACTGGGGAGGTGAATGGGTCTGCTGGGGTGTAGTAGAGACAAATGGGGCTGCTGGGGGTTGTGGGGCTGCTGGATGGGTGAATGAGGCTGCTAGGGTGGTGCAAGGCAGTGAATGGTGGGTGTATGGTCTGCTAGGGGGCAGAATAGGGGCTGCTGGGGGGGGGGGTGAGGCTGAATGGGCCTGATAGGGAGGTGAATGTGCTACTGGAGAGGGGAGAATGGGGCTGCTGGGAGTGGTTGGAGGCTGAATGGTGCTGCTGGGGGTGAATTGGGCATCTGGGGGTTGAATGGTGTTACTGGGGGGTTTGGGAGTCTGAATGGTGCTGCTGGGGGGTGAATGGTGCTGCTGGGGTGGAGGTGAATGGGGCTGCTGGGGGTGAATGGTGTTGCTAGGGGTTGTGGGGCTGAATGGTGCTGAGGGGGTGAATGGTGGTGCTGGGGGGGTTGTGGGGCTGAATGATGCTGCTGTGGCTGTGGTGAATGGTGCTACTGGAGGGTTGCAGGGCTGAATGGTGCTGCTGGAAGGGTTGCAGGGGTCCACTGAGCTACAGAAAAGGAACATGTTAACAAAAAATATTTTTTACAAGACGACTTAGTTTAATTATTTATATATATATATATATATATATATATATACAGTATACTTATATATATATATATATATATATATATATATATATATATATATATATCCTGTATATATATATATGGCACTGGAAGAGGACCCGGGTGGGTGAAAACATTTTGGCCCTCTATTCACTAGCTTCGCCACTATGCACTATTTTGATCCTGTAAGAGAGGATAAAGTCTCCAGTCTACTTTCAACTTTCTGCCTTACTACCTTTCCTCTGGAGCCTAATCCATCACAGCTAATCCCTCCACTCTCTAGTATACTCACCCCAGCACTCACACATCTTTTAAACCTTTCCATAAACTCTGGCAAGTTTCCTAACACTTTAAAACACGCCATAATTACAGAGATACTTAAGAAACTCTCATCTGATCCAACTTCTGCTTCTAACTATTGCCCTATCTCTCTACTTCCCCTGGCTTCAAAACTACTCCAGCAACAAGTCTACAATTGCCTTACCCAATTTATTTCCTCCAATTCTCTTCTTGACACCTTCCAATCCAGCTTCCAGCCCCAACACTCTACAGAGACTGATTTCACTAAAGTCACTAACGACCTGCTCACTGCCAAGTTAAAGGGTCACTTCTCTATTCTAAGCCTTCTGGATCTATCTGCTGCCTTTTATACAGTTGACCACCCCTTATTAATCCACATTCTCCACTCCCATGGCATTTGTGTCACTGCTCTCATTTGGTTCTCATCTTCCCTACATGACTGAACATTTAGTGTCTCCTTCTCTGACACAACTTCTTCACCTCACCCTCTGTCTAGGCCCCTTCCTCTTCTCCATCTACACATCCTCACTTTGCACCCTAATAAAATGCCACCCAAATCTTCCTCTCTGCATCTGAGATCCCTCTCTTCTACCATAAGTTTCCAACAGCCTCTTAATCATTTTCTCCTGGGCCAACTCAAACTCAACCTGTCAAAGACTGCTCCCATGAGATCCTCTCCATCCTCAAGTCACTATCCCATCCATCTTATAAAGTTCATAAGCAGAAACATTTCTGTAAGTCTCACTCTCACCTCCTCTCCCTCTCATTACTCCTTCTGCTGGCTGGTTTGGAGACATATCTCCAAACCCAGGCCCCTCATCCATTCCTTTTATAAGCAACGTTCAGCCCAAAAGGCTGCAAACAGCTGTAATACCTGTAACTTAATAAGCATCACCTGCCACGATCCTTCCACTTTGCCCTTCACTTTTGCGCCCTCTGGAACGCAAGGTCTGTTTGTAATAAACTCACTTACATTCACAACCTATTTACTCCTTCAATCTCATGGCTATCACTGAAACTTGGCTCACTCCATCTGATACTGTCTCTGCTACGGCACTATCATATGGTGGCCTTCACTTCAGTCACACACCCAGACTCGGGAATAACAAGGTGGAGGCGTAGGTGTGTTACTTTTTTCTTGCTGCACTTTTACCTGCATTCCCCCTGTTCCCTTCCTTCAATTCTCTCCTACTGAGGTTCACATTGTCCGCCTCTTCTACCTATACCTACCTATATCTCTCAGTGTTGCTGTGATCTATCGCCCACCTGGACGACACTCTCAATTTCTTGGTCAGTTTGCCTCCTGTCTGCCTCACTTTCTGTCCTCCAACATTCCTTCACTCGTCCTTGGTGATTTCAACATTGCCATTGACACTCCCACCACCCTGGCAGCCGCCAAACTTCTTTCACTTACCTCTTCCCTCGGCCACTCACAATAGTCAAATTCTCCAACTCGCCATAATGGACACTTCCTTGACCTTTTTTTTTACTAGTCTCTGTACAACCGCCAACCCTGTCATCAGACCACCACTTCCTGACCTGGAAACTCACGCCACACTCCTCTCACTGGCCTTCCTCTACCCTGGCCACCATTACCCACAGAAACCTGCAAGCACTTGATACATAATACCTCTCCGCTGTACTGCATCCCCTTTTGGGCCGCCTCTCTGACACTGCAACCTCACAGTACAACTCACTTCCATACTCAACACTCTTGCACCACCAACCACACTCATGCGTCCTCGCTATCAGCCACAACATTGGCACACTACACAAACACAAAAAATTCAAAGGTGCTCCTGCAGCACTGAGTGGCTATGGAGGGAATCTCGCTCTTCAGCAGACTTTATACACTACAAGTTTATTTTGCACTCCTACTCCTCTGCACTCAACCTTGCCAAACAATACTATTTCACTTCATTAGTAACATATCTGTCCCCAAACATTTATTTGCCTACTCCTCTGCCCTCCACCTCCAACCCCTACCTGTCTCATGGCTGAAGACTTTGCCAACCAATTTGAGAGTAAAAGTGAAAACATTTGCCATGAATTCTCCTCTCACCGTGACTCACACACTCCCTCCTCTCCACTAACTGACAACACCGGGCCTTCACAGCTCCACAATCCAATAGCCACTATGCACTATTTTGATCCTGTAAGAGAGGATAAAGTCTCCAGTCTACTTTCAACTTTCTGCCTTACTACCTGTCCTCTGGAGCCTAATCCATCACAGCTAATCCCTCCACTCTTTAGTATACTCACCCCAGCACTCACACATCTTTTAAACCTTTCCATAAACTCTGGCAAGTTTCCTAACACTTTAAAACATCTGATCTCCCTCTCTTCTACCATAAGTTTCCAACTGCCTCTCAATCATTTTCTCCTGGGCCAACTCAAACTCAACCTGTCAAAGACTTTGCTCCTAATCTTCCCACCCTCTACTAATGTTTCCATTTCTCAGATATCTCTCACTCTCGACATTGCCATCATAACCCCCACCTCACAGGGCTGCTGTCTTGGGATACTATTGGACCCTGCCCTCTTCTTCATTCCTCATACACAATCATTAACTAATTCTTGTCTCTTCCATCTAAAAAACATCTCCAAAATCTGTCACCACCTTACAAAAGACACAACGAAAATTCTAATACATTCTCTCATAAAATCCCGCCTCGACAGCTACAATTTGTTCCTTGCTAGCGTCCCCATGACACACCTGTCTCCTTGCTCATCTACCATACTCAGCGTTCAGTGTCTGCAACACCCCAGAATAACATTTTAAAACATGACCCTAACTAACAAGCCCTCAACAACAACACACACCCTTATATCTCTGCTCTCATCTCAAAATAGTTCACCTGCCCTCTTCTTTCTGCTAATGTCCTTGTTCTTTCCTCCTCTCTCATCACCTCCTTTCACTCCCGCCTTCATGACTTTTCGTGCGCTGCCCCTATACTCTGGAACTCCTTGCCTCTCACCACCAGACTATCATCATGCTTCAAACCTCCAAAACCTTCTTAAAAACATATCTGTTTAAAGAAGCCTATAACATTCAGCCTTAATGTGCACAACACATATATCAGCCTCCCACCCTAATTCATTAAATTTTTCAGTTTTGTAAGGTACACTAGATTCTAAACTCAAAGACAGGGCTCTCCACTCTTACCAACGTGTCAATTTTGTTTTACCTTGTCCTCAACCCTTGTTCAGCATTACAGAATATGTTGGCGCATTACAAATAAAGATAATAATAATCGGAGTACTTTAATACCGATACAAATATTTGATTGTATTGCTTTGGATCCCATTAGCTCTTTTCCTGAGCTCACATTTGTCCATTAACATAGGTTGGTAATTTTAGATAAGTGGACTGCCATTTTTATAACTTAAGAATCCCACTACAGCAAATTTCAAAGCATGACATTGACATGGAGCCGGTGATAAGAATGAAACTTGAACTTTCTTATCTGTCTAAGTAAGGAACTTGAAAACATTTTTTTCAAACTTGTAACATTAGAAACAGTAACATAGTTAATTAACATTTTAACATAATTTGTAAAAATAATGCAAGGCAAGTGTTTTGTGAGGCTAATCATCCATAAACAGTACTTCCATTAATTATGACTGAATTGTTTATTGATTTGTATTTTTCAATGGTTGACCTTTGTTTATTGCTGTGACTTAAAACGTGGTTGACCTCTTAACATGAACTTTGTAATATATCTAAGTAAGAAACTTGAAAGTATATTTTTTGAAACTTGAACTTTCTTATCTGTGTAAGTAAGGAACTTGAAAAAAAAAATCAAACTTGGAACATTATAAACAGTAACATAGTTAATTAAGATTTTAACATAATTTTGTACAAAAGTATTAACATTTAAATGTAAAAACAGTTGAACTTTAAATTAATCAGTATTGTAAACTTGAGGTAATGTTTTTTTAACATGCAAGTTCTATCTCAAGAATTGTTAACTTAAATATACATTGAATCCAGAGGAAGGCAAACAGTAAAAACCCCTTCTTGAAACATACCCAATTGTATCAGAGAGGGGGAAAAATTAATTCCTTCCTGACCTCATGAACTGGTGATCAGATTACTCCCTGGATTAATGTTTAACATAAAAGACAATATTTACATTGTGTCTTAAAATGTGGTTGAGCTCTTAACATGACCTTTGTATTATGTTGAAGTAAAGAACTTGAAAGTATATTTTTTGAAACTTGTGCTTTCTTATCTGTCTAAGTAATGAACTTGAAAATATTGTTTTCAAACTTGTAACATTAGAAACAGTAACATAGTTAATTAACATTTTAACATAATTTGTAAAATGTAATGCAAGGCAAGTTTTTTCTGAAGCTAGTCATCCATAAACATTAAACTTCCATTAATTATGACTGAATTGTTTATTGATTTGTATTTTTCAATGGTTGACCTTTGTTTGTTGCTGTGATTTAAAACGTGGTTGACCTCCTAACATGAACTTTGTAATATGTCTAATTAAGAAACTTGAAAGTATATTTTTTAAAACTTGAACTTTCTTATCTCTCTAAGTAAGGAACTTGACAAAAAAATGTCAAACTTGTAACATTAGAAACAGTGACATAGTTACTTAACATTTTAACATAATTTGTGAAAATAATGCAAGGCAAGTGTTTTGTGAGGCTAATGATATATAAACAGTACTTCCATTAATTATGACTGAATAGTTTATTGATTTGTATTTTTGAATGGTTGACCTTTGTTTGTTGCTATAGTAATTGTTTTAAATCGCACATATAGTTTGGTCTCTGGAAAAGTGGTTCTCAAAAAAGAGAACGCAGGAAATTAAACTTGTGGCACGCTGTTTAGGCACTGTTCTATATCTGTTTGACAATTTAATGTAGTTTAACAGGAAAATATTATTTTTGTAAATGTAATTTCTGTTGCATAATAATGACCATTTGATGGCAACGGAAATTTATGTGTATTTGTTTTAAAAATGTGGTGGTTATATTGTGTTTTTTTATATTTTTGCATTTGTTTTTAAATTTGTTTTGCATGGCTTTTATTTCTTTAATGGAAAGTTAAAGTACTTCATAGTAGACAATGTTTTTAGTAAAAACACGTCCATCTTCTAATAAATCACCTTGACTTTCATTGTTTTCAATGTAAACTTTAATAGCCTGTGGATTTTTGCGCCGTGATAACGCAACGTACAATTGGCAATGTGCAAATACTGGTTCTTGTAAGAAAATACCCACAGATTTGAACGTTTGTCCTTGTGATTTATTAATGGTCATGGCAAATGCCATAATGATGGGAAATTGTCTTCTTTGAAGTATAAAAGGGAGACTACTTTCACTTGGTGCTAAATCTATTCTTGGTATGAAAACTCTCTCTCCTTTATGGGTACCAGTTAAAATGTCAGCATTTATGAAATGGTCCTTTAATTGTTGAACAATTAATCTTGTCCCATTGCATAGGCCTTTTTTGGGGTTCATATTTCGCAGTAACATGACAAGTGCACCTTTCTTTAGCTGCAAAATATGTGGTGGCATTCCAGAAGGAGTTAGTGAGTTTATGAATTCAGTGGAAAAGTTAGCCTGACTTTCATTGTCATCAGCAAGTACAGAATCAGCACTGTGATAATTTCTTTGTGGTGCATTAATTGTTTTAAAGATTTAATTATTGAGAATTAATGCATCCTTATTTTTACAAGTTAGTATGACTTTGTTGGCAAGCACTGAATATTCCTGGTTATTTATGCTACCTTCAAATATAGCCGATATAATATCTTGGTGACAAATGATATGAGGTGGGATCTGCACAGTGTCGTCAGGTATTTTTTCTGTTCTGGCTTCTCCAATTTTAATAAGCCAATCATTGAAATCAGTTTGGCCTTCTGATCTCATGTTTTGTTGCAGTTGAAGATGGGCAAAATGTTTCCATCGTGTGCTTGAGTTTATACAGGTTTCGATAATGTCAGTTCGATTTCCATGTACAACGACAGGTAATGTTTGTCTAAAATCGCAACCTAACAACATTACCTTTCCACCAAATGGAAAAGTATTATCCATGACTTCAAAAAGCAAACGGTCAATACATTGAAGGGCATAGCATGACATCATTGTGGCCTCATCTATTATAATTAATTTACTTTTTTTTTCAATTTCTTTGCTTGGAATGATGTCATGCAAATATCTGACACAGAAGTTTCTAAAATAGGCACTGGCAGTTTAAAGCCACTATGTACAGTTCTTCCACCTTCTAACAAACGTGCAGTAATTCCAGTAGTGGCAAACGGCAGTGCTATTTGACCTTGTGCTCGTACAGAACTCATTAATAAATTATATAGATACGTTTTTCCTGATCCGCCAGGTCCATCAAGATAGAAATAACGCTCTGTGACCATGGGCCTCATTCTATTATCGGCCGCAGCCGTTGCGGGGCCGCAAGGACCGGCCGCAAGCTATTCTGCTATTCTATTCCCTTACGGCCGGGGATTCCGGCAGGCTTGCGGCCGGTGCCTTGCTATCTCTTGCGGCCGCTCGCGCCGGAGGAAAGCCTTTGATCTAAAACGGCCGCAAGAGATTTGCAATTCAATTGCTCCGGGAAACCTCTCTGCAAGGCTAAAAACGAGCCGCAGTTACTTGCAGGAAAAAGGTCTCGCTAGCACCAATTAAGCACATAAAATAGCTCAAATAAAGCCATCCTGCACTTTGAGAAGACTATAAAGGGATTTTAGGTGTTAGAAAAAATAGCACATAATTATCCTGTACTCAAATCCGTAAAATATTTTATTTTTAATATCCGTAAAATATCCATGTAAAAAGTCCAGAGTGCTTGGAGCACCTCAGACACGCCCACGCCGCAGCCGGAAAATAAACAGTTAATTTGAACTCGGGTTTGGGCTGATGTGCAAGCTTGAGAGTGGGTTTCTTTTAATCCTCATGTCCCCCAATATGATCCCTAGCATTTACAGAGCTGTACAGTGCAGGCTTGAATTTTTTTTTCAGTTTTTATATTTCACAGCTTACGGCCGGTTCCAAGATATGCGGCCGGCCGTAAAAGGAGATCCTTGCGGGGCCGTATAATAGAATCGCGAGTTAACTGAACCCTCGCAAGGAATCGCAGCCTTACGGCCGATTTACGGCCGATAATAGAATGAGGCCCCATGTCATCATCTATTGCATTTGTAATGGCATTAAATGCTTGCAATTGTAACGTATTTAAAGTTGCAAGTCTTTCTTCTGTTCTTTCTACTTGTAGTTGAATGTCATAGTCTTCAAAGTTTATGTCATCTATAAGACCTGGATCAGGCAAATTAAAACGTGCACAACTTAATTCATGAGTTAAAAATACTTCTTGGATTTCCATTAACGCTTTTAAGTGTGCAATCGGTTCATTGTATCGTCGCATAAAGTCTTCAGCCAAATTACTTTTAAATGTGTCCCACAAAGCTAATGCATTTGGAGCATTTGGGAGGATACAAATAAATGCAAATTTTTCTCTCATCTGCCGTGGAATTTGACATTGTGCTGCTTCTTCTAAACATCTTTCCAATTCTGTATCATCAGCTAGTAAGTTTCTATGTCTTGCAGCTAAATGGAATGATTCATATACTATGTCATTAACAGTTCGTAAGTGTTCAAAACTTTGTGCTCCAGGAACATTTAAAAGTAATATTTGTAAGCAAAAACGTTCAACATCTCTTGGACTGACTGTAAATTCTTGGGATTATTTTATTTCCTCTGCTTTTTCTAGGTCTTCATAATCCATTCACAAAAACATAGTGATATGGAATTTCAATATATAAGAATTGTATTGCAGTTAATGTAGTGTGACGAAGTTCACTTTGGGCCAATGCATTACTTTCATTTCCAGCATGGAAATACACTAAATGTCTTTGTGGCAAATGTACTGCTAATCTATATACTGCATGCGATCTATCATGTATTTCAAATTGTAAAAGCCGCCACATAGCTTCTGGCGCACTGACATAGTGAGCCTCTACATGAGATGCAAGTTTATCATGTACTAACTCACTACTTTCAGGGTTGTCTGCACTTTTGACGACTACAGTAGCTGCATCATAGCCTTTGTAAATATATTTGTACACATATTTAATGGATTTGATGAAAGTGCAGGCTTCTACATTAATGTGTGCGTTATACTTCATGAGTAAATGTGGATTGTAGGGTACTACATATCTATTGTCAACTTTTTTGCCACGAATAATGGCACTATCTCCTTCTCTTCTTTTATAAAGTGGATAGCCATCACAATTGGCATAGGTTTTGTCTCTATAATCTTTTGGAAAATCTTTGTGGATTAAGCTCATCACAGGGTCCATGAATCATGCTATAAGTAACAATCTCATATAGTCTACCATATAGTTCTGGATCTGGTAGTTCTGCAACAATGACTGCATCCTCTTTGTCAGAAGTATCTAATTTATCTTTTTCTTTAAGTATTATGAGAAGATGTGCATGTGGAAGGCCTCTTTTTTGAAATTCAATGGTATATACATAAGCAAGACATTTACCAAATAAGTGACTTATAGTGATGTCACGTATTAATTCATTTAATTTAATCTTAAAAACTCTGGCTACTAAATCTGGTCTATCAGAAGGACTTTGGCCAAGAAGTACATTTTGTGTAATTTCTGGCCATTGGGGATTACATGTAAATGTAAGAAATAAATTGGGTTTGCCAAATTTGGTGACAATAGCCATAGCATCATTGTATCTTTCTCTCATATTTCGAGGAGATCCTTGAAAGGAAGATGGTAAAATGATGTCTTTGCCAGCTCTCATGTCTCTGCTTGTAGCCACCTCAGCAACATAGTCCATTATTCCAGAATATTGTTCTACACGTAGTTTATCTTGTTGATATTTTATAAAGTTTAATTTATTGGCCTCAACTTGCAAATAGGAATCAATAATCCATTGTTGTGTTAGTTTTCCACCACATAAAATTGGATTAAATGTATTTTGAATGGCATTTTGAGCTACTTTAAATTCAAGCATAGAAACATTATTTTGGATTCTGGCTTTAGCATTTGGGTAACTGGGAAGTGTTAATTTTGGTTGACAACCTGCCTCTCCGTGTGGAAAAAAAATGGGATATGTCATTGGATCTAAATTTGGACTTAAGATACTCATATTAATGAATGGTTGCTCCTCATTTCTGGGATATCTTCCAATGTCTCTTAGAAATGGTGGTTCTCATTCATCATTTTGAAACACCATTGCAACCTCATTTGATGTTGGCAAGTTATAACAACGTTTATCAGTATGTCTGTCTCTTTTTTTTCTACTTCTGCCAATTTTTTATAAGCTTTAGTGTAGGGGTTATTGTCCATAATGTTGTCTATCTCTATAAAAACACATAGGTATGCATTTTTTATTTTCTTCCAGTTGCATACGTTGGTCAACAGCTTCTATTGTATCTAGGACATATAGTTGAGCGAATTTTCTTTGCTCTCCTTCCTCTGGATGTAAATGAGAAGTACGATGATAAATTTGGCCTTGGACTTTAAAACAGTAAGGACCATGTCCTGGTACATTAGCAGCTAATGTTGCCCCCATAGATGCAAAGGATATGGCACTATTGTAGGATCTTATGTTTGTCTTAAAATTGTTGTAGTTTGGAAAAGTAGGTTCAGTCATAACGTTTTGTAAATAGATTAGAAATTCTTTTCTTTGTGGAAGTTTGAACTTGCCTTTTTGACAGCAACTAATAAATTGGCCATCTCTGGGTCTCTCCTGTTTAAAATAATAATCCTCACAAAACTGACATTGAGTATTCATGTCCCCACAATTATGAACCTCTACTGCTAAAAACTTGAGTAAAGGACAATTTGCAAAGCATATATCAGTTTCATTTTCAAATTCATCAGGTGAAATGTCATGTGATGTTTCAGGAACAGGTTCTAAATGCTTTGTTTTGTTGGTGGCTTTTTTTGTATATCTTTTATTTTTTCATGTAAAATGTCATCTGATGTTTGAGGAACAGGTTCTAAATCCTTTGTTTGCTTAGTAGCTTTTTTTGGTCTATCTTTAATTTTTGCAGCTGATAGTCTTTTGCTTGAAATTCTTTTGCGTAGTTTTTCTCGTCAAATTTCTTTCTCCTCTGGTGTCTGCTGGTTGGCCCATCTCTCTTGTCTTTCTCTAGTTTGAAATCTTTTCTTTTCTTGTTTGCTCTTGTAAGTAGCCATGTTAATCTGTAAAACAAAATAATGTATAATTCGTTTAGTTTGAGATGTTAAGTTTGTTTTTACATTTTTTATTATCAACAGTTTGTTTATATGTGCTTGTAGTTCATTGTAGCGGTACTTTCTTTGTATTGTTAAATAAGTGTTTTTTTATTTTGTTGGTCTTACTTTCTGTTGTACATTGTAATTTTTGCCTTACATGAATAGCACACTCAAGGAACTGACACTATACCTTCTTCTACATGTAGTAGGTGTCTAGTGTTAATTGAAATGTATATTTTTGTTGTTTTGGCAATTTATTTTTTTGTTGTAATTTTAACTTACTGGCATAGTAGAGGGCAAAATCTAGTCTTTGTAATTTATACTACAGGGGATTGTAATAATAGTATTTTGATATTTTATTTAAAGGCTTATATGTTCGGGCAATGACATTTTTTTTTTGGGGTGTTAGTACTATTTGTTGTAGTATTCTATTTTATGTGTGTGTTTAGGTTTTATGCTTAATATTGTACATTACGACTGGTAATTGAGAATGATAAATGTTATTTAGTGTGTGTTTTGACACTTTTGTGGACTATGCTATTTTCTTTTTTTTTTTGTGTAGATTTAAGTTTGGGTTTAATGTTAAACATTGTTGTCCGTAAGAGACAAATAATAGGTAAATGACAAATGTGTCACTAATATTTTGGTAGAGGTTATAATTATTCAGTGTTATTGGTTTTTTTGGGGGGGGGGTTCGGTTGACATGGATGCAGAGCAAACATGTTTATTTAGTTTACTCATTTTTTACTTGTTATACTGTACCTTGGTTGAAGTGTGATTTCAAGCAGAATCTTTGTTGGTCTGCTGTTTAAAGTCTTCGTCCGATGCTCTTCACACAGTGTCTGTTGTAAAAGAAAAATTAAAATGTTATTTGATTTGAATGTATTTGTAATAAATAGCATATTTCATTGTTTTGTTCTATTGTATCTGTTATGGTGAATTTTTCTGCTATGCTGTTTTTTGTGCAACCTTTTAAAAATACTTGAATTGTATTTGTATATTCCAGTTATCCTTTTTTTATACTGTAATTATTAATGTTTTTCTTATTTTGGATATGATGGCAATGTTTTTAGCATTATCCTGTTTTGTGTCCACCACTTTTGGTATGCTAATGTAGGCTTATTTGTAAGGCTTACAGCTTCTTAAACAGTAAAGAAGAATATTAATTTACTTTGCTATGTGTTTGTGTGATTTTTGGTACAATCTTATTTTGTGTCTACCATATGTTGCATACTTTATTTGCTTAAGTTGTCTTTTTTATGAAGATTGAATGTTTTTGTACAGTGAAAATGAATGTTTTTGCTATTTTGGATATGATGGCAATGTTTTTAGCATTATCCTGTTTTGTGTCCACCACTTTTGGTATGCTTATTTAGGCTTCTTTGTAAGGCTTTTAGGTTCTTTAACAGTAGAGAAGAATATTAATTTACTTTTCTATGTGTTTGTGTGATTTTTGGTACAATCCTGTTTTGTTTCCACCATATGTTGCATACTTTATTTGCTTAATTAGTCTTTTTTATGAGGATTAAATGTTGTTGTACATTGAAAATTAATGTTTTTCCTATTTTGGATATGATCGCAATATTTTTAGCATTATCCTGTTTTGTGTCCACTACTTTTAGTATGCTTATTTAGGCTTCTTTGTAAGGCTTATAGGTTCTTAAACAGTAAATAAGAATATTATTTAACTTTTCTATGTGTTTGTGTGATTTTTGGTACAATCCTGTTTTGTGTCCACCATATGTTGCATACTTTTTTTTGCTTAATTTAGTTAATTAGTCTTTTTTATGAGGATGAAATGTTGTTGTACATTGAAAATGAATGTTTTTCCTATTTTGGATATGATCACAATGTTTTTAGCATTATCCTGTTTTGTGTGGCTTATAGGTTCTTAAACAGTAAAGAAGAATATTATTTAACTTTTCTATGTGTTTGTGTGATTTTTGGTACAATCCTGTTTTGTTTCCACCATATTTTGTCTACTTTATTTGTTCAATTAGTGTTCTTTATGAGTATTCAATCATGTTGGACAGTACAAATCAATGTTAATTGAATTTTCTATATCATTTTGTGCTTTTTTTTAATCCTGTTATTTTACAGTAAATAGTAGGGATAGTTTTGTTTTATGTATGTTGCTAATGTTTCAGATGCTATCCTGTTTTGTGGCCACCTCTTTTTTTTTTGTTTGTTTCTGTGAAACTGTCTGTCTTTCTAAATTGTATAGGTCTTTGTGAAGTTTGTTGAACTGTGTTTTGTTCCTTATTCAATTTATATGTATTTTTTTATTTTTTACTTGAAATTGTTTTTTTTTCTACTTGTTATACTTCACCTTGATTGAAGTGTTGTTCTTGTCCGAATTACAGAGGGTCCCCTCCTGCCAATATTAATTCGCCGGTCTTCTTGTAGTGTCTGTTTGAAAAAGAAAGTGAAATGATTAATTGTATATTTCTTCTTTTTAATTTAGCAAAGTATGGTCTTTTTCAGCATGTAATGTATTTTTCTATCTTACCTCTTCTTCTTTCTTTATGTTCTTTAAAAGGGATTCTCGTTCACAGTGCACGGTGCAAATTCTTGAGTGAGGCTGTTGATGCAGAGTCTGTTTGAATAGTAAAAAAATTGCAAATATTCAGCTTTAGGTTCCATATGTATTAGTTGTCACAACCTACAATGATGATGGAGTATAGAGAATCCTAGTCCTCTTATCTCCTGTAGGTTTTAGACCTAAGATTTGGGTGACTCAGACCAATGGACCGTCTTTGTAGATGCAAGAGCATAAGTCCCAGCTTTTGGTAGTGTGCCTGGTAAACCTGGAAGGGAGTCAGAAACGATCTCCTCTACCAGCATATGCCCCTGGGTCAATAATACACCTGCACACAAAGTCTTGATGAAAATCATGAACCATGTTTTATTTTAGAACAGCATATTTAACCGCATCACACAAGAATGGGGGAAGTGGCTACCGTTAGCCAGCCCCAAATGACCTCTGGCCAATCATGAAGGGAAACTGTGTGTGAACCAATAGTCCCCTCCCAGGTCCGCCCACTAGGCGAGGCCAACTAATTCATTTGGGCTCTGAATCTCCAGGGCAAAGCAAGCCTTGGCTCTCTTGTGCCCATGCTATGAAGGCTGAGAAGCCTCAGGGCATCCCATTGTTTCTGGGTGCCTGCCTGTCTGCTCTCCAGCTGTGAGCTCCCCATTGTGTAGTACTCCACTGGACACTTAGCTAATGGGATTAACAGGCCTTTGGGAACAAAGGAGGCTTGGCTGTATTCACGGCTTCCCCTCTACAATATAATAACATACTAATATAATAACATACATTCATATTTACAAATATAACACCCATTGTTTCACCCACATACAACCAATATATCCCATTAGATCCCTCACAGGATACCCATTACAATGAGTCTAAACATGGAAGGGATGGGAATATGCTAAGGGGTAAACTTATAATACTTTATCCCCTAGACCACAAAATAACAATATAACCTTATAACAGTAAAACAGGGGGTCTGGGAACCCCAAACCCCCAGGTATCGTCTCTTGTGTCAACAGTCTGTGACAGACATCTGTCCAAGTCCCAGATGACTGCCGAGTGAGCCATGACAATTACCCCCCCAAGTACAGATGTAGGTATCCTGTACTCCAGGATGCCTATCTGGACTGACAGTCAGGGCTCTAGTTGGCGCGAAAATCCATCTGCGTTCTGGTGGAATTTCCCTTTGCAGTGTTGTACCGTGAAATTAAAAGTTTGTAGGGCTAAACTCCACCTCAGTAGTCGGCCATTCTCTCCAGCCACTTTAGATAATTAACAAAGAGGGTTATGGTCTGTGGTGACTGTGAACTGTCTTCCGTACAGGTAGTGCTGTAGTTTGCGTAGAGCCCAGACTACTGCTAAACATTCCTTTTCTATAGTTGCATAGGCTGTTTCTCGTTGCAGTAGTTTCCTACTAATGTAGGCCACTGGGTGCTCAACTCCCTGGTTGTCTGGCTGACTCAATACTGCCCCTATGCCATACATGGAGGCATCAGTCTGTACCACGAAAGGGCGGTTATTGTCTGGGGCAGCCAGGACTGGGGAGCAGGTCAGAGCATCCTTCAGTGTTTGGAAAGCCAACTGGCACGCAGAAGTCCAATTCACTTCCCTGGGTAGCTTCTTCTTGTTGAGATCCGTCAGGGGTTTGGCTGTGCTGCTGAAATCAGGAATACATTTTCGGTAATACCCAGTAGTACCTAGGGAAGCCATCACCTGCTTCTTAGTTTTAGGGGTGGGCCAAGTTGCTATTCCCTCTACCTTGGCTGGTTCGGGTCTTAACTTCCCATTCCCCACCCAATGACCTAGGTATTGCACTTCTGCTCTAGCCCATTGACATTTGTCAGGTCTTATGGTCAACTTAGCTTGGTGAATTGCCTGCATAATTTGGCTAATGTGCCTTATGTGGTCCTCCCAAGTCTGGCTAAAAATGGCTATATCATCCAGGTAGGCCTGGGCATACTCTTGGTGCCCTTGCAACAATGTGTCCACTAGTCTCTGGAAGGTAGAAGGAGCATTTTTGATCCCAAATGGCATTACTTTAAACTGGAAGAGTCAAAAGGGGGTGATAAAGGCAGAGTTCTCCTTTGCAGTCTCTTCTAAAGGGATCTGCCAATATCCTTTAGAGAGATCTAAAGTGGTTAAACATTTGGCAGTACCTAGCCGGTCCAACAACTCGTCCATGCGTGGAACAGGGTAGGCATCTGTTTTGGTTTTATCGTTCAGTCTACGGTAATCCACTCAAAAACGAGTGGTTCCGTCTTTTTTGTGCACCAATACCACTGGAGATGCCCAGGGACTACTGGATTCTTCTATCACTCCCAACTGTAGCATAGTGCGTAATTCTGCCTGAATGTTGGCCCTAACTGCCTCTGGTACCCTGTAGGGGTGTTGCTTTAAGGGGGCACATTCCCCGGTTACTACTGGGTGGACAGCTAAGGGGGTACACCCTGGCTTGGTGGTGAACAGGGAGTGGAAGGGTTTTAAGCTGTGGGACAGCTGCTCTTTCTGCTCTGCGTCTAATTCCAGGGTCTGCTGGATACTTTCTCCTACTGTATCCTGGTCTGCTTTGTTTAGCATATCTGGGATCTGTCCCTCCTCTGGTTCGTCCTGTGGCCCTACAAATAGCTAGGAGGTGAGCTGCTCTCTGAACGTACACCTTAAGTCTGTTGATGGGCAATAGAGATGTCGCGACTAGTTCGCCGGCAGACTGTTCCCGGCGAACATAGCATGTTCGCGTTCGCGGCGAACTGTGAACATATGCGATATTCGACCCGCCCCCAATACTTTATCATTAAGCAAACTTTGACCCGGCATGTCACAGTCAGCAGACATATTCCAGCCAATCAGCAGCATACACTCCCTTCCAGACCCTTTAACATCATGGACAGCAGCCATTTTGGAATCAAAACTAACTTGCAGTCTTACTGAGAGGAGGCTGAGTGTAGGTGATACTGCATCAATAGGGAAAACCATAGCTAGGCAAGTTTATTCAGTGTCCAGTGCAGTGCTGAAGGACTCTTGTGCCTTATTATTATTATTAATATTACTACTGTATAATGTGTAGATGTACCAGCTGGGCATGCTCTTGTGCATTACTATTATTATTATTATTATTATTATTATTATTATTATTATTATTATTATTATTATTATTATATAATGTGTAGATGTACCGGCTGGGCATGCTCTTGTGCATTTTTATTATTATTATTATTAGTAAAATACTACTAATAATAATAATGCACAAGAGCATTCCCAGCCGGTACATCTACACATTATATAGTAATAATAATAATAATAATGTCGAAGAGCATGCCCAGCCGGTACATCTACACATTATATAGTAATAATAACAATAATAATAATGCACAAGAGCATGCCCAGCCGGTACATATACACATTATATACTAATAATAATAATAATAATAATAATGCACAAGAGCATGCCCAGCCGGTACATCTACACATTATATAGTAATAATAATAATAATAATAATAATAATAATAATGTAGAAGAGCATGCCCAGCCGGTACATCTACACATTATATAGTAATAATAATAATAATACACAAGAGCATGCCCAGCCAGTACATCTACACATTATATAGTAATAATAATAATAATAATAATAATAATAATAATAATAATGTAGAAGAGCATGCCCAGCCTGTACATCTACACATTATATAGTAATAATAATAATAATAATAATAATAATAATAATAATGCACAAGAGCATGCCCAGCCGGTACATATACACATTATATACTACTACTAATAATAATAATAATACACAAGAGCATGCCCAGCCGGTATATCTACACATTATATACTACTAATAATAATAATAATAATAATGTACAAGAGCATGCCCAGCCGGTACATCTACACATTATATAGTAATAATAATAATAATAATAATAAAGCACAAGATGTCCCCTGTGTCTCCCCCCCACTCCCCCCATGTGTCTCTTTCCCCCCCTCTCCCCTGTGTCTCCCCCCCACTCCCTCCCATGTGTCTCTCTCCCCCCTCTCCCCTGTGTCTCTCCCACCCTTCCCTGTGTCTCTACCCCCTCTCCCTTCTCCAGTGTTTCTTTCCCCCATCTCCTGTGTCTTTTACCCCTTCCCTCTTCCCTGTGTCACACCCCCTCCCCTGTGTCTCTACCCCCTCTCCCTTCCCGTGTTTCTTTCCCCCCTCCCATGTGTCTTTCCCCCCTTCCCTCTCCCCTGTGTCTCTCCCCCCTCCTCTGTGTCTCTTCCCCCTTCTCCCCTGTGTCTCACCCCCTCTCCCCTGTGTCTCTACCCCCTCTCCCTTCCCCTGTTTTTCTTCCCCCCTCCTCTGTGTCTTTACCCCCTTTCCTCTCCCCGGTGTCTCCTCACCACTCCCTCCCATTAGTCTCTTCCCCCCTCTCCCCTGTGTCTCTACCCCCCACTCTCTCCTGTGTCTCTCCCCCCTCCCATGTGTCTCTTCCCCTCACCTCTCCCCTACCCTGTTTCTATTCCACCCTCTGCCCTGTGTCTTCCTCCCCCTCTCCGCTGTGTCTTCCTCCCCCTCTCCCCTCTCCTGTGTCTTCCTCTCCCTCTCCCCTGTGTTTCCTCCCCCTCTCCCCTCCCCTGTTAGCTTCTATACGCATACATACATACGATAAGAAATCTTGGTTGGGGGGGTTACCCCTTATCCCCCCCCAATTCCAACACCTATGTGTACTGTATAATATTGTATTGCATTATGTTATATTATATCAATAGTGACTTGCTTGGCACAAATGACAATAAAGTTTGAAGCCATGGCAATGCTGTTTGCCACACAATGTGATGCTTTTTGTACTCTTAGGACCTTCGGCGCTCATTGTGAGCCTCTTCCCTCGTGTCCTTCATGTTTCGTGCTTTGCAACGATCAATCTTCGGCGCTCATCGCAAAGACAGATATATAAGTACAGTGTTAAATATATAATTTTTTTTGTGCAGTGTAAATTAAAAAATGTATTCAGGTCTCAGAGCATAATAAAGTGATTTAGATTTGTAACTGCTTTGAGAGTGCTATCGCTGGCAGCCAATGAGCAGTAATCCAGATATATAACTGCAGAGTAAAAAGTAAAACATTTTAGTGTAGTGTAAAGTCTACATTTTTATTTTCCATTACTAATTAATACTTATTAAATGAATGCACGATAATAACTATTGTGAATGAACAAATGTATTAGGAAGTGCGAAGCGTTAATGTATGTAAAGTAACGGCAGTGTAAAATATGCTATTAAGCGTATTTTTTTATAGATATTTTTTTTAATAATAATGAATTAATTAATTACTAAAATACTTTACCTTTTTGTAATTAATATATTCAGTGATCAATATCCTGAAGAGCTAACAATCAGTTTTGATTTCCCTGCAGCTTACAGTGTACATTTGGACTGTTGGTGACCTGAGGTGTATGTGTCAGCAATGTGCGCAGTGCACAAGGGGAAACCGCTTGTATAGTCGTGTAACGCGCCATTTTAGATTTGTAATGTTATTAGTTGCAAGTTAGTGTTGTAAAATGGCGGCGATTGTGTATGTGTTACGCGGCTCGCCAGTAGTTTCCATTATTTCTAATAGTGTATTTTGTACCTCGTCTGTTCCTAGGTAAAAGTCGTACATGGCTGGCGATGTTTTGCGCGGTTTGGGGTCGTGTAGCCTCGTTTTCATTTTTTCCGGACGCCATTTTTTTTGTCGCTTAGCCGATTTACAAGTGCCAACTGAGGAAGACGTTGCAGATATCACATATATAGTTGTGAGCAGGTGGGTTGTTGCTAACGCTGCGGACTTGCGAAGCCAGGGCCAGAGTTGCTGGCAAGGAGCGCCGAAGGCTCCCACATCGGCTGCAATGAGCCGCAGGCGGGACTTACACCATCAAATTTACGGACTTAACATCCAAAAATATTACGAGCTCACAAAAATACGACCTTAACGCCCGAACCGCGCGCACTTAAAAACATTAAAAACACAATAGATACACACAACAAACACATAAAAAGCTTACCCACAGCAAGGCGGGCACCGAGGACCTCTGCAAGTGAAGTTACACCTCCATTTAAGTCCAAATTCATGAGTTTAGACACCCGAAAATCACCTAAGTGAGAGAAAAAATGGCTGTTGAAAAAAAGAAAACGAGGCTACAGGACCCTAAACACCCGAAACACATACGGATTTTCCTAAAAAGCCCTACGAGGTAAAGATACACTATTAACAAGGACGCTAAATCATCCACACCCGCGTACCACATACACATTCCCCGCCATTTTACAACACTAACTTACACAATGCGGAAGTACCCAGCTACCCTAACGGCTTCCCCTCGTGCACGCAGCCTATTTACACTACACACTGCGCACATTGCTGACACTTACACAGCAGCTCCACAGCACTGAAAACCTACATTGTATGCTGCAGGAACATGAAAACAGATTGTCAGCTCTTCAGCACAATGCTTCCTGCATATAATACTTACAAAAAGGTAAAGTATATCCATTTAGTAATTATTTCATTAGCATACAAAAATACATATACACAAAACAAACATTATCACATTAAACATAAAAGCCATTCACTGCGCGCCTAACAACGAGCGCCAACGCTGCTCATAGCACACAAAGCCTTGCAATAAGGGCAAAAAACACATCACCGCCGACCAAAGAATAACAGCAAAAGCGCCTATCAGAAAAAAAATACAACCAACAGCCTCGCAATGAGCGCCGAAGGATCTCCGACCACCAACAAAATGAATGTCTCGTCCAAACACCATTACCTGCCTTACAATCTTATTGCCGCCATTTTTTGACGGGCAAGTCGCTAGTAAATATATAAAGATCAAGATAATAAAAGTATCAGGAAATGTAACACAAAGATGCACACGCGTCTGAATAATACGACAAATACGGATTTTTGTCATTAATCATATGATCGCAGTATTGGGTCATAAACCCTAAACACTGGAATCTGTTACATACAATTTACTGATGTTGTCATTAATGGGCTTCAAGGGGGGGTATCTCTTTTCATACTTTTTGAGCGGTGCAAATCCAACATACGCAGAGTGGAAATGCCACATCTGTGGGACACACAAAAAAGGGGTTCACTTTGGGAGAAAAAACAAACAAATATGAAATATTTAATAATCATATTTTGATGTTACCAACAGATAAGGAAACGAAACTGAGGTTATTATATCTAATAGTAGCAAGCCTGGGAGTACTGGGAGTAATAATACTGCAGCAGGAGGTCAGGACTAATGTCACCTATAGACCCCCAGACAGATAAAGGTCAGTACTAATGTCCCTCTATACACCCCCAGTCAGATAAAGGTCAGTACTAATGTCCCTCTATAGACCCCCAGTCAGATAAAGGTCATTACTAATGTCCCTCTATAGACACCCAGTCAGATAAAGGTCAGTACTAATGTCACCTATAGACCCCCAGTCATATAAAGGTCATTACTAATGTCCCTCTATAGACACCCAGTCAGATAAAGGTCAGTACTAATGTCCCTCTATAGACCCCCAGTCATATAAAGGTCAGAACTAATGTCACTCTATAGACCCCCAGTCAGATAAAGGTCATTACTAATGTCCCTCTATAGACACCCAGACAGATAAATGTCAGTACTAATGTCCCTCTATAGACCCCCAGTCATATAAAGGTCAGTACTAATGTCCTTCTATAGACCCCCAGTCATATAAAGGTCAGTACTAATGCCACTCTATAGATCCCCAGTCAGATAAAGTTTTGAAATGTTTCTTGGATAGCATTGGGGCTAAAGGAGGTTTGGCCATCAGGTAGTCTAAAGATTCCGTATATTATGTCCTCTCTTGGGGGGTAAAGACACTAATAATTCCTCCAATAATAATAATAACCTCCTGGTTAGCCCATTGGGTTATCTGTTAAAAAGAGTGGTGCAGAGACTGTGGGGGCTGTTAGCCTCCTTGTCCCTGTGTGGCCGTTTAGAATCCCTGTTGCTGCATGTTTCAGCTTTATTAAGGTGTAATTGTACAGCGTTTGACTCAAGTAGCTGCCTGTGCTGGGTCAGTTTGGCTTAATTGCTGGGCCCTTTTCCTGCCAAGATGGCGACCGTCAGTCCATGGGCCTCTATGTCCCCTTCACTACCTTTGTCCCCGCTTGTGTGCTTATTTGGGATGGCCCCCCTTTATATCTCCGGCCCGTGGCCTTGTAAGGGTCGCCCCCTCAATCTCTGAGTGTGGATATGCAGGGATGGGGCGTTGAATCAGGCCTACCTTCTTATCTGCTCGCTGCAAGATCAACAATACATAATTTTTCAGGCATGTGTACATGCCTAATTTTTCTGGCCCCTGGTGCTTCACTGTGGCTTCAACAACCAAACCCCAAAAAAAGGCACATAACAGGGATTAAACTGATAGGAGTAGTACTACTTAACACACCACTCATATGTGGTGTAACAGTAGTGTACATTTAAAAAAAAAAAAATTGTACTGTAATAGATTGCATAGCAGTTAGTTGTCTGCAAGCGTGTGTGTCAGACCTACAGCGTCTACTCTACCAACTTCTGCAAGTGCACAGTGCCACTCATATCTGTTGTCACAGTAGCTTGCACGCATAGTACCGATCTGTCAAAACCTGTAATGATGAATGAGGTCTAGAGTAGCCTGGTTCCCTTATCCTCTACAGGTTGAGACCTAATGTTTGGGTGACTCCAGACCAACACATGAGTACAAGCAGCACACAAACTCAAAGCCGCCATCCTCCTCCTGGAGCAGCATCATAAGCCACATCAACCACTGCTGTCCTCCTTGCCCCCTCTCAACCATCCGCCACTCCGTCTCTCGCCTTGAGCAGTTCCTACTCATCTGCCCATAGTCAGGTGCCTGTAAAGGACATGTTTGAGCGTAAGAAGCTAATGTCACAAAGTGCCCCAAAATTGAAGTGATACGACCAACAAAGCATCTTTTTCCATCTCCTGGTTCTAAAAATCCCGGCCTTATACACGCCCCCTGATAGGTGACGTAACAAGTATTAAACTGATAAGAGTAGTACTTACAAACACGTCACTCCTATCTGGTGGCACCTTTGACTGCAAGTGCTGTGCCCCAAAATTGAAGTGATACGACCAACAAAGCATTTTTTTGCATCTCCTTGTTCTAAAAATCCAGGCCTTATACACGCCCCCTGATATGTGCTGTAACAGGTTTTAAACTGATAAGAGTAGTACTACTTAACACACCTTATAATAATGCAGAGAAAGGCAATGCAGTGAGAGGAGTCTGAAGAAGAGGAGTCAGAGGAGGAAGGTGGCTTTGAGGAGGTGGAAGACCAAATACAGCAGGCGTCCCAGGGGGCTTGTTGTCACCTTTCGGGGACCCTTGGTGTTGTACGTGGCTGGGTGGAGGAAGAGACCTTCAATGACATCAGTGAGGACAAGGAACGGGACTTGGCTAGCTTGGTATCCAACCTTGTGCAAATGGGGAGTTTGCGGTTGTGCAAATGGACTGTTTGTGGTTGTTTGCGGTGCGTTAAACGGGGAGTTTGGTCTGTCACTGTGAAGCGGGCCTAACCCTTACACTACCTGATCGATACAACATCATACCTGATGTTTTAAAGCACGTTATTCCAAACAATTTAGGAATGTTAGGTAATTTATGCCCTTTATGGCTTAAAACCAGACTCTGCATCAACTATGTAATTTTCCATGGGAGTTTTGCCATGGATCCCCCTCCGGCATGCCACAGTCCAGGTGTTAGTCCCGTTGAAACAACTTTCCCATCACTATTGTGGCCAGTAAGAGTCCCTGTGGGTTTTAAAATACGCCTTCCCATTGAAGTCTATGGCGGTTCGCCGATGTTCGCCGGTTCGCGAACATTAGCGGCGGTTCGCGTTCGCGTTTCGCGAACCGAAAATTTTAGGTTCGCGACATCACTAATGGGCAACTCTGGTGATGGCCCTATCCGGGTCTATCATTACTACATAGGCCTTGTTCCCCACTTTCTGGCTGATTGTGTAATGCCCTACCCACTGGGACTGTAATTTATTCTGGGGGTGAGGTTCCAGCATAAGCACCTTCGTTCCCTCTTCCAGAATTCTATCACTGGTCCCTACCTTGTAGTATTTCTGATCCCTCTGCTGGGCTTTCCTCATGTTTTGGCTGACTATTCCAGTTAGTCTGGACATGTTCTCTCTGAAGGCTAGTACATAGGTGGCCACTGGTATGGGTTGCTGCCTATACTCCCCTTCCCATGTTTCCCTAATTATGCTTAAGGGTCCTCTCACATGTCTCCCATACAGAAGTTTAAAGGGGGAGTGCCCTGTAGACTCCTGGGGTACCTCTCTATAGGTGAACAGCAAACATGGCAACAACCGTTCCCAGTCTGGTTCCTGGTCTGTAAAAGTGCGTATGATATGTTCCATTGAACCGCTCGCATAGACCATTAGTCTGGGGATGGTAGGGGGAAGAGGTAATATGCTTAACACCACACATGGCCCATAGCTGTTCCGTGACTTTGGCCATAAATTGTGGGCCTTGATCGGACAAAATCTCATGGGGAAACCCTGTTCTGGTGAATATAGTCACCAAGGCATCTGCTACCTTTGGAGCTGTTATACTGGACAAGGCTACTGCCTCAGGGTACCTAATGGCATAATCTACCAGGGTAAGGATATACTGCTTCCCCGTTCTACTGGCTCTAGCTAGGGGCCCAATGATGTCCACAGCTACCCTCTGGAAGGGTTCTTTCATTACTGGGAGGGACTGTAACTTGGCCCTGCTGTTCTTCTTGAGAGGCCTGTTCCATTGGCAGGCATCACAAGAATGGCAAAGCTCCTTTACATCCTTATCCAACCCTGGCCAGAAAAATATCTCTTTCACTCTACTCCGGGTTTTCTTCTCCCCTAAGTGCCCTCCCAGGGTTATTTTATGTGCTATTTGAAGCACCTTGCCCCTATATAGCTGGGGAACCACTAATTGCTTCCTGGGTTCCCTGCCTACCTCATTATTTATAGGTACCGTGACCCTATATAACAACCCCTTATCCCAGATAACGCTGTATAGGTCATCCACTCCTTTGCCTCATGCTGCCCTGTCCCTTAAACCAGCCAAAGTCTCATCTTTCTGCAGAACCTGATCTCCTGTCCCTTGGCCCATCCTAAAGTTAATGTATTAGCAAGCAATTGACTTACCTCAGGTCTTGGGTATCCCCTCTGCTCCTAGTATGCCTCTCCAGGGTGGTTGCTCTTGGCTTGAGCTCTGGTAATGGGCTGTACATATTGGCTCGTCATGTGGCCCAAATCATTGTCCAGTAAAACATCCGAGGGGAGCCCATCCATGACTCCCACTTCCTTGCTTTGGTTCCCCATGCCCCAGTCCAAATTAACGCGAGCCATGGGGATGGTTAACTCTTCTCCTCCTGCTATCATCACCCACATTTTCTTTCGGATAGAATCTGTAGGGCGTACCCATTTGGGTAGGACTACTGTGACTGCTGATCCAGAGTAACGGTAGCCAGTAGCTTGGCGTCCTTGTAGCCACACGGCTTGCCTATGTTGTTCTTCAGACAGCTTTTGCAGGTTCCTTACAGTATAGACCCCTGGATATCCTCCCTCTGCTTCTGGCTCCCAAAGAGCTGCGTTGGAGCTCGCCGGCCCCTCAGTCCACTCCCCCAAATAATGTACATGGCGGTGGGGAGGTCCTTTAGAGTTTTTGGGTGCCTGAGGACAATCCTTAGCAAAGTGACCTCGTTGGTTGCAGTTGTAGCATTCTGAGCTTATTGGTTTGGTCCCCCATTGTGTCCTGGGAGCAGGCTGGGACTTGGTACCCCTGTGGTCAGATGTTTTTACTGGCCGTGCCCAGGGCGCATTACGCATCTCAGGAGCTGATCGTGCTGGCACCACCTCTCTGGGGCCCCTACCCGTATTTAGGCTAGGTTTTGTTCCTTGGGACACTCTTTTGGCCCTGGTGCTGATAAACCGATCTGCCAGCGCAGCTGCTTGGTCTGCAGTGGTCGGTTTTTGATCTTGCAACCAGTCACTGACTTCTGAGGAGCAAATGTTCAGGAATTGTTCCATCAGTACCACTTCCAATATCTGTTCGGCTGTGATGGCTCCTTGTGTAGACCACCACTGGGTACAAGCTCGCCTTAACCTGCACATAACCTCCACATGAGTGTCTGCTGGTCCTTTGGTGGTGCCTCTGAATCTATCCAAAAATGTCTCAGGAGTCACAGTAAATCTACTCAGCAACACAGTGCACAAATATTTATAATCCTGGGCTTGTTCCCATGGAAGGGCTCCACATGCCGCACTGGCCCTTCCTGTTAACTTGTTAAGCAGCAATTTGGCCCATTCTCCATAGGGAATATCTTGGACCCCACATTGCTGCTCAAACTCCTGAAGGAATTCGTCCATATTGTCCATACCATCCTGGAACTTCTTAAAGTTCTGGTATGCCATCTTAACTTGTGTGGCAATTCCTCTGTGCGGCAACCAAGCCTTTGCTGAGCTTGATCCCGCTCCCCAGTGCGCTCCTGCCAGATTCTCTGGTAATGCTGGTCCAGTAATTTGGCCACCTCTTGTTAGGTCATCTCACTGTGGTATAGGTGTCTGGCTTCTTCATACCTCCTTGTTGCCTCTTTGGTGATGTCTTGCTCTGGTTGGGGTCTTGGAGCCCTTGGTGGTCTCTCACCCAACTCCTCTGCTTCCCCCTGCCCCGCATCATTTTTTCTCAGGGCTGCAATCATCCCCGCACGTTGGTCTCCCTTCCTCCTAGGGATTCCTTTCTGCTTCATCACCTCCCTTAGATCCGCTGAGGACCATTCCTTGTATTGCTGCTCCATTCTTGGTCTTTCTGTGGAGTCGTCCCACCGCTGCCAGCCAATTAACACAACCTACAATGATGATGGAGTATAGAGAATCCTAGTCCTTTTTATCTCCTGTAGGTTTTAGACCTAAGATTTGGGTGACTCAGACCAATGGACCGTCTTTGTAGATGCAAGAGCATAAGTCCCAGCTTTTGGTAGTGTGCCTGGGAAACCTGGAAGGGAGTCAGAAACGATCTCCTCTACCAGCATATGCCCCTGGGTCAATAATACACCTGCACACAAAGTCTTGATGACAATTATGAACCATGTTTTATTTTAGAACAGCATATTTAACCACATCACACAAGAATGGGGGAAGTGGCTACTGTTAGCCAGCCCCAAATGACCTCTGGCCAATCATGAAGGGAAACTGTGTGTGAACCAATAGTCCCCTCCCAGGTCCGCCCACTAGGCGAGGCCAATTAATTCATTTGAGCTCTGAATCTCCAGGGCAAAGCATGCCTTGGCTCTCCTGTGCCCATGCTATGAAGGCTGAGAAGCCTCAGGGCATCCCATTGTTTCTGGGTGCCTGCCTGTCTGCTCTCCAGCTGTGAGCCCCCTATTGTGTAGTACTCTGCTGGACACTTATCTAATGGGATTACCAGGCCTTTGGGAACAAATGAGGCTTGGCTGTATTCACGGCTTCCCCTCTACAATATAATAACATACTAATATAATAACATACATTCATATTTACAAATATAACACCCAATGTTTTACCCACATACAACCAATATATCCCATTAGATCCCTCACAGGATACCCATTACAATGAGCCTAAACATGGAAGCGATGGGAATATGCCAAGGGGTAAACTTATAATACTTTATCCCCTAGACCATAAAATAGCAATATAACCTTATAACAGTTAAACAGGGGGTCTGGGAGCCCCAAACCCCCAGGTATCGTCTCTTGTGTCAACAGTCTGTGACAGACATCTGTCCAAGTCCCAGATGACTGCCAAGTGAGCCATGACATTAGTGTCATATTATTTTTTGCTATGAGTTGCAGTAAATTAATGTCATTTAAAACATTAGTTTGTTTTAGGGCCTAGACACATAAATGTATCATACATACATGAATCACATTTTCATAGTTACATTTTTTTTGTTATTTAAATATACTTGTTTAATTAGTTTGGGTTAAGATTAGTTTGTTGTCACTATACATGAATCACATTTTCATAGTTAAAGTTGTTGTTTTTTTGTCCTGTTTTGATATTAAAATGTAATATATTATAGCTTACCTCTCAGTTGTAATTTGCACAGTGTAAAGTAGGAAATTAGGAAATAATTCTCTTCTCAAGTAACAGCAGCAGTTAACTATCCAGTCACTCCGTTCATCACCAGAGTAGAAATGTAGAATTTTCTGAAAAGTAGGCAGTATTTATAAACTTTTAGGCGCCTCTGACCGTTAGAACGCAATACGCATGCGCTATTTGCGTTACAGCTTACAATTTGCGTTCCATCCGCCATTTTATGCGTACCAGTTTTCAAAATAGTGGTTAATATCAGTGTGGTACGTGCTGCATAGTATGTGTTTCAGTTTTGCAAGTCACTGTAGTATTGTTACGTCTGTAGCCTCGTTTTCGTTTTGTTCGGCAGCCATTTTTTCTCTCACTTAGGTGATTTTCAGCAGTTTAAACTAGTTTTTTTGGACTTAAAAGGACGTGTAAATTAACTTTTCGAGGTGCTGGATGCCCCGCCCCCCCCTTGCTGTAAGTAAGCTTTTTATGTGTTCGTTTTTTTATTGTGTTTATGATGTGTTCATGCGCGCCGTTTTCGGCCGTTTTTCGCATGTTGGGAATGGGTCGTATCGCGTCCGTATTTTTTTGCGAGGGACATAGTTGTTTTTTTTCTAAGTCGTGCGTGTGTGTGTTAACCTCATGTGAGGAGCCTTTGAGGCTACACCTCCTTCGCAAGGGTCCGCATTTGCGGACAAACACAGCCGACGTTGGATCTTCCACCACCCCAAATGCGGCCCCTTGCTTCGCGAGGATCCGCATTTGCGGGGAACTGCGTCCCGCGCTTCGCGAGGGACGCAGTTCTTGCGGGCTCACTGTGCGAATCCGCAAGCTCACAACTATATATGTGATATATTACTGCAGGAA
Source organism: Discoglossus pictus (assembly GCA_027410445.1). Classification (NCBI taxonomy): domain Eukaryota; kingdom Metazoa; phylum Chordata; class Amphibia; order Anura; family Alytidae; genus Discoglossus; species Discoglossus pictus. The sequence goes on along the minus strand of CM050166.1, from coordinate 191,892,253 downwards.
AACAAAGTTTATTTATAAACATTATAAAGATTGTAATTACAACTATGCAATCATTTACTGAACATCTTTATGGAAATGTATCAGATATAAAAGGGGGGTTATTTGTGACATAGCTGATGTTTATGTCAAACGTGAACAATAAAAAGAATAATAAGAATAACCAATTTTTAATAACAGCATACCCTACAGTCTAAGATCTAAACTCTTTGGCCTTGATTCAATTGAGCTATTGTTGTTTATGTGAGCCTGTAATTGAGCCTGTAAACAAATTTGCTATTAAATTGGAGTCTTTTTGTGATCCACAAATTATCTATGGGTTACAAGCTTAAAATCCCTCCAGATTGTAACTTACAACCCATCTAAGCCTTTGATCTTTCAAGCCCGCAAGAGTTACAATCGTAAATCGCTATTCAATTGCTACAAGCCCGCAAATATATGTCAAATGTAGAAGAAAATCCTATGGATACCAGATAGGAATCACAAGGGAACCCCTGTTCATAGCACTGTAAATGCAAATAAAAAATCAATACTACACTTTAAAAGACAGGGAAAGCGATGAAAGACATTAGAATTACCAACAGTTTCAAGCTCATAAATCTGCAATCAAAAATATTTTTTTTTATGTGTCATTTTGGGGGTTATATCAATCTTGGGAATCAATGAGTAAATAGATATCAGGCCACCCACATGGGCTAGAACATTTCCTTCATTAATTTTTATTATTTTGTACATTACAGGATTGCGAGCCTGTTCGCATATCAAACCCCAAAACGCAAATTGATTGACATGTAACCTCCATGTTTTATTAACGTAAAGATTAGAAACTCATTTTCTATTGGCTGTTTCTAAATGGGTAGTTACGGCCTTTCTTAACTGATCATGTTCATGTTCTCTCAAATGCTACTTTTGACTGCATGGTTTATGGTTTAGGCTTTCAGCCAGTAACTTGCGGGTTTGTTCAATTAAATAACTCTGTAATTGTAGCAAATTTCAAGCCTGCAGACATACGGCCTGTACAAAGCAATCTGTGAGCTTGCAATTGAATGAAGCCCCATGACTCCTGATAATTTTTCATGTGTGAAAAATGCATGTTAAAAATAAATGAGCAATCACACTTTGCACGTAAAAAAATGTAATGAGTCAATACTTAGAAAATTATTAGAAATGTTAAACTCCGATTCATCTGTGAATCAAATATTGTACACCTCTATTACATGACACTCACAGCTGTTAACAAGTGCCCACTAAGTACCATATATTAGCTCATACTATCTGCAAAACCAGTGAACTAGTGCTTCATCGGATAATAAATTGAGTTTCTACCTAGGAGGAGCCCATTGAGGGTAATAAGAAATTGGTTATACCATATACAATACATATACTACACATTATAGGGAATTCACTTCATCATGAATGTTAATAAAATTATTTAGTACTTTGTATTCCCTAGATTATGTTCAAATTGTAATATATAGCTGTTAAGCACCAATATAGGGAATTATACAGACTTTATACAGACTTATTTTAATGGAAATATAACAATTTATAACAAGATATGCATTGTTGAATGGAGCAGGATGCATTTCTTAAAGGGGATGATTACTTGCTTCAGGAGAAAATAGTGGTATGGCAGAGTTTCTTTCTTAAATGCAATGCTTACTTGCTTCAAAGGAAAATGGTGGTATGGCAGAGTCTCTAAGGAAAGCAGGAAAGAGTGAGAGCTATAGCATATGAGTGGAGGGGACAGAAGGAGGGAGGAGGGCAGGGGCAGATATACCACCAGTGCAAGCGGTGCATTGCACCGGGACCCTTACATCTAGAAGACCTGGTGCAGTCCTGCAGCTACATTAACTTAGATTAGTGGAGGAGGGCCAAGAAGAGGAAGTGGGGGAAGGCCCAGAGGAGGAAGGTAATTCCTCCCTGGGCCCATTGGCAGCACCTTACTCTGGGCTTTATGTGAGGTGTTGCTTGAGCCCTGCCTGCACCTCTGTGTTGCAAACTGAGAGGGAGGAAAAGAGCAAAGCTGCAGCTGTACAGCACATGGAGCTGCTGCACCATTTGCATGTATTACTGTATCTGTTAGTTAGTGTTGTGTGTGTATACATAGGCTACATTAAAGTGACCCTCATAGGCTTCATGATAGTGACCCTCACAGCTCTATGACAGTGACGCTTAGAGACTTCATCACAATGACACACACACACACACATATATATATATAATTATTAATATATATATATAAATATATATATACATAAATATATAATAGATATATATATAAATGTGTTGGCACTGGAAAGGTGGGGTATAAATTATTTTTCACCAAGGCCCTCCATTTACAAGCTCTGCTACTGGCGGAGGGATTTAGCTTTTCTGAAGGGGGAAGCTAGTCAGACAAGTTTAATAAAACTATTGCATGGTAAATACACATATGATACAAAATAGAAAATATAACAAGACTAGCGAATTGCCCGTCAAACAATGACGGCAATGAAATTGTAAGTGAGCTAATGCTATTTGGTGTATAATAATAAAATAACTAATAGATTAATAAAATAATATACTTTACCTATTTTGAAGTAATATATGCAGGAAGCATTGTGTTGAAGAGCTGGCAATCTGTTTTGATGTTGCTGCAGCATTAGTGGTGTGGAGCTGCTGTGTAAGTGTAATGAATGTGTGCAGTGTAATAGTGTGCGTGCGCGAGACCAAACCGTTAGCGTAGTTGTGTACTTCCGCATTGTTCTAAAATGGCGGGTAATGTGTGGTATACGTCTGTAGCGGAATATCCGTAGGTGTTTTGTGGTGTTTTGCATGTTTCTTGTGGTGTTTTGCATGTTTAGAGTGCTATAGCCTCGTTTTCGTTTTGTTCGGCTGCCATTTTTTCTCTCGCTTAGAGAATTTTTGAGTGTCTAAACTCTTTTATTTTGAGTTAAGGTGTAACTTAATTTTTTGAGGTCCTGGAATGCTCCCTCTTGCTGTAGGTAAGCTTTTTATGTATGTGCTGTGTGTATTTATTGTGTTTTTCATTTTTTCCTGTCCGCGGGTTTGCGGCCGATTTTTGTGAGGTCGTAATGAGTGGTAGCGTGTTTCGCATGTTTTTTGCAAGGTGATGGTTACTTTATTGAGGAGGAAATGTTGTTAAAGCAGGGTCTCTGATGAAAGTAGGAAAGAGAGAGAGGGTTACCAGAAACACAATATCCCCAGTTATCAAAAATTCTAATTTTATTTCAAGTAAAGAAAAAAGTAAATGTTTAAATGATTTGGAAACTAATTGGTTTTGGAATTTTATTCTAACAATAAATTAATAGATTTATTAATTTATTAAGTAATATGTAAAAATGAATAAGTAATAATTTGATAATTAAAGAAAACACTGCCAAAAATAAACACTTGATTCATTATATATTGAACAATAAATGTTTACTTTTATGCTGGCATGAGATGTCAGATAGACAATGCATCAAAGCAGAAAACTCAGGAAAAAACGAGATTAACGTTACTGAAAATTGTAAATAACATCTCATTCAAAATTGAATCCAAAGAGTACCTTAGTATTTCAATCATAAATCCATAACATTTCTATAGCTTCCTCTTCTGTTCAATGGGCTAACTAGTTCAATGTGTTGAAAATGGATATTTATCTATTACCGTTTTATACATGACATACATTTTTTCGCTTCAGTTTTAAACAGTGTAAAATACATCAATAGTGTAAAAAACATAAAACAGCCCTATTAAATTTACTCAACGTGTAAAACCGTAGCCCGTAACGTAGCCAGTAGGATTTGGGGCTATTAAATTGGCCCAGTAAAGCAACCCTGAAACGACTTGTGGGGTAAGTGCGAAGAAACCCTACGGAATGTTGAAAATTGAACACTGCAGTTGCAAATCCTTTGTTTTGTCAAATCGAATCTGAAAGTCACTATTAAATTACTACAAATCCAATGACATTCAAACCTGTAACACCACAAATGGAGCCAAAAAGCCAACGGGTACTAGAGGGAACCTGCAAGGGGGTTAAAGTCCTATCTGTAGCACTGTAAATGCAAAAATACAAATACTACTGTACGTATAGTTAAAGGGAAAGTGATGTTAGATATTAAAATTAATAGCAAACATTCTCAAGCTCTCAAATCTTCAATATAAAATATTTTATGTTTAATTTCCGTGTTCGATCCGGGAAATCAATGTGTTAATACATATAATGGAACTTGCATGGACTAGAATATCATATTTACCGATTTATTAATATTGCATTATTTCTGGAATGCAAGTCCGATCGAATCTCGTAATTGATGCCTGTAAGGCTTTGAAATCTAACCTCCATTTTTCAGTGATGTAATGATGACGATCTCTTTTGCCATGGGTTCTGTATAAACATGTAACTATGGTTTGATTAAATGATCATGTTCACGGACGCACATCCAATGTGTGCAAGAATGGCTTACAGGCTTGCGTCTTTGACCCATAACTTGCGCCATGGTAGAATGTGATATCTCTGTAATGCAGCTGAATTTCAAGCCTGCAGCCTTTGCGGGTGTGTGAATGCCATTACGGGCTTGGAATTTAATAGTGCTGTAAGTATTGTAAGACCACATATTTCTGTGAGTAAGGTATTATTATTGTTACTATCAATGTGCATTAAATTATAGTATTCCAATTATATCCTGTCACGTGTCATTTAGAGGTAATCACATAGTTATATTGGTACATAGTTACATAGTATTTGAGGTTCAAATAAGTTAGTCCATCAATTCAGCCTTTTTAGATCTCTTCTGATCTTTTTAATATGTGGATTATTTGTTAATAATTGTTAATTGATCCAGAGGAAGGCAAACAGAAAAAGAAAAACATTGAAACTTTGCCAAATGTCTCATAAGGGGAACAAAAAAAACAAATTCCTTCCTGACCCCAGAGGCTGGTGATCAAGTTTCTCCATGGATCAATATTCCTTCGCTAGTTATCTAGGATAACCTTGAATGCCCTATTTATTCAAAAATATACAGTGGGGGGAAAACATATTTGATCCCCTGCTGATTGTGAATGTTTGTCCACTGACAAAGAAATGATCAGTTTATAAATGTAATTGTAGGTGTTTTTTAACAGTGAAAGACAGAGAAACAAAAAAAAGACAATAAAAGTGCATGTCAAAAAAGAAAAATTGATTTACAGGTCAGTGAGGGAAATAAGTATTTGATTCCCTATCAGCAAGATTTCTGGCTCCCAGGTGTCTTTTATACAGGTAATGAGCTGAGATTAGGAGCATTCTCTTAAAGGGAGTGCTCCTAATATTAGCTTGTTACCTGTATAAAAGACACCTATTCACAGAAACAATCAATCAATCAGATTCCATACTCTCCACCATGGCCAAGACCAAAGAGCTGACCAGGGATGTCAGGGACAAGATTGTAGACCTACACAAGGCTGGAATGGGCTACAAGACCATTGCCAAGCAGCTTGGTGAGAAGGTGACAGTTGGTGCGATTATTCGCAAATGGAAGAAACACAAAATAACTGCCAGTCTCCCTCAGTGTGATGCTCCATGCAAGATATCACCTTGTGGAGTTTCAATGATCATGGGAACAGTGAGAAATTCTGCAGCACCCGCAAGGTCTTCCTGCTCAAGAAAGCACATGTATAGACCCGTCTGAAGCTTGCCAATGAATCATTTGAATGATTCAGAGGAGAGCTGGGTGAAAGTGTTGTGGTCAAATGAGACCAAAATTTATCTCTTTGTCATCAACTCAACTCATTGTGTTTGGAGGAGGAAAAATGCTGACTATAACCCCAAGAACGCCATCCCCACATTATGCTTTAGGGGTGCTTTTCTGCTAAGGGTACAGGACCACTGCACTGCATCAAAGGGACGAAGGATGGGGCCATATAACGTCAAATCTTGTGAGAACCTCCTTTCCCCAGCCAGGGCATTAAAAATGGGTCATGGATGGGTATTCCAGCATGCCAGACCCAGAACAAACAGCCAAGGCAACAAAGGAGTGGCTCAAGAAGAGGCACATTAAGGTCCTGCAGTGGCCTAGCCAGTCCCCAGACCTTAATCCCATAGAAAATCTGTGGAGGAAGCTGAAGGTTCTGGTTGCCAAACATCAGCCTCGAAACCTTAGTAACTTGGAGAGGATCTACAAAGAGAAGTGGGACAAAATCCCTCCTGAGATGTGTGCAAACCTGGTGGTCAACTACAAGAAACATCTGACCTCTGTGATTGCCAACAAGGGTTTTGCCATCAAGTACTAAGTCGAAGGGGTCAAATACTTATTTCCCTCACTGACCTGCAAATTAATTTATAACTTTTTTGACATGCGTTTTTCTTGTTTTTTTTGTTATTATGTCTCTCACTGTTAAAATACACCTACCGTTAAAATTATAGACAAATCCTTTCTTTGTTTAAAATCAGCAGGGGATCAAATACTTTTCCCCCTACTGTATCTAATCTCTTTTTAAAGTTACCTATCGAATTTGCTGTCACCACCTCCATTGGTAGAGAATTTCACAGTTTAACCACCCTAATTGTGAAGAACCCTTTGCTTTCTTTAAGGTGAAATCTTTTTCCTCTAACTGCAAAGGATGTCCTCTTGTCAGTTGAAAACCTCTTGGCACAAAAAGTTCACTTGACAAAGCCTTATATTGACCATGGGTGTATTTAAATAAGGTAAACATATCCCCTTGTATATGCATTTTTTTTAGGGATAATATGTTTAATTTGGTTAGTCTTTCTTCATAACTTAGCCCCTCCATTCCCCTTATTTGTTTTGCTCCCATACTATGTACTTTTTACAGCTCTTAAATGTCCTTTTTAGGAAGTGGTGCCCAAAATTGTACTCAATATTCCAAATGAGGGCGTACTAGGGATTCGTACAGTGACAAAATTATATCTATTCCTTGCTTCTATACCTTTCCTAATACATGCTAATATTTTACTTGCCTTTGCAGCTGCTGCTTGGCATTGAGCTGCTTGGTTGTCCACAATTACTCCTAAATCCCTTTCAATATCAGATACCCCAAGATTTGCTCCATTAAGATTATAAATTGCATGGCTATTTTTCCTTCCCACATGCATAACCTTACATTTATTCGTATTTAATCTCATCTGCCACTTAGCCGCCCATTTCTCTAATTTATGCAAATCCCTTTGTAGGGAAAGTACATCATTATCTGATTTTATTACATTGCACAACATAGTGTCATCAGTAAAAATGTAGACAATATTTATGAGTCCTACTTCTACGTCATTAATAAATATGTTAAAAAGGAGGGGACTTAATACTAAACCTTGAGGAACCCCACTTATCACATTAGTCTAATCTGGGTATGTTCCATTTACAACAACCCTTTGTTTCCTGTCTTTTAGCCAGCTCTCAATCCATGAGAAGATATTTACTGCAATTTCTGTATCCCTTAGTTTGCTCAATAGTCTCCCATGTGGCAATGTATCAAAAGCCTTTGCAAAATCCAAAAAGACCACTGAGTGGCCCTGATCCAAGCTTCTACTTACATCCTCGTAGAAACTAATTAGATTGGTCTCACATGACCTATCTTTCATAAATCTGTGTTAACTCCTACTTATGATCTTGTTCAAATAGACATATTCTTGTATAGTGTCCCTTATTAACCCTTCTAAAAGCTTTCCAACTACAAATGTGTGTGTGTATTACAGATCTATAATTCCCTGGATTTGCTCTTTCTCCCTTCTTAAATTTTGGTATCATATCTACTATTCTCCAGTCATCTTGTAGCGACCCTGTGGTGAGTGAGTCTTGAAAAATTAGATATAATGGTTTGGCTATTACAGAACTCGGTTTCCTCAGCACCCTTGGATGTATTCCTTTAGGACCTGGGGCTTTATTAACCTTTATTTTCTCCAACCTCTTTTGAATTTCTTTCTGCATTAACCACTTATTTAGTAATAGTAGTTTAGCCCCATTTTGTTGCAGTGTCCCAACCACTGGTACTTCTCTTGTATATGCCGGACAAAATAACTTATTTAGCTCATCTTCCTTTTCCTGGTCACTAATTATCAGACGGCCTGTTTCACATTGTAATGTTCCTATAGTTTCCTTCCTTGCTATCTCCCCATTAATATATTTAAAAAAATATTTTAGAGTTAGTCGTACTTTCATTTGCAACTGACTTCTCATTTTCTATTTTAGCCAGACTAATAGCCCTTTTGCAAGCCTTGTTGATTTTCTTATATTCACATAAAGCTGACTCTGTTCCTTCCTTGTATAATTTAAATGCATGTTTTTTTTTTCCTTATCATGATCTTTAAGTCCTTGTTAAGCCACATGGGATGTGATTTACTCCTATTCATTTTATTTCGACATTGTACATGTTTATTTAGTAAGGATTTGGATGTTTTTAATTTAATTTATTTTCAGTATTTTTCCCTGTAAGTTCTTTATCCCAGTCTATATGTTGTATTAGCCTATTAAGGTTAACCCTTTTAACATGAACTGTTTTTTTAACCCGTTACAACTGTTTTTTGTATTCAATCTCAAATGAGACTGTGTTGTGATCACTGTTCCCCAAGGGTTCCCCTATTTTAACATTTGGTATTATATCAATATTACTTGTGATGACTAAATCCAAGATAGATTAATTTCTAGTAGGTTCTTGTACAACCTCGGTCAGATAATGACCCCTGAGTTTACTCAAGAACTTGCTCCCCTTCACTGAACTGTTGGCCTCATTTATCCAGTTTATTTCAGGGTAGTTAAAATCTCTCATTATTAGAATTTGCTCATGCTTAACTTAATTATCTATCTGCAGCAATAGTTGCAGTTCATCACCCTCAGTTATATTTGGGGGTTTATAGCATATTCCTACCAATATGTTTTAGAATTAGCTCCTCCACTATTTAACTCAACCTACAAAGATGCAATGTTGTCGCTAGTTCCACTATAAATATCTTCTCTGACTACAGGTTTAAAAACATGCTTAACAATCAGACAAATCCCTCCCCTTTTCCACCATTACCCCTATCTTTCCTAAATAAGTTATAACCATCCACATGAACTGCCAGTCTTGAGATTAATCCCACCATGTTTCAGTAGTGCCTATTAAGTCCCATTTTTCGTGTACAACCAATAATTCTAGCTTGTCCATTTTCCCAGGCAAACATCTTGCATTAGCAAGCATACAATTTATGTTACTATAGCTCTGCCATTGTGAAGTGCTTGCCACTGTATTTGAGTCACCTAGTAATACCTCTCTACTGTCTCTTGTAACCCTCCCCCTTCTAGTCCCCTATGGGTAGATAATTAATCCCTTTCCCCCTCTACCCTTTCTACCCAATACTTCTATCTAGTTTCTCCCCCCATCTATTAGCTTAAAAACTCTCCCCGGCTGTTCTACCATCCTTTCCCCTAGCACAGTAGCTCCCTCTTCATTAAGGTGCAATCCATCACTGCTGTAGAGATTTACCCAAATGAGAAGTCAGCCCAGTGCTCTAAAAAACCCAAACCCTCTTTCCTGCACCACTTTTTTAGCCATGTATTAACCTCCCTAAGCTCCTTCTGTCTCCCTGGACTAGCACGTGGCACTGGTAGTATCTCGGAAAATACAACCTTGGAGGCCCTTGCTTTAAGCTTATTCCCTAGTTCTTTAAAATCATTCTTTAAGACCTTCCATCTTTCCGTTTTGTCATTGGTGCCAATATTTATCAAGACCGCCGGTTCATTTCCAGCCCCTACCAATATATTATCCACCCGATCCACAACATGCCGAACCCGAGCACCCGGGAGACAGCAGACTGTTTGATTGCTGGGATCTGGGTGACAAATCACCCTTCCTACCTTCCAAATAATAAACATGTCTGTTACTCTGCCTATTTTGCCCTCCCTCTCCTACAGTAGAACTGTTTTTCCGGCTGTTAGTTATTCCTGAATGGACATCCCCAACAGTTTCACTCAATCTGTTGGTGCTTGTCAACTCAAAACTGGCCTGCCTCCTCCTTCTGATCCCCCTACTTCCCCTTGTAACTGTAACCCAGCTACCTCCCTGGACATCCTCACTAGCCTCACCTCAGCCCTCCATGCTTGGCCCAGCTAAACTGTGCTCCCTTTCCAGTGGAACAATTACTCAGTGCTGCAAATTCTCCTCTCCAGTTCTCCAATTTGAGCCTCCAGTGAGGCAACGTGATCACACCTATCACAGAGGTATTGACCCTGGATCATCTGTTCCAGTAGTGCATACATGTGGCAGGATGTACACTCCGTGAGATTGCCACTGGACTGACTCATGATTACCAGTTACAAAAATACAGTGAAAAAACAAAGCAATGTATTTGTATAAAGATTGCTTTTCTTCACCTTATGTGCACACAGATATACCTTTACACAGGCCAAACCACTCCAACTCTCACATGGACACTGATTACAGCCCACAGGACAGAAAACACCCTTTAGCTTCCTGCACTGATTCACAGATCAGATTTTTAAAAAAAGTAAATCATGTAATATTGTACATAAACCATTAGGTTTCTCTATGGATATATGAAGAAGTCTAATCACTGATAAAAAGATATTACAGTTTGGTACATGAAACAGATAATTAAACTTACCTGAGGATGTTTTTAGTTATCCAATATACATGTGTGTTTAGGTTTATGTGAATTATCAAGATCATAAAAGATCTTCAGCTTTCATCACTGTCACCTGCTCTGATTCCAACAAATACAGTATTGTTTTTGAAGCAGTCTCAAAACAATGTTGAATGTTATATTAATGATGAATATTTTAAATGACATGTAGATAACAGCCAATTCACTTGATCAACACTGACATTTCATTATGTGAAAGGTAAATATAAAAGTGAAAGGGAATCTAAGAAATTGTTGACTGATCTAAACTATCAGGTCATGTATCTATGAAGTTAGCTTTAATAATCCATTGTGAGTATTGCAGATTGTCTGGGTCACATGATGAAAGGAATGATAATTCCCTCACAATATAGGTTTCTGCACCAAAAAAGCACAGTGAGGATGTTATAACATCTTTCCATAACAGTGCCCACGTGGATGTAGAAAGGTAGCGAGACCCTTAAATAAGGATAAATCATTGTATTGTAATTTTGAGAGTTCCCAATTTTGTAAGGTGCTTTGGAAACAAGCAATAAAAAAAAAAAATTGGATTTTAAACTCAAAGACATTCTCTTACAATGTTTTAATATAGTTTTTGACTTTGTACTTAATTACTGTATAGAGCTACGGAATATGTTGACGCATTACAAAAAATGATTATCACATATCATAGTTGTCGTATTACGAGTTTGTCAGTAACGATATGTGCTGCCCCTTTGAGCGTCGTCAGCTGTGCATGAGCATTGCACTAGGGGTGCACGCTCATGAGCGCATGCGCGCGTGAACGCACACACAAGCGGCTGCACGTGCGTGTGCAGGAGAGACACACGGGAGGAGAGGAGGGGGTGAGAGACACGGAGGAGGGGGGGAGACACAGGGGAGGAAGAGGAGGGGGAAGAGATACACAGGGGTGGGAGAGGAGGGGGGGGGGAGAGAAACACAGGGGAGGGGAGAAGAGACACAGGGGAGGGAGACAGGGAAGAGACAGAGGGAGGAGAGACATAGGGGAGGGAGAGAGACAGGGAAGGGAGAGGGAGAGGGGGGAAGAGACACAGGGTGAGAGGGGTGGAAGTGACACAGGGGAGAGAAATGGGGGAAGGAGACACAAGGGAGGGAGAGGCATAAAGAGACACAGAGGAGGGAGAGGGGAGAAGAGACACGGGGGGGATGGCGGAAGAGACACAGGGGGGAGATGGGTGGAAGGAGACGCAAGGGAGGGAGAGGCGTAAAGAGACACAGAGGAGGGGGGAAGAGACACAGGGGAGGGAGAGGGGAGGAGAGACACGGGGGAGATGGGGGAAGAGACACAGGGGGGAGATGGGTGTCTGTGACGAAGTGCCCTTCACCACTTTGTCTTGGAGAGGACTGTTTGCCAGCCTCCTGCCCTGCGACTATGGCCCTGGTACATATTGCCCTTCAAACACAGTATTCGGCCATACCAGAGTGTATGTCACTCATTCTGGCCCTTTACATACAGGGGGGGGGGGTCATTCGGTACTTGCCCTGTGTGAACCAGGATACCACAGATAGATATGCCATGGAGCCCATTCATATGATGAAAGACTATGGGAAAGACTTTAGCTCCATGGCAATTGAACTGTGTGAAGATGATCTGAGCGCTATTCAGTAGTTTTGTGAGCTCAGATCCCAGCTGTAACGGAACCCATCACTGTTTTACCCTGTTTATGGTTATTTAATTCTTGGTTAAAATATGATCCTAGTAATATACAGTATGTTGGTTTGTGCTCTGCAGAATATTGGCCCCAGGCTAGTGCAGACCTTGGCAGGAGAGATAATCCTGTTACAGATAAGGGAGTCGATTGTGTGGAGTGTTTTCATTCTCAGATAAGAACAAAGAGGGCTGATTTAATCATTGTCTGATTATATCAAGTTGCCTCAGGGAGGGGTGACCACACCTATTGTCCTATATGTGTATTGTGTGGGGGATATGTGAAATGTCTGTGTGTTATGTGAAAAACATACTTTTACTAACTTTTGAATCCCTGGTCTGATTCATGCCATTTTTTAATATGGTGTTCCCCTGGGTGAGAGATATTGAACGGTGCTGGACTTAAAGGTGTACCCCCTGTTTTTGGGGTACATCCAGAATGTGGTTAAAATTGTGTCTGTTTTAATTGTGTTACCTGTTATCTGAGGGGAGGAGACGTGGGGGTTGAACCATGTATCTAATTGGCTGTGATAATTATGTGGGTGTAGCCCTTCAGAGGGCACCATTGCATAAAAGGAGATCCCCTGTCATTAAAGAAGAGTTCTTTTTGACCCTTCAAAACGTAGTCTCATCTCGTTATTGGAGGGGATGGCTCTAACATACTGGGGATTGCAATGCTTTTGCATACTCCCTTGAGCTGTAACTACTGAACGCTTGTTCCTAATGTGGCCTCCTTGGAGGAGAGGTCTTCCCCACACGGTCCTGGATGCTGGAGATTCATACAGGGTGGAAGGAAGACGGCGCGGCTCCAGCTAAACTACGGCGGTTGTGGAGTCTGTGGTGGTTGAGGTGTCCGATGCGGTGCTTGTAGGCCTCGGCGCAAACTAGGACGCGTCTATCAATGGAGGTACCCGGTCGGGGTGCCAGGAGATCCGTTACATTGGCTGGCAGCGGTGGGATGGCGTCCTAGTAAGAGGAAAAGCAGCACGGAGACACCGGTAACGTTTGGAGTTACAAATTGAGGGCAACGCTTGTATCCATACAGCGCCCCTGGCTACAGCAGGATGGAACCGTCTAGTTTTCGGACAGAGTTCCATGATGAGGATGAGGAGGAGGCCGTGGACTACAGGGATGCAGACAGAAAGGAACTCTGGTATGATGCCCTGGAAGATGCCCAATGGCGGCGAGGTGAGAGTCTCCCCAGTGATGAGCAGCGGCCACAGAAGCGTGTGGCGATGCGGATCTATCTTTTGGGAGAGCAGCCCCTGGTTGAGTGGGTGATGAGACTAGAGACCCTGGTACGGCGAGAGATCTGGCTAGACAACGCATACCAGGCCCTCTGGTGGCATACTGTTCGACTTACCCCCTGGACGGCTGAACACGACTTACCGGAGGGAGATGATTATGATGGCCCGGTTTTATTATGGGATGCCTTGGAGGACGACATTGATCTTGGCAGCACGGAGGAGTCTAATTTTTGGGACATCTACGACTACCGGATGGGCATGTATGTCTGGGATGACGAAGGCGAGGTGAGCAAAGACATGACCCACCTGGTAACAAGAGAGTGGGAGCTGGAGCAGGACTACCAACACCTGCTCAGCTTCGTGCAGCCCCAAGCTACTCGACAAGCGGAACCAGACTTCATTGACTGGTCCTGGGATGACCTCCAGATGGCAGGTAGAGATGGGACCGAGGTCTCTCTACCGGCCCTACAGGGGGCAGAAGGTGTCATCCTTCCCCCCCAGCGGCAGTGTGAACCCCAGGGGGCAGAATGTGTCATCCTTCCCCCCCAGCGGCAGTGTGAACCCCAGGGGGCAGAAGGTGTCGTCCTTCCCCCCCAGTGGCAGTGTGAACCCCAGGGGGCAGAAGGTGTCGTCCTTCCCCCCCAGCGGCAGTGTGAACCCCAGGGGGAAGAAGGTGTCGTCCTTCCCCCCCAGCGGCAGTGTGAACCCCAGGGGGCAGAAGGTGTCGTCCTTCCCCCCCAGCGGCAGTGTGAACCCCAGGGGGCAGAAGGTGTTGTCCTTCCCCCCCAGCAGCAGTGTGAACCCCAGGGGGCAGAAGGTGTCATCCTTCCCCCCCAGGCAGTGTGAACCACAGGGGGCAGAAGGTGTCGTCCTTCCCCCCCAAATGCAGTGTGAACCCCAGGGGGCAGAAGGTGTCGTCCTTTCCCCCCAGCGGCAGTGTGAACCCCAGGGGGCAGAAGGTGTCGTCCTTCCCCCCCCAGCGGCAGTGTGAACCCCAGGGGGCAGAAGGTGTCATCCTTCCCCCCCAGCGGCAGTGTGAACCCCAGGGGGCAGAAGGTGTCGTCCTTCCCCCCCAGCGGCAGTGTGAACCCCAGGGGGCAGAAGGTGTCGTCCTTCCCCCCCAGCGGCAGTGTGAACCACAGGGGGCAGAAGGTGTCGTCCTTCATCCCCAGCGACAGTTTACCCTAACCAGGGGAGACACCAATCTACCAGACGGCGCAGATGGGACCGTGGTCTCTGCGCCCACAGCCTGTCCATATCCCCAACTACCGTCACTGGGACAACCGGAGGAGGCGGTAAGTACAAATTCCCCTCCCCAGCTAACTTCTAATGTGGCCCCAGGGTTAACAGAGGAAATGTTAACCCTCACTGACCTCCACCTTTCCCTGGCTACTGAGCCGGAATATGTCCCAAGTACCACAGCAGAAGAGCTGACAGCGGGGCAGAGTGCAGTCGGCCTCTGCCCTCCCTTTGTCCCTTGTACAGAGCAGGATGTTCTGCAGGTTATACCAGCAGAAGAGCTGGCATCAGGGCAGAGTGCCGCTGGCCTCTGCCCCTCAAGTCCCCTCTGTGTGTTGCCCCATCACCACAGCGAAATATCCAGGTGCCGTAACTGTTTGTTGTGGGGGGGCTGCTCTAGCACTGGTTTATTGTGGGTTGGTGGATCGTCTAACAGAGGCACTGACCGGCAGAAGGTCAGGTGCCTGGTTAGACTTCCCCCCAAAGGGGAGATGTGTGACGAAGTGCCCTTCGCCACTTTGTCTTGGAGAGGACTGCTTGCCAGCCTCCTGCCCTGCGACTATGGCCCTGGTACATATTGCCCTTCAAACACATTATTCGGCCATTCCAGAGTGTATGTCACTCATTCTGGCCCTTTACATATAGGGGGGGGTGGGTCATTCGGTACTTGCCCTGTGTGAACCATGATACCACAGATAGATATGCCATGGAGCCCATTCATATGATGAAAGACTATGGGAAAGACTTTAGCTCCATGGCAAATGAACTGTGTGAAGATGATCTGAGCGCTATTCGGTAGTTTTGTGCGCTCAGATCCCAGCTGTAACGGAACCCATCACTGTTTTACCCTGTTTATGGTTATTTAATTCTTGGTTAAAATATGATCCTAGTAATATACAGTATGTATGTTGGTTTGTGCTCTGCAGAATATTGGCCCCAGGCTAGTGCAGACCTTGGCAGGAGAGATAATCCTGTTACAGATAAGGGAGTCGATTGTGTGGAGTGTTTTCATTCTCAGATAAGAACAAAGAGGGCTGATTTAATCATTGTCTGATTATATCAAGTTGCCTCAGGGAGGGGTGACCACACCTATTGTCCTATATGTGTATTGTGTGGGGGATATGTGAAATGTCTGTGTGTTATGTGAAAAACATACTTTTACTAACTTTTGAATCCCTGGTCTGATTCATGCCATTTTTTAATATGGTGTTCCCCTGGGTGAGATATATTGAACGGTGCTGGACTTAAAGGTGTACCCCCTGTTTTTGGGGTACATCCAGAATGTGGTTAAAATTGTGTCTGTTTTAATTGTGTTACCTGTTATCTGAGGGGAGGAGACGTGGGGGTTGAACCATGTATCTAATTGGCTGTGATAATTATGTGGGTGTAGCCCTTCAGAGGGCACCATTGCATAAAAGGAGATCCCCTGTCATTAAAGAAGAGTTCTTCTTGACCCTTCAAAACGTAGTCTCATCTCGTTATTGGAGGGGATGGCTCTAACATACTGGGGATTGCGATGCTTTTGCATACTCCCTTGAGCTGTAACTACTGAACGCTTGTTCCTGATGTGGCCTCCTTGGAGGAGAGGTCTTCCCCACACGGTCCTGGATGCTGGAGATTCATACAGGGTGGAAGGAAGACGGCGCGGCTCCAGCTAAACTACGGCGGTTGTGGAGTCTGTGGTGGTTGAGGTGTCCGGTGCGGTGCTTGTAGGCTTCGGCGCAAACTAGGACGCGTCTATCAACGGAGGTACCCTGTCGGGGGGGCCAGGAGATCCGTTACAGTGTCTTATTACAAGTTTTTCAGTAACGATATGTGCTTTGCCTTTGAGCGTCGTCAGCTGTGCATGAGCATTGCACTAGCGGTGCACGCTCATGAGCGCATGTGCGCATGAACGCACACACAAGCGGCTGCACGTGCGTGCACAGGAGAGACACACGGGAGGAGAGGAGGGGGTGAGAGACACGGAGGAGGGGGGGAGACACAGGGGAGGGAGAAGAGGGGGAAGAGATACACAGGGGTGGGAGAGGAGGGGGGGAGAGAAACACAGGGGAGGGGAGAAGAGACACAGGGGAGGGAGACAGGGAAGAGACAGAGGGGGGAGAGACACAGGGGAGGGAGAGAGACAGGGAAGGGAGAGGGAGAGGGGGGAAGAGACACAGGGTGAGAGGGGTGGAAGTGACACAGGGGAGAGACATGGGGGAAGGAGACACAAGGGAGGGAGAGGCATAAAGAGACACAGAGGAGGGAGAGGGGAGAAGAGACACGGGGGGATGGGGGAAGAGACACAGGGGGGAGATGGGTGGAAGGAGACACAAGGGAGGGAGAGGCGTAAAGAGACACAGAGGAGGGGGGAAGAGACACAGGGGAGGGAGAGGGGAGAAGAGACATGGGGGAGATGGGGGAAGAGACACAGGGGAGAGATGGGTGGAAGGAGACACATGGGAGGGAGAGGGAAAAAGACACAGGGGAGGGAGAGGGGGAAAGAGACATGGGGAGGGGGGAACGAGACACAGGGGAGGGAGAGGGAGGGTAGAGACACAGGGAAGGAAGAGGGGGTGAATGACACAGGGGAGAGAGAGGAAGTAGAGGTGGGAGAGGCTCGCAATGAGCACCTCCCTTCAAGTAGAGGGTGGGAGTGGTAGGGCGGGGGAGACGAACTGAAGGTGCTCATTGCGTGGCCCGTGATGAGCGCTGATGGTGCTCATTGCGAGGCCAGTAAAGCAGAGGGGGGATAGGCTCGCAATGAGCACCGAAGGAGCTCATTGAGAGGCTTACGATGGGGGCTGAAGGTGCTCATCGCGAGGCAGGCAGGTTAGAGGGGGGAGAGCCTCGCATTGTTTTGCAAACACGATTACCATGCTACAAATGTTATTGCCATAATTTTTGACGGGTAAGTCGCTAGTAATAATAATAAAAGCTAACAATGATACCTGTACTGAAGGATACAGGTGAAAGCATATATGGCACATGAAGATATGAGCTTAAGAACTATAGGGGATGGTGCAGTAGAGAAGTTTCATCACAACACCTGGATCTCCAATGGAAGAGATTACATATGACAGCAGCACTCTGCATCCCACAATCCTTAAGTAGTGACAAGGTATAAATGCTGTAATATATCTGATCCCATTTCAACTGCACAACATAATTCCTAACACACAGTCATCATTCATGTTAATAACACATGACCTGCATCACAATACACTGAGTGCATATTGCATCTTAACATCCCTTTTTGGGTTTACTTCTACACTGTCATATCCATAATCATAACCATGAGCAATACAATATATTCCTTTTAGAATACCCAACACTACCAACACCAACTCTAGCAGGAGTTCAAGACCATCAGTCGAAATATGAGCAGATATATAGGCAGATAATGGAAAATCTAGTATATGTTGAATCATTCAAACAGGCAGAGATTACTTAAAGGGATATGATATTGATGCATAAAGATCCACTCTTTATTTACAAAAATAATACATTATTTAATACACCATGGAAGAGGTAACATATGGGGTCCACAAAGAGTGGATATTAATCATATTTGGGTTGGGATGTTTAAAGACATATAATGGATGCTGATAAGTCCCTTCAAGGATGCTTATGAGTTTGTCTCTATCTTCCAATTTATGAACGTGATCCTGGTACAATGATTGCAGAATTATAATTCTAATATGTGGTGTGTACCCAGGGCCACAAAATAAAACTTTATATTCTCTACATAAAGCCAGGCAGTGAATCTAATTATTAAAATCCCTGCTGTGCAGAAATAAATAACAGACCATGGCCCCTATTAAAATGTCCAAATTGTAGTTACTGTAGCCAGTAATGTAGCCCACAAAAGTTACAGGTATTAAAGTGGTCTCTTCTAGCTACCACAATCTATCTATGGGTTACAGGCTGAAAATTAACTGCGGTTGTCAAAATCATAACTCTCACTCAGCTAAGCCTTTGATCTATCAAGCCTGCAATCACTAAAATCGCAAATCACTATTAAATTGCAGCAATTCCTCAAGCCTGCAAATGCTTTCACACCAGTAAATGGCATATGTAGCCAAAAATTCTACGAGTACTAGAGAGGACTCGCAAGGGGGTTAAACACCTGTTCGTAACTCTATAAAAGTAAATAAAAAATCAATACTGCACTTTAAAAGAAGGGGAAGCAAAGAAAGACATTAGAAGTAATTGCACAAAAGTCTTTTTTGATGTTTTTTTCCTTGTTATATCAATCTCTGTAATCAAGGAGTTAATACATATAAGGCCCTATATGTACTAAATCATTTTTATTGATTTTTAAATCACTAGATTGCAAGTTCGATCGCAAATTGGATGTCAAAATACTATGCTTGATTGACGTTTACATGACATGTTTTACTGACATCATGATGACGGTCTCATTTACTATTGGTTGTTTCTATAGCAGTAGTTACGAGCTTGCTTAATTGATCATGATCATGCCCTGAAATTCTACTTACGGTTACATGGTTTACAGTTTTGGCTTTCGGCCAGGTAGCTGTGGGATTGTTCAATTTAATCGCTCTGTAAATGCTGCAAATTTCAAGCCTGCAGTTACCTTCATACAGTCCGTAAATCTGCTGGAATTTAATGGGGGCCAATGCCTGCTATGTCACAATAACATTTGTTAATTGATAATTGTTGCAAATAAAAAAGAAACAATAGATACAGATAAAGTAAAAGATGAGAAATGCATATGAAATATAAATAATCTTAATTTTATTCAAGTCTATTATGTGAACATTGCGTGAAAATAATTAGTAAATGTGGTGTATATAAATTATGATTGGTGAATTGATAACTATCACTATTACACGTCATACTGTCAGTTGTTGTCCCGTTGTGGGGCTCACGTAGTGAGCCCTGAATCTGCGTTCCTCGCAAAGCAAGCATCGCAGTTGTGGGGTGGAACCCAGTGGGACTTAGCTGCAATGAGCGCCAAAGGCACTCATTGAATCCTGCAACTGCCCATGGGACTTAGAGATTGATGAGTGCTCTCATTTCAAGGCCTGCGGGACTTAGCTGCAATGAGCACCAAAGGCGCTCATTGCAGGGGTGATGAGCGCATGAGGCCCGCAACACTTAGCGAAATGAGCGCCAAATCGGCTAAGCGAGAAAAAATGGCTGCCAAAAAATGTAAAAATTGTCAAACAGGATTAAAACGAGGTTGAAGCACGTAGCACTTACTCGAACAACGCTAGCCACGTCCGACCTACAAAATATACGATTATGAAGCACGTAAATTGCTCACGAGCCACGTAAGACATTGATAATTGCCACCATTTTAGCATGCACAACACAGTATCTTACAAAAGACAACATAAAAAATGTAAAATGGCGGATTTCCCGCCAGAAATTTAAATTTGGGCTCTCGCACGCAGGCTATATATACTGCACAGTTTGCACATTTCTCACACTTTTTCCTCAGGTGATGAATAGAAAACAAAAATTGTTAGCTCTGTAGAATATTGATTGCTGAATATTACAGACAAATAGGTGAAGTATATTAATTAATTAATTTATTAATTACTAATAAAAAAATGGAAAAAGGAAAATGGTTAATGTTTTGAGCTCTGCAGCATTACAGTTGGCAGCTCTCTGACAACACTGCACCTGGATGAACAGAGAGTGTGAGCTCTGCTGCATTTAAACTGCAATTATTGGAAGATTACAGGTATATCAAATTTTAAAGTGCATGTTTCCCTTATTTATGAATAGATAATTAGCTCTTTACATTTTGCCTTGATTAAAATTAAACATAATACACGACTTCAAAAAATATATTAATTAATTAATTGAGGAAATATTTTAAGATTAATGAGAATTAAACATAATACCAAAAATAAAAATAATTAGTAATTTATTTATTGGGGGAAAATGTTCAAAGTGATAAAAATATAGCAGGATATTCATAAAAAAATTAAAACAGCTTTTTTGTCTCATTTTACAATTTGCAGCTGTCTCTAAAAACTCGACGTGGAAGAAGACACAGTTTGCAATCTGAAGCATTTAACATGCAATTACTACACTACATCACAGGTATATTGAATACAACTTTTGAAGAAATATATAGATTTCAGAAATGAAAAATACATGAATTCATGTGGAATATTAGCAGTTAATTTTACCATTGCTTTGTCAATGCATTAATTCATTTTATAATGACCTCATTGATGAATTAAATATTACCTCTTTAAGTTTTGTATTTAGGACAATTAAACATAATACATAAAATAAAAATGTTTATTCATAAATTAATTGATGAAAATAATACAAAAGAGCCCATAATAGGTGCAACAGATTATTAAGAGAATACTTTAAGATCAAATACATTGTCTGCAAAAATACACATGTACTGAATCATGAATTACACACAAAAAAATATAGATGCAGGTAAGCAAAAGAAAATTGTACAAAGGTCATGTTTGGAATTGTTTGTTGGCTATATAATAAAACATGAAATTACAAATCTAAAAAAATAATAATGTCTATTTACAATTACAGATTACAATGGCGGACAAAGCAGAACAACAAAATTAAGCCCCCCCAAAAAAGGAAAGGGAACGGAAGCAAAGATGGAGAGATGAACAATTGCTGGAGACTTCAAGAAGGTTAAGAGTAAAAGACCGTCAACGACTTGCCAACAAAAGATCAATGACTGTAAAAGCACAAATTGAGTGTCAAGGAGCTACAAAGAAAAGAAAAAGTAAAACACATAATACATGTCAAACTTTGGAAAATGAGAGTCAAGTGAATATGGAAAATAGTAGTAATATATGTGCTCACGATAGACTCTTATTTAATGCTTTACCAGTCAAAACACATTATTGTGGGTTAATGAATGTGGTTTGTCAAATTTGTGGGGCTTATCATTTTGAGAAAGGAAGACCAAGAGATGGCAAGTTTATTAGTTGCTGTCAAAAAGGAAAGGTAAGACAGAAAGACACACTTTTCCACAAAATTTAAAAAGTATAATGACTGATGTAACATTTCCAAATTATACAAATTTCAAACAGAACAGCAGGTCTTATAAAAGTGCTATTTAATTTCCTTCTATGGGTGCAACATTAGCAGAAAATGTGCCAGGCCATGGACCTTACTGTTTTAAAGAACAAGACTTGACACACCCCTAGCCAGGCATATGAAAGTTTATCATAACAAAAATATTAACCTCATACAATTCTATGCCATTGATGGTGCTATTATTGGCCCTAGAAAGGCAATATTGACATTGTTCTTTTAAAAAAAGAGTACCAATTAATCTTTAAACTGCATGCTCATAAACAAGAAGGCCTAAATGAGGGTTTTAGTTTCAGTGCTTTTCTCTAAACAACCTCCAGATATTTCCTTTCAAATATCTTCTATCTCTCCTTTGAAAATTGAATATATATCATGATATTTATATTCTTATAGTCTCAAGGTGCTTTTATAGGTGATGGATACTTTCTCACTTTTTTTTCAAAAGCTCTTAAGATCTATGTGTAATAGATGAGTACTATTGGATTTGACTATTTATACAAGTTTGGGTAACTCTTAATAACAAGTGTTGAGAGAATTATTATTGGGATATAGAACTTATTTATTATTATCTAATAGGCTTAAGTACTTTACAATACTTTGTTCTCAATCTAACATGGCCTTGAATGCTCATAATAGTACTTAAAAAATATTATAAATAGTACTTAAATGCAAGCAATCTACACATTATTGGGGAATTCACAAAATTGTGTTTTTAATAAAAAAAATAATTTAAACATGCAGTTAAAAATGTAACTTGACATTTACTAAAATAGTTTCTAAGTTCATATATGTATTATGTGTGTCAAGTTTGTTTATAATGTCCCATTCTGTTTATGAACTGGGACTTAATACTCATTTTAAAGGCATCTTATTTAATAACTACTATAGGTTTGATGAATTTTACTTAATTCACTACTAATACACTTCACCAGCATTAATAAATTAATAACACAGTATATGTTAATTATAATTATTTTGCTATTATAAAATTACTTATTTTTATTTAAAATGCATTAATGTATATAATCGATTAGAGATCACTTTAAGTAATTTATTTTACTTCACCACACATAGGGCCTCATTCTATTATCGGCCGTAAAACGGCCGCAAAGCTGCTATTCCTTGCGGCCGTCTTACGGCCCCGTGTAGAGCTACTTTTACCTTGCAATTCAATTATACGGCGCCGCAAGGATATCCCCTTCCGGCCAGCCGCATATCATGCAAACGGCCGGAAGCTTTTTCCCAGCGCCCGTAAAGCTTGTTTTCCGGCCGCAAAGTCCGAAAACTGAAAATGCAAATATAAAATCGAGAATGCACTGTAAAGCTTCGTAAATGCTAGGCATCATAATGGGGGACACGAGGATTAATAGCAACACCCTCTCAAGTTTGCACATCAGCCCAAATCTGATATATTATTTACGGATTACTTTACGTCCCGTAGTTCCGCGGGCTGGTCCTTGTTCAAACCCGTACGGGTTTGGAGATGGAGGGCCGCAAACCAAGCATTGTAATAGCCAATATATATTCAATCCAGCACTGCAAAGCACTGTAAATGATGGGGAACATAACGGGGGGGCATGAGGATTACTAGCCAAACATTCTCAAGCTTGCACATTGCCAAATTGTACTTTGATTTTAAAATCCGTACAAGTCCAACGGACTTCACTGACCAAGCCCGTAGCTCTGTATTCAAGCCCGTGCGGGCTGTCCTCCAAGCCCGCAGCTCGTTTTTAAAGGCCGTACGTGCTTGGAGGTTAAAGGTATCCATTTTGTTACGGTTTTTGCAGTCTGCATGGTTTAAGCCTGTAACCCTAAAATGGAGGCCCAAGCATTACAGCCTCCAAATTAACAAGACTTCAAATTAGTTTAATATTCCTCATATGTTTGATTGGTCAGCACACATACAGGTTCCATTGTAGCCTCTAAAAGAGCCCCATAATAGAATATGTCACCCCAATATTGGCGCGCACAGCAAATGTATTTTGACAACATGTAGCTGACATGAGCGGTCCCCCATCATTGCGCAGTTCTAATATTTTTGACTGTTGCGCGTCGATGAAAGGGCGCAAGTGATATGACCTAAAGCCATAAACCCTTCTAACCCTTGTAGCCGCAGCCTAATCCTAACCCTTACACCCCACCGCCTAATCCTAATCATGAGATCCGCTAGCCTCCTGTCGGGCCTGCTGTTGTTGATGCGTGCATGTGTCGGCGGGAAGATGACAGCGCACATTCGATGCACGCTATATGGTTGATCAACGATAGAATACACATCTCGCTCATCACATCTACATTAGAGAATACAAATAGTGGCCAAATCAGACCGCCACTTGGCATATATCAAGTACCAGGGGAATATTTCATTATATGTGCTTAAGTTCTTCAGTTGTGTCCGACTCTCCATGACCCTATGGACTGCAGCACATTCAGCTAGGTCTCTGCCTGTGTTGTTCTCCAAAGTTTGAAGGCCAAAGAGATTGGAGTGGGTTGTCAGTTCCTCCTCTAGTGGATTGGGATTTGTCTGATCTCTCTGCTATGACCTGCCCACTTACAGTAGGTCACTGCTTCATTCAGGTACACAAGCTGCTTCACCACCACCACCACTTAGCAAGCCTCACCCATGTAAATTGATAAATAGCAGAACAGTTTGGAAGTTCACCAAATGGGAATAACTAGACACCTGGCACATGGCTCCCACCAGGATGGGCGTAGCAGAGATTATGCCTGATGGCGGTGAGTTTGCTGTCGATCCCAGAGCTTGCGGCCCTTCCTGATGGGTCAGAGTAGATATGTGTGGTACATGTTCCCCTGGTCCCCTTCAGCATTGCTAAGTGGTGTGAAGGGGCTTGTGTACCTGAATGAAGCTGGGAGCTACTGTAGGTGGGCAGGTCATAGCAGAGAGATCAGACAAGGTCCAATCCACTTGAGAAGGAACTGACAACCCACTCCAATCTCTTTGGCCTTCAAACTTTGGAGAACAGCACAGGCAGAGACCTAGCTGAATGTGCTGCAGTCCATAGGGTCACGGAGAGTCGGACACAACTGAAGAACTTAAGCACATATAATGAAATATTCCCCTGGTACTTGATATATGCCAAGTGGCGGTCTGATTTGGCCACTATTTGTATTCTCTAATGTAGATGTGATGAGCTAGATGTATATGCAATTAGATAGAGATTTAGGGGTCCCAATAGAGCTCATGTGCAAGGCAAAGGGTTCATATGACCTGACTCATGTTTTACTCTTGCTATTGAATTGGGTAGTGTGGCTTTAATCATATTATGCATGTTGCAGCATGGTTTGTCAGATTGGCATGTGCATGACCATTACAACATATGATAACCAAAGGATATTTAGCCAATGCATGTTCATTATTGGGCAACTAACTGTATTCACACATATGCTAACTGATGTGGGTGAAGGAGTTTGTGTACTTCAATGAAGCTGTGAGCTAGCCTACATCAGGCCAGTGTAGGGGGGTACGTCTTATCAGAGAGGTCAGACTAATCCCAATCAACTAGAGAAGGAACTGGAAAAGCACTCCAGTGTCACCTGTCCTATTCGATGTAGGCCCTCAGGGGAATGTTCCTACTCCACAGTATCGCTAATCAGACTTGTCATGGGTATTAACCCTATATTGGTAGTAGATATGATATTTGTGATCAGATGATATCTCAAGCTATTCTGACTCCTCAACAGTTTTACATGTATTGATCTATTGCATGTTAACTATGGCTCATCAGTTTACATTTAGAGGAATGTGACACTAATGTAATGCATGTGGATTTCCCTGAACCAAACATATTCATAACACATGGACGCAGTTAGAAAGGTCTAACAAAGCTTTATTTTTTACACAGACCACAATCAGCAGTGGTCAAGATTGTGCATTCATATAACAGTATAACAAAGCTTTATTTGATAGACAGACCACAATCAGCAGTGGTCAAGATTGTGCATTCACATAACAGTATAACAAAGCATTATTTGATATACAGACCACAATCAGCAGTGGTCAAGATTGTGCATTCACATAACAGTATAACAAAGCTTTATTTGATACACAGACCACAATCAGCAGTGGTCAAGATTGTGCATTCACATAACAGTATAACAAAGCTTTATTTGATAGACAGACCACAATCAGCAGTGGTCAAAACTGCATTAATATCATGGGTGTGGTGTGGGCGGGTCCTTGAAGAGCAAGAGGCCTGAAAAAAGGGGAAACCTACAGGGGTCAATCTAATAGTCTAGAATAAGCATGATGCATAGCACCTACCAGGGTCACATGCTGCAACCGGAACCTGAAATCTCTTCATTTAACTGAAGAAACCATTTATGTGCATAGCACTTACAACTTGTAACTAGATCTGCTCAATTAAACAGATGATTCAACCTTTGGACTGTGTAATCCAATCCAGTTTCACACATACAGTGTGTTGAACAAACAAAAATCTGAAATAAGTGTTCAAATCAAAAAATGCGGAGGAGGATCAAAAACAATTTAGAATCACGATGTATGTACAGTACCGTTCTAAATACTGTACCAATATACCAACTCACCTGATTCCCATCTGCAAGCTTTACTAACCATTAGCTAGGTCTGTGGATAATCAGAAATATGGGCAAATAGCCATTATTATGGAGAGGACACAAAGGTCAGCAGCCAGATTCACAGTTTCTTACATCAGACCCAAAGATCTGTTCTCAGACTGCTATTGAGGTCAGGATCACATGCATCACTAGTGCATATATTAATGCTGGCTGTTATTAACATGCCATTGTGAGACTTTGCAAGTCCACCGCCATAGCGGTATTAGTCTGCATTTAAGCTACCAACAATCATGTTGTTGATATCTGGCTATATGATAGCTTTAAGATTGTGGGAGCTACATGTTAAGGGGGCTGCCATTGAAGGCATGTCTACCTGAGAGGCACTGGGAAAACCCTCCACCTCATAATTCCTCCACAATGCTTGCAGATGTAGGAGATGCCTTCATGGACCTAAAATAAAAAAATAGAAAAAAAGACAAAACCTAAGAAATAAGGCCTGAAAACATCATAGGGCCTGCAGCATCTCTTCTCAACAGCACTCCTTAGTGACAATGTATTGGTCACACTACTAATTAACAGCCTCATTAAATTGCTAGGTAACAAATTGAATAGGGCTCTATATAAGCACACAGCATCTTTTTGAAAGCAAGTTTTTAGTTAGGGAACTTCTATGCAAAAGCCAGGTCTTCACTAACTAAAAACTTCTGTAAAACCAATATGCTATGTGCTTATATAGAGCCCTATTCAATTGCCCAAATCACATTTGAATGAGGCCCTTTGTGTTCTGTTTAACCTGTGACCAATTGATGGTCACTGAGGAGTGCTGTTGAGAAGGCTAAAACATGTCTGCAGACCCTATGGGCGTCATTCAATTGCAATATGGCCGATTGAAAAGGGCTCTATAAGCACAGAGCATATATTTATTTACAGACGTTTGTAGTTAGTGAAGACCTTGCTTTTGGAGAGAAGTTCACTAACTACAAACATCTGTAGAAAATATGCTCTGTGCTCAAATTGATCCCTTAGCAATCGGCCACATTGCAATTGAATGAGGCCCTATGTCCTCCTCCGCTTGGGCCCAGGACCCACATCACCTGTGCCCATCCTCCGTCTCCCCTCTGGTGGTGAGGGTGGGGGGGGCGGGGGGGGGGGAGGGCGGGGGGGGGCGGGCGGTGCCAGGCAGCGGTGGTCTGAGCGGTGGCGGACACATGGGAGGAGAGGAGGGGCCAGGCTGCTCTTGGCTGGGGGATTGGGAGATCCCCGTTGATGCTGGGCTGGGGACCATGGCCTGTCTGAGCAGCCTGACCTGAAGGTGTTCGATGGTCATGTGGTGCCTCCTCACCTCCCTGGACAGCCTGGCCAAGCTGTGGGTCATCTGTGACCTGAGGGCAGACATGCTGGCATCCATCCGAAGCTGGTTGGCCTCGATCCTCTGGCTGCTGGCCAGCAGCTCCTTCAGGACGGCCAGTGTCTCCACCTGCACAGCCTGGCTCTGCGTCGATGACACCGCTGGGTGGGCGTGGTGAGGTGATGCGGGGAGGTCCACAGCTGGAGCCAGTGGGGAGAATGTGCCCGGTGGTGACCAGGCCAGCACACTTTGTGGGGAAGGAGGTGCTGTCCCTTGGGGGGATGAGGGCCCCAGAGCAAGCCTTTCGAGGATGGGCATAGGCCCAGGGCTTGTGGCAGGTGACCCCGCAAGGTCAATGACCAGCCCATCCTCTGACCCAGAGCCCTCTGATCCTCTTTCCTCCTCCCCCTGTGCTGGAGGATCCTGGTACGGGGCTGATGGCCCCGCCTCCTCGCTATGGTCACAGGACCCAGAGCTCCTCCTGGATGCTGAGAGATAGAGAAGAAAGGTACATGTCATTAGTATGTTGATTAGCGCATTGATGTGTTCACTTCTAATTATCTGACATCTAGCCTTGAATATGGATGATTCTCTGATTAGCTATCTTATACTAGCTGTTATCTATTCTTAGGTTTCTGTTCTGGATGGTTCTCGGCTCACAACTCTATCTGTATTACGGCTGCTGTCTGTAACTGCATAGGCTGAACGGGCACACCAATACATGGACTCTGTATTACAGGGGTGTCCAAACTCTTTCCCGGATTGGAAGATATCCTTTCTGTGCACTGGTGAGTCAATCAGGATGAATGAAGAAGCGATTGACTCACCTGTGCGCAGCAGGGTTATCAAATCCAGCCATGTGTGTGGCCCACCAGGACCGAGTTTGGACACACCTGCTCTATTGCTTGATTACTGTTGTGGTGACCAGGAATGACAGTGATTTGTCAGCTTCATGAATTTAAGGATGCATCCATCTATCCCTTGTTATTTCATGGAGCTGACATGTCATTGTCATGGCCATGTGTAGTGTGTGTGATGCACATGTGGTGGCATGTTGCTGTATGTCATATTCACCTGCCATGGAGGCTGGGTCCTGCTGCTCCACCGGGCCTGATGCTCCAGCTGCGTCGGAGGGTGCAAGCATGGCCCTTGCAATCCCTTCATGGGCAAGGTACTTGACCCTCCGCCCCTCGGCCTCCTGCACCATCTTCTTCCTCACCGCGGCCCTGATGTCGTCAAACCGGTGCTTAATGGACCGCAGACTCCGTCCACGGCCTGCCACACCGTTGACCAGATGCACCACCTGCTGCCAAGCAGTAGCACGGGGCCCAGCCTTTACTTCCCTACCCCCCGAGGTGATGACGGGGCGGGCACGGATGGCCTCCAGGAGGACCCTGTTCTCCTCCCGGCTATAATTGTGGGCCCTGGACCTGCCGCCAGCCTCTTGCTCTTCTGCCTGGGAATGAGGACCCTCTCCACTCTCCCTCCTCCTCCTCCTTCCTCCTCCTACTCTCATCTCCTCCCTCCTTCCTCTCCTCTCCTCTCTCCCTCCTCCTTCTCTCCTCTCCTCCCTCCTTCCTCTACTCTCCTCTCACCCTCCTCCTCCTCTCCTCTCCTCTCCTCCCTCCTTCCTCTACTCTCCTCTCTCCCTCCTCCTCCTCTCCTCTCCTCCCTCCTTCCTCTACTCTCCTCCCTTCTCCCTCCTCCTCTCCTCTCCTCCCACCTTCCTCTACTCTCCTCCCTTCTCCCTCCTCTCCTCTCCTCCCTCCTTCTCCTCCTCTCCTCCCTACTTCTCCTCCTCTCCTCCCTCCTCCTCTCCTCCCTCCTCCTCTCCTCCCTCCTTCCTCCTCCTTCCTCCTCCTCTCCTCCCTCCTCCACTACCTCCTCCTCCACTACCTCCTCCTCCACTACCTCCTCCTCCACTACCTCCCCCTCCTCAACTATTACCTCCTCCTCACTCCTCCCCTCCTCTTCCCCACCTCCACGCCCCGGGACTCCCTGCCACTCCTCCACCCTTTGCTCCTCTCCCTCCATCACCACCTGAAAAGAAAAGAAAGAGAAATAAAGAAATGTTTTAGTGGGTTTGCCTGCTCCACGCTCGTCCCCCATTCTGATCGCCTCTAACACTATTTCTGCTTGGATATCAATGTTGGAACTAACTGCAGTAATCAACCTTGAGTGGACAGAGCCTGTGACAGCAGTGAGAGGGGTGTACAGCACCTCTCACTCTGGACCTGAGAGGCGCTGATGAAACACGCTAGATCAATACTTTCATAAACAATGTGGAAGGGTCAGTTACAGTTTGCATATATACAAGGCATGCGGCTATTTACTGTGTGCTTCTATCATGTGTGGGGAGTGGACCATGTCTGAGGCCACTAATATCCTATCTGCATTATATTCTGCACATATTCATGGGCATGGTACCTATCCTGAAGCCATCCTCTGTACCAGAGGTAGTAGGAACTACATGGTCCTGCTGTTCTAGGCTGAAAAAAAGTTCTTGTCAAGCCCCATTGAAGAAGCAGTTTGGAACACCTATGTGTATTGCAAATATGTGTAGAAATCTCACTCAAACTCAATCTACAACTCAATCAATCTCAAAATCAATCTCAAAATCAAACTCAATCTCAAAATCAAACTCAATCTCAAAATCAAACTCAAAATCAAAATCAAACTCAAAATCAAAATCAAAATCAAAATCAAAATCAAACTCAAAATCAAACTCAAACTCAAACTCAATCTCAAACTCAATCTCAAACTCAATCTCAAACTCAATCTCAAACTCAATCTCAAACTCAATCTCAAAATCAAACTCAATCAAACTCAATCAAACTCAATCAAACTCAAACTCAATCAAACTCAAACTCAATCAAACTCAATCTCAAACTCAATCTCAAACTCAATCTCAAACTCAATCTCAAACTCAATCTCAAACTCAATCAAACTCAAACTCAAAATCAAAATCAAACTCAAACTCAAAATCAAACTCAAAATCAAACTCAATCAAACTCAGAATCAAACTCAAAATCAAACTCAATCAAACTCAAACTCAATCTCAAACTCATAATCAATCTCTCTCTCTCTATATATATATATAGAGAGAGAGAGAGATAGAGAGAGATTTTGAGAGAGAGAGATCCAGATCTAATATTAAACAGAAAAATATAAATAACTTACCTCCCTCCACAAAACTCCTCTCCCCACAAAAACAAACTCGCCAAACCTATAGGCCAACAGCAAAAAAAACACAATTGTACTTCTCGCCAGTGTATTCAGTAAATATAGAAATTGGCAAAACATACAAATAAAAGACAGCTTGATAGGATGAAAAGCATGTACAATGCAACTTACCTCCCTCCAAACCCCTAAGGGCCGGATCAAAGATCCCAAATCCTCCAAACACCTATAAACAAGCAAATAAATCAATTTTACTTCTCGCCAGTGTATTCAGTAAATATAGAAATTGGCAAAACATACAAATAAAAGACAGCTTGATAGGATGAAAAGCATGTACAATGCAACTTACCTCCCTCCAAACTCCTATGGGCCGGATCCAAACTCCCACACAACCCAAAATACTCAAAACACCTATAAAGAAGCAAAAAACACAATTGTACCTCTCACCAGTGTATTCAGTAAATATAGAAATTGGCAAAACATACAAATAAAAGACAGCTTGATAGGATGAAAAGCATGTACAATGCAACTTACCTCCCTCCAAACTCCTATGGGCCGGATATAAACTCCCAAACTCTCCAAACTACCTCCCAACACCTATAAACAAGCCAAAAACACAATTGTACTTCTTTACATCGGCATCCGTAAATGTAGTAACGGATTCCCGTAAAAAGAACTTAAACCGCGACTTGATAATAAAGCAACTTACCTACTCTCAACCACCTAGCTCCTGGAACCGCGTGCTACTTCGTCCGAAATCACAACACAGTCGAGGCTTGGGTGCGTGTCATTCCTATTTATTCACTCCCACTGTCAATCAAATGCTCTATCCCGTAAGTGATTGGCTGTGCGACCTGTGGCGCGATGCGTGATTCCGCTATTGGATGGTTCGTGCCGGGCGCGGCTAGTCCGTCCCCCTTCCAGCTTGCGTGCGCGCCTAAACGTCACGGCCTTCCTACATTCGGAAGGCCGCGATTCACGCCTGGCTAGATTTAATTTACGGCCGCATCCGTTGAAGTCCACACGATGCACTTACGGCATTGTAATGAAACAGGGCTGAAAGGGCCCTAAAAGTGTAGAGGAAGCAATAAAAGGCATTCGAATCCACAATGATCAAATATGTTAATAAAAGATATTTTTTTGGTGTCATGTACATCCTCAAAATGGCAGCCAAATTAACCCTTTAGCACTCAGAAAGGATAGAATGTGTCCCCTAAACATATCCACATTATCTGATTTACATCTCTTTTATCACATCTAGATTTCTGAACACAAATATTGTATATATTTCCACGCCACATTACATAGATCATGGAGCATGGGCCCAAATTCAAATGTGGGCCAGAATATTAGGGGTTACTAATTAAAATGGCTCAACAAATCCATAATCAGGGAACTTCATAACATGATGAAGCTTAGATACACCAGTGAGCTTTTCCATTTGTGAAATCAACCCGGATAATCACAGCTGGGGTAATTAGCAAGCTATATAACCACACCATCATCCATGAATTAGCAAGTCTGAACCATCATGGATAGCAGCAACCTGAGTACAGCGTATAGGTATGTGAGGAGAGCGCAGCGTCGTAGGAATGGATATTTGTTTCGAATGTTGCAGAGTGGAAACCGGGATGTCAGGCGTGCGACTGTGGAGTGGCTGAGGCATGACAGAGAGGGGCGGCTGGGAGTGAATGTGGGTGAGCGTGCTGATGCAATCCATGGTGGTCCGGAACCAAGCCAGGCAAGTGGCTCATCACAGGACATGCCTAGGGTCATGGTGGGGGGTCAGTTAGGGGAGAGAGCTCCAGTGGCACAGGGACAGGGGCATATGAGGGCACCTGCAGACAGGGAGGAGGACCTTGATGTGGGTGATCAGCTGATGGGGGGGCCAGATGAGAGACCCCTAGAGGATGTGGCACATGAAGTAGGAGCTCCTGCACAGCCAGACCGACAGGGGGGTGAGCAGGCCCAGGAGCCTGCCAGGAGGCTTCGTGCACCCAGGGTGTACAGGGAGAGAGTCACATTAGAGGGGTTAACTGATGTGGAAGTGTATGAGCGTTTTAGGCTAACCCGTGCCAGCCTGGAGGAGCTCTATGCGGTCCTGAGGGAGGACATGGAGCCTTCCTCACGGACCAATAGAGCCATCCCAGGCATGACACGGATGTTAGCCGCCATACACATCCTATCATCTGGTAGTTTTCAGAACACTGCTAGCATAGTAGGAGGAATGTCTCAAGCAAGCCTTTCAAGGTGCCTGAGCACATTCCTCCATGCTATCATTCCGAAAGCTGCCAGATACATCAGTTTTCCCCACACTGGGGAAGAGATCTTGAAGGTGAAAGCAGATTTCTTTCGAATGGGAGGTATCCCCAATGTGCTCAGTGCTATAGATTGTACACATGTAGCATTGATACCTCCTAGAGAGCAAGAAGCCATGTTCCGAAATCGCAAACACTATCATTCCATCAATGTACAGGCTGTTTGTGAGGCAGACATGCGCATACAAAATGTGGTTTCCGGCTTCCCGGGAAGTACTCATGATGCCCATATCCTGCGTCAGTCATCCACCCATCATTATTTTGAGTCTGGAGAAGCTCCACCTGGGTGGCTACTGGGTGAGTACCCATAAAGGATCCCCTAAAATATACATAATGTTCCACTGTAATGTTATTCCATTGTTGCGCCATAAAGAAGGTGTGCCGACTGAGCCATTGCATCGTAGCTTGTTGCTGTGCCTAACCCGATGTGACGTGGTCATAGGAGTATGAAGTTCCAAGCCAGAGATCCCTAAACTAACGTCACATTAATCATTGCGTATACTTACAGATGCTTTAACGAGCAGCACAAACTCCCATTCATATCTACATCTCCCATTTTTGTTTCCTTCAGGTGATGCAGGATATAGGTGTTTGCCGTGGTTGTTGACCCCTGTGAACAATCCACGCACAGAGGGGGAGGAGAGGTACAATGCGGCCCATGCCAGAACCCGGAATGTAATAGAGCGCACCTTTGGACTCCTGAAGATGCGCTTCAGATGTTTACATTCCACTGGTGGGCCCTACAGTATACACCAGGGAAGGTTTGTCACATCATCATGGCCTCCTGTATTCTGCACAATATACAGTACAGGCAAACTGTCTGGGGAACATTGATGATGCTCCGCTTGAACCGGCGGAGCGTCCAGTACCTCCCGATGGTGGGGATAACGTTCAGGGGTCACAACTACGTGCCCACGTCATTCGTGAGTACTTCCCATGTAAGTCTGAAACTAATTACAACCAACTCAAATGTACATGGCTTATGGTTACTAATACATCTCTTTTCTCCTTCCCCATTGTCTTCCAGAATATCCAACAGTCCACAGTAGAGGATAGCTTTGTGATGTAACATATGTCTCGTGACGCATTCTTCATACTGGATCAAATACAGCCTGCTCTGATATCCGTTACTGGTAAGTATGCGCACATTCCCATACACCTCATATATATTGATATCTGCCAACCTCAAGAAGCTAAGCTAAATGGATGGTCTGATGTATTCCACAATGTCAATGTATATAGGCCTCACAATCGTATTTGAAAACATCTGCCCAGAACAGTAATGTTCACATTGTCTGATCATGCTATTCCACATCCCATGGAGGTCAATGCAATTCCTAGCAATCTGGATATATGAACATAACAGCATACTGTAAACCATAAGAAATGTACCTCATGTGATGCAAAGAGGGGATGTCCCCTGTTCTTTGTCAGCGAATGCTGGTAAAAGCATTCTCAGTCAGATAACAGGAATAGTCTCAAGGATGTGTTAACTAGGAATCATTGTGCAATATATCATATGGATTGTGTGACTCATCCCATCATATTGCCATTACAGAACTGTTGCCGTGTGTCAACACATTGTTTACCCACACAGACATGGGAAACAACCTTGCCAGCAACAGAACATCAGCTACATCAATGGCGTCTACACTGTAAGTGAGTATTTGCGGGAAACATGTGCATGTATGCATGAGAGGAAATGACTAATAACTACATTAATGTAGGCCTAACTTTCTTTTTCCACAAGACATCCCCTATGTATTGCTGAAGCGGTCCGAAATGTTTATCGGACCATGCAGACGTGTCCTGGGGGAACAGATCTCTTCGTTGAATACTCCACTTGATCTATGCAAGGTAGAGAACCACATGTAGATGTCCGAACATGTATCAATGTGTGATAGTTGTGATCTTCCCTTTCTATTACAGGATGCACTGGTGTCTCTCTCTCTCTCTCTCTCTCTCTCTCTCTCTCCACCCCTGTTTACCCTTATTTTATTGAGTCACACAAGTCTTCTGCTAACTATCCCAATTAACCCTTTCCACTATGTTTTCTCTTGTCTTCTTCCTCACATCCCCTGCCTTTTCCTCAGACTCTTCTTTACTTCTCCCCTTTTTGTCTGCATCATTTTCATTTTAACTCTCATGCCCACCTCTCTCCTTTTATTCGCCCATCACCTAATCCTACTCAAGCTGTGGTTAAACTATGTGTCTCCTGACTGTCCCATCTGCAGATTACATTATCTGTCCACATGGGGCAGATACCTTATTACAAAATAGTGCATCGCACTTTACATCTGATCCCTTTCCTCTCCGACTAATGCATATCTTTCTACTTGACACAACCTCCTTCCTATGTATCTCTCACTTACTTATTAACCTTGCTATTCCTTATCTACTCTTCCCCATGTCCATTACCTTTAACTTGGAAGTGGTGATTTTCTAATCTTGTGTGGGCCTTTGTGAACAAATCATTTATCAACAGACTTTACGCTCCAAACAGGGCCCTCCATTTTCTTGCGTTGTCAATATTACATACTGTATATTTTTGTGTTCTTCTCCCCAGTACAGCGTTACGGAATATGTTTGCACAATACAAATAAATGAGAATTCGACTAATCCTAATATTCCCACATCAGGACAAATTAGTCTGGGCCATCATTATCATCGTACAGATGGTTAGCTTGTACGAGATCCGAATGCCTAACGTGTGCCGACATACCTACATTTGTTGGTGGCTGCTCATATGGCATATGTAAGGTTTCCACTAATATATTATTTGTGTGTTTGTATTCCAGATCCCGGTCAGAACAAGGCATGACGATAAACAAAGGCATGACGATAAACATCCTGACATTCCGTGGCCATGTCAATGTCCTCATGTATGTGCATGTGTCCGTTTCATTGCTTTGTTGGATCCAGTTTGATATCTGATGACCTTGACTGAATAGCCGATATGTGTCATGAGACAATTTTAATATACAATGCAGATGTGATGTGACATCTGTCAGCTGATGTTCCTGGTATATCCACAGCATGTGTATGCTCATATAGTCTATCTCGATTCATAGGTACCTATTGGTTTAGACATTCTATCCTCTCCTCTACTTGGACTGTTGTGAAGCCTGCAGCACCAACCCTTCAAGATCTTTTCTTCAGTGCTGATGTGACCCTCCCTGTGCATATGGGGAAGAGTAAATCCAGGCTTGGGACTTAACAGTTAAGGAGGTTACGTTAATCTTCAGTTATGCATATTCAACAACAGTGAGTATAGATGCTCAATCAGAGAACAAACTATCACTGATATTGCCTGGTTTGTTGTGAGTTCTCTGCAATAAGTAACATCTGACTGATATGGTCCTGGTCAGGTCACCATCTTTTTGACCAAGGTTATCTATGTGCTGCTTATTGTTGCGTGAGAACTGACGTTATGGGCTCATAGCATTCACTGATTGAGCACTTATACTTCTGATGTGGCATCAGAGTGTCCGTTTAACACCCAAGCATACATTTTGCTCTCCCCATATGTATATCACCTTATTCTGGATTATTATGGTGTTTCCTTATTGACTGTTATATATATGTCGGAACAATAATGAGATCTATTATATTGCCTAATGTTGGTTGATATACTGTACATCCCCTGATCATCCATATCAATGTCATTTTCCATGCCTGCATTCTGCTCTCATATCCCTATTTCCCTGTGTTACTTGGATTTTGTATCCTACCCCCCTTCACCATGATCCTTTGCATACCTGTGTTGATTAGTCAACCTGTGGCTTTGTGGCAAGCTTGCCTTGTTAATTTCGGGAAATATTAAATATGATTTATCTGCGATGTTGTTTGTGTCTGCCTCGTCAATGTTGATACCATAGCATTTCCGGAACATCAATAAAAGTACCTTCAGACTCCACATCTGTGCTCTGCACCATCAGTTAGGGGTGTCAATAGAATTCTCACAGTGTGTTTGCATTACTGATTTCAAACATAAGGGAAGGTTGGTATTAACAATCTATATGACGCAGAAACAGACAAATGAGACAGGTTTCTGTAAGTGGCTCACATCCTAATAGTGAACATACAGGGCCTCATTCAATTGCGATTTTGCCAATTGAATGGGGCTCAAAATAAGCACAGAACATATATTGTGTCAAACAGATTTTAGTTAGTGAAAACCTTGATTTGGGAGAGATGTTTACTAACAACCATTTTTCAGAGAATATATGTTATGTGCTTATTTCAAGCCCTATTCAATTGGCGAAATTGCAATTAAATGAGGGCCACAGTATCTAACATAAGTGAGTACACCCGTCACATTGTTGTTAACATTTTAGTATATCTTTTCATGTGACAACACTGAAGAAATGACACTCTGCTACAATGTAAAGTAATTTTTCGGACCCATCAATAACTCAATACCCAGCCATTAATGTCTAAACCATTGTCACCAAAAGTGAGTACACCCTTAATTTGAAATGTCAAAATTGACATGAAATGTCAACTATGTGTGGCCACCATTATTTGCCAGAACTGCATTAACCCTCATGGCCAGGGAGTTCACCCGAGCTTCCCAGGTTGCCACTGGAGTCCTCTTCCACTCCTTAATGATACATCAGAGCTGGTTAATGCTAGAGACCTTGCACTCCCCCACCGTCCTTCTTTAGCAAGGCAGTGTCGTCTTGGCGGTGTGTTTAGGGTCGTTATGTTATGTTGCCCTGCAGCCCAGTCTTCCAAGGGAGGGGATCATGTTCTGCTTCAGTATGTCACAGTACATGTTTTCATTCATGGTTCCCTCAATGGACTTTTTGAAGGTCAAAAGTTGATGAACTGGCCAAGTAGGTCACCCAACCTAAACCCTATTGAGCATCTGTGGGGTATTCCTCAAATGGAAGGTGTGGAGTGTAACGGAACCCATCACTGTTTTACCCTGTTTTATGGTTATGGTTAAAGTATGATCATACTGTTATACTGTATGTATGTTGGTTTCTGCTCGGCAAAATCTCAGCCCAGACTATTGCAGACCTTGGCATAATAGATAATCCTAGTACAGAGACTCATCATAGGATAGGGAAGTCTATTGTATAAAGTGTTTTCATTATCAGACATAACAAAGAAGGATGATCTAAGCAATGTCTGATTGTATCATAGTAGCCAGGTAGTCTCCGGGAGGTGTGACCCACCTGTTGTCCCTCAATGTGTATTGTGTGGCCAACTATGGGGGATGTGTGTATTGCCTGTGGGAAGAGATGTGTATATATATATTTCTGGGCAACAAAATCAAGTCAGTATTTATTTGACTCCCAATTGAGTGTGGGCAAATATTGGAGGTTGGGAATGGTGAGACTGTAGTGCTTCTTGGATATTGTACCGTATACCAGCGGAGATATTGGACTGCATGTTCCAACTCCGTTACAGGGAGTGCAAGGTCTCTAACATCCACCAGCTCCATGATATCATCATGAAGGAGTGGAAGAGGACTCCAGTGGCAACCTGGGAAACTCTGGGGAACTCCATCCCCATGAGGGTTAAGTCAGTGCAGGAAAATAATGGTGGCCACACAAAATAAATCGCCAATTTCACTTAGGGGTGGACTCACTTTTGATATTTCCCCCGAATTAATCTATCCATGTGTCATGAACATGAATATCATGCATCACCGTTACTGTAATCAAACTCATGAATATTACCTCCACCCTCAGCTGCACTAGTGGCTGTTACCCCAACCCTACATTAACACAGGGCTGGTATATTGAAGGAAGATGTATGTACTAATCCAATAACGTTGGTGTGTAGCATTCATGTGGTGTTTACCAATCATGGTACAGTACAAACGAAAACAAACAATGATAATGTGAGCAATACATAATGTTTAATCTTATGTTGCTTTCCCAAATATTTACAAAAAAAAAAAAAAACGGGAGGCAGAAATCCATGAACATCAATAAAATGGAAACTAAAGAGATAAGAACAAGACATCAATTAGAACAATATACGCATTGACTGCAACACCTCAACGTCAATAGATCTGGGACATCAAATGCTTCTATATGCAACATGAACATGTTCTCACCTATTTCCGCTTCCGCTTGTGTGTTTCCTGGCTCTCCTGGCCTTTGGAAAATGGTCCTCTAGGCCGGCCCGACCTCTTCGGGTGTTTTGAGGCTCTTCCGGCCTGGATGCTGGGGACAGGGTGTGGGATGTTGACGGAGGCGAGTTTGAAGGGGTAGCCCGGTCTTGGTGCTGGCCTTTTCGGACCATTTCAGGCCTTCGGGCGTACTCCTCCATTAGGAGATTATGACGCCTCGCCTCCTGGAACATTCGTTCGTTTTGACGGGTAATTTCCTCAAATACACGGTCATTATGGCGTCTCTGGTCCTCCAGCTTCCTGTCTTCGTGGCGTCTCATCTCCAGCATGAACTGGTGATTTTGCTCACGCTCATGCTGGAGATGAGCCAGGAAATCATGGCACTGGGCCGCTGCCAGCGCAGGACTAACTGGCAGCGACCCAGACCACTGTGTCCTCTGAGTGGAGGCACTGCTAAGTGGTGTCTCCTGCCTCACCGGAGTCGCCTGTTGGTCCTGCGGGGCCTGTGGGGCCGGAGTGGATGGCTGGGCCTGCTGGTCCTGCGGGGCCTGTGGGGCCAGAGTGGCTGTATGGGCCTGCTGGTCCTGCGGGGCCTGTGGGGCCTGTGGGGCCGGAGTGGATGGCTGGGCCTGCTGGTCCTGCGGGGCCTGTGGGGTCTGTGGGGCCGGAGTGGCCAGAGGGGCCTGCTGGTCCTGCTTGTCCTGCGGGGCCTGTGGGGCCTGTGGGGCCTGTGGGGCCGGAGTGGCCAGAGGGGCCTGCTGGTCCTGCTGGTCCTGCGGGGCCTGTGGGGCCTGTGGGGCCTGTGGGGCCGGAGTGGCCAGAGTGGCCTGCTGGTGCTGGGGGAGCCACATGCCCTGCCGGGGGCCCATGCTCCAGGGCACCATTGATGCTGGATCCATACCTTGAGCCCAACTGGGATGGGACCACATTGGGTGGCCCCACATTTGTCCAGCCCACATTGGCTGGGTGCCAGGCGGTGCCATTATCCTGGCTGGAGGCAATTGATGGCACCTCGTGGATGGCCCAGGTGGGCTTTGGTACGATGGGCCTGCTGCAGGGCATGTGGCTGCAGGTGGTCCTGCATCTTCACATGTTGCAGGTCCCTGAGGAGGCAGGGGACGCCTGGATGGTACTGAAATGAGACAAGATTTTGATTTGAGTATTGTTGTTTCCATATCTCTGAGATCAGAGTGACTTGTAATTGGCTGTGAATGTTTGACGCTAATCAAAATTGATCTGCATCATTAGTATTGTGGATCCTGGCTGGGATCTTTCCTGGTATGTGACAGCGACTGCTGGCAGCAGCAGTTGGACCAAGGGGCTGATAGATGGCGCTGCCGCTGTTATATACATCATTTTCAGCTTACACAGAAGCCCAAAAGCACTAGCGCTCACACTTATCCGAACCCCTTACCTTAACAACACCATAACCCACTAAATATGCATGATTATATAATCTCCAGGAAAATGCTGGGACATGTAGAGGCTGCTCACTGCTGATACCAGCAGTCATGGTCAGATAACAGGAAAGGGCCCATGGCTCATATGACTATATGTAATGCTGGTGCGGTATTCCAACTGCAGTTAATTAGGACACGTGCTCATCTGAATCTGTTGGCCAGTGTGTGAGACAGATCAATCTGTGACCAATCCTCAGCAATGTGAGTTAACATGTTAATGTAACATGGTCCAGATTATGCTGTTACACGACACAAACTTGCAGTCCATCAGAGTCTGTATCCGCATATGCTGCAGTGTGCACATCCATACATGTACTCTCATGGGGATGTACCAGCTAGACCGGACCTATCCTGTTGTATGTGCTCATATGTGCGCATCTCTGGAAGTGCACCGCCAACGACTCTAGCTACCCCAGCCCAGCAGGCCGGGTAAGTGGTTATGGGTTTCGGGTTCTGGCTACAGTTAGGGGGTATGGGTTAGAGTTAGAAAGTGGTGTTTAGGGGGTTAGGGTTAGAGGGTTAGGGGCTTTGGGTGTACCAACTATTTTTGACGGCTACATGGGGACGCAAGCGCAGCCGCATCCCTAGAGTCGGCGGCGGCACTCTTCCAGCACATACTGAAATGCCCACATAAAACAGGATACATCCGCTATACCTATAATCAAAATGTACATGAATTCTAAGCAGTAGGAGGGTTAAGCCAAACAGCTATGGATGGGCCAGTTTAACATGGAGTAGAGTGTGACAGGGGAACTCATGACAATAAAAAAACAATTGCAATAGAGTTGTCATGTATGCTTTATATGCACTGGGAACCAACAGCAAACATAACAGTAACATCAATAGATTTGCAAAACGGTATCATAATCAGTTGTGGGAGGAGGTATTGGACATATATTTCATTGCTAACAATTCTGACAAGTATATTTCTTTACACTGGATTTACATGATGTTTGCAGCCTCATATATCTGTAGTCACAACCAGTTATCTTACAGTGCAATTCAACGTCAGTTATCTATCTGTGTGGGGTACATGTGCGTACATATGAGGGTGTTAAGGTGTACATGGTACTCACATTGCAGGGTTTCAGGCCGACCGGAGTCCACCAGGCCAGGGAGGCCCACGACTGACTCTGGCCGGATCATGTCGCGGACTGTGGCCTCCCAACCGGGGTATGTGAATGTTTGTGGTGGCCCACCACCGGTTCCACGTGCTGCTTTGGCCTCATCAGCCATCTTCGTTTTTACAGCAATACGGCAGTCTTGAAACCGGTGCTGGACAGACTGCCAGGGACGATTCGCATACCCCAGCGAGGAGACCTCAGCCGCGATCTCCTTCCAGGCATCTGTCCTCTGCCTGGGCCTCACTTCACTCCCACCGGTTAGGATGGAGTGTCGGGCTTGCACTCCTCTAACCAGTGTTTCGATCTCCTGGCTGGTAAAGTTTGCTGCCCTTTTGCGTGCAGCAGCAGCTTGCTGGCCAGCCTGTGGCTGGGGGCCCTGCTCTCCCTGACCTCTCCCTTCGCTGCCTTCTCCCTCCATCTCTCCTCCTCTCTCTCTCTTGCTCTCACAAAACCTCCAACTCCAAGACCTGTGTGTGCACTTGCACAGCATACAACAGTCACAGATTACCGAATTTCACTCC
The DNA here is from genome assembly GCA_027410445.1 of Discoglossus pictus. NCBI lineage: Eukaryota > Metazoa > Chordata > Amphibia > Anura > Alytidae > Discoglossus > Discoglossus pictus. The sequence continues at coordinate 191,849,864 of CM050166.1, read as the reverse complement.
CTTTTAAACTATTTGTGCCCTTGATTGTCATCTTCCTATTGGTTAATTGATTTCAGGTTTGATTTTAGGATTACGGGCTTGAGACTTGGCCGTAGCTTCTTAGTGAAGCACGTACGGGTTTGGCGGATGATTGCCCTCCAAGCCCGTAGATCGTTATTCAAACCCGTGCGGGCTTGCATGATAGATGAAGTTAAATATCTTTATTTGCGCATTTGAGAGTAGGGGAATGTTGAGCTATTAATTCTGAAACCAAACATCACTTTCACTTTTAATAAAAGTACAGGATGGCTTTTCTATGCTACGACTTGTAAGTTAGCCCTTTACGACCCGTAGGTCTATTTTACCCATTTACGGACTTGACGGAGGCTAATCCCGCAGCCTTTGTGGGTCTGAGGTGCTCCAAGCCCTCGGGACTTTGTCCACGGATATTTGACAAGAATTTGAAAATACAAAAATTACGGATTTGAGTATAGGGGAATGTTGTGCTATTTTTGCTAACACCTACAATCACTTTATAGTCTCCTCAGAGTGCAGGATGGCTTTATTTGGGCTTTATTATGTGCTTAATTGGTGCTAGCGGGACCTGTTTGCTGCAAGTAAGCTGCGGCTCGCTTTTAGCCTTGCAGAGAGGTTTCCCGTAGCAATTGAATAGCAACCGGGGCTTTCTTGCGGCCGAAACTCTTGTGGCCGTTTTAGATCAAAGGCTTTCCTCCGGCGCGAGCGGCCGCAAAGGATAGCAAGGCGCCGGCCGCAAGCCTGCCGGAGCCCCCGGCCGTAAGGGAATAGAATAGCCAAATAGCTTGCGGCCGGTCCTTGCGGCCCCGCAACGGCTGCGGCCACTAATAGAATGAGGCCCATAGTGAGCACTGTTTATTAAGTCACATTTTTTTTATTTACTGTTATACACTATTGATACATATGAGTGTAATTTGGTTAATTATGGCACAATTTTATATGTACATTTATTCATCATTCTCTAGTTATGTATAAAGTGGATAAGCTTCTCATTTAGAGTGAGATGAGATTATGCTATAAATGTGGATATTTGTTTATAAAATATATACACACATTTAATGTATATTTATAAAAAGTTACATGCCTATTAAGATCTTGATATATATGTAAATGCATAGAATCATACACCCCTTATGTGTATGATTTTTATCACTTTGTTTGTTGCCCAATCTTGTATTTTTTTAATATCCTTATACATTGTATGTCACACTATAGGTGTTTTGCTGCAATGTGATTAAATAATAAGCGCCTTCAACACATAACAGCTATATACAGGTTACCATATCAATGTCACTGCACTATAAATTAGACAGCAGTACTCTACCTCTCCTTCCCCCTTTAAAAAAGACGCAGGAGTTAGGGACTTAGACGTGAGGTGTGATGTCACACTCCGTCGTGGCGAGGAGGCTGAGACAGTTTAGGAAGGGAACCCAGCAGCTTAGGGCAGACTGAATGATTCCTGATGCTGTGAAGCCCTAAAGATCAGATTGTTTATCCAATACATTAATGCAAACAGAAGTCTATCTCAGAGACAGCTGTTATGAGGTACAAAATTCATAGTGCTAACAAAATTAGTTCAAGTTCTCTATTTAGAGATAATCACTTGCTATTTTTTTTAGACAAATACTGATGGATTGTTAATTTAGTGTTGGCTTATCTATATGTTGCTCATCAGGAACTTCCGTATGTTTCCCTAAGGGACCCTATCCTAAATTTTGAGTCATATCAGCCCCATTTATTCATTATTGGAATACCCTATAGTGAATAAACTAACCATTAAATTTGTATATGATATATCTAGATATCAAAAATTCCAGTTTCCAATCATTTACCATTTATCTATAAAAGGGAGGTATCTCCTTTTAAGTGTTTTTAAATTTTGTTTTTATTTGATATGAGCGCCGTTGTCGACCATATGGTATAATAAAATGTATTTTTGTAAATATGTAAGATAATATTTTTCCCCATATTTTTGGAGTGAATATTAATCTGTGTTAAGCGTTTTTGTGGGAGTTAACTCATTTTAGTTTGACTATAAATATTTTAAAGAACAAGGCCAAATTTATCACCGCACTTCACATTTACACCCAGAAGCGCGAGAGCAAAGGAAATTTACACAGTTATATGTCCTCGATACAATGGAAGCAGTTCAACAACATATGACACTTTATAAAAATCAAAAATGTTTGGCCACTGTTTTTAAAGAGCTTGATAATATTATGAAGAACAACCCATATACTTAAGCATACAAAGAATTAGCGGAAGTAGAAAGAGAACGACAGACACATGCTCAAATAAATCATTTGCCAATGCCAAGAGTAAATATGGCATTGTGATCAAAGACGTTATAATTTACCAACATCGAATGAGGTTGCCATGGTGTTTGAAAATGACGATTGTGAACCACCATTTGAACAGGATATTAGAATATATCCAATAAATCCAGACCAACCTTTCATAAATATAAAAATATAAAGTACTAATTTGGATCCCATGACATATCCAACAAAAGCTGAGCCAGGATGGCAACCAAAATTACAAATGCAAAGTTACCCAAATAGTAAAGTTTGTGTCAGAAACACAATTTCTATGCTAGTATATAAAGTGGCACAAACTGCTATTCGTGATGTCTTTAATCCCATTTTATGTGGTGGAAGACTCACACAACATTGGATCATTGATTCATATCTACAAGTAGAAGCAAATAATCTAACTTTTTAAATAAACTTAGGGTCAAACAAAAAAAATTTATATATTAAACAATATTGTGGACTGATGGATTATGTAGCTGAATTAGCTACAAACAGCGAACTTCCAGCCGGCAGAGCTATCATTTTGCCATCTTCTTTCCAAGGATCGCCTCGCAATATGCGAGAGAGATACAGTGATGCAATGGCTATTGTAACTAAATTTGGAAAACCAGATTTATTCATGACATTTACATGTAATCCACAATGGCCAGAGATAGTTGAAATTTTGAAACAGGTACAAAGTACTTCAGATCAACCAGATTTAGTGGCAAGAGTATTTAAAATAAAACTCAATGCATTAATCCATGACATAACCATCACACACATGTTTGGTAAATGTCTGTCTTTTGTTTATACCATTGAATTTCAAAATTAGGACTTTTTTTACATGCACACCTACTTTTTATACTGCCAGAAAAAGATAAATTAAATACAGCGGAGAGTGTGGATCTCCTGATTAGTGCTGATATTCCACATCCAGAAAAATATTCTAAACTCTATAAAATTGTAACACATTGCATGATTCATGACCCATTAATCCCTAATCACCATGTATGGAAAATAAGATATGCAATAAAGAATTACCTACAGAATTTAGAGAGCAAACTTAAGCTAATTGTGATGGATATCCTTTGTATAAAAGAACAGAAAGACAGACTGCAATAATTTAGGGAAAAGTTGTAGATAATAGATATGTGATTCCAACTAATCCACAATTGCTGATTAAGCACAATGAACACATAAATGTGTAAGCTTGCACTTCAATGAAATTCATAAAATATGTGTACAAATTAATTTACAAAGGATATGATGAAGCAACTGTTGTTGTGCAAGGTGCACAAAACCAAGAAGAAAATTCTATTTTACATGCTGAACTATGTAAGTGCTCCTGAAGCAATGTTGCGTCTGCTAAATTTGAAATGCATGATCCCTCACATGCTGTGTATTGATTAGCTGTACATTGGCCTCAAAGATGAAAGAAATGCTCTGGCTTAGAATGAAAATAGAGAAATAATACTTACTGCATGGTTTAAATTAAATTCACAGGACACTGTGGCAAGTCATTTTTTATACATTGAGATTCCATATCACTATGTTTTCATCAATGACCAATAGCGACAAAGTAAAAGTGGAAATAAAATGATCCCACAAATTTATATGGTTAGTCCAAGAGACATTGAAAGTTTCAGTTTAGGATTACTTCTTTTAAATGTTACTGGTGCACAAAGTTATGAACATTTACGCACAGTGAATGACATACTATAGTGTATGATACCTTTCAATTAGCTGCACAACATCGAAAACTTCCTTGCAGATGATACTGAATAGGAGAGATGTCTACAAGAAGCAGCCCTATGTCAAATGCCATAGTATATGAGAGAACAGTTTGCATTCATTTGCATATTTTGTAATGTACCTAATGCATTAGCTTTGTGGGAAACATTTAAAGTTAATATGTATGAAGACTTCTTGAAAGGTTACAATGAGTCCATAGCTGAATTTAAAACATTAATAGAAATTCAAGAAGTCTTTCTTTGTCATGGTTTAAATTGTGCAAATGCTAATCTGCCAAATCCAGGAATGATTGATGAAATAAGCTTTGAAGACTATGATGCTGATGTGGAACAACAAAAAACGGAGGAAAAAATATACCTTTTTAAATACATTCCTTAAATCTATTCTTTACTTCCACTGCATATTCACAAGGGATATTATTTATTTTGTATCTACTTGGTCTGATGGTTTTCCCTCTTTTCTTCAGTTTCATTTTCAACTTTGTAATAAGAAACTCGACTGAGTTAGAAGTATTTAAGACCATCAAAGTTGCAATAGATGATGACGTTATTTCTATCTGGATGAACCTGGAGGCTCAGGGAAAACTTATCTGTATAATTCACTGATGAGTTGCATTGAAGCTAAAGGTGAAATAGCTCTGGCATTTGCAACAACTGAAATTGCGGCATTATTGTTAGAAGGTGGGAGAACTGTGCAAAGTGGATTTAAACTTCCAGTTCCCATTTTGGAAATATCAGTGTCAGATATTCAAATTAAATCTTCACAAGCTAAAAAACTACAAAAATCTAAATTAATTATTATAGATGAATAAATGTGACACAGAAAAACTATTACAGTGCAGATTCTGTTCTGGTTGACGACAAAAACAGTGAGGCCAACCTTACCACAGAATTTATCAATTCATTAACACCATCTGGAATGCCACCACATATTTTACAGCTAAAAATAGAGATCAATAGTCATGTTACTGAGAAATATGAACTCAAAGAAAGGACTTTGTAATGGGATCAGATTAATTGTGCAGGATTTAAGAGATCATTTCATACATGCAGAAATTCTAAATGGTACCCATAAAGGTGAACAAGTTTTTATACCAAGAATTGATTTGGCTTTAAGTGAGAGTGGTTTGCCTTCAAAGGAGACAATTTCCCATCATCATGGCATTTGCTATGACCATTAATAAATCACAAGGACAAACGTTTAAGTCAGTTGGAGTCTTTTTAGAGGAACCAGTATTTGCCCATGGACAACTCTATGTGGCATTTTAACGCTGGAAAATCCAGAAAACATTAAAGTTTTAGTGGAAAAATCCCAAAGTCAGGGTGATTTGTTAAATGATGGGAATGTTTTCACTAAAAATATAGTTTATTCCGAAGTGTTGTAAGTTCAACAATTAAAGAAAAATAAATTTAAAAAAAGGAAAACAAGAAATTTTAAATTAACATTGACAAACTTGAATGTCTGTTGGACTCTTTTTAGAGTAACCACTATTTGACCAGAGACAACTCAATGTCCCATTTGCAATACAAATTAACATTTGGAAGTGAGCAGCAGTTGTTAAACAATGGAAAAGTGAAACACTATTTGCACCACAACAACTATATGTGCCATTTTCATACATTTCAAGTTAAGCGGTTATTAAAGGATGTTACTGTTTGTACTATAAATATTGTATCTTAGAAGATGTTGTAAGTTTAATAAAAATATTAAAACCATTACCCAGTTCTTCCCAAACAAGTTGTCAAAATGCAACAAACATGTTCAGAAATTAAAACAACACTCTGTAAACATAGTTGAGGCACAGTCTAGGTAAATGCCCTATGATTCTACTTAGCACTTGCATTGTATTTAGTTATCAGTTTCAATGTTTGGATTTAGGGTTTTTAGGGGATGTCAGTAGGGGGATTAATGCATTTTTTGGGACTTCTAATGTATAAGTAAAGAGAAAGTATTGATCCAGGAATTAAGCTGATCGTCAGTATCTGGGGTCAGGAAGGAATTCATTTTTTTCCCAATTTGAGAAAATTGTCTGTCTCACTTGGGTTTTTAGTGTTGGCTGTCTTCTGGATTCAATATTGCTAAAAAGTTATAAATTGTTTCAAAATAAGTTTACACCATACTTTCTTCAAGTATTCATGTATACATTACAATAAAAAAAAATACAATTTTCCAAAAGTATGGCTTCTGAGTTGAATAAATATATAAGTTACATGTTATAACAATACACATATTGACTAATTAGTCAAATAATTGTTGTCCTTTTTCATACAAATGAAATAACACATGGAAAAAACACAGGTAATAACAATAAGCAAAATAAAAAAATAAAAAAAAATTCTACTATATATATTAAAAAAAATATCACATTGAAGTCCACTTTGAATATGGTGCTTGTTAAAAAATTATAATTTGCAAAACCAAAAAGTGTTTGGTTAATGAAAGCAAATAATAAAGGAAACTGATAAAAAATGAATGTGTGAATTAGCAGCAAAAAAAAGAAAATGTAATATATTTACTTGCAATATAATACTAAAAAACTTACAATATAAGTAAATATAATTCATATAGATTTTTTTATTTTGTAGAAAATTTGTAGTTGCAGTAAAAATGGAAATGGAGACAACACAACATAATGGCCATATGTTTAAATAATTTAATTAAAAATATACCATAAGCCCAATATCTGTAGATGTTTACAGGAAGTCATTAAAATGATTATACTCAGTAAGTCCATGTGATCAAGTGGTTAGAGGAAGACATTAAATTATTGTACTCATTAAGTCCATGTGGTATCACACTGTTAAGGTAATAGATCCATCTACATTCTTTTGTAAGGAAAGTATTATCCAAATCTTCTCCTTGGATTCCTAATTTCACAGATTTAAATGGCTTGAAAATGTTAAGCCTTGTGTGTTATTATTATGAATATTCAAAAAGTGTTCTGCTACATATACGTTACTATTTTGTCTTTCTGTGAACTTCAGATGTTACTAAGATTTTTTAATATTCTGTGTCTCATTGTATGTCTTGTTTCCATAAATAACTTTACATTAACACTCTTGGAATACACAATTGGTCTCAAAAATCTTTAACAACAGGGCATTCCCAGAATACATGTATACAAGGGCTTGCTTGACTACAGCCTCTGAAGCATTTGGGGAGAAACAATAGTATTTATTTTATTAAGTTTAGAAGGTGTCAAACAAAATTCATGAAAGTGTTTTAATGACATATTCATCAGATATGCATTTCTACTACTGTTATATGTTGCTTGAAATATCTGAGCAATTGTCAGTATCCAACCCACTCTTAAGATCTTTTTTTCCCAAGATTCCATATATTTTATCCTGTTAGATGAATATATTTGCTCAGTATGTATAGCTGAAATGATTTCTTTAGCACTTGGACACCTAAAACATGTTCTTTCATAAGGCGTTAATGGTAACTGTAAATCTGGATGTTGGATGAAAACTGAAAAAGTGCTTAATCTATAAAAACCTGAATATCTCACTACTTGACATGTTTTGACTAGCAAAAAAAGAACTTAGCAATATAAAATGTTTAAATATGCTGTTAAACAAGTTGATGTGGGTTAAGGGAGTGGTGAGCACATCTGCAACTATAATAGAGACAATCAAGCCTATCAGGGGCAGGATGGGCACTATTCTGAATTACTTCCCCACTGTAATATGCTTGGGGGTCACAATAAATAAAATACTTAGGGGAGGTTTGAGGCAAAAAGAGGTATGCACAATGCTGTCCCTTTAAGGCTGCAACACTCCATGCCCTTCTGTAAGCATTGGCACCATGTCTAGTCCCAGATCTGCCATTTTGTCTGTGCAGCAAAACAACAATGCTGCTGTTTCTCTCTGTGAGAATGAAAATCATTAGTTACATGTGTGTCTTTAATGGGGAAAGTGGTGCTATGATATACTTCAGAACTTATCCAGCTGTCCTAGTGAAGGAGATTCTGAATCTGACATAACCAGACCTGCAGGAGAGAAAGAGTGGTGATTCCATATACATTCCTGAGGTCCCACTGGATCCTGACAAATAGCAATTGCAAATAATAGTGAAGATAGTGGACATTATTGTCTTGTCCCTTTCCTTATAATTTTAGTTTTTTAAATAGTATCCCACAATTTTTACCTGTGTTATTGACTTGTTATATAAAACTATGTAGTGTATGAAATACGCTGATCACATCAAATGCTGTTTTTAGGTCAAGCTCCAGTAAACAGCCTGTTTTTTTTTTCTGTTAGTGTAGTACTATCCGGATAACACCCGGTGTTTTTCTTTTCAAGATAAACTGTACTTGTATATATAAATGAAGGCCAGTATAAATTGGGGAGGCAGTACAATATACATTTTTATTTTTTTAAGTTTCAAAGGTAAATACCTAAATATACATGTTGTATGTGCCAACAGGAGTGGAAAAGTGTAAGGATATATTGAAAAAACAAAAAGAGAAAGACATCTATATATCCACACCTGTATACCATCCGTAGTTATAATAAACAGTAATGAACAAAATTATCTAAGTAAACTGACAAGAAAATTATTCAATAAAAGCTCATAATTTATGGTCCATGAGAAAGCAATGTGATGCGAAACGTGCGCATCGACCTGTCTTGTCCCGCGATTCATGACGTCACTGGCAGCATTTGGTGAATACTGGTGTTTTTTGGTGCACACAATGCATGTGCAGCCTTTGGACTCTCATTTACAAATGATAAGTGATGCGTTTTTCCATCTGATACATTCATGCTGCTTGTAATATCTTTAAATGTATATCTATACTAATACAATTGAATATTATAATTATTTTCATCTGTAATATAATATTTGCACTTAACATATTTGCATATATGGATAAATAACAATATACCTTTTTCTGATACATTCATGCTGCTTTTAACATCTTGAAATGTATATCTGTACAAATACAATAGAATATTATAATTGATTTCATCTTTAATATAATATTTGCACTCAGCATATTTGGACAGACAGATAAAGAGTAATATACCTTTAAATAGCCTTTGGCTTCTGTACATTTTTATAATAGCACTTCTATATATATATTAATTGTTTCAAAATATATGACATCAGTCAGGCTTATTTGCATTATATTATTAGCACAATATCCATAGATGCTGGAATAATAGCAGTGTGCAGTGCATCTATATATATATTATCCTTTTATAAGATATCTCTATACTTTGTCTGGGAATTCAATAAATGTGGTGTAATTTATATTATGAGCACTTTATTTGCACTTATGCAATCACAAAGGTGATAATATATTTAGCTTAGAGTAGGTAAGCTCTTTATCACAAACAGGTTAGGGGTGTAATTGGTGGATCCCCAGTTCCACCATCAGTAATAGTTTATTTAGCAATTTTTCTTTCTTTTCACTTTTAAATTGTATTTCCTAGACAGTGTATTTAGATTAGTATAAAAGGAGTAAATGGTGGGCTCTGCTACCACCAAATTCAGATCAGACGATTTATACTAATAGGTGGTAAAAACTGTCTAATTGTGTTTAAAGTATTGTACAGACAGCAAGATACTGAGATAATACATATAACTGTCCTTGCTTAATTTTTAAATGTTTTTAGAATATGTATTGTAGATTGATTTTTTGAATAAATTATGAGCTTTTATTGAATCATTTTCTTGTCAGTTTACTTAGATAATTTTGTTCATTACTGTTTATTATAACTACGGATGGTATACAGGTGTGTATATATAGCTGTCTTTCTCTTTTTGTTTTTTCAATAAACTGTACTTGGTCACACTACATTAACAAGGGAAGATACTTAAACTTACTTACTTTTTTAAACATTTTTAGGTCTAAATTCAATAAAAATATTGGATGAAAATGTTTACACCTTAATGGATCTTTGCCTTGTTTAGGTAAATATAGGTATATATACAGAAAATATATATATATATATATATATATATATATATATATATATATATATATACTAGCAACTTGTCCATCAAAAAATGACAGTCAATAAAATTTTAAAGCTGGAAATGCTGTTTGTGACACAAAGTGATTCTCTGAGACTCTTAACCTTTTTGTTCTCTACAAAGGACAAACATTTTAATACATTGTATTTATTTTTTTAACAATGAACTGTTAAACCATATTAAACTTTTTAATTGTCATGTATGCAGTAATAATATAACAATACATTAAATTTGTATGAATACGTATTGTGAACCATTACATAAAGGTTTCTAACATGCAACTTATATTGTAAACAGTGTTGAATTAATTATTTTTAACAATACTAACATGAAATAGCTCAAATTTGTATAAATGAGCATTTTAAACCATTACAGAATGCTTGTTAACAATGCAAACTTTAACGTAAGTTAATATAATTTTAAAAGATTAGTTAAAAATATAGTGATATTCAATATTCAATATTCAATACTGAATCCAGAGCAAGGCAAAAAAAGTGGGACAAAAAATTAATTGCTTTCTGACCCCATTAACTGGCGATCAGATTACTCCCTGAATCAATACTCTCTATGTCATTAAGCATTTACATTTTGCAACAAATGATGATCCTGCTACTAACATTAAACCTTAATTACATAGAATGAAACAACTTTTCAGTTCCGTTTAAAACACAATTTTAACATTACAAACATGAACTTAAAGTAATAAAATGGAAACAGTAAAGGTAAGAAAATGCAAGGTAACTGTTTTGTGGGGCTGATCCTGACAAAAGTGACTTCCAAGACATTCCGGGTTTTTTTTTGGTTTTGTCTGTCAAAGTGGTTCCCTTTCTAAGGGCCCAGCAGACTTTTAATTGTGTCTATGGGATGCAACCACAGTTTATTGTTGGGTCCCCCCCCCTTTTTTTTGTTTATTGTTGTAGATTTCTAAAATTGTAGATAGAGTTATGTATGTGAAATAGTGGTCCTCTAAGAAGAGGCCAAGTGACATTAAATTTTGACCTGGAAATGAAACCACTATTCTCTATGTTTACAAAACCTCATAGTACACAATGTTTTTTGTAAAAATACGTCCATTGTGTAATAGATCACCCTGACTTGAGTTGTCTTCAATTGAAACTTTAATATTATCTGTATTTGTGCACCTTGAAAAAGCAACATCGAGTTGTTAATGTGCAAATACAGGCTCCTGTAAAAACATACCCACAGACTTAAAAGTTTGTCCTTGGGATTTATTGATGGACATGGCAAATGCCATGATAACTGGAAATTGTCTCCTTTGAAGGACAAAAGGCAAACCACTCTCACTTGGAGCCAAATCAATATTTGGTATAAAAACTTATTCACCTTTATGGGTAAAAGTCATAATTTCTGCATGTATGAAATGAACTTTAAAATTGTGCACAATTAATCTGGTCCCATTACAAAGTCCTTTTTTTATTCATATTTCTCAATAGCAGGACAGTAGCCCCTTTTTTTAATTGCAAAACATGTGGTGGCTTTCTAGATGTTGTTAATAGTGATGTCCCGAACAGTTCGCCAGAGAACTATTCGCGGCGATTTTCGCATGTTCGCGTACGAAACGAACCGCGAACATATGCGCTTTTCGTTCCGCCCCCTATTCTTTATCATTGAGGAAACTTTGACCCTGCACCTTACAGTCAGCAGACACATTCCAGCCAATCAGCAGCATACACTCCCTTCCAGAGCCTTCCGTATGATAGCCTCCATTTTAGAATCATTCTGTAGCTGCATTCATTAAGAGAGGAGATATATTCTACATGCTGTTGATTTAATAGGGAAATAGATAGCGAGGCTGTGTATTTAGCTTTAACTACACACCTGAAGGACTCCTTTGATATCTGCTGCAAGGACAGCAACCCAAAAAGCCCTTTTTGGGGCTAGAACATCATTTATTTTATTTTATTATTGTTTTCTGCTGATTTAATAGGGAAATAGATAGCCAGGCTGTGTATTTAGCTTTAACTACACACCTGAAGGACACCTTTGATATCTGCTGCAAGGACAGCAACCCAAAAAGCCCTTTTTAGGGCTAGAACATCATTTATTTTATTTTATTATTTTTTCTGCTGATTTAATAGGGAAATAGATAGCCAGGCTGTGTATTCAGCTTTAACTATACACCTGAAGGACTCCTTTAATATCTGCTGCAAGGACAGCAACCCAAAAAGCCCTTTTTATTTTATTTTATTATTTTTTTCTGTGTAATCTAATTGCATATGCCTGCCTGCTATCGTGTGTGTGAGGCCTATTGCATCTAGTCTGCCAACTTTTGCTAGTGCACAGTGACACTCATATCTGGTGTCACAGTAGTGTGCAGTGAAGTCAAACAACACTTTTTCTACTGTAATCGATTAAATATCAGTTGCCTGCCTAAAGGCGTTTGTGTGAGGCCAACTGCATCTAGTCTGCCAACTTTTGCCAGTGCACACTGACACTCATACCTGGTGTCACCATAGTGTGCATTGAAATAAAACAATCCTTTTTTTTACTGTAATCGATTGAATATCAGTTGCCTGCCTAAAGGCGTGTGTGTGAGGCCTATTGCATCTAGTCTGCCAACTTGTGCCAGTGCACAGTGACACTCATATCTAGTGCAAAAGTAGAGTGCAGTGAAATAAAACAACCCTTTTTTTACTGTAATCGATTGAATATCAGTTGCCTGCCTAAAGGCGTGTGTGTGAGGCCTATTGCATCTAGTCTGCCAACTTTTGCCAGTGCACAGTGACACTCATATCTAGTGCAACCGTAGTGTGCAGTGAAATAAAACAACCTTTTTTTTACTGTAATCGATTGAATATCAGTTGCCTGCCTAAAGGTGTGTGAGTGAGGCTTATTGCATCTAGTCTGCCAACTTTTGCCAGTGCTCAGTGACACTCATATCTAGTGCAACCGTAGTGTGCAGTGAAATAAAACAACCCTTTTTTTACTGTAATCGATTGATTATCAGTTGCCTGCCTAAAGGCGTGTGTGTGAGGCCTATTGCATCTAGTCTGCCAACTTTTGCCAGTGCTCAGTGACACTCATATCTAGTGCAACCGTGGTGTGCAGTGAAATAAAACAACCCTTTTTTCACTGTAATCGACTGAATATCAGTTGCCTGCCTACAGGCGTGTGTGTGAGGCCTATTGCATCTAGTCTGCCAACTTTTGCCAGTGCACAGTGACACTCATACCTAGCGCAACCGTAGTGTGCAGTGAAATAAAACAACCCTTTTTTTACTGTAATCGATTGAATATCAGTTTCCTGCCTAAAGGCGTGTGTGTGAGGCCAATTGCCTCTAGGCTGCCAACTTTTGCCAGTGCACAGTGACACTCATACCTGGTGCAACCGTAGTGTACAGTGACATAAAACAATCCTTTTTTTACTGTAATCGACTGAATATCAGTTGCCTTTCTATAGGCGTGTGTGTGAGGCCTATTGCATCTAGTCTGCCAACTTTTGCCAGTGCACAGTGACACTCATACCTAGCGCAACCGTAGTGTGCAGTGAAATAAAACAACCCTTTTTTTACTGTAATCGATTGAATATCAGTTTCCTGCCTAAAGGCGTGTGTGTGAGGCCAATTGCCTCTAGGCTGCCAACTTTTGCCAGTGCACAGTGACACTCATACCTGGTGCAACCGTAGTGTACAGTGACATAAAACAATCCTTTTTTTACTGTAATCGACTGAATATCAGTTGCCTTTCTATAGGCGTGTGAGTGAGGCCAATTGCATCTAGTCTGCCAACTTTTGCCAGTGCACAGTGACACTCATATCTGGTGCAAACGTAGTGTGCAGTGAAATAAAACAACACTTTTTTTACTGTAATCAATTGAATATCATTTGCCTGCCTACAGGCATGTGTGTGAGGCCTATTGCATCTAGTCTGCGAACTTTTGCCAGTGCACAGTGACACTCATACCTGGTGCAACCGTAGTGTACAGTGACATAAAACAATCCTTTTTTTACTGTAATCGACTGAATATCAGTTGCCTTTCTACAGGCGTGTGAGTGAGGCCAATTGCATCTAGTCTGCCAACTTTTGCCAGTGCACAGTGACACTCATATCTGGTGCAAACGTAGTGTGCAGTGAAATAAAACAACACTTTTTTTACTGTAATCAATTGAATATCATTTGCCTGCCTACAGGCATGTGTGTGAGGCCTATTGCATCTAGTCTGCGAACCTTTGCCAGTGCACAGTGACACTCATATCTAGTGCAACCGTAGTGTGCAGTGAAAAAAAACAACCCTTTTTTACTGTAATCGATTGAATATCAGTTGCCTGCCTACAGGCGTGTGTGTGAGGCCTATTGCATCTAGTCTGCCAACTTTTGCCAGTGCACATTGACACTCATATCTAGTGCAACCGTAGTGTGCAGTGAAATAAAACAACCCTTTTTTTACTGTAATCGACTGAATATCAGTTGCCTGCTTACAGGCGTGTGTGTGAGGCCTATTGCATCTAGTCTGCCAACTTTTGCCAGTGCACAGTGACACTCATATCTAGTGCAACCGTAGTGTACAGTGACATAAAATAACCCTTTTTTTACGGTAATCGATTAAATATCAGTTGCCTGCCTAAAGGCGGGTGTGTGAGGCCTATTGCATCTAGTCTGCCAACTTTTGCCAGTGCACATTGACACTCATATCTAGTGCAACCGTAGTGTGCAGTGAAATAAAACAACCCTTTTTTTACTGTAATCGATTGAATATCAGTTGCCTGCCTACAGGCGTGTGTGTGAGGCCTATTGCATCTAGTCTGCCAACTTTTGCCAGTGCACAGTGACACTCATACCTAGCGCAACCGTAGTGTGCAGTGAAATAAAACAACCCTTTTTTTACTGTAATCGATTGAATATCAGTTTCCTGCCTAAAGGCGTGTGTGTGAGGCCAATTGCATCTAGGCTGCCAACTTTTGCCAGTGCACAGTGACACTCATACCTGGTGCAACCGTAGTGTACAGTGACATAAAACAACCCTTTTTTTACTGTAATCGACTGAATATCAGTTGCCTTTCTACAGGCGTGTGAGTGAGGCCAATTGCATCTAGTCTGCCAACTTTTGCCAGTGCACAGTGACACTCATATCTGGTGCAAACGTAGTGTGCAGTGAAATAAAACAACACTTTTTTTACTGTAATCAATTGAATATCATTTGCCTGCCTACAGGCATGTGTGTGAGGCCTATTGCATCTAGTCTGCGAACTTTTGCCAGTGCACAGTGACACTCATACCTGGTGCAACCGTAGTGTACAGTGACATAAAACAATCCTTTTTTTACTGTAATCGACTGAATATCAGTTGCCTTTCTACAGGCGTGTGAGTGAGGCCAATTGCATCTAGTCTGCCAACCTTTGCCAGTGCACAGTAACACTCAAATCTAGTGCAACCGTAGTGTGCAGTGAAATAAAACAACCCTTTTTTACTATAATCGATTGAATATCAGTTGCCTGCCTACAGGCGTGTGTGTGAGGCCTATTGCATCTAGTCTGCCAACTTTTGCCAGTGCACATTGACACTCATATCTAGTGCAACCGTAGTGTGCAGTGAAATAAAACAACCCTTTTTTTACTGTAATCGACTGAATATCAGTTGCCTGCTTACAGGCGTGTGTGTGAGGCCTATTGCATCTAGTCTGCCAACTTTTGCCAGTGCACAGTGACACTCATATCTAGTGCAACCGTAGTGTACAGTGACATAAAAGAACCCTTTTTTTACGGTAATCGATTAAATATCAGTTGCCTGCCTAAAGGCGTGTTTGTGAGGCCTCTTACATCTAGTCTGCCAACTTTTGCCAGTGCACAGTGACACTCATATCTGGTGCAACCGTAGTGTGCAGTGAAATAAAACAACCCTTTTTTTACTGTAATCGACTGAATATCAGTTGCCTGCCTACAGGCGTGTGTGTGAGGCCTATTGCATCTCGTCTGCCAACTTTTGCCAGTGCACAGTGACACTCATACCTTGCGCAACCGTAGTGTGCAGTGAAATAAAACAACCCTTTTTTTACTGTAATCGATTGAATATCAGTTTCCTGCCGAAAGGCGTGTGTGTGAGGCCAATTGCATCTAGTCTGCCAAATTTTGCTAGTGCACAGTGACACTCATATCTGGTGCAACCATAGTGTACAGTGACATAAAAGAACCCTTTTTTTACTGTAATCGATTGAATATCAGTTGCCTGCTGAAAGGAGTGTGTGTGACGCCTATTGCATCTAGTCTGCCAACCTTTGCCAGTGCACAGTGACACTCATATCTAGCGCAACCTTAGTGTGCAGTGAAATAAAAAAAACCTTTTTTTACTGTAATCGATTGAATATCAGTTGCCTGCCTAAAGGTGTTTGTGTGAGGCCAATTGCATATAGTCTGCAAACTTTTGCCAGTGCACAGTGACACTCATATCTAGCTCAACCGTAGTGTGCCGTGAAATAAACCAAACCTTTTTTTACTGTAATCGATTGAATATCAGTTGCCTGCCTACAGGCATGTGTGTGAGGCCTATTGCATCTAGTTTGCCAACTTTTGCCAGTGCACAGTGACACTCATATCTAGTGCAACCGTAGTGTGCAGTGAAAAAAAACAACCCTTTTTTACTGTAATCGACTGAATATCAGTTGCCTGCCTACAGGCGTGTGTGTGAGGCCTATTGCATCTAGTCTGCCAACTTTTGCCAGTGCACATTGACACTCATATCTAGTGCAACCGTAGTGTGCAGTGAAATAAAACAACCCTTTTTTTACTGTAATCGATTGAATATCAGTTGCCTGCCTACAGGCTTGTGTGTGAGGCCTATTGCATCTAGACTGCCAACTTTTACCAGTGCACAGTGACACTCATATCTGGTGCAACCGTAGTGTACAGTGACATAAAAGAACCCTTTTTTTACTGTAATCAACTGAATATCAGTTGCCTGCCTACAGGCGTGTGTGTGAGGCCTATTGCATCTAGTCTGCCAACTTTTGCCAGTGCACAGTGACACTCATACCTAGCGCAACCGTAGTGTGCAGTGAAATAAAACAACCCTTTTTTTACTGTAATCGATTGAATATCAGTTTCCTGCCTAAAGGCGTGTGTGTGAGGCCAATTGCATCTAGGCTGCCAACTTTTGCCAGTGCACAGTGACACTCATACCTGGTGCAACCGTAGTGTACAGTGACATAAAACAACCCTTTTTTTACTGTAATCGACTAAATATCAGTTGCCTTTCTACAGGCGTGTGAGTGAGGCCAATTGCATCTAGTCTGCCAACTTTTGCCAGTGCACAGTGACACTCATATCTGGTGCAAACGTAGTGTGCAGTGAAATAAAACAACCCTTTTTTTACTGTAATCGATTGAATATCATTTGCCTGCCTACAGGCATGTGTGTGAGGCCTGTTGCATCTAGTCTGCCAACCTTTGCCAGTGCACAGTGACACTCATATCTAGTGCAACCGTAGTGTGCAGTGAAATAAAACAACCCTTTTTTACTGTAATCGATTGAATATCAGTTGCCTCCATAAAGGCGTGTGTGTGAGGCCTATTGCATCTAGTCTGCCAACTTTTGCCAGTGCTCAGTGACACTCATATCTAGTGCAACCGTAGTGTGCAGTGAAATAAAACAACTCTGTTTTTACTGTAATCGATTGAATATCATTTGCCTGCCTACAGGCGTGTTAGTGAGGCCTATTACATCTAGTCTGCCAACTTTTGCCAGTGCACAGTGACACTCATACCTTGCGCAACCGTAGTGTGCAGTGAAATAAAACAACCCTTTTTTTACTGTAATCGATTGAATATCAGTTGCCTGCCTACAGGCGTGTGTGTGAGGCCAATTGCATCTAGTCTGCCAACTTTTGCCAGTGCACAGTGACACTCATATCTGGTGCAACCGTAGTGTACAGTGACATAAAAGAACCCTTTTTTTACTGTAATCGATTGAATATCAGTTTCCTGCCTAAAGGCGTGTGTGTGAGGCCAATTGCATCTAGGCTGCCAACTTTTGCCAGTGCACAGTGACACTCATATCTGGTGCAACCGTAGTGTACAGTGAAATAAAAGAACCCTTTTTTTACTGTAATCGATTGAATATCAGTTGCCTGCCTACAGGTGTGTGTGTGAGGCCAATTGCATCTAGTCTGCCAACTTTTGCCAGTGCACAGTGACACTCATATCTGGTGCAACCGTAGTGTACAGTGACATAAAATAACCCTTTTTTTATTGTAATCGATTGAATATCAGTTGCCTGCCTAAAAGCGTGTGTGTGAGGCCAATTGCATCTAGTCTGCCAACTTTTGCCAGTGCACAGTGACACTCATATCTAGTGCAACCGTAGTGTGCAGTGAAATAAAACAACCCTTTTTTTACTGTAATCGATTGAATATCAGTTTCCTGCCTAAAGGCGTGTGTGTGAGGCCAATTGCATCTAGGCTGCCAACTTTTGCCAGTGCACAGTGACACTCATATCTGGTGCAACCGTAGTGTACAGTGACATAAAAGAACCCTTTTTTTACTGTAATCGTTTGAATATCAGTTGCCTGCCTACAGGCGTGTGTGTGAGGCCTATTGCATCTAGTCTGCCAACTTCTGCCAGTGCACAGTGACACTCATATCTGGTGCAACCGTAGTTTACAGTGACATAAAATAACCCTTTTTTTACTGTAATCGATTGAATATCAGTTGCCTGCCTACAGGCATGTGTGTGAGGCCTATTGCATCTAGTTTGCCAACTTTTGCCAGTGCACAGTGACACTCATATCTAGTGCAACCGTAGTGTACAGTGACATAGAAGAACCCTTTTTTTACTGTAATTGATTGAATATCAGTTGCCTGCCGAAAGGCGTGTGTGTGAGGCCTATTGCATCTAGACTGCCAACTTTTGCCAGTGCACAGTGACACTCATATCTAGTGCAACCGTAGTGTGCAGTGAAAAAAAACAACCCTTTTTTACTGTAATCGACTGAATATCAGTTGCCTGCCTACAGGCGTGTGTGTGAGGCCAATTGCATCTAGGCTGCCAACTTTTGCCAGTGCACAGTGACACTCATATCTGGTGCAACCGTAGTGTACAGTGACATAAAAGAACCCTTTTTTTACTGTAATCGATTGAATATCAGTTGCCTGCCTACAGGCATGTGTTTGAGGCCAATTGCATCTAGTCTGCCAACTTTTGCCAGTGCACAGTGACACTCATATCTGGTGCAACCGTAGTGTACAGTGACATAAAATAACTCTTTTTTTACTGTAATCGATTGAATATCAGTTGCCTGCCTAAAAGCGTGTGTGTGAGGACAATTGCATCTAGTCTGCCAACTTTTGCCAGTGCACAGTGACACTCATATCTAGTGCAACCGTAGTGTGCAGTGAAATAAAACAACCCTTTTTTTTACTGTAATCGATTAAATATCAGTTGCCTACCTACAGGCGTGTGTGTGAGGACAATTGCATCTAGTCTGCCAACTTTTGCCAGTGCACAGTGACACTCATATCTTGTGCAACCGTAGTGTGCAGTGAAATAAAACAACCCTTTTTTTACTGTAATCGATTGAATATCAGTTTCCTGCCTAAAGGCGTGTGTGTGAGGCCAATTGCATCTAGGCTGCCAACTTTTGCCAGTGCACAGTGACACTCATATCTGGTGCAACCGTAGTGTACAGTGACATAAAAGAACCCTTTTTTTACTGTAATCGATTGAATATCAGTTGCCTGCCTACAGGCGTGTGTGTGAGGCCTATTGCATCTAGTCTGCCAACTTCTGCCAGTGCACAGTGACACTCATATTTTGTGCAACCGTAGTTTACAGTGACATAAAATAACCCTTTTTTTACTGTAATCGATTGAATATCAGTTGCCTGCCTAAAAGCGTGTGTGTGAGGCCAATTGCATCTAGTCTGCCAACTTTTGCCAGTGCACAGTGACACTCATATCTAGTGCAACCGTAGTGTGCAGTGAAATAAAACAACCCTTTTTTTTTACTGTAATCGATTTAATATCAGTTGCCTACCTACAGGCGTGTGTGTGATGACTATTGCATCTAGTTTTCCAACTTTTGCCAGTGCACAGTGACACCCATATCTTGTGCAACCGTAGTGTGCAGTGAAATAAAACAACCCTTTTTTACTGTAATCGATTGAATATCAGTTGCCTGCCTACAGGCGTGTGTGTGAGGCCTATTGCATCTAGTCTGCCAACTTTTGCCAGTGCACAGTGACACTCATATCTAGTGCAACCGTAGTGTGCAGTGAAATAAAACAACCCTTTTTTTACTGTAATCAACTGAATATCAGTTGCCTGCCTACAGGCGTGTGTGTGAGGCCTATTGCATCTAGTCTGCCAACTTTTGCCAGTGCACAGTGACATTCATATCTAGTGCAACCGTAGTGTACAGTGACATAAAAGAACCCTTTTTTTACTGTAATCGACTGAATATCAGTTGCCTGCCTACAGGCGTGTGTGTGAGGCCTATTGCATCTAGTCTGCCAACTTTTGCCAGTGCACAGTGACACTCATACCTTGCGCAACCGTAGTGTGCAGTGAAATAAAACAACCCTTTTTTTACTGTAATCAATTGAATATCAGTTGCCTGCCTACAGGCGTGTGTGTGAGGCCTCTTGCATCTAGTCTGCCAACATTTGCAAGTGCACAGTGACACTCATATCTAGTGCAACCGTAGTGTGCAGTGAAATAAAACAACCCTTTTTTACTGTAATCGATTGAATATCAGTTGCCTGCCTACAGGCGTGTGTGTGAGGCCTATTGCATCTAGTCTGCCAACTTTTGCCAGTGCACATTGACACTCATATCTAGTGCAACCGTAGAGTGCAGTGAAATAAAACAACCCTTTTTTTACTGTAATCGATTGAATATCAGTTGCCTGCTTACAGGCGTGTGTGTGAGGCCTATTGCATCTAGTCTGCCAACTTTTGCCAGTGCACAGTGACACTCATATCTAGTGCAACCGTAGTGTACAGTGACATAAAAGAACCCTTTTTTTACTGTAATCTATTGAATATCAGTTGCCTGCCTAAAGGCGTGTGTGTGATGCCTATTGCATCTAGTCTGCCAACTTTTGCCAGTGCTCAGTGACACTCATATCTAGTGCAACCGTAGTGTGCAGTGAAATAAAACAACTCTGTTTTTACTGTAATCGATTGAATATCATTTGCCTGCCTACAGGCGTGTTTGTGAGGCCTATTGCATCTAGTCTGCCAAAATTGCCAGTGCACAGTGACACTCATATCTGGTGCAACCGTAGTGTGCAGTGAAATAAAACAACCCTTTTTTTACTGTAATCGACTGAATATCAGTTGCCTGCCTACAGGCGTGTGTGTGAGGCCTATTGCATCTAGTCTGCCAACTTTTGCCAGTGCACAGTGACACTCATACCTTGCGCAACCGTAGTGTGCAGTGAAATAAAACAACCCTTTTTTTACTGTAATTGATTGAATATCAGTTTCCTGCCTAAAGGCGTGTGTGTGAGGCCTATTGCATCTAGTCTGCCAACTTTTGCCAGTGCACAGTGACACTCATATCTAGTGCAACCGTAGTGTACAGTGACATAAAAGAACCCTTTTTTTACTGTAATCGATTGAATATCAGTTGCCTGCCGAAAGGAGTGTGTTTGACGCCTATTGCATCTAGTCTGCCAACCTTTGCCAGTGCACAGTGACACTCATATCTAGCGCAACCTTAGTGTGCAGTGAAATTAAAAAAAACTTTTTTTACTGTAATCGATTGAATATCAGTTGCCTGCCTAAAGGCGTTTGTGTGAGGCCAATTGCATATAGACTGCAAACTTTTAACAGTGCACAGTGACACTCATATCTAGCTCAACCGTAGTGTGCCGTGAAATAAAACAACCCTTTTTTTACTGTAATCGATTGAATATCAGTTGCCTGCCTACAGGCATGTGTGTGAGGCCTATTGCATCTAGTTTGCCAACTTTTGCCAGTGCACACTGACACTTATATCTAGTGCAACCGTAGTGTACAGTGAAATAAAACAACCCTTTTTTTACTGTAATCGATTGAATATCAGTTGCCTGCCGAAAGGCGTGTGTGTGAGGCCTATTGCATCTAGTCTGCCAACTTTTGCCAGTGCACAGTGACACTCATATCTAGTGCAACCGTAGTGTGCAGTGAAATAAAACAACACTTTTTTTACTGTAATCAATTGAATATCAGTTGCCTGCCTATAGGCGTGTGTGTTAGGCCTATTGCATCTAGTCTGTCAACCTTTGCCAGTGCACAGTGACACTCATATCTAGTGCAACCGTAGTGTGCAGTGAAAAAAAACAACCCTTTTTTACTGTAATCGACTGAATATCAGTTGCCTGCCTACAGGCGTGTGTGTGAGGCCAATTGCATCTAGGCTGCCAACTTTTGCCAGTGCACAGTGACACTCATATCTGGTGCAACCGTAGTGTACAGTGACATAAAAGAACCCTTTTTTTACTGTAATCGATTGAATATCAGTTGCCTGCCTACAGGCATGTGTTTGAGGCCAATTGCATCTAGTCTGCCAACTTTTGCCAGTGCACAGTGACACTCATATCTGGTGCAACCGTAGTGTACAGTGACATAAAATAACTCTTTTTTTACTGTAATCGATTGAATATCAGTTGCCTGCCTAAAAGCGTGTGTGTGAGGACAATTGCATCTAGTCTGCCAACTTTTGCCAGTGCACAGTGACACTCATATCTAGTGCAACCGTAGTGTGCAGTGAAATAAAACAACCCTTTTTTTTACTGTAATCGATTAAATATCAGTTGCCTACCTACAGGCGTGTGTGTGAGGACTATTGCATCTAGTTTTCCAACTTTTGCCATTGCACAGTGACACTCATATCTTGTGCAACCGTAGTGTGCAGTGAAATAAAACAACCCTTTTTTTTACTGTAATCGATTGAATATCAGTTTCCTGCCTAAAGGCGTGTGTGTGAGGCCAATTGCATCTAGGCTGCCAACTTTTGCCAGTGCACAGTGACACTCATATCTGGTGCAACCGTAGTGTACAGTGACATAAAAGAACCCTTTTTTTACTGTAATCGATTGAATATCAGTTGCCTGCCTACAGGCGTGTGTGTGAGGCCTATTGCATCTAGTCTGCCAACTTCTGCCAGTGCACAGTGACACTCATATTTTGTGCAACCGTAGTTTACAGTGACATAAAATAACCCTTTTTTTACTGTAATCGATTGAATATCAGTTGCCTGCCTAAAAGCGTGTGTGTGAGGCCAATTGCATCTAGTCTGCCAACTTTTGCCAGTGCACAGTGACACTCATATCTAGTGCAACCGTAGTGTGCAGTGAAATAAAACAACCCTTTTTTTTTACTGTAATCGATTTAATATCAGTTGCCTACCTACAGGCGTGTGTGTGATGACTATTGCATCTAGTTTTCCAACTTTTGCCAGTGCACAGTGACACTCATATCTTGTGCAACCGTAGTGTGCAGTGAAATAAAACAACCCTTTTTTACTGTAATCGATTGAATATCAGTTGCCTGCCTACAGGCGTGTGTGTGAGGCCTATTGCATCTAGTCTGCCAACTTTTGCCAGTGCACAGTGACACTCATATCTAGTGCAACCTTAGTGTGCAGTGAAATAAAACAACCCTTTTTTTACTGTAATCAACTGAATATCAGTTGCCTGCCTACAGGCGTGTGTGTGAGGCCTATTGCATCTAGTCTGCCAACTTTTGCCAGTGCACAGTGACACTCATATCTGGTGCAACCGTATTGTACAGTGACATAAAAGAACCCTTTTTTTACTGTAATCGACTGAATATCAGTTGCCTGCCTACAGGCGTGTGTGTGAGGCCTATTGCATCTAGTCTGCCAACTTTTGCCAGTGCACAGTGACACTCATATCTGGTGCAACCGTAGTGTGCAGTGAAATAAAACAACCCTTTTTTTACTGTAATCAATTGAATATCAGTTGCCTGCCTACAGGCGTGTGTGTGAGGCCTCTTGCATCTAGTCTGCCAACATTTGCAAGTGCACAGTGACACTCATATCTAGTGCAACCGTAGTGTGCAGTGAAATAAAACAACCCTTTTTTACTGTAATCGATTGAATATCAGTTGCCTGCCTACAGGCGTGTGTGTGAGGCCTATTGCATCTAGTCTGCCAACTTTTGCCAGTGCACATTGACACTCATATCTAGTGCAACCGTAGAGTGCAGTGAAATAAAACAACCCTTTTTTTACTGTAATCGACTGAATATCAGTTGCCTGCCTACAGGCGTGTGTGTGAGGCCTATTGCATCTAGTCTGCCAACTTTTGCCAGTGCACAGTGACACTCATATCTAGTGCAACCGTAGTGTACAGTGACATAAAAGAACCCTTTTTTTACTGTAATCCATTGAATATCAGTTGCCTGCCTAAAGGCGTGTGTGTGATGCCTATTGCATCTAGTCTGCCAACTTTTGCCAGTGCTCAGTGACACTCATATCTAGTGCAACCGTAGTGTGCAGTGAAATAAAACAACTCTGTTTTTACTGTAATCGATTGAATATCATTTGCCTGCCTACAGGCGTGTTTGTGAGGCCTATTGCATCTAGTCTGCCAAAATTGCCAGTGCACAGTGACACTCATATCTGGTGCAACCGTAGTGTGCAGTGAAATAAAACAACCCTTTTTTTACTGTAATCGACTGAATATCAGTTGCCTGCCTACAGGCGTGTGTGTGAGGCCTATTGCATCTAGTCTGCCAACTTTTGCCAGTGCACAGTGACACTCATACCTTGCGCAACCGTAGTGTGCAGTGAAATAAAACAACCCTTTTTTTACTGTAATTGATTGAATATCAGTTTCCTGCCTAAAGGCGTGTGTGTGAGGCCAATTGCATCTAGTCTGCCAACTTTTGCCAGTGCACAGTGACACTCATATCTAGTGCAACCGTAGTGTACAGTGACATAAAAGAACCCTTTTTTTACTGTAATCGATTGAATATCAGTTGCCTGCCGAAAGGAGTGTGTTTGACGCCTATTGCATCTAGTCTGCCAACCTTTGCCAGTGCACAGTGACACTCATATCTAGCGCAACCTTAGTGTGCAGTGAAATTAAAAAAAACTTTTTTTACTGTAATCGATTGAATATCAGTTGCCTGCCTAAAGGCGTTTGTGTGAGGCCAATTGCATATAGACTGCAAACTTTTAACAGTGCACAGTGACACTCATATCTAGCTCAACCGTAGTGTGCCGTGAAATAAAACAACCCTTTTTTTACTGTAATCGATTGAATATCAGTTGCCTGCCTACAGGCATGTGTGTGAGGCCTATTGCATCTAGTTTGCCAACTTTTGCCAGTGCACACTGACACTTATATCTAGTGCAACCGTAGTGTACAGTGAAATAAAACAACCCTTTTTTTACTGTAATCGATTGAATATCAGTTGCCTGCCGAAAGGCGTGTGTGTAAAGCCTATTGCATCTAGTCTGCCAACTTTTGCCAGTGCACAGTGACACTCATATCTAGTGCAACCGTAGTGTGCAGTGAAATAAAACAACACTTTTTTTACTGTAATCAATTGAATATCAGTTGCCTGCCTATAGGCGTGTGTGTTAGGCCTATTGCATCTAGTCTGTCAACCTTTGCCAGTGCACAGTGACACTCATATCTAGGGCAACCGTAGTGTGCAGTGAAATAAAACAACCCTTTTTTACTGTAATCGATTGAATATCAGTTGCCTGCCTAAAGGCGTGTGTGTGAGGCCTATTGCATCTAGTCTGCCAACTTTTGCCAGTGCACAGTGACCCTCATATCTAGTGCAACCGTAGTGTACAGTGACATAAAATAACCCTTTTTTGACTGTAATCGATTGAATATCAGTTGCCTGCCTAAAGGCGTGTGTGTGAGGCCTATTGCATCTAGTCTGCCAACTTTTGCCAGTGCACAGTGACACTCATATCTAGTGCAACTGTAGTGTGCAGTGAAAGAAAACAACCCTTTTTTACTGTAATCGATTGAATATCAGTTGCCTGCCTACAGGCGTGTGTGTGAGACCTATTGCATCTAGTCTGCCAACTTTTGCCAGTGCTCAGTGACACTTATATCTAGTGCAACCGTAGTGTGCAGTGAAATAAAACAGCCCTTTTTTTACTGTAATCGATTGAATATCAGTTGCCTGCCTACAGGCGTGTGTGTGAGGCCAATTGCATCTAGTCTGCCAACTTTTGCCAGTGCACAGTGACACTCATATCTGGTGCAAACGTAGTGTACAGTGACATAAAAGAACCCTTTTTTTACTGTAATCGATTGAATATCAGTTGCCTGCTGAAAGGCGTGTGTGTGAGGCCTATTGCATCTAGTCTGCCAACTTTTGCCAGTGCACAGTGACAATCATATCTAGTGCAACCGTACTGTGCAGTGAAATAAAACAACCCTTTTTTTACTGTAATCGATTGAATATCAGTTTCCTGCCTAAAGGCGTGTGTGTGAGGCCAATTGCATCTAGTCTGCCAACTTTTGCCAGTGCACAGTGACACTTATATCTGGTGCAACCGTAGTGTACAGTGACATAAAAGAACCGTTTTTTTACTGTAATCGATTGAATATCAGTTGCCTGCCGAAAGGCGTGTGTGTGAGGCCTATTGCATCTAGTCTGCCAACTTTTGCCAGTGCACAGTGACACTTATATCTAGTGCAACCGTATTGTGCAGTGAAATAAAACAATCCTTTTTTTACTGTAATCGATTGAATATCAGTTGCCTGCCTACAGGCGTGTGTGTGAGGCCTATTGCATCTAGTCTGCCAACTTCTGCCAGTGCACAGTGACACTCATATCTGGTGCAACCGTAGTTTACAGTGACATAAAATAACCCTTTTTTTACTGTAATCGATTGAATATCAGTTGCCTGCCTACAGGCATGTGTGTGAGGCCTATTGCATCTAGTTTGCCAACTTTTGCCAGTGCACAGTGACACTCATATCTAGTGCAACCGTAGTGTACAGTGACATAGAAGAACCCTTTTTTTACTGTAATTGATTGAATATCAGTTGCCTGCCGAAAGGCGTGTGTGTGAGGCCTATTGCATCTAGACTGCCAACTTTTGCCAGTGCACAGTGACACTCATATCTAGTGCAACCGTAGTGTGCAGTGAAAAAAAACAACCCTTTTTTACTGTAATCGACTGAATATCAGTTGCCTGCCTACAGGCGTGTGTGTGAGGCCAATTGCATCTAGGCTGCCAACTTTTGCCAGTGCACAGTGACACTCATATCTGGTGCAACCGTAGTGTACAGTGACATAAAAGAACCCTTTTTTTACTGTAATCGATTGAATATCAGTTGCCTGCCTACAGGCATGTGTTTGAGGCCAATTGCATCTAGTCTGCCAACTTTTGCCAGTGCACAGTGACACTCATATCTGGTGCAACCGTAGTGTACAGTGACATAAAATAACCCTTTTTTTACTGTAATCGATTGAATATCAGTTGCCTGCCTAAAAGCGTGTGTGTGAGGACAATTGCATCTAGTCTGCCAACTTTTGCCAGTGCACAGTGACACTCATATCTAGTGCAACCGTAGTGTGCAGTGAAATAAAACAACCCTTTTTTTTACTGTAATCGATTAAATATCAGTTGCCTACCTACAGGCGTGTGTGTGAGGACTATTGCATCTAGTTTTCCAACTTTTGCCATTGCACAGTGACACTCATATCTTGTGCAACCGTAGTGTGCAGTGAAATAAAACAACCCTTTTTTTACTGTAATCGATTGAATATCAGTTTCCTGCCTAAAGGCGTGTGTGTGAGGCCAATTGCATCTAGGCTGCCAACTTTTGCCAGTGCACAGTGACACTCATATCTGGTGCAACCGTAGTGTACAGTGACATAAAAGAACCCTTTTTTTACTGTAATCGATTGAATATCAGTTGCCTGCCTACAGGCGTGTGTGTGAGGCCTATTGCATCTAGTCTGCCAACTTCTGCCAGTGCACAGTGACACTCATATTTTGTGCAACCGTAGTTTACAGTGACATAAAATAACCCTTTTTTTACTGTAATCGATTGAATATCAGTTGCCTGCCTAAAAGCGTGTGTGTGAGGCCTATTGCATCTAGTCTGCCAACTTTTGCCAGTGCACAGTGACACTCATATCTAGTGCAACCGTAGTGTGCAGTGAAATAAAACAACCCTTTTTTTTTACTGTAATCGATTTAATATCAGTTGCCTACCTACAGGCGTGTGTGTGATGACTATTGCATCTAGTTTTCCAACTTTTGCCAGTGCACAGTGACACTCATATCTTGTGCAACCGTAGTGTGCAGTGAAATAAAACAACCCTTTTTTACTGTAATCGATTGAATATCAGTTGCCTGCCTACAGGCGTGTGTGTGAGGCCTATTGCATCTAGTCTGCCAACTTTTGCCAGTGCACAGTGACACTCATATCTAGTGCAACCTTAGTGTGCAGTGAAATAAAACAACCCTTTTTTTACTGTAATCAACTGAATATCAGTTGCCTGCCTACAGGCGTGTGTGTGAGGCCTATTGCATCTAGTCTGCCAACTTTTGCCAGTGCACAGTGACATTCATATCTAGTGCAACCGTAGTGTACAGTGACATAAAAGAACCCTTTTTACTGTAATCGATTGAATATCAGTTGCCTGCCTAAAGGCGTGTGTGTGAGGCCTATTGCATCTAGTCTGCCAACTTTTGCCAGTGCACAGTGACACTCATACCTTGCGCAACCGTAGTGTGAAGTGAAATAAAACAACCCTTTTTTTACTGTAATCGATTGAATATCAGTTTCCTGCCTAAAGGCGTGTGTGTGAGGCCAATTGAATCGAGGCTGCCAACTTTTGCAAGTGCACAGTGACAATCATATCTGGTGCAACCGTAGTGTACAGTGACATAAAAGAACCCTTTTTTTACTGTAATCGACTGAATATCAGTTGCCTGCCTACAGGCGTGTGTGTGAGGCCTATTGCATCTAGTCTGCCAACTTTTGCCAGTGCACAGTGACACTCATACCTTGCGCAACCGTAGTGTGCAGTGAAATAAAACAACCCTTTTTTTACTGTAATCAATTGAATATCAGTTGCCTGCCTACAGGCGTGTGTGTGAGGCCTCTTGCATCTAGTCTGCCAACATTTGCAAGTGCACAGTGACACTCATATCTAGTGCAACCGTAGTGTGCAGTGAAATAAAACAACCCTTTTTTACTGTAATCGATTGAATATCAGTTGCCTGCCTACAGGCGTGTGTGTGAGGCCTATTGCATCTAGTCTGCCAACTTTTGCCAGTGCACATTGACACTCATATCTAGTGCAACCGTAGAGTGCAGTGAAATAAAACAACCCTTTTTTTACTGTAATCGACTGAATATCAGTTGCCTGCTTACAGGCGTGTGTGTGAGGCCTATTGCATCTAGTCTGCCAACTTTTGCCAGTGCACAGTGACACTCATATCTAGTGCAATCGTAGTGTACAGTGACATAAAAGAACCCTTTTTTTACTGTAATCGATTGAATATCAGTTGCCTGCCTAAAGGCGTGTGTGTGATGCCTATTGCATCTAGTCTGCCAACTTTTGCCAGTGCTCAGTGACACTCATATCTAGTGCAACCGTAGTGTGCAGTGAAATAAAACAACTCTGTTTTTACTGTAATCGATTGAATATCATTTGCCTGCCTACAGGCGTGTTTGTGAGGCCTATTGCATCTAGTCTGCCAAAATTGCCAGTGCACAGTGACACTCATATCTGGTGCAACCGTAGTGTGCAGTGAAATAAAACAACCCTTTTTTTACTGTAATCGACTGAATATCAGTTGCCTGCCTACAGGCGTGTGTGTGAGGCCTATTGCATCTAGTCTGCCAACTTTTGCTAGTGCACAGTGACACTCATACCTTGCGCAACCGTAGTGTGCAGTGAAATAAAACAACCCTTTTTTTACTGTAATTGATTGAATATCAGTTTCCTGCCTAAAGGCGTGTGTGTGAGGCCAATTGCATCTAGTCTGCCAACTTTTGCCAGTGCACAGTGACACTCATATCTAGTGCAACCGTAGTGTACAGTGACATAAAAGAACCCTTTTTTTACTGTAATCGATTGAATATCAGTTGCCTGCCGAAAGGAGTGTGTTTGACGCCTATTGCATCTAGTCTGCCAACCTTTGCCAGTGCACAGTGACACTCATATCTAGCGCAACCTTAGTGTGCAGTGAAATTAAAAAAAACTTTTTTTACTGTAATCGATTGAATATCAGTTGCCTGCCTAAAGGCGTTTGTGTGAGGCCAATTGCATATAGACTGCAAACTTTTAACAGTGCACAGTGACACTCATATCTAGCTCAACCGTAGTGTGCCGTGAAATAAAACAACCCTTTTTTTACTGTAATCGATTGAATATCAGTTGCCTGCCTACAGGCATGTGTGTGAGGCCTATTGCATCTAGTTTGCCAACTTTTGCCAGTGCACACTGACACTTATATCTAGTGCAACCGTAGTGTACAGTGAAATAAAACAACCCTTTTTTTACTGTAATCGATTGAATATCAGTTGCCTGCCGAAAGGCGTGTGTGTGAGGCCTATTGCATCTAGTCTGCCAACTTTTGCCAGTGCACAGTGACACTCATATCTAGTGCAACCGTAGTGTGCAGTGAAATAAAACAACACTTTTTTTACTGTAATCAATTGAATATCAGTTGCCTGCCTATAGGCGTGTATGTTAGGCCTATTGCATCTAGTCTGTCAACCTTTGCCAGTGCACAGTGACACTCATATCTAGGGCAACCGTAGTGTGCAGTGAAATAAAAGAAACCCTTTTTTACTGTAATCGATTGAATATCAGTTGCCTGCCTAAAGGCGTGTGTGTGAGGCCTATTGCATCTAGTCTGCCAACTTTTGCCAGTGCACAGTGACCCTCATATCTAGTGCAACCGTAGTGTACAGTGACATAAAATAACCCTTTTTTGACTGTAATCGATTGAATATCAGTTGCCTGCCTAAAGGCGTGTGTGTGAGGCCTATTGCATCTAGTCTGCAACTTTTGCCAGTGCACAGTGACACTCATATCTAGTGCAACTGTAGTGTGCAGTGAAAGAAAACAACCCTTTTTTACTGTAATCGATTGAATATCAGTTGCCTGCCTACAGGCGTGTGTGTGAGACCTATTGCATCTAGTCTGCCAACTTTTGCCAGTGCTCAGTGACACTTATATCTAGTGCAACCGTAGTGTGCAGTGAAATAAAACAGCCCTTTTTTTACTGTAATCGATTGAATATCAGTTGCCTGCCTACAGGCGTGTGTGTGAGGCCAATTGCATCTAGTCTGCCAACTTTTGCCAGTGCACAGTGACACTCATATCTGGTGCAAACGTAGTGTACAGTGACATAAAAGAACCCTTTTTTTACTGTAATCGATTGAATATCAGTTGCCTGCTGAAAGGCGTGTGTGTGAGGCCTATTGCATCTAGTCTGCCAACTTTTGCCAGTGCACAGTGACAATCATATCTAGTGCAACCGTAGTGTGCAGTGAAATAAAACAACCCTTTTTTTACTGTAATCGATTGAATATCAGTTTCCTGCCTAAAGGCGTGTGTGTGAGGCCAATTGCATCTAGTCTGCCAACTTTTGCCAGTGCACAGTGACACTCATATCTGGTGCAACCGTAGTGTACAGTGACATAAAAGAACCGTTTTTTTACTGTAATCGATTGAATATCAGTTGCCTGCCGAAAGGCGTGTGTGTGAGGCCTATTGCATCTAGTCTGCCAACTTTTGCCAGTGCACAGTGACACTTATATCTAGTGCAACCGTATTGTGCAGTGAAATAAAACAATCCTTTTTTTACTGTAATCGATTGAATATCAGTTGCCTGCCTACAGGCGTGTGTGTGAGGCCTATTGCATCTAGTCTGCCAACCTTTGCCAGTGCACAGTGACACTCATATCTAAGGCAACCGTAGTGTGCAGTGAAATAAAACAACCCTTTTTTTTTCTTTCAAACATCTTTTTATTAAATGGAGTTTGCGTCAGAACAGAAGTGGATTAATACATTTCAACCATTGGTGAGCAAATATATGCAATGTTCATAGTAGCCATACTTATTGCATCATATTTATCTAGTACATATAGGAATTCCTTTATAATTTTTGTGCTTGGAATTGTACCACATTGCTTAACATCACCTATATATCCTTTGGTGTTTTTTTTTTCCCTTTTATATTGTCTTCTAACATTTTATTCTTTACACAAGTTAAAACAAAAATACAATCAATTATCAACTGGGGAGAGAGGAGGGGGGGAGAAAGGGTAGGTGGGGAAATAGCACACGCACCGTCTCGAGTAACACTGGTCGCAAGTAGGCTCAGGGGCCCCATCCGTCGCCCCAGCGGCCCTCCGGCCCATCTCCACTCCGAGGCTGGGGTCTGAGCTAAACTGTGGCACTATGTGGGGAGTCCAGCCCGGGAGACCAGATATCCAGAAAGCTAGGATAGCGGTGTTGCATGTAATGTGTCAATTTTTCATTAATCATTATAAAGTTTATCCTGGTAATGACATCATTTAGATTTAGTGTAGGGGTTCTCCAGTGTCTGGCAATAGTATGCTTAGTGGCTAAAGTAAAATACTGTAAGAGTGCATTACACTTGGGGGATATGTTCTCTGCCTATCCTCCTAACAGGCAAACCTCTATTGTGGGTGTTAGTGGGCTATGTATTATTTGTTGAAATAGTTGGAACACGTTCCCCCAGAGAGCTTGTGCCTTTGTGCAGTGCCACCAAATGTGGCTAAAATCTCCTGTAGCTTGGCAGCCCCTAAAGCAAAGTCTATTTATCGTCGGGTTAATTTGGTGCATTCTGGATGGGGTGAGATAGGTTCTGTGGAGGACTTTGATTGAGACCTCTAGTAGGCTATGGGTAAGTGAGCCCTTGGTCAGATTTCGGCTAATCCTATGCCAAGTTTCTATAGTCAGTTCCCTGCCTAGGTCTTGTTCCCAGTGTGCCATACAGGCGGGATTCTGTTTTTGTTTGGTATTGTTAAAGCTGGAATACAAGAGACCCAGGGTGTCTCTAGAGTTGGGAATATTCTTACAAATTGTTGATAGCCAGCACTGTTTCGGTGGGCCCCAGTCTTTTGTCAGGGATTCTAACCAATGTCTAATTTTCCTATAATTCCATAGTTCCCCTGTTGGTATGTTAAAGTTAGTTACCAGTTGTTCATGATTTACCACTCTATCGTCGTGATACCACGCCCCTATTCTGTTAAGTTCACTAGAGAGCCACCACCTTTTTGAGATTGAGCTCAAGGTCATCTCAAAGTCTGGGAAAGATTTTATAGAAGTCATAGGGGTGATTGGTGGCGCTAGTTGGTGTTTGGTACAAGCCCAGGTCCACACCGATGCCGTGAGTTTGATCATCGGGTTGGTGAGGTACTTTTTGTTTTTGATTTTATGAATCCCCGGGTCCCAGATCAGTGTGTCCCAGGAGTGGGGTCTAAGTTCCCAGTTCTCCATAAAGACCCATATGGGTTGATGTGTCTTTGTGTGGGTTATTGGCAGGAAGGCCAACTGGGCTGCTTTGTAGTAAAGCCTGAGGTTTGGGCAGGATAATCCCCTTGGTTTTTGTGCTTATACATCATCTGCCTAGCAATCCGCGGGGCTTTATTGCTCCAAATAAATTTAAATATTATATTCTGCAATCTGTCTAGATCTTTGAGATCTAGCGGTAAGGGAAGGGTCCTGAAAAGGTACAATATTTTGGGCAGAATATTCATCTTGATGGCCGTGATGCGGCCCGTCCATGATATGTTTAGCTTTGACCAGCTTTGTATATTCTTTGTTAATTTCTGAAGCAATTGGGGGTAGTTTGCTTTGTATATTACCGCTACCCTCCTTGTAATATGAACCCCTAGATATTTGATTGATGTTTTTGGCCAGGAAAAGTTATAAGTCCTTTGCAATTCTGTAAGATCTGTCAATGGTATTCCTACATCTAAGGCCTCGGTTTTCTCCAGGTTAATTTTTAGCCCCGATATCTCCCCAAAGTCACGTAATACCGTCAGCAAGGCTGGGAACGAGCTCTTGGGGTATGTCAGAGTGCATAGGAGGTCATCCGTAAACAGAGAGCATTTGAGGTCTTGGAGGCCGATTCTCAGGCCCCTTATGTTTGCGGTGCATCTGATTTTTTGGGCCAAAGGTTCCATGGCCAGCGCAAAGAGTAATGGAGACAGGGGGCACCCCTGTCTTGTTCCTCTCCGTATGTCTATAGTCTCCCTGTTTGGCCCTGGTAGTTTTAGAGCCGCCTGGGGCAGATGATAATAAGAGCGTAGCAGATTTATGAAGCGTCCATTGAAGCCAAATTTGGCCAGTGTCGCATCTAAGTAGGGCCACTCTACCGTGTCAAAGGCCTTTTCAATGTCAAGGGCCAAGACACAAAGCGGGATACCATCCCTTTGCGCTAGATGTAGTACATTTAAAGTTCGTCGAAGATTGTCTGCTGCTTGTCTGAATGGGATAAACCCCGTCTGGTCTTTATGTACTAGTTCCGGTAGGAACTTGGAGATCCTGTCCGCCATTATGTTTGCTAGCATCTTAACATCGCCGTTTAGGAGGGATATTGGGCGGTAGTTTTTGGCCTCCAGGGGATTCCTGCCCTCCTTAGGGAACACCACCAAGTCAGCCCTATTGAGTTCAGGTGGCATGGCTTCTCCATTCAGAATGGAGTTGAAAAGCCTGCATAGATAGGGGGCTAGAAGCCCAGCATATGTTTTATAGTAGGAGTTTGGGAACCCATCTGGGCCCGGGGCTTTAACTAATTTGAGATTTTCAGAGTTAAGCATGCTTATGTCCTGTTCCGTGGCCTTGGGTAGATCTGAAGATGTCAGATAGGATTGGGTCGCATCTGGGCCTTGTAGGATAGTTGCAGCATAGATTTTTTGCAAAGGTCTGTTTAATTTCTGTTTGGCTAACTGAGGGATACCCATTTGCGGTGTTAAGCTTTAAAACTTTTTGCTGAAGGGATCTAGGGTTCAGTCTCCTAGCTAGATGGGAGCTAGGTTTGTTCGCCTTCGTATAGTATAGGTGGGTGGTGCGCCTCAGTGCTTTGTCTGTCCGCATTGAGAGAGCATTGTCGAATTCCAGTCTACATCTATCTATTTGATGTCTTGTTTGAGGAGAGGGGTTAGTCTGGTTATGTCTCTCTAGTCTTTGGAGTTCTTTTCTGATCTCTGTTTCCCTCTGCAGGCATTGCTTCTTAAAGACCGAAGCAAGCTTAATATAGGTGCCACGTATATACGCCTTATGGGCAGTCCAGATCCAGCCCATCCCTACGTCTGTAGTGTCATTGATGTCAAAGTATAGTCGTAGGTCTTTCTCTACTTGGCTATTGAATGTGGGGTTGTGTAGTAAAATTTCATTTAGCCTCCAGATAAAAGGGCTTTTCTGGGTCTCGCCAAAGTCTATTGTCAGGGTCACCGCCGAATGATCCGACCATGTGCATACATTAATTTCGGCTGATCTAGTCATATCAAAAATTGGCGCGCTTACTAGTATTGTATCGATTCAGGAATAAGATCCATGTACATGAGAGTAGTGAGTATATTCCCGTCTGGTTGGGTGATGCCCTCTCCAGGCGTCCACTAAGCCTATAGCGTTTAATAATCTCTTAATTTGTTGCATTTTATTTGTGTACCGACCACAGTCTAGGCCCCTAGATCGATCTAAGAGAGAATCTAATGTCAAATTGAGGTCTCCCCTATTATCAGTTTTTCATGGGCGTTAGATTCAAGTACTCTCAGGATTTTTAAAAGAGTTTTGTGTGGAGATGTCGTCGGGGCATAAATGGATACTAGCATCAGCTCTGAACCTAGAATTGTGCCAGATAGAATAATGTAGTGTCCCTCTTTGTCAATTATTTTAGAGGTGATCTGGAATGGAAAATTGTGGTGTATTAGTATTGATGTCCCCGCTTTTCTGGTGGGTTGCGTAGCTGAGTAATAGTTTGGGTATTCTTTATCCAAGAATGAGGGGATTTTGTGTTGGGCAAAATGTGTTTCCTGCAAGAACAGGACAGAAGGCTTTATATGCTTGTAATAAAGGAAAGCTTTTCTCCTTTTGTACTGTGAATTGAACCCTTTTACATTGTGTGTGGTAAAAGCGTATTCTACACTGGCCATCGGGTAAGTCTGAGTATGTGTTGTTGAGAACCTGTCAACTCACCCCATGTCCCGGATTGTGCAGGAGGGACCAGAGAGCCAGGGAGCACCAGAAGGAGCCTCCAGGCCCCGTTGCGGGCCAATGTCTTCTCATGACGGATAGAGCGTGCTGGGTTGGGAGGGGAAGGGAAAAAAGAAAGTTCATAAACAACATTAACCATAATACATATACACTTACTCCTACGCCAGTCAAAAATTCGGGCATTTGTCGGCGGTAGGACTATGGGAGGCAATCGTCCTATAATCCCCTGTTGGAGGGGTATATATAAGGAACCCATTAAATAAAAGTAGTTCCTTGTAGCCACTGAGGGGCAACTCATTTAGATCTAACTATAGAGTCTAATAGTCTGGTAAGAGATGAAGGGAAAGTGTCATGGTCTTATCTATAAAAGCTAGTTGGCCTTCTACACTCAGATTGTCTCTTGGATTATGATAAGGTTTTGGAAGGTTCTTTTTTTGTTTATGTCACCCTACGTTTCTGATTTGAGTGGTAACGTGCCTCAAATTTTAGGTTTCCAGTGGGCCTCTATTTCCCCTAGTGTCGTCTTCTTTTGGTTTGGGTGGTTCCCTGCTAGTTCATCAATGGGGGCTTCAGTATGGTAGTAAAAAGAGCTCTTGTGAGGCCTGCCTTTATGTTATGTCCTCTGTAGGGGGGTAATAGGTCTCTAATTTTCAAGTGGGTAGCCATCTTTCCCTGTTTACTTCGTCTCTTGTTAAAAAAAAAAAGGCTTCCCATCGACTCTTGCCTTAGGGCCTCATTCAATTGCGATTTGGCCAATTGAATAGGGTTCTAAATAAGCACATAGCATATATTTTTTTAAGAAGTTTTTAGTTAGTAAATATCTATCCAAAAGCAAGATTTTCACTAACTAAAAACTTCTTTAAAAAAAATATGTTATGTGCTTATTTAGACCCCTATTCAATTGGCCAAGTTGCAATTGAATGAGGGCCTTAGTGTTTAAGTTTGGTGAGTGTCAGTGTTGTCTTCCTTTCAAGTCTAGTTATGGGAAGTTTTGTAGCTATATTCTCAGGCTAAGACATTTGTAAGGAACAGTAACAACCAGTAATGACTTTTGAACTGTGCTTAAAATGACAAAAGATAAATCTGATACAAATTAGCCTTAAATTCAAGAACAAATCATGAATGATTAAACCCTTTGTAAATTAGTCCGATTGGTATGGTACTTCAGGTAGCTCTAAGGTATCTGCCCAGTTCTAGTAGTGGACTTGTGGCTCGTAGGCGTTTCCCCCTAATTTGGGGAAGAGCTCTGATTGCCTTTATTCTGTACTTTAGTCCACTGTTTGGTGGGCGCAGTAGTATTGTTTCGTCTGTGATACCTCTCAGCGTTGATCGGTTGATTAGGTGCAAGTCCGATAGTAGTGAGGTGAGAGCGGCATTCCTCCAGGGAGCGGACTGAGTACATCTTGCCCTTATGTTGAAAAGATACCACAAATGGAAATCCCCATCTATATGGGATTTTATGTGTGTTCAGAATCTCTAGGGCTGCTTCATTTCCCTGCGCCTGGTCAGTGTGATCGGAGAAAGATCTCCGAACAGCAGTATTGTTGCATTGTCTGGGCCCCTGATGTTTTGCTTTTTTCTGGCTACCGCCAGGATCAGGTCCCTGGCTTGTTGTCTCAGGAATCTAATGATCACATCTTTTGGTACGTCTGGGTTTCTGGGTGCCCCTAGAGCTCTGTGGGCCCTCTCTATCTCCCATACTGACTCTGGTATTTCCGGAATAATGCCCTTGATGGTGTCTTTCAGGTAAGGCTTCAGGTCTTGTACTGCCTTCGGAATCCCTCTCAGTCTTAAATTATGGCGGCGCGACCTGTTTTCTAGGTCCTCAAATTTATCTTCAAGGGTTTCCACTCTGGAGTAGGTCTGCGAGTGTAGCGCTCTGTCCCTCTCCTGGGCTTTAGCAACTACCATTTCTTCCAGAAGGTGGGTTCTCTGACCCAGGTCATTTATGTCCTTTCTGATAGCATTCACAGTCTTTTCAGTATATGCCTGGAACATTCGTTCTATAAGGGCTATGGATCTCGGTGAGAGGTCCATGTTGCTTTGGGTTTCACCCAGGTCCTCCTGGTCCTCAGAGTTGTCTGAGTGCTCTGAGTTCGCTTCTTGGGCGGTATTTTGGGGTTTTAAAATTATCTGTAATCCTTCTGGTTGCAGTGCCTTTTTTGCATTTCCCCATGTTGAAGCCCAAGGATTAAAGTTACTATTGCGTGGGCAGTCTGTGGCTGATGGTCAGTAGCAGTTGCTGAGGGATCAAAGTGGTGGTGCAGAAAATTGAATGGGTTTAATGCAAATCACATTTTAGTCATGGTCTTTGGTTGCTTGTGGTCTATCGTGCATGGCTTTTAGAGAGTTGACCCCTCATTTGTGATGCAGGGGGCGGTCAGGGATTTCTCGCCATTTCAAGGTTTACATATAGTGGTTCTGTTTGCAGTCTCTGTTTTTTTGTGTTGAGTGCCACCTGTGTTTTGTCTTGGGCAGGGTCGGTCCTTTAGGGAGTGATTGAGGGGCTTTTCTGTGTAGGGTAGATTGTAGAGTAAACCCTTCCTCTTTACTGATCTATGTTTCCACTTTTACCTTTGTGTAATACCCCTGCTTGACAGTTGGAGTGCTTTGGGGAATAGTGTTGAATAATTTCTGTCCACTAGGTGTCAGTGAGCCTCCATTCTCTGTCTGCCAGTTGCATAGAGTCAGTGTTACATATGCCAGTTTCTCACATATGGGGCCCTGATTCGCAGGGCTGCCAAAATAAAGGTAAGAAGGATGCAATCCAGCCTTATCTGTTGGTGTGTAAGTTGAAGAGTGAGTCTTTATAATTCCAGTTTTCTCAAAGGTTTAAGTTCAGTGTGGGTTTTCCTTGTTTGTACTTGTTTGTTAAGGATAGCAGGCTAGTTAGATGAGGGGTGTATTATAAACAGTGTTGTGCTTGTTTTATACTTGTGGAGGAGATGGGGTTAGGGCTGACATGTATCCCTTCTTCTGTGTGCACAGTCCTGTCCTATGTCCCTAAAATGGCCGCCTCAGAGCTCTTTTTTGCAGGAGTGACACTCCAACAGCAAGGGCCTCTCTGGCCCCCCTAATGCAGGTAAAGATATAGCCACCCTCTATCTTCCTGCTTCTTTCCTCCAGCCCCACCAGTACTCACTTTACAGTTGGGTCTCCA
This sequence comes from Discoglossus pictus, assembly GCA_027410445.1. Lineage (NCBI taxonomy): Eukaryota > Metazoa > Chordata > Amphibia > Anura > Alytidae > Discoglossus > Discoglossus pictus. The sequence continues at coordinate 191,810,509 of CM050166.1, read as the reverse complement.
GGCATAGGGTCACAGGGTTAATGGGTAAAGCTCCTGAGGTGATCCTGTGCACCCACAGGGGCCTGGGCCTCCACCTCAGACCTTGCCTCATGCAAATCCAAGATGGCTGCCACCCGATCTTGGGGTCTCTGTAGCTTTCACTGCCTCCTGTGTTGCTCTGACCAGGCCCTTCTGCAGTGTTGCAGTTTCTGGCAAAGGGTGCCTGCAGCAGGCGCAGGGCCTCTGAAGCTCTCACCTCCAGGTAAGTCCCTGCAGGAAGGCAGTCTTCTAGTGAGTTGGCCGGGTGCAGGTTTCTCGGCAGCTGTGCCTCCAGGGATATCTTTTGAGGGTCCCACGGGGGAAATGGGTCCCCCCTCCTCTTCCCCCAGTTGTTTTCAGGGTATGCAGTTTAGTTATGATGACTAGGGCAATTTATAAGCCCACTTTTAGTGCTTTAAGCAGAAGCTCACACTAAACACGTCTCAAAACAACCCTTTTTTAACTGTAATCGATTGAATATCAGTTGCCTGCCTACAGGCGTGTGAGGCCTATTGCATCTAGTCTGCCAACTTTTGCCAGTGCACAGAGACACTCATATCTGGTGCAACCGTAGTGTACAGTGACATAAAAGAACCCTTTTTAAACTGTAATCGATTGAATATCAGTTGCCTGCCTACAGGCGTGTGTGTGAGGCCTATTGCATCTAGTCTGCCAACTTTTGCCAGTGCACAGTGAAACTCATATCTAGTGCAACCGTAGTGTGCAGTGAAATAAACAACCCTTTTTTTACTGTAATCGATTGAATATCAGTTGCCTGCCTACAGGCGTGTGTGTGAGGACTATTGCATCTAGTCTGCCAACTTTTGGCAGCGCACAGTATAACTCATATCTAGCGCAACCGTAGTGTGTCGTGAAATAAAACAAACCTTTTTTTACTGTAATCGATTGAATATCAGTTGCCTGCCTACAAGCGTGTGTCTGAGGCCTATTGCATCTAGTCTGCCAACTTTTGCCAGTGCACAGTGACACTCATATCTAGCGCAACCGTAGTGTGCCGTGAAATAAAACAACCCTTTTTTTACTGTAATCGATTGAATATCAGTTGCCTGCCTACAGGCTTGTGTGTGTGGCCTATTGCAATTAGTCTGCCAAATTTGCCAGTGCACAGTGACACTCATATCTAGTGCAACCGTAGTGTGTAGTGAAATAAAACAACCCTTTTTTTTACTGTAATCGATTGAATATCAGTTGCCTGCCTACAGGCGTGTGTGTGAGGCCTATTGCATCTAGTCTGCCAACTTTTGCCAGTGCACAGTGACACTCATATCTAGTGCAACCGTTGTGTGCAGTGAAATAAAACAACCCTTTTTTTACTGTAATCGATTGAATATCAGTTGCCTGCCTACAGGCGTGTGTCTGAGGCCTATTGCATCTAGTCTGCCAACTTTTGCCAGTGCACAGTGACACTCATATCTAGCGCAACCGTAGTGTGCCGTGAAATAAAACAACCCTTTTTTTACTGTAATCGATTGAATATCAGTTGCCTGCCTACAGGCTTGTGTGTGTGGCCTATTGCAATTAGTCTGCCAAATTTGCCAGTGCACAGTGACACTCATATCTAGTGCAACCGTAGTGTGCAGTGAAATAAAACAACCCTTTTTTTTACTGTAATCGATTGAATATCAGTTGCCTGCCTACAGGCGTGTGTGTGAGGCCTATTGCATCTAGTCTGCCAACTTTTGCCAGTGCACAGTGACACTCATATCTAGTGCAACCGTTGTGTGCAGTGAAATAAAACAACCCTTTTTTTTACTGTAATCGATTGAATATCAGTTGCCTGCCTAAAGGCTTGTGTGTGAGGCCTATTGCATCTAGTCTGCCAAACTTTGCCAGTGCACAGTGACACTAATATCTGGTGCAACCGTCGTGTGCAGTGAAATAAAACAACCCTTTTTTTTACTGTAATCAACTGAATATCAGTTGCCTGCCTACAGATGTGTGTGTGAGGCCTATTGCATCTAGTCTGCCAACTTTTGCCAGTGCACAGTGAAACTCATATCTAGTGCAACCGTAGTGTGCAGTGAAATAAAACAACCCTTTTTTTTATTGTAATCGATTAAATATCAGTTGCCTGCCTACAGGCGTGTGTGTGAGGCCTATTGCATCTAGTCTGCCAACTTTTGCCAGTGCACAGTGACACTCATATCTGGTGCAACCGTAGTGTACAGTGACATAAAAGAAACCTTTTTTTACTGTAATCGATTGAATATCAGTTGCCTGCCTACAGGCGTGTATGTGAGGCCTATTGCATTTAGTCTGCCAACTTTTGCCAGTGCACAGTGACACTCATATCTGGTGCAACCGTAGTGTACAGTGACATAAAAGAACCCTTTTTTTACTTTAATCGATTGAATATCAGTTGCCTGCCTACAGGCGTGTGCGTGAGGCCTTTTGCATCTAGTCTGCCAACTTTTGCCAGTGCTCAGTGACACTCATATCTAGTGCAACCGTAGTGTGCAGTGAAATAAAACAACCCTTTTTTTACTGTAATCGATTGAATATCAGTTGCCTGCCTACAGGCGTGTGTGTGAGGCCTATTGCATCTAGTCTGCCAACTTTTGCCAGTGCACAGTGACACTTATATCTAGTGCAACCGTAGTGTGCAGTGAAATAAAAAAACCCTTTTTTTACTGTAATCGATTGAATATCAGTTGCCTGCCTACAGGCGTTTGTGTGTGAGGCCTATTGCATCTAGTCTGCCAACTTTTGCCAGTGCACAGTGACACTCATATCTAGTGCAACCGTAGTATGCAGTGAAATAAAACAGCCCTTTTTTTACTGTAATCAATTGAATATCAGTTGCCTGCCTACAGGTGTGTGTGTGAGCCCTATTGCATCTAGTCTGCCAACTTTTGCCAGTGCACAGTGACACTCATATCTAGTGCAACCGTAGTGTGCAGTGAAAAAAAAACAACCCTTTTTTTACTGTAATCGATTGAATATCAGTTGCCTGCCTACAGGCGTGTGTGTGAGGCCTATTGCATCTAGTCTGCCAACTTTTGCCAGCTCACAGTGACACTCATATCTAGCGCAACCATAGTGTGTCGTGAAATAAAACAACCCTTTTTTTACTGTAATCGATTGAATATCAGTTGCCTGCCTACAGGCGTGTGTCTAAAGGCCTATTGCATCTAGTCTGCCAACTTTTGCCAGTGCACAGTGACACTCATATCTAGCGTAACCGTAGTGTGCCCTGAAATAAAACAACCCTTTTTTTACTGTAATCGATTGAATATCAGTTGCCTGCCTACAGGCTTGTGTGTGAGGCCTATTGCATCTAGTCTGCCAACTTTTGCCAGTGCACAGTGACACACATATCTAGTGCAACCGTAGTCTACAGTGAAATAAAACAACCCTTTTTTTACTGTAATGAACTGAATATCAGTTGCCTGCCTACAGGCGTGTGCGTGAGGCCTATTGCATCTAGTCTGCCAAATTTTGCCAGTGCACAGTGACACTCATATCTAGTGCAACCGTAGTGTGCAGTGAAATAAAATAACTCTTTTTTTACTGTAATCGATTGAATATCAGTTGCCTGCCTAAAGGCGTGTGTGTGAGGCCAATTGCATCTAGTCTGCCAACTTTTGCCAGTGCACAGTGACACTCATATCTAGCGA